>JASDDO010000029.1:410944207-411569259 GCA_030015575.1 Agapanthus africanus
CATTGAGAGAAAGATCGAGCGAAGACCGAAGATCCTCTATTTGCAACGCCGTTCATCATCTGAGTGTAACACTTTGGAATTTCTGTTTGATTGTTTTGGTGATAATTAGTAGTCGTGCATGTTTTATATATGTGTTCTTAGGATTATTAGTTATAGTTATTATTGGTAGTGTTAGCATTTTGGGAATTTTTCCTTTGTAGGGTGCACCTTGCATACTTAGGCATTTTGTGACTTGTTAACCATTCTTTTGTGCATGGTTCCAAGTTTATTTTTCCCCATCAATTAATCCTTGCATAAACCATTCTTTTTATAAGTCAAATCCAAATAAAACAAGGGAGCATGGTGTTAGGTGAGGCATTTGACTATCTTTGACCTTTTTCTTCTGTCTTCTCTCTCTTCCAATCATTTTCTGCACCTCCTGCAGAAAATCAGCAGCAACAACACCTCTCTCTTCCTCTTTTCTTCTCTTTTCAATTCCCATTTTGGATCTACACCAAACCCTACACAAATCAACATGTTTCCTTCACAAAACCTTAGTAAAAAGTGAGTTCTTGTGGTGTTTAAGGCAAATCTGCACATCTGAGGGTAAAGCTGAAACCTTTGGTGTTTTAAGGTCATTTGAAGGTATAAAATCTAAATCCTAGCACCCAATTTTCATAACTTGCATGTTTAGTTTAGAAATATCACATTTTTGTGTCATTTTAGTGCTTTTGAAGGAGGTTTAGAGTAATATGTTAAAACTTATGTTGTTGTGGCTTGATTAGCTTGTTAATGAGTTATTAGTGTGTGATTAGACCTAGGTTTGTTTCAGATTTCATCAAAATACCCTAAAGTTCCATTTTGTGCAAAATGTGTGATTTGAACTGATATAAGGCACTGTAGGAAATCTGCTACTACCCGAGACTTTTCAGAACAAAACTAGGCATCACTGCAGCATGTATGGGGAGTTTAGAGTGCACAAACCAAACCTGGGAACCCAATTCCCAAGTCTGGCCGCCGAAATCTGCATTCTGGCCGCAAATTGCGGCCAGATAGGGGAGATTTGGGTTGGGGTTTTGGGTGTGGGTCTCTTCTTGTATGTGAGTTATTTTGGTATATATAGTTTTGCTATATTTTTCCTGTATATAAATCTGGAGCTGAATACCTATTTTCCCGTATTTTCAACCTTTCACGATACGCGTGATACGTGTGTGTGGGTTTTGGATTTCTGCGTATCGCGACGCGTCGGGGCGAGTTCAGGCGCGTAAGCACACGTTTTAGCGTATCGCGCACACGCGCGCTTGGTTCGCGACACGAGTTACTAGTTCGGCTTAAATGTCGCGTTTGTGTGACTTCAAGCTTATGTATGATATATTGTGTAATTCTAGGTTCGCAGGCGAGTACAGCGGACGCCGCGCAGAAGGGGAAACAAGTTGTTGGCTATACTTAGCGGGAGGCTACGGTGAGTAGATTTCACATCTACGAGGATATCGCCCGCATGGCGTTCTACGTCAGGGCTGATAGGACCTTATAGTGTTCCTTATATATATATATTGCATGTTCATGGTTACTATTTCGTACGTATTGCATTCCCTACTACACAGATATAAATTAGAATTGATAGAACATCGCACCATTACTAACGGTCCATGTGCACGAGCACTATCCTGTATGTTACACACACACCGTTAGTAATTGCCATAACACGCACACTGTAGGAATCCCATATCACATCGGATCATTGCATTGTAGCTCATCTATATATGACATGACTTGATATTCATACTTGATGCCCATATCACATCGGATCATTGCATTGTAGCTCATCTATATATGACATGACTTGATATTCATACTTGATGCCTATATCACATCGGATCATTGCATGGTGGCTCATTCTTATGTGACATGACTTGATATACATACTTGGTGCACATATCACATCACCTTTACTTGCATTATTGGTTGAGATTTCATGTGATTTCTGGATTTGGAAACCGCGGCCTTTTCAAATAAGTAATCATTTAAAAACCCGGTTCCCTTGATATAATATTTTGGGGCGTCATCCCGTGTTTTCTCGGTGCTAGAGGCCTGTTGTGAGAAAGGGCTGACCCAGACTGACGGATGCCCGATATATTGAGAGAGGGCTGACCCGGACTGACGGATGCCCGATATTTTGAGAGAGGGCTGACCCGGACTGACGGATGCCCGATGTATTGCGAGTGGGCTGACCCGGACTGACGGATGCCCGATATATTGAGAGAGGGATGACCCGGACTGACGGATGCCCGATATATTGAGAGAGGGCTGACCCGGACTGACGGATGCCCGATATTTTAAGAGAGGGCTGACCCGGACTGACGGATGCCCGATGTATTGCGAGAGGGATGACCCGGACTGACGGATTCCCGATATGCATTTTGAGAGAGGGCTGACCCGGATTGACGGATGCCCGATAAAGGATGTTTTGTGTGTCGATGCTAGACACGAGTATTTATGTTATTTGGGTGCCGATGATGGGCACTCGGGATTTTCAGTGATATACAGGGTTTGAGGGCCGGTGAAAGTGCCGGTGCCTGAGCTATTTGGGAGATCTGGGTGCATTAAGGGACACCGATTGTATTTTCCACGTTGACATTCCGTGTAGATATTATATTACCCCTGCTCAGCATTTATTAGTGTACCTCATCCTGTAGATGCATTACCTGATAGAGCATTTGTACCCCATCCGGTAGTACAGTACCTGATAGAGCACTTGCATGATTATTGCACATACTGCTTATCACATATTGATATCATCTGTTGACATATGATAGAGTAGCGTAGTACGTGAATGCTCGCGATTACCTTTATATGTTATCTCTATTCACGAGTTGGCAACTCACCCCCCTTGTGCCACATTGTTTGCAGGTTGCCCTTCGGAGTAGTCGCGGCAGGCTGCAGTTGCATCTTTTGACACAGATACCCCCATAGTTGGTGTACTAGCTCTTTTGCTGATAGGTGGGTTTTGTGCGGTATCTGTTATCTTGCTGTATGTACATTGTTGTATCTAGTATTCTCCATCTACCATGTATGTATTTGACTTAGAGACAGTGTGAGGGCGATGTTGTACTTTATTTGTATTCTGGCGTCGTGCTCGTTGTGAGCCGACTTTTCTTGTGCAGTTTTATTCTATCTGTGATGTTCCCACTTGTGGATCTTGAGCTTCGCTACGGCGTCGTATATTGTTATCTTGGAGATTGTTTCTTAGATTTCTTATCATGTTAGTTGGTGCTTTCATTCAATTCTTATAACACTCTATACTTTCACTGGTTTGATTTCTGGGTTTCCGGTTCCCTTAGTCACGTTACGCCTGTAGACGTTACGTGGTTAAGTGCCGGTCACGGGACAAATTTTGGGTCGTGACAAAGTTGGTATCAGAGCGTAGGTTTTACCTTTCGGAGTGTAGGATGACCTTGGTATGATGGAGTAGGTAGCTGCTGCAGGGTAGCGTAGCGTGTGTATGTTCCACGGTATACTCACGACACGGTACTCCGCCTACGCGACCTTAGGACTTGTTGATTTAAATTCCTTCTTGAGTGTATACTTTCTTGCGATTCGATTTCCGTATCCTTATCGAATCCTATTGTTCTTTTCTGCCATTATGCCGCCAAAGACTATGAGGGCACAGAGAGCGGCCGCGAGGGCCGAGATTCGAGTTGACTCGTCCGAGATGAGGACTGATCCGGGCAGTGCACCCGTTGTACCTGAGCAGACTGTTCCTCCTATGACAGATCAGATCGCCACGCTAGGGGCTGGTATGCAGGAGATGCGCCAGACGGTGGGATCTAGCATGCAGGAGATGCGCCAGATGATCGGATTGCTAGTTGAGACGCTTCGAGCACAGCGACCAGAGGTAGCTCCACCTGTTTCAGCGACCGTGATGGTACCTACCGCACAGCCAGTTGCCCCTGCAGCCACGGAGGTGATTACGGTATCGCTATCAGAATTCATGAGGCTAAAACCTCCGGTTTTCACAGGCACCGATACAGCCGAGGACCCCCAGTCCTTCATTGATAAGATGGCCCGTATATGTCGTTCACTCAGATGCGCGGATACGAGATGGGTTGAGTCCGCGAGCTTTCGCCTAGAAGGTCTTGCGCAGAAGTGGTGTGATTCCGTTGAGAAGGGCAGAGCAGCAGGTCTTCCTCCTATGACCTGGACCGAGTTTGTAGCGCTATTCCTTGCCCGTTTTCTTCCCCAGAGTGTTAGGGATGCCCGAGCACGCAGATTTGAGTCCTTGCGCCAGACGCCAGGGATGTCAGTGGCAGAGTACGACGTGCTGTTCACAGAGCTAGCTATCTATGCCCCGTACTTAGTGGCTACCGAGGAGTTGCGAGTCAAGAGATTTGTTCGAGGCTTGCTTACCCCGCTATTCCTTGCTATCAGCGCGCAGCATTATGAGACGTACGCAGCTGCAGTAGATGCAGCATTATTAGTTGAGGAGCGCCTTGCTGAGACTTCGGCGGTTTCAGGGCCGAAGAGAGTTCGTGCAGATGCATCAGCACAGAGACAGCCTTTTCGGCGCCGTGATAGACGTATTGCAGGCAGCAGAGATTCAGGGCGGGGCCGGTTATTCAGTTCTTATTCCCAGGAGGGTCAGCGGTCGTCGTCGGGGTGTTTTCGCTGTGGGAGTTCTTATCATCGTGTGCGAGATTGCCCTGAGTTACCCCGGAGGGAGGCGGCAGCACCACATATTACATTACCACTTTCACCACCCCAGACGGCATTGCCGATAGTACCTACTGTTACTCCACGTCAGACGCATACACAGAGAGGTCGTGGTCACGGAGGATTTGTTCATAGAGGACGAGGTGGCCGAGGTAGAGGGCAGCCAGCGGCCGGCAGAGGACAGTTAGTTGCAGGTGGAGGACAGGCGCGAGTCTTTGCTTTGACGCATCAGGACGCGCAGGCGTCCAATGCGGTGGTCTCAGGTATCCTTCCTGTATGTTCGGTTGATGCACATGTATTATTCGATCCCGGATCCATGCACTCGTACGTATCCACACACTTTGTGCCGAGTTTGGGTAGAGAGTCCGGTTTGCTTGGCCAGCCGCTTGTGGTGACTACTCCTATGGGAGAGTCGTTTGTTGCTAGGCACGTGTTCCGATCCTACACCGTCCGTATTGGCGAGAGAGAGTTGCCGGTCGATTTGATCCTTCTTGTGATGCTGGACTTCGACGTTCTTTTGGGCATGGATTGGTTAGCCACGTGCTATGCTTCTGTTGACTGCCGCGATAAGACAGTTCGATTTTGTTTTCCCGGCGAGTCGGTTGTTGTTGTGTTGGGGGACCGTGGTGCCACCCCTCACAGTGTGATTTCTTCTGTTTGCGCTGGACAGCTTTTGCGGAAGGGGTGTCAGGGATTTCTCGCATATGTTTGCAATACTAGAGCTATAGAGGTTCCTTTGGATCAGGTTCCGGTTGTTAGCGAGTTCCCTGATGTGTTCCCTGACGAGCTTCCTGGGCTACCGCCCGAGCGTGATATTTCTTTCTGTATTGATTTGGTTCCTGGCACGGGGCCTATTTCAGTACCGCCTTATCGGATGGCCCCGGCGGAACTTAGAGAGTTGAAGGGTCAGTTGCAGGACTTGCTGATAAGGGACTTATTCGACCCAGTGTTTCTCCTTTGGGGTGCTCCAGTCCTGTTCGTCAAGAAGAAGGACGGCAGTTTGCGCTTGTGTATTGACTACCGCCAGCTGAACAGGGTGACAGTGCGGAACAGATATCCTTTGCCATGCATCGATGATTTGTTCGACCAGCTTCAGGGGGCAGGATACTTTTCGAGGATCGATTTGCGATCGGGCTACCATCAGCTGCGGGTTCGACGGGAGGACATTCCTAGGACAGCCTTCCGCACACGTTACGGCCATTATGAGTTTTTGGTGATGTCGTTCGGACTCACCAACGCGCCAGCAGCATTTATGGACATGATGAACCGTATTTTCCGGCCGTACCTTGATCTGTTCATTATAGTGTTTATTGACGATATCTTGGTGTATTCTCGGAGTAGAGAGGAGCACGAGCAGCACCTGCGGATTACACTGCAGACCTTGAGGGAGCATCAGCTTTTCGCCAAATTCTCCAAGTGTGCCTTCTGGCTAGACAGCGTAGACTTCTTGGGGCACGTGATTACACGAGATGGTATATGTGTCGACCCGAGAAAGATAGAGGCAGTTCGGAGTTGGCCTAGACCCACGTCAGTGATGGAGGTTCGCAGCTTTCTAGGGCTGGCAGGTTATTACAGGCGATTTGTGCAGGACTTCTCTCGCATTGCTACATCTTTGACCGGGTTGACCCGGAAGGGAGTTCGCTTCGATTGGACAGAGGAGTGTGAGCACAGTTTCCAGCAGCTACGGGCTCTACTGACTACGACCCCAGTGCTATCGTTGCCTTCAGGATCAGGCAGATTTGTGGTCTACTGCGATGCTTCACGAGTGGGGCTGGGATGCGTTTTAATGCAGCATGATAGGGTGATTGCGTATGCTTCGCGGCAATTAAAGAAACATGAACAGAATTACCCCACTCATGATCTGGAGATGGCTGCAGTGGTCTTTGCACTCAAGATCTGGCGACATTATCTGTATGGGGAGTCGTGCCAGATATTCACCGACCACAAGAGCTTAAAGTACATATTTCAGCAGCGAGACCTGAACTTTAGACAGCACCGATGGATGGAGTTAGTGAAGGACTACGATTGTGAGATCTTGTATCACCCGGGTAGGGCGAATGTAGTGGCAGATGCCTTGAGCAGGAGGCCCGGGGGTAGTCTATCTTGTTTGAGCGCAGTGCAGAGGCAGTCGTCGGCAGATTGGCAGATCTTATGCGACAGCCGGGTACAGTTCGAGTTTATGCCGACCGGAGGACAGATTGCGCATGTTCGTGCACGCCCACAGTTACTCGACCGTATACATGAGGCACAGCACATTGATGACCGCTGTTCAGAGATCAGGACACAGATGGCACATGGAAGATTTTCCGAGTTCGTGATCGATGATCAGGGGATACTACGATTTGGAGCTAGACTGTGCGTACCAGATGCTGAGGGATTGCGGCGCGAGATTCTTGAAGAGGCACATCGGTCGGTATATAGTGTTCATCCCGGTTCCACCAAGATGTACCATGATATGAGAGATGTCTACTGGTGGGACGGTATGAAGAGAGACATTGCAGATTTTGTGTCGAGATGCCTGACTTGTCAGCAAGTCAAGGCTGAGCACCAGAGGCCCGCGGGAGAGCTATAGCCGCTACCCATTCCAGAGTGGAAATGGGAACAGATATCGATGGATTTCATTGTGGGTCTACCCAGGACTAGTCGAGGGTATGACTCCATCTGGGTGATCGTGGATCGTTTGACGAAAGCGGCTCACTTCTTACCGGTGAAGACGACTTTCGGATTTACTCAGTATGCCCAGGTTTACATTGATCAAATTGTACGACTGCACGGAGTTCCGACATGCATCGTGTCCGATAGAGGCACCCAGTTTACCAGCCTGTTATGGCAGAGGCTTCAGGAGGCTTTGGACACTCGTCTGAGTTTCAGCACAGCATTCCATCCGCAGACCGACGGACAGTCAGAGCGGACTATTCAGACTCTTGAGGACATGCTCAGAGCATGCGTATTAGACTTCGGAGGTAGCTGGGATCATCATCTGCCCTTAGTAGAGTTCTCCTACAACAACAGCTACCAGGAGACCATTCAGATGGCACCGTTTGAGGCTTTTTATGGGAGGAGATGCAGATCGCCCACCTGTTGGACGGAGCTCAATGAGAGCAGTATCTTAGGGCCGCAAATTGTAGAGGAGACGACAGCGAAGATCCAGTTGATTCGTGATAGGATGATAGCAGCCCAGAGTAGGCAGAGATCTTATGCGGACCGTCGTCGGCGCAAACTTGAGTTTTCTGTTGGTGATCATGTTTTCTTGAGGGTCTCCTCAATGAAAGGCATAATGAGATTTGGGAGGAAGGGGAAGCTTAGTCCCAGATACGTAGGCCTCTTCGAAATCCTTGAGCGTATTGGTGCAGTTGCGTATCGATTAGCCCTTTCGCCCAATTTTCCAGACGTGCACCCCGTATTTCACGTTTCGATGCTCCACCGATATCTTCATGATCCTTCGCATGCGATTCAGCACCCGACGATCCAGCTTGAGCGCGACCTTTCCTATGCAGAGCAGCCGGTGATGATCTTGGATCGACAAGTGAAGAAACTGAGGTCGAAAGAGATACTGTCCGTCAAGGTACTTTGGCGTGGCCAGAGCAGAGAGGAGGTCACTTGGGAGACCGAGAGCGAGATGCGGAAGAGGTATCCCAATCTTTTTGAAGGTGCGTATGGTTAGATTTTTAAATTCGGGGACCTAATTCCTTTAAGGGGGGTAGATTGTAACACTTTGGAATTTCTGTTTGATTGTTTTGGTGATAATTAGTAGTCGTGCATGTTTTATATATGTGTTCTTAGGATTATTAGTTATAGTTATTATTGGTAGTTTTAGCATTTTGGGAATTTTTCCTTTGTAGGGTGCACCTTGCATACTTAGGCATTTTGTGACTTGTTAACCATTCTTTTGTGCATGGTTCCAAGTTTATTTTTCCCCATCAATTAATCCTTGCATAAACCATTCTTTTTATAAGTCAAATCCAAATAAAACAAGGGAGCATGGTGTTAGGTGAGGCATTTGACTATCTTTGACCTTTTTCTTCTCTCTTCTCTCTCTTCCAATCATTTTCTGCACCTCCTGCAGAAAATCAGCAGCAACAACATCTCTCTCTTCCTCTTTTCTTCTCTTTTCAATTCCCATTTTGGATCTACACCAAACCCTACACAAATCAACATGTTTCCTTCACAAAACCTTAGTAAAAAGTGAGTTCTTGTGGTGTTTAAGGCAAATCTGCACATCTGAGGGTAAAGCTGAAAACCTTTGGTGTTTTAAGGTCATTTGAAGGTATAAAATCTAAATCCTAGCACCCAATTTTCATAACTTGCATGTTTAGTTTAGAAATATCACATTTTTGTGTCATTTTAGTGCTTTTGAAGGAGGTTTAGAGTAATATGTTAAAACTTATGTTGTTGTGGCTTGATTAGCTTGTTAATGAGTTATTAGTGTGTGATTAGATCTAGGTTTGTTTCAGATTTCATCAAAATACCCTAAAGTTCCATTTTGTGCAAAATGTGTGATTTGAACTGATATAAGGCACTGTAGGAAATCTGCTACTACCCGAGACTTTTCAGAACAAAACTAGGCATCACTGCAGCATGTATGGGGAGTTTAGAGTGCACAAACCAAACCTGGGAACCCAATTCCCAAGTCTGGCCGCCGAAATGTGCATTCTGGCCTTAAATTGCGGCCAGATAGGGGAGATTTGGTTTGGGGTTTGGGGTGTGGGTCTCTGCTTGTATGTGAGTTATTTTGGTATATATAGTTTTGCTATATTTTTCCTGTATATAAATCTGGAGCTGAATACCTATTTTCCCGTATTTTCAACCTTTCGCGACACGCGTGATACGTGTGTGTGGGTTTTGGATTTCTGCGTATCGCGACGCGTCGGGGCGAGTTCAGGCGCGTAACCACACGTTTTAGCGTATCGCGCACACGCGTGCTTGGTTCGCGATACGAGTTACTAGTTCGGCTTAAATGTCGCGTTTGTGTGACTTCAAGCTTATGTATGATATATTGTGTAATTCTAGGTTCGCAGGAGAGTACAGCGGACGCCGCGCAGAAGGGGAAACAAGTTGTTGGCTATACCTAGCGGGAGGCTACGGTGAGTAGATTTCACATCTACGGGGATATCGCCCGCATGGCGTTCTACGTCAGGGCTGATAGGACCTTATAGTGTTCCTTATATATATATATTGCATGTTCATGGTTACTATTTCGTACGTATTGCATTCCCTACTACACAGATATAAATTAGAATTGATAGAACATCGCACCATTACTAACGGTCCATGTGCACGAGCACTATCCTGTATGTTACACACACACCGTTAGTAATTGCCATAACACGCACACTGTAGGAATCCCATATCACATCGGATCATTGCATTGTAGCTCATCTATATATGACATGACTTGATATTCATACTTGATGCCCATATCACATCGGATCATTGCATTGTAGCTCATCTATATATGACATGACTTGATATTCATACTTGATGCCTATATCACATCGGATCATTGTATGGTGGCTCATTCTTACGTGACATGACTTGATATACATACTTGGTGCACATATCACATCACCTTTACTTGCATTATTGGTTGAGATTTCATGTGATTTCTGGATTTGGAAACCGCGGCCTTTTCAAATAAGTAATCATTTAAAAACCCGGTTCCCTTGATATGATATTTTGGGGCGTCATCCCGTGTTTTCTCGGTGCTAGAGGCCTGTTGTGAGAAAGGGCTGACCCGAACTGACGGATGCCTGATATATTGAGAGAGGGCTGACCCGGACTGACGGATGCCCGATATTTTGAGAGAGGGCTGACCCGGACTGACGGATGCCCGATGTATTGTGAGAGGGCTGACCCGGACTGACGGATGCCCGATATATTGAGAGAGGGATGACCCGGACTGACGGATGCCCGATATATTGAGAGAGGGCTGACCCGGACTGACGGATGCCCGATATTTTGAGAGAGGGCTGACCCGGACTGATGGATGCCCGATGTATTGCGAGAGGGCTGACCCGGACTGACGGATGCCCGATATATTGAGAGAGGGATGACCCGGACTGACGGATTCCCGATATGCATTTTGAGAGAGGGCTGACCCGGATTGACGGATGCCCGATAAAGGATGTTTTGCGTGTCGATGCTAGACACGAGTATTTATGTTATTTGGGTGCCGATGATGGGCACTCGGGATTTTCAGTGATATACAGGGTTTGAGGGCCGGTGAAAGTGCCGGTGCCTGAGCTATTTGGGAGATCTGGGTGCATTAAGGGGCACCGATTGTATTTTCCACGTTGACATTCCGTGTAGCTATTATATTACCCCTGCTCAGCATTTACTAATGTACCTCATCCTGTAGATGCATTACCTGATAGAGCATTTGTACCCTATCCGGTAGTACAGTACCTAATAGAGCACTTGCATGATTATTGCACATACTGCTTATCACATATTGATATCATCTGTTGACATATGATAGAGTAGCGTAGTACGTGCATGCTCGCGATTACCTTTATATGTTATCTCTATTCACGAGTTGGCAACTCACCCCCGTTGTGCCACAGTGTTTGCAGGTTGCCCTTCGGAGTAGTCGCGGCAGGCCGCGGTTGCATCTTTTGACACAGATACCCCCATAGTTGGTGTACTAGCTCTTTTGCTGATAGGTGGGTTTTGTGCGGTATCTGTTATCTTGCTGTATGTACATTGTTGTATCTAGTATTCTCCATCTACCATGTATGTATTTGACTTAGAGACAGTGTGAGGGCGATGTTGTACTTTATTTGTATTCTGGCGTCGTGCTCGTTGTGAGCCGACTTTTCTTGTGCAGTTTTATTCTATCTGTGATGTTCCCACTTATGGATCTTGAGCTTCGCTACGGCGTCGTATATTGTTATCTTGGAGATTGTTTCTTAGATTTCTTATCATGTTAGTTGGTGCTTTCATTCAATTCTTATAACACTCTATACTTTCACTGGTTTGATTTCTGGGTTTCCGGTTCCCTTAGTCACGTTACGCCTGTAGACGTTACGTGGTTAAGTGCCGGTCACGGGCCAAACTTTGGGTCGTGACACCGAGCAAGCGATCTACGACGATCCGCGACTCACGATGATCGAGCCACGCAAAGATCAACGCCAAATTCCTTCTCAATTGAGTGAGCTAGAGCTAGTCTTGTAAACTTGAGTGAGGGATGTAATTTAAAGAAGATCTAAATAAAGGTGAAAATCTTTATTCTCGCTTTCTATTCATTCTCGCATTATGATATTCTTCGTTCTTGATTGTTTTATGATGATGCGTGAATAAATTCTACGCTTGTGGAGGAATCGAGAGAATAGGTAGATGATGATGATTAAATTCTTGAACGATTCTTAAATCTTATGAGTTTTGTAAACTTTAGGAAATTGAACTATCGAAGACCTAATTTGAGCGAGATCGTTTTGAATGTTTTCGCTCCAAATTATAGATCAACGATCGGTGATTTAATTTTCTAGAGGCTAGAATTTGAATGATAATCAATGAAAGGATAAGGGATGATGAAGGAGAAACCCTAGTTTTTTCAATAGATCCCTAAATCTCGTTGATTTTCATCTATCTAGCAACAAATCCTCAATAGATAGGAATTTGTAATCATTAACATACATCATCACTATCAATTTGATCGATTCCTACAAGCTACTTTACAAATCTTGATAATTCAATTGGTTTGGACATTTTCTTGATCTTTATTAATTCTTGTTTTTAGATCTATTCCTTTATGATTCTTGAAACTAAAATCTCATGAATATTGAATCATTTTCTTTTATCTTTTCTTTTCAACTCAAATAAAACGATTTCGAACAAATCACACTTTCTCAGTGGACGATCTGCTCTCGCTAACGAAACTACAATAGACACCGTTATTGATTGCGATATAAATTTCTTTGGTTGTGAAACATTTCGAAATACACATGAAGGATGATCAATCAAATGGCGCCATTGCCGGGGATCATGTGCTAATTTATTCGTTTTTGTTAATTGAGTTGAAAATTTTATTATTACATTAGAATTATTAGATCAAAAATCGCATCAAGTGCTTAATGATTTGTTGTGAATTGTTGCAAGGAGATCTGGAATCTTTGGAGCGAAGGGAAAAATTTTCAGGTCATCTCAGAGAGCTCAGTGAAGGTACAGGAGCATCTGCACCAAATTCTATGCAGGGATCACATTAAGCTGCGGCGGAACCGCGGTATTTAGAATCATTTCGCGGCGGTTCCGCTACGCGAATTGGGTTTCAGTGCACCAAACTTCTCAGGTATACTTCTGTCTTTCTTATCTCCTCCTTACTCTATCCATTAACCAATTTCTGCAGGATTCTTTGCAAAAATTCGCAGCGCCGCAGAAAGAAAAATTGTGCGTGTTTGATCTTGGTTGTTTGCATATTTTAACACGGAAATTAAGGGGCAAAGACCAAATTCAGATTAGGTGGGGAGTTCATTACCCTTCCTAAGCCTCAAAAATCATAAACTTGCATTCATATCACCCTCATTAACTAAAAAATATCTAAACAAGACTTTAAGGACTGTCGCGCTCAATTAGAACAGAAGAAGGTCATGGGTAATCTATTGCTTATCCGCGTTTCTGTAGGGTGTTTTTCGTCACCTCATTGAGATGGGAATACGCGCGCGCTTGTCAGGCGTACTACAGATTCCCCCTGCCTAGGGTAGGCCGGGGTTTAATGATTGTGGGGATCCAAATCTCCGGCAGCCGCGGACTAAGCTGCCGTTAATTACCCCCCGCCTTTGGGGCGAGGCAACCTCCGATTGAAGGGTCAAACTGGTCATGTGAACTCAATGTGCAGTGTACGTGTGTTGTTGTTTTGGAGGGGGGTTTGAATATATCGGGAGCCACGCAGAGTTTTTACGGGGGTCTCGCTACCTGGATAGCGGGCTGGGGGTCAAGGGGGCTAGCAGCCCCCTTGCGAGGTGCGGGGCAGCGCCCCGTTAGAAATTTTTTTCTAACAGGGACAGTGTCGTGGAGTATGTGTATGTGTACATTTGTATACATATGTATATATATAAAAAAAAGGGGAAAAAGACATCCAAAGGATGCATGGGGCCAGCGCCTGGGCGCTTGAGCTCAAGCGCGCCACGTGTCGGCACGTGGGCGCTTTGCGCTCGAGCGCTGGAGCGCAACGCGCCACGTGTCGGCACATGGGTGCTTTGCGCTCGAGTGCAGAGCGCTGGAGCGCAACACGCCACGTGTCGCCACGTGGGTGCTTTGCGCTGGAGCGCAGAGCGATGGAACGCAACGCGCCACGTGTCGGCACGAGGGCGCTTTGCACTCGAGCGCAGAGCACTGGAGCGCAAGCGCGCCACGTGTCGGCACGTGGGCGCTTTGCGCTCGAGCGCAGAGCGCTGGAGCGCAAGCGCGCCACGTGTCGGCACGTGGGCGCTTTGCGCTCGAGCGCAGAGCGCTGGAGCCCAAGCGCGCAACGTGTCGGCACGTGGGCGTTTTGCGCTCGAGCGCAGTGTGCTGGAGTGCAAGCGCGCCACGTGTCGGCACGTGGGTGCTTTGCGCTCGAGCGTTAGCGCACCAGCGAGAAAAAATGGGGGGTTTTAGCCCCGGAAATTCTCTAAAGAGAAAATAGGGTGGAGTTAAACTCCTAAGATGCTTTGGGTTAAGGAAATGGGTCCTTCTTCTTCCTTTGCTGGCCGGATCTTGGAGATAAAGAGATGTTAGATTTAAAAATCTTTTCTTTTTGAGATCTGATGGCAGATCTGAGTTCCCCTTAATGGGTTTTGTGGTGGAAAACTATTTAGTTTTTGAAAAAGGAAGAGTAAAACTCTTGATTTAATTCAAAAGAAAGAAGAAGATTTTGGAACCTTGAAGAAGAAAGAAAGATCTCAGATCTGAAACTTTTTTTTTTGGAGAGAAAAAAGTTGTTGAGATATTTCATTATCTTTGCCTTTATAGGCTATACACTTTACACATAGCTCCTTGGGCTTCACAAAATGGCATTTTACCTATCCCATGGCTCATGTGCCATTTCTTTTTGCACATAAGCCATGGGCTTTACAAAAATTTGGCTTTATGCCTATTTTTCTTACATTTATCCATAAAATAAACTAAAAGAAATGCAACAAAATTGTTTATTACAAAATTTTTATCTTAGCATGGGGGGAAGCCGGCCACTTCATGTTCTGGCTCGACCCGGGCATGGGCCCACTGGATCTGGGCTTGGGCCCACTTGGCTTGTGGTTGACTTTGATTTTGACTTGGTCAACCGGGGTGTAAATTTTTACCCCAACAAATTTCCCCCCATCAATAAATGCACACCACATATGTGGGTCGTGTGCATGAAATTGATGGATCTTCTTTCACGTGGAGGCGACTTGATTTGGTTTCCGCTTTTTGGGAAGCTGGCACTGCCCTTTTTACGACATGGACGGTCGTTGCTTGACATGTCTCCGAAACGGAGTGTCCGTGATAGACGGTTTCCCTGGCCCGGAGTGAACTGGTTCCCGCTTTGTAGGAATCCTGCGCTGCCCTTTTTGCGACTTGGACGGTCGGTGCTGCCGTTATTGCGACTTGGACGGTCGGTGCTGCCATTTTAGCGACTTGGACGGTTGGTTCTGCCCTTTTTGCGACGTGGACGGTCGGTGCTGCCATTTTAGCGACTTGGACGGTCGATGCTGCCCTTTTTGCGACTTGGACGGTCGATGCTGCCATTTTAGCGACATGGATGGTCGGTTCTGCCATTTTAGCGACGTGGACGGTCGGTGCTGCCATTTTAGCGACGTGGACGGTCGGTGTTGCCATTTTAGCGACGTGGACGGTCGGTGCTGCCATTTTAGCGACGTGGACGGTCGGTTCTGCCATTTTAGCGACGTGGACGGTCGGTGCTGCCATTTTAGCGACGTGGACGGTCGGTGCTGCCATTTTAGCGACGTGGACGGTCGATGCTGCCCTTTTAGCTACGTGGACGGTCGATACTGCCATTTTAGCGATGTGGAAGGTCGGTTCTGGATTCGACTTGCCCCGCTTCTTGCGGTGTCAGGGATGAAGTTGACTTGTTTCCGAGGTGGAATTTGGTTCTGCCAGGGAGGTCATTGGTTGTTTTGCCGACCTAATGTGATTTGGGTTGACATCAGTATCGCTACGCTGGAATATGGTACCAGGAGCGAATCATCATTTGTCATGACAGGGTTTGGGAATTGGTTTTTGTTTGGCATCTGCATTGCTGCACTGGAATAATGCCAGGAGCAACTCATCATTTTTCCCGAGAGGATTTGGGAACTGATGGCTTAGGAGGCAGGTTTAGATCCCTATCACCTAAGACTTTTCAATTTTATGGGCTGTGAGGGTCCCATAAAAGCATTTTCTCCCTACGAGTCGAAAGGATCTCGTGGATGTATTTTCTCCTTAAGAGTCGTGGGGACTCCTAAGTGTGTTGCTCCTTTGTGAGTCGTAGGGATCTCACGCGGGAATTTTCTCCTCACAAAGTCGAAAGGACTTTGCGAGTGCATTTCATTTCTTTTTCTTTTTTACGATTTTGCGCCCTTTCGGGTTTTCACAAACTCGCTGGCAATCCCGCTGTTTTTACTTACGGAGCCCTTTCGGGTTTTCATCCGTGCCCATTTTGCTTGTGGACATACCGTTATTTTTTTTCTTCTCCTTCTTCTTTTTCTCTCTTTTTTTTTTGGAGAGATCGGGATTATTTTACGCCCGTGGATTGTATACGGTTTTGCAGGATGTATGATCCAGACCGCAGGGCCGGAAAAATTTCAGGACTTTGTTGGCGTCTGCATCGCTGCACTGGAATGTGGTACCAGGAGCGACTCATCATTCGCCGTTGGGGCATGGGATTTGGAATTTGGTTGGCGTCTGCATCGCTGCACTGGAATATGGTACCAGGAGCGACTCGTCATTCGCCGTTGGGGTATGGGATTTGGAATTTGGATCTTGTTTGGCATCAGCATTGCTGCACTGGAATAATGCCAGGAGCAACTCATCATTTACCTTGGGAGGACTTGGGATTTGGGTTTTTGGTCGGCATCAGTACCGCTAACACTGAAGCAAAATACCAGGAGCGACTCATCATTTGCCGTTGCCCGCTGGGGAACGATGGCTTAGGAGACAGGTTTGAGTCCCTATCATCTAAGGCTTTTCAATTTTATGGGTCGTGAGGGTCCCATAAAAGCATTTTCTCCCTACGAGTCGTAAGGATCCCGCAGGTTTATTTTCTCCTTAGGAATCGTGAGGATTCCTAAGTGTGTTGCTCCTTTGTGAGTCGTAAGGATCTCACGCAGGGGTTTTCTCCTCACAAGGTCGAGAGGACTTTGCGAGTGTATTTCATCTCTTTTCACGAGTTTGCGCCCTTTCGGGTTTTCACAGACTCGCCGGTAGTCCTGCTGTTTTTACTCACGGAGCCCTTTCGGGTTTTCATCCGTGCCCGTTTTGCTTGTGGACATACCGTTTATTAATTTTTTTTATTTCTTTTATTTTTCTTTTATTTTTCTTTATTTTTCTTTTCTTTTTTTTTTCTTTCTCTTTTTTTTTGCCGCTGGTGGGACTTTAAAAGTAGTTTCACCGGCAGGATTTGGGAGAGATAGGGGTCATTTACGCCCGTGGATTGTACACGGTTTTGCAGAATGTATGATCCAGACCGTAGGGCTGATGTGCTCAATTCGCCTGCGACTTGGAGCATTCACGTGTAGTATTTCTTGAGATATCGGCCATTGATGGGTGGCATGGGCCTTTCTCCCTCAGCACTTATTAGTTGGTAGGATCCTCCGTAAAACACTTTCTCGATGACGTATGGTCCTTCCCAGTTTGGCTCGAATTTTCCCTTGGCATGTTGATTGGGGATAATCGGTCTTTTGAGGACCAACACCAATTCACCTTTCTTGAAAGCGCGGAGACGGGTTATCTTGTCATAGGCCCGCGACATTTGGGCTCGGTATAGCTCCATACTTTACTGCACCGCGAGCCTCTTTTCTTCGAGGGCATCGAGTTCTTCAAGTCGAAGGAGCACGTTTTCCTCCTCCGTCAACTCATGCTGAACGGCCATTCTTAAGCTTGGAACTTCGACTTCAAGGGGGAGGACCGCCTCCACTCCAAAGAGCAATGAGTATGGAGTGGACTGAGTTGGAGTAAGGTGCGTGGTACGATATGCCCACAATGCCTCGTGAAGCTTGAGATTCCAGTCTCTCTTTTTGGCTGAAGAATTTTTCCTCAGGAGCTTGCATAGAGTCTTATTAAGGCTTCGGCTAGCCCATTGGCTCTTGGATTATAGATGGAGGAATATCTCCAGTCTATCTTGTGCTGAGTAGCGAATTTTGAGACATTGAAGCTCTTGAAAGAAGGCCCGTTGTTAGAAATGATTCTTCTTGGTGTACCGAAGCGGTATAGAATATTATGTTGGAAGAATGTCAGAATATATTTTGTCTTGACTTCTTTTAGCGGGACAGCTTCAGCCCATCTGGAGAAGTAGTCTGTCGCGGCCAGTATGAACCGGTGGCCTTTGGATGATGGAGGATCAATTGGGCCAACAATGTCGGTGCCCCAGACTTCGAAGGGCCACGACGCCACTGTAGGATGCAACGGATTGGGATGCTTATGAATGAAATCACCATGGATTTGGCAGATCTGACATTTCTTTGCATGCTCTCCGCAATCCCGTATTATGGTGGGCCAGTAATACCCAAGCCGTTTGATTTGAAGTCGCATCTTGGGACCAGATTGGTGAGCACCGCAAACGCCCGAGTGAACATCTTTCATGACCTTTTGGGCTTCGGCCAATGACAGACACCTGAGCCAGAGTTGGTCATATGACCTGCGGTATAACGTGTCATTTACAAACACGTATCGGAGAGCTCTTTTCTTCAGCTGAATCCTTGCAGATTTTTCTTCGGGCAGCTTATCGTATCGGAGGTACTCTATGAAGGGTTCTCTCCAATCGAGCTCGTCTTGGATGATCGAAGCTTCTTCGGCAGGACCGCTCTACTGTTCCGTGCTTTCCTCTTCTCGTAGAGAGACTGGGGATAGAATTTGCCGGCTCCTGACTGTGATCAGAATTTCGTCCATGTCAGGATCAGCCAGCTCCTTGGCTAAGCGAGCGAGTACGTTAGCCTTTCCGTTCAACGCTCCAGGGATTCTCATTAGTTCAATATGAGTGAATCGTTTCATAAGTTCCACCACCCGGCTTCTGTACCGAGCAAACTCGGGTTTGTATATCTTATAGTCGCCGCTTACTTGGTTGACGACAAGCTGGGAGTCACCGTAAACCCGTAGCCGAAGGATTTCCATTTCTATGGCAAGCTCCAAACCAGCTATCAGAGCTTCATACTCGGCCTCATTGTTTGTGCGAGGCTCGGCGAGAGCAAAAGAACGCCGTAAGGTTCCCATTGATGGCGTGATGAACACCAATCCCATCCCTGCTTTTATCTCCGGGACGCTTGATTTACTAGAGGTTCTTATCGATGAGGCCCCATCGAAGTAGAGCTCCCAACATGGCTCGTCATTCTCGAGGTGCAACACTTGTTCGTCGGGTAACTCACAATTTAGCGGCGACCCTTCTGGTATGGGATGAGCAGCGAGAAAGTCTGCAAGAGCTTGCCCTTTTACTGCTTTCTGAGGAGTATAAACTATGTCAAACTCAAGTAGCATGACAGCCCATCTTGCCATTCTGCCGGCTGGGCTTGCTTTGGTCATCAAGTGTTTGAGCGGGTCGACCTTGGAGATCAGCATAACCCGATGAGCGAGCAGATAGTGCCTCAGCTTCTTCACAGCAAATATCAGAGCCAGGCATTGCTTTTCGATTGGGGAATAGTTATGTTCCGCCCCGACTAGAGTTCGACTGAGGTAGTAGAGGGCATTTTCCTTTCCCTCCTCGTTATTCTGGGCGAGGAGCGCACCGAGTGACTCATCTAGTGCGGCAGTGTAGAGAATCAATGGTTTATTTGGAATGGGAGCGGCCAGCACTGGAGGGTGCAACAAGTATTGTTTGATGCTTTCAAACGCTGCTTGACATTCGGCATCCCAGATAAAAGGAGCTCCTTTCTTCATGAGCTTTGAGAAGGGCCTACATCTCCCCGATAAATTTAAGACGAACCTCCGTATATAAGCAAGCTTGCCTTGAAAAGATCTTAGCTGCGTCAGACTCTTCGGAGGGGGCATCTCCATGATGGCCTTTATCTTTGATGGGTCAACTTCAATCCCTCGATGCCGAACTATAAAGCCCAGGAATTTTCCCGATGACACGTCAAAAGCGCACTTCATAGGATTCATTTTCAAATTGTACTCCCTCAGCCTGGTGAGAACGGTCCTAAGATCTTGGATGTGGTCGGCCTTGGCTTTAGTTTTGACGACCAGATCATCAGCATAACATTCGACGACTTTATGGATTAGGTCATCAAAGATATTAGTCATTTCCCTTTGATATGTAGCACCTGCGTTCTTCAGTCCGAACGGCATGACCTTGTAGCAATATATTCCTATCGGGGTTCGAAATGAGGTGTGTTTCTCATCCTCAGGCGACATCTTGATCTGATTGTATCCAGACGAGCCGTACATAAAAGTGAACAGCTCGTAATTTGATGTGTCATCGACCATCATTTCCATGACCGGTAGCGGGAAGTCGTCTTTAGGACATGCCTTGTTGAGGTCCCTGAAATCGACACAAACTCGGATCTGCCCATTTTTCTTCTTCACTGGGACTATGCATGCGATCCAGTCCGCATATTTCTCTTCCCTGATGAAGCCGGCATCGATGAGCTTCTTAGTTTCCTCGATGACCTTTTCTTCTAGTTCCCTTCTCATTCTTCGAGAAGCTTGTTTGACTGGCTTAGCATCAGGAGATATAGCCAGCTTATGCACGGCTACTTCAGGGGAAAGACCTGGCATTTCTTTGTATGTCCACGCGAAGCAGTCGACGAACTCATGCAGCAGGGCAATTATCTGCTCTTTCATTTCCTCCGACAAGAGTAAGCTGATATAGGTCGGCCTTGGATTATCGGGCGTTCCTAAGTCAATCTCGGTTAGCTCATCAAAAGTTGCTTATCTTCCATCTTCGAGCTCTTGAGGAGCTTCTTCTGGCTCGGCTATTTCGTTATCATCATTTGATCCTTCGCTGGCCTTACCAACATGGATCATGTAGCATGCTTTGGGATCAGGTTGAATGTAGCCTATGCCCCGTCTATCTGGAATTCGTCCATCGATGAGTGCTCGGACCTGGGGAGGATACCATAGCCCTTCGTAAAACTTTGCTTCGGACTCCGTTTGATATAACCGGCATCCGCACTTTTTGAAGTATTCCCACATCTCGGGCGCATAGTATCTGGGATTGAGGACGGCCCTTATGCTTCTTTCGTATGGAAGGCATGCGACAGACAAATCGTCCGGATGCACAACGGGGTTTGACCCATAAAACAGAATGCCCTTCTGTCCACTTTTCCTCCCGGGAACGTAGAAAGTTTTCAGCTGGTCTACGGTGGAGACTGACAACGCATCGAGCTCTTTGCACATCTGCTCTGGTACCCTTGTGACGGCTAGGGACCCTTCTGCGACTTCGAAGGTCTCTCGTAGTTTCGCTTGCTGCATGGGGGGCCAATCTGCACAGCTGTTGCACGGTAGGTCCTCTTCTTCTGACTCTTCAGTGTCACTGCCAAGATGAGGGCGGGCTTTGCTGCTAGATGGGCCTTAAGTAACAGATTCTTCCGTATCGCTGCCGAAATGAGGGCGAGTTTTGCGGAAGGACGGGCTTCCAGCGTCGGACTCATCAGTGTCGCTGCCGAAATGCGGGCGCACTTGGGTATTTTTGCTTTTGAAAGTGATAGCCGGCGCAGATTTGCTTTTGAGTCTTGGGGCCGGTCTATCCTCAGTCAGTTGTGGCTTAGCATTTTGGTGGTTCATAAAGTACCGAGAATCTTCATATCGGACTTCATGCACACCGAACGGCTGGATGTCTCCGTCAATGCGTCTTTCTTCGCCATTTTTAGTATACTTCATGCATTGATGGAGAGTTGACGGAATGATGCCGTAATCGTGGAGCCACGGCCGCCCCAAGAGAATCTTATAAGACGCGTCGGCGTCGATCACGTATATCTTAGCTTCAGTTTGCAGATCCCCGAATTTGATTGGCAAAGCTATAGACCCCAGAACTTGCTGGAAATTTTGGTTGAAGCCTTGAATGACAATCCTTTCCCTTGACAGGTGTCGGACGTCCATTGACAAACTCTTCAGAGTTCGCAAGTTCATGATGTTCACTGAGGACCTCGGATCAATTAATATGCGATTAATTCGATCTCCGTCGCTGTACCCGGTCACGTAAAGCGGCCGATTATGCTCAGCCATTCCCAGTAGCAAGTCTTCATCCTTAAATGTGACTGCGGCGGCATGCAAAGCGTGCTGGGCTTCTTTCATATTAATTTCCGCAAAGTGAGCCTGATACCGCTCGGGGTTTTGTAGAGCATGAATGAGAACATCTCTAAGCTCCTTAGATAGGACCAAGGTGTCGTAGATGCTCAGGAGAGACGGAAGCTTTCGGAGATGTGCCAAGACATTATAGTCCACCGAGGAAGGACTTATGTTTTCATCAGCCGGTTCTCTGCCATCTTCTTCATTAGCGACTTGTTTTTCCTTCCCTTTTGGGGCATTGCCCTGATTTGGCGGTAGAGCCCTGCCGCTTCTGAGCTGGATTTGATTGGCCGTTGTGGCGAACTCTTCGTCCTCTTCGGGAAAACAAAGCTCCTCTTCCGAGTCGCTGCCAAGATGGATGGCATAGCAGGTCACTACTGGGATCTCTTCATTAGAGTCTTCTTCTAACTCCTCCAGAATTTCAGCCGCTTGTACAGGGAAGAACTCCTTCAATTGAATCAATGTTCTTTCCTTTTGTTCATATTTTTCGAGGGAATCGATATATTTTTGAATGGTCGATTTCCCTGCAGACTCTTTTTCGCGCCGAGCTGCACTTTTCTTCTTCTTGAGCTTCTTGGATTTTGAGCCTGATGGAGCCGCATTGGCAGCTGGACTGGTAGGCTTCTTCTGTCCTTCCCATTCCATCCTGGGCTCTTTCTGAAGTAGCTTTAACATCTTCTTCGTCTTATTAGATATGTGTGTACTCCATGGAGGCCGCGATGAGTCAGTTTTGTTTGTTAGGGCAGCAGGTTCAGCTATCTGCTCCCAGAAGGCTTCAACTTCTGTCTGTATAAAGTTGGCGGTTGCAACTTGATTGTTCACCAACACGCTTTTGGACAGCTCGATCTCTCCAGCCTTGTACTGCTTCTCGACCCAGTCTTTGAAGATATAGCAATCCTCGATCGCATGGCTCACTACTCGGTGGTACGGGCAATACAGAGGATTGTCGATCATTTTTGCTTCTTGGGGTCTTTTTGACTCCGGCAATTGTAGGCCGTTGTTCAAGGCATCTTTAAATATCTTGCGGACCTTGTCCCTTCTGAAAGAGTAAACCTTGTTCTTTTTCTCCTCTAGGGAAGGCCCATCTCCTCCCAGCAATGGCTTTCGAGATCGGTTGGTTTTGGATTCGCCCGCCCTTCGCTTTTCTTCACCGTCGGACGCATTGAAGACATTGGTACTGCTGGAACTCCCGCTTCTACGGTTGTCGTCCCGCTTGCTTTTCCAAGTTTTGTCTCTCTGAGAATCCGGCGGGGACTCTTGCTTCGAGCGTTCCAGCATTTGGACTTTCTTGGTTAGCTCCTGAAATGTCTTGAGGCCCGCCGTACACAAAAATGGGACCATCCAATTGCTGAGGTTCCCAATGAGAAGGCTGACGGACTGGTCCTGCTCCAGCGGCGGTTCGCACTTGACTGTGAGATTACGCCATCGAGCGATAAAGTCGGTGTTGCTTTCATTCTTCCCCGGCTTGGTCCTCACAAGGTCGGCAATGGAGATTCTATCACTGACACTCATGAACCTTTGCCGAAATAGGGAATCCATTTGGGCAAAGGTAATGACGGACCCGTCCGATATACTCGCATACCAGTCGAAGGCGACGCCGGTCAGGCTGTTGACAAACTGAGGAAGAAGGAGCGCGTCATTGCCCCATGTATTTCCGCACGATGCTTTGAAGTGGACGACGTGCTGATTTGCATTCCCTGTTCCATCAAATCTTCCGAACTTAGGAATGACATAGCCACTTGGGAACTCAATCAGATCGTACTGCGCGGGATATGGCCGCCCACTACTGCCGATTTCTTTCTGAGCTTCAGCTTCGGCCACCAATGTTTTAACCTTGCTGGTGACCAAATCCATTATCCGATCCTGTGTTAGCGGGATGGTGCTATCTCGGGCCAAGGCGTCCCCAGAAGCGGAATGTGGCCGGCTTTCATGTGGCTCGACCAGTCTGGGACCCAAAGGAACAGGCATTGGCTGCCTCGGATTGTTATCACCCGGCTGATTAGCAACGGCTTGTGCTTGATTGGGAGGCGCTCGAGCAATTTGAGCCGTAAGCTGCATCACCACGTTCGTTAAGTCGTCAGTCTTCGAATAGAGCTTGGCCATCTCTTTATCTTTGCTCCTGAGCTGTTTTCGAAGCTCTTGAAGCAGCTCTTGCTCCGCAGTCCTGGGGCGGAAAGTCGGCTCTTCCTCGCTGTCCGAGCTTGACTCTGCATGGACCGAGGGGTCTTTCTGCCTATCATCCTCATCGAGAGGGTTTTCTTCATCCAGCGGGGGCGGCTGTTCTTGGGCAGCGGCAACCACATTCAGGCTAGATTAGGCTTGGGATGTGGTGGCCCCATCCTTGCTTTTGCTGTGAAGGTTGTCACTGGGGCGCCCGCCCACCATATAGACCGTATGGATGATATATCTGGCCATCTTTCTATCATTGGCAGCTGATTTCACGGATCGTTGTCTTGACCCCCTTGTTTCGGTAGCTGGTAGTCGATTGAAGGCGGCTGACCTAACCAGGTTCTTGAATGGTGCTGGAGCATCTTTTCTGGGTTTGCCCCACTGCTTTCGTGCTGCACAGAGTGCTTGATAGACTCTTGAAGAGACAGTGTCATACCTTTTCTGTTGGGGCTGGGACACGTCTCTTTGTGGCACTGTTCGGACCGCTGTCTTCTTGATTCTAGCGGTATTGGCATTTTTCTGAACCCACTTCAGAGGATCGAAGGAATTGCTGATTCTTACGTTCGACTCAACCGTCACCGCGGGGCAACCCTGCACTTGGAACTTCACACGATTCCATTTAGCCGAAGCCTTGGCCCTTAAGGAATTGTGCTTGGACATGTGATTTCATGAAAAGGCATTGAGGTTGACAAAACCAAAATATATGTCATTCAAAACCTTCTTCATCCCAAATGCATCAAGGATATACGATCCTTTCTTGGCCATGCAGGTTTTTACAGGAGATTCATTAAGAATTTTAGCAAAATTGCTAGACCCTTAACTCTTCTTTTGGCTAAGGACACAACCTTTCACTTTGACTCAGATTGTGAGGCTGTATTTGACTCACTTAAACACACTCTCACTACAGTCCCCGTTCTATCTTCTCCAGATTGGAACCACCCTTTTGAGGTTATGTGTGATGCATCAGATTTTGCAGTTGGTGCAGTCTTAGGACAACACATTGAAAAGATGCCTCACATGATTTATTATGCAAGTAAGACCCTGAATGAATCTCAAATTAACTATACAACTACCGAGAAAGAACTTTTGGCAGTTGTATTCGCATTAGAAAAATTCAGGCCTTACATGATTGGTTCACCAATTGTTGTGTACACTGACCATTCCGCCTTGAAACATCTTTTGGTGAAGAAGGATGCTAAAAGTAGGCTAATACGTTGGATCCTTCTATTACAAGAATTTGATCTTGTTATTAAAGATAAGAAAGGATGTGAAAACGTTGTAGCCGACCATCTGTCGTGCATCTCTTCTTCACCTGTGACCCTACCGATCAATGATTCTTTTCCGGACGAACAACTCTTGAAAGTATGCGACGAACCTTGGTTCGGAGATACTGTGAATTATCTTGCTACGGGACTTATCCCCGCGAATGGTCGAAATAGGACAAACATCGATTTTTATCCCAAGTAAAAAACTTTTACTAGGATGAACCATATCTGTTTAAGTATTGTCCTGACCAAATCATTCGCAGATGTGTTCCTAATGATGAATTCAAGAGTGTTCTATCTTTTTGTCATGATCAGGCATGTGGGGGTCATTTCGATCCTCGAAAGACGGTGGAAAAGGTTTTGCAATGCGGTTTTTATTGGCCGACTTTATTCAAAGATGCATTTGATCATTACAAAACATGTGCACAGTGTCAACACACGGGTAGGATTTTCCGGAGAAATGAGATGCCACTTCAACCCATCTTGGTGGTTGAAATTTTTGAAGTTTGGGGCATTGATTTTATGGGTCCTTTTCCCAACTCCTTTGGGAATTTGTACATATTGCTTGCGGTTGATTACATCTCGAAGTGGGTGGAAGCTATTCCTTGTCACACTAATGACAAAATGGTTGTCATTAGGTTCCTTAATGAAAACATCTTTTCGCTATTTGGACACCCACATGCTATCATTAGCGATAACGGGACGCATTTCTGCAATCGGTCTTTCGAGACTTCGATGCGGAAATATGCAATCAACCACAAACTATCTACACCCTATCATCCCCAAACGAGCGGGCAAGCTAAGATTTCAAACAGACAAATCAAACAAATTTTGGAGAAAACAGTTTCTAAAAATCGAAAAGATTGGACAACCAAATTGACGGATGCTCTTTGGGCATTCCGAACAGCATATAAAACTAATCTAGGTATGTCTCCTTACAGACAAGTGTTTGGAAAGGCTTGTCACCTTCCGGTCGAGATTGAGCACAAAGCAATGTGGGCCATCAGAGAACTTAACTTTGACTTAAATCAAGCCTGCAACTTTCAGAAGCTGCAATTAAACGCTAAGCGAACTTCGCAATAAAGCTTATGATAATACTGTAATTGTAAAGAACCGGACTAAGGTATTTCACGATAAAAATATTTTGAGAAAAACTTTTACACCTGGTCAACAAGTTCTTCTTTATGATTCACGACTCCATCTTCATGCGGGTAAGCTAAAATCTCGGTGGAAAGGACCTTTTGTTGTGCGGTATGTATACCCGCACGGGGCAGTTGAGGTTGAAAATGTTGAAAACGGTAAAATTTTCAAAATAAATGGACATAGATTAAAACCGTATTTTTCCACTGACCCCACGGAGGAGCTCCTGTTTTTACAGGAGCCGCTTTATCTTGACTAAAATTCCTCCGTCTCACCTCCATGTCTTGAAAAATACTGTATCATCTTTAGAATGGAGGTGAGTGAAAAGAATAAGTTTGGGGGAGATTTTCATGATCATATTTATTGCCCCTGTTAATAAATATCCTCCCAAGCTTACAGGTTTTTGTGATCCAGCAGATGGCAACAGTGAGGACATTATTGAAAACAAGTTTGGGGGAGATTTGTGCTTATTTACGCATCACTTTGCATATCACTTTGCATATCACTTTGCATAAGCACAAAACATATAAAATATATAAAAAATTTAAAAATTTTAAAAGATAAAAAATATTTAATTTTATAATAAAAGATTAGATAGTGAAAAATTACATCCAAAAGATTAGAAAAATTTAAGAAAACCTAGAAAATGAGAAGTTTTCTTAAACGAAACTAGTAATAAGTAGTTATGAGCCGTTGTCTCAAGGGTTAGTAAGATGAAAGAAGTCACTAATCTGAGAATAAAAATAAATCTGAAAAATAGTTTTTATTCTGGAAGCCAAACATTTGAATATTGATACCCTACTATACGCACTTACACATGTGTTGAAACTCGGGATAGTAGAGCATACCTTGAAATGCTCTTGTTTAAAAGCCAAAGTATGAAGCAAATAATAAATGAAGAAAAGATAAAATGGTGTAGAAAAATGAACACTGGTTTTGTTATCACCAAGGCAGCAATAAAAAAATATAGCGAAGGTGCTTCATCACCTAGCGCCTTAGACCAACTGGTTTGGGAATCACTGCTAAGCCTTAGGTGTTGCAAGACGAGGAAAATACTAATATGCCTAATCAGCGAGCACATGAGTAATTGGTCGGTTAGTACCTCAAGAAGTATTAACGGTCGCATGAAAAATGTGTGAGCAATCCCGTTCAACGATTAAAAAGTACTGAGGTAGATGGGCAAGAGTATGATAGCTTGAATTGAATTCTCCGAGCGTAGGGATGTCTTTTACACACACGTAGGAGTATATGATCAATGTTTAGAAGAAAGGTAGGAATGAAAAATAAAGGCGATGTTTTATTGAGGGATGATGTGATTTCTAATATCTTTTCATGACTATTAAGATAGGGCTCATGACAACCGAAAAGCTAGTATAATTGGAAACTCTAATTTTCAAAGTTTTTCTTTTACCATTCTTATCATTATATGTAACTTTCACGGTCTTCCTTTTATTATTGGATTTTATGGGTGCAATCCGCTGAAAACCCTCAGGAGACAACACTCCTCCTACTAGGGACACCTAGAGGTTTAAAGGCTTGTTGCACATGCTCAGTACAATCGTGTTGCCTACGAAAGTGTGCTAGTTAGTTTTTCTTTTTCTTTATTTTCTCCTTCTCTTAAAAATAAAAGATGTTTGCTTGAGATGATCAAAATTAAGTTTGGGGGAATTTGATCAGTCGAAAATAGTGCATTCTCAACATGTTAATTTCCCTACTCTTATCATTCATATATAGGTGTTTATTGTAATTATAGCACAGATTACGAATTCATCTGGAAAATACCAAATAACCTGTGTTATAGTTATAATCAACATTCTAAAGGGAAATTAAGTGTTTATTACTATTCGCATATCTCAACACTTGTCTCGAGATTGTGTGCAGGAAATTCTCCAGGTAAAAGAGCCAGAACTGCTAAAAGTGCCGATAAAATACATCAAGTCCAAGACTTGTGATCTGGCAGTAAAGAAGAAAGTATAAAAATATTCCAGACATCAGGAAAGTGCCATAAAGCCAACACAAATCAGCAAAGAAATTTTCATGCAGCAACTCCACCAAACGGCCGAGGATCCACGGCCGAGTCAGGCCGATCCGCCGCGGATCCGCGGCCGTTCTGACTCGTCGGCGGTTGGAACTTTTTGCAGGTCTCTTCTTTTAATGGTCAAACTTCTCCAAGACGCTTCGAATTGTGTAGAAATCTCCAGAAGCATCCCTTCTAACAGCCAAGCTTCTTGTGCAAGTTTGATACCTATCAAGCTTCTCATACAAGCTTCATAACAACCAAGCTTCTAGGAGAAGCTAAAGGGGAATACTATAGAAAGGGACCTAGGGCTTCACTACAAAGGTTGTTCAAGAATTAAGATTCAACAATCAATACAAAATTAGGGTGACACAACTTGAAACAACTCATGATCCATTGAGAGAAAGATCGAGCGAAGACCGAAGATCCTCTAATTACAACGCCGTTCATCATCCGAGCAAAAGATCCACGACGATCCGCGACTCATGATGATCGAGCCATGCAAAGATCAACGCCAAATTCCTTCTCAATTGAGTGAGCTAGAGCTAGTCTTGTAAACTTGAGTGAGAGATGTAATTTGAAGAAGATCTAAATAAAGGTGAAAATCTTTATTCTCGCTTTCTATTCATTTTCGCATTATGATATTCTTCGTACTTGATTGTTTTATGATGATGCGTGAGTAAATTCTCCGCTTGTGGAGGAATCGAGAGAATAGGTAGATGATGATGATTAAATTCTTGAACGATTCTTAAGTCTTATAAGTTTTGTAAACTTTAAGAAATTGAACCATCGAAGACCTAATTTGAGCGAGATCGTCTTGAATATTTTCTCCCCAAATTAGAGATCAACGATCGGTAATTTAATTTGCTAGAGGTTAGAATTTGAATGATAATCAATGAAAGGACAAGAGATGATGAAGGAGAAACCCTAGTTTCTTCAATAGATCCCTAAATCTCGTTGATTGTCATCGATCTAGCAACAAATCCTCAATAGATAGGAATTTGTAATCATTAGTATTCATCATCACTATCAATTTGATCGATTCCTACAAGCTACTTTATAAATCTTGATAATTCAATTGGTTTGGACATTTTCTTGATTTTTATTAATTCTTGTTTTTAGATCTATTCCTTTATGATTCTTGAAACTAAAATCTTATGAATATTGAATCATTTTCTTTTATCTTTTCTTTTCAACTCAAATAAAACGATTTTGAACAAATCCAACTTTCTCAGTGGACGATTCGCTCTCGCTAACGAAACTACAATAGACATCGTTACTGATTGCGGTATAAATTTCTTTGGTTGTGAAACATTTTCAAATACACACGAAGGATGATCAATCACTAATGTCTCGAGAACGCATTTTCAGGTTTTTGACGGGATTTGAAGTATAAAGACTTCTCTCCAATCACTATAAAGACTTCTCTCCAATCCTTAGCCTTTTCCTGGTCTTTTATTTGTAGAGCCGTTTGTTTGGTCTCTCCCTTTTCTTTGGATGACTCCGGAGATATTTCTACTGGTACGAGAACCCGACGGCTTAGCACAATGATCCTTACATCATCAAGATTTTCATCAGCCAATTTTTTAGCGTGCTTGGCTAGTGCATCGGCTTTGCTATTTTCCTTGCGCGGTATGCTCTCCAGCATGTAGGAGGGGATTTGGGTTAGCAATTGCTGCACTCTCTCACCGTACTTTACCAACTCCGGTTTGCATGTTTGATAGTCATCGTTTACTTGATTAACGACCAATTGGGAGTCTCTGTATATAAGGAGGTTTTCGATTCCCTTGTCGACAACGATTTCAAGACCTACTATCAAAACTTCATATTCTGCTTCATTATTTGTCCTCGGCTTTGTTAGGGAATAGGCAAAGCGCATTATCCCTCCTTACGGAGTCATGAAGATAAGGCCTACCCCAGATTTGATTATAGGGGAGCTGTGCTTTCGCTTCTTCGTGGAAGATGCCCCATCAAAGTAGAGTTCCTATCGGGTATCGCCTTCTCCTTTCTCCGTGTCGATCGTTTCAAACGCGTCCTCGTCTGGCAATTCGCAATTTAGGGATGAATTGGCAGGTATCAGATGCTCAGCAAAGAAGTAGGCGATGGCCTGGCCTTTCACTGCCTTGAGGGGACAATAAGTTATCAAGAATTCCATCAAGAGAAGGGCCTATTTAGCGAGCCGACCTGTTAGTACGACTCTTGACATCAAATATTTGAGAGAACCCACTTTTGATATGAGATGGACCTCATGCGCCAAAGCATAGTGCCTGAGCTTCATTATCTCGAAGATTAACGCCAGGCAGTGTTTTTCGATAGGGGAGTAGTTATTTTCTGCCCCCAAGAGAACTCGACTCAAATAGTAGAGGGCTCTCTCTTTCCCTTGGTCATTCTCTTGTGCCCATAACGCACCTAAAAAACCTTCAAGAGTTGCTGTGTATAGGATGAGGGGCTTTCCCTTGACCGGAGCGGTCAGTACCGGCGGATTCTACAGGTATTGCTTGATTTCGTCCAGTGCGCTTTGGCATTTTAGATCCCAGACAAATGGGGTCCCCTTCTTCATTAAATGGCTGTAGGGGAGGCACTTGCCGGAGAGATTGGCTATGAATCGCTCGATATATGCGAGCTTTCCTTGGAGGGACCGCAGTTGCTTGAGAGTTCTTGGCGGAGACATTTCCATAATCGCCTTGATCTTTGACGGGTCTATTTTGATGCCCTGATGTCGTATGATGAATCCTAGGAATTTGCCGAAGGAAACCCCGAATGCGCATTTGAGAGGGTTCATCTTCATATTGTATTTCCGAAGGCGCTGACACGATCTTCAGTTGCTCCCAATGCTCCTCGTACAACTTGCTTTTCACCACGAGGTCATCGATATAGCATTCAACAATCTCATGTATAAGGTCATCAAAGATCTTCATCATGGCCCTCTGATAGGTGGCGCCGGCGTTTTTCAGACCGAAAGGCATCACTTTGTAGCAGAATATGTCCAGCAGAGTCCGAAAAGCGGTATGCTTCTGGTCTTCGGGATGCGTCTTTATTTGATTGTACCCTGATGAGCCGTCCATGAAGGAGAAGACTTTATGAGTGGACATGTTTTCTATCATCAGCTTGGTAACCGGTACAGGAAAATCATCTTTTGGGCAAGCTTTGTTGAGGTCCCGAAAGTCCACGCAGATGCGCACTGTCCCATTTTTCTTCATCACTGGGACGATGTTGGCAATCCTGTCAGGGTACTGAACCTCTTGGATGAAGTCAGAGTCGATTATCTTCTTGATCTCGGCGTTGATGCTCATTTCAAGTTCGAGCCGCATTCTTCTCGGTGCTTATTTGATCGGCTTGACATCCGGAGATATCGCCAATTTGTGCACGGCAATTTCTGGGTTTAGTCCCGGCATCTCGGAGTTGTTCCATGCTAAGCAATCTTTATACTGCATGAGCACGTCCTTGAGCATAGCCACCTTTTCTTTAGACAACAGCTCACTGATGAACATCGGCCGTGGGTCATTTGTTGTTCCCAAGTCGATTTTTCTGAGATTATCTGCAGTAGTATATATCTCATCTTCCAACTCTTTTGGCGCCGGTGGAAACTCTGAGATCACCTCATCATCATCGTTTTCGAAGCACCAAGAGGTCATCCATATCCTCGCGTATTCCTTCTTCTGACAGCGTTATCGCGTGACAGTTACGAGATCGTTTCTAAGATCGATGTTGATCTGGTTCTACTCTCGCTATGTACGTTGCTTTTGGAACATGCTTCTGTGGTGGGGTTACCTTCCAACCACTGGATAGAGCGAACCTGCCTTGCTGATACTGGTCTTCGACCCAGTTTTTGAAGGTGAAGCAGTCTTCAAGAGGATGTCCTATCGCTCGGTGATAGAAGCAATAATCCGGATGAGAGGCCTCGTCTGCTTGTTCGGGGTGTTTGGACTCCAGGAGTGTCATCATCTGATGTTTCATGACGAAACTGAATATCTTCCTTATCTTGTCTTGGGGAAAAGAATATGCTCGACCCATCTTCTTTATAAGAGACGGATCCTGGCTGCTCAATTCTCGATCGCGTGGTCTTTTGTGCCCTCTTTGCCGCTGTCGGACATTTTTTCCATTCTTTAGTTTGTTTTTTGCCTCCGTGTCGGGTCTTCTGTACGACGGGTTGGCGACGAAGAGCATCGTCATTCTCCGTAGCCTGCTGAAGGAGGCTCTGCTTCCTGGCTTTCTCGTAAATGGCCAATTCACGGCTATGGTCATTCCGGACCTTTTGACCCGCTTCGCTTATTAGCTTGTCCATTTGTTCTTTGAATGACGGACTTGGCACTTTCGTGGCGGGACCTTCTTTTGGTTCAGGGTTAGCATCTTCCAATAGAGTATCTCCTTCTTCATCAAAGTCATGTATAACGTAGCAGCCATAGAATCGTTCCCGTTTTTTGGATTGAACATATCCAAGCTCGATCGTTTCCATTCTCCCGTTGGGCAATTTTCGCTGAGTTCCAGGGAGGTTCCAGATCCTGTTGTAGAACTGAGCTTGTCGAGCAGTCTATTTGAAGGGTACGCCTTAGCGCCTCAACAGCCTTTTTAAACGGATGGGCTGGAGCCTGTCAAGTGTAGAATCGGCACCATGCATTCTTTCTCCACTTTGGTTTCCGTGGATCGATAAAAAAGGATCGTCTTTTCATCTCTTCGCCTGGGAAGGACGTAGAACGTCTGTAGTTCTTGTACACTATAGGTATCGAGTGCGTCGAGGTCTTTGTAATGTTTTTGCGGAACCATGGCGATTTGCAAACTCCGTTCATCGCCAGTGAGGGCTTGTATTGACGGCCGAACAGAAAATACTGCATTGACCTCATCTTCAGAGTCGCTGCCGAAGACCAACATAAGGGTGGGCAGTTCGGGCTTGTTGTATTGGAGCGGCCCCGAATAGACTATCTCTTCCTCCTCCTCGGTATCGCTCCCAAAGACCGGAATAGTGGTGATAGCCTTCTGCTTATTCTCCGGCTTATGGCATCTTTCCGTATCTTCAAAGTCTGGAAGGAAATACTTTGCATCCTCGTACTTTCGGAATTCATTTATGGAAAATGGGTTCAGTTCCCCTGTCATGGTGTACTCAAGACCATCTTTGAAATACTTCATACACTGATGTTGTGTAGAAGGGATGATATTGTACTCGTGTAACCAAGGCCTGCCGAGCAAAGCATTGTAGCAAGTCTTGGCGTCAATGACGTGGAACTTTACATCAGTGACAAGCAGCCCAAAGCGTAACATCAGTATCACAGACCCGAGCGTCCCTGACGACTGAGTCGAACCCGGAGATAGTGATTTTATCCCGAGCGAGGTGTTGAACACAAATGCAGATTTCTTTTAGCATCCTTACATTTAGGAGGTTGACAGAGAACCCGTTGTCAATTAGGATCTTCCCTATCTTAATATCATGGCAATACCCGGAGATATAGAGGGGACGGTTGTGCTCGCATGTTCCGAGGAGGAGATCTTCATTGCCGAAAGTGACGTCAGCCGTGTGAACTTCTTCAAGCTTGTCCTTCATCTTTTCTTCGGCGAGGAAAGCTTGAAACTGTTCGGGCTCCTGTAATGACTTGATCAGGAAATCTCGCGCCTCTTTAGACAAAAGAAGGGCATCCAAGATGCTCAGTTGCGAGGGTATCCTCCTCAGGTGTGCCAGGACATTATAATCCACTTTGCTTTTCTTGGCGGATCCTTGGCTGCGAGCTTTTCAGCGACTCGCTCATCGAGGGCGATGTCCTCGGGGACTTTTTCCTTCCCCTTATCTTTTTTGTTTGATCCCTTATTTGTGGGTCCGAGATTCTTTTCGGGTAGCGTACGATTGCGTAGCTGAATATTCTCGCAGGTTTTCGTCTCTTCTGCTTCGGAGGTGGGTTCTTTGAAGAGAGAGCCGAGAGCTATTTCCTCGTCAAAATTGCTTCCGAATGTGAGAACTTGCAATATCCCGAAATCGATCATGTAACAGTTACCGGCAGTTCTTTTGTGCTTATCTGTCGCATTTTTTCGCTGTCGAAGAGCTTCACGCTTCATCCTCTTGAAATGTTGTCGGTGGGCGACATATCCCTGCCACCAGTTTTCAAAGGCATTGCGCTCTTCAGTAGGGTGCGCAATCCTCTGATGGTATAAGCAGTAATTTGGATGTATATCCTCTTCGTCAAGGTGTATCCTACCAGGAGTGTTTCCTTCGGAGGGTGGCATCTTCGTTCCCATTGACATGGTTTTGGCGAACCGTTTCCTCGTCTTAAGTTTGCTTTTGTTTGCGGTGGATTTGCTTTGATCTGGTGGGAGTGTTTTAACCCTTTCGTCCAATCGCCGGCGCTTGGCTTTTTCGAATATGGCCATTTCGCGCTCCCGATCGGCTTTGCTTTTCTGACAGGCTGCGTTCAGCAGCTGATCGATCATCTCGTCAGACGGTTCCAAGTGAGAAACTCTTCAGTTCGGGATCTGCCCCCAATTTCTCTGCATCAGGAGCTTCTTCACTATCTAGTGACAAGTGAGAGATCATGTGGCAGCTCGCCACATAATCCTTAGGTTCATCTGACGAGTCTTCTCCCTCATCTTTGTTGCCATCTCTGTCTTCAAAGATGTGGTTGAGAAACTCTTGGAGTGTGACCGGGGTTCGCGCCTCCTAGTTGTATTCCTCCAGCGCGTCAATGTGTTTCTGCAGGTCCGTGTGCTTGTCATCCGGCTTCACGGGCTTTTCGATCTTCTTCTTCCTTTTCAAAGATTTTGACGGCTGGGCCTGGGCGTTTTGCCCATCGTTACCAATTCTTGGCGTTGGGCGCGGCTTCAGCATTCTCTCAATGACCTCGGGTTCCAGCGGACTTTTCCACCTAATCGCCGGGCATGTTTGAAGATCCTTCAGCATTCTTTTTGTTTTGGCTGAAAGAGCGACCTCCCATGGAGTTTCTTCTATAAATGAGCATAATGCCCCCGGCGTGTCTACCTTTTTAGGAGCATGCGGCTTGGGCGGGCTTACTTTCCAATTCTCGGACAGTGCGAATTTGCCCTGTTGGTGTTAGTCCTCAATCCAGCCTTTAAAGACTAAGCAATCTTCTATTGGATGGCCTACTACTCGGTGGTAGGAGCAGTACTTAGGATTGTTGACGTCACCTGGCTGCAGTGGACGTCTCGGATCTGGTAGAGTGATGAGCCTGTTGCGCACCGCCAGTTCGAACAGTCTCCTTGTTTTATCCCGAGGGAATGAGTAAGGACGCTTTAACTTTTCGTTGATAAATCGCAGTCTGTCGTTTTGGCTATCAGCTGGTTTTTGACCACTCGGTTGTTGCTGAGCAAAAGCGACAAAGGTCACTTTCCCTTTCCCCTTTTCATTTCGAGGCTCCGTCTTTGAAGAGGAAGGCCTTTGGCCCATCTGGTCTATTTAGTCCGGCTTGTCGATCAAGGCCTGGAAAGTGGTTGGCTTGAAGAACATCATAAACTGGGAGATGGCCGCATGAGGATCTAGGGTTCCCACAAACATGCCTACTGCAGGAGCCTCTTCTATACATTGTTCGCACTTCGACCATAGATTCCGCCACCGTATCACGTACTGAACCCATGTTTCTCTAGACTACACCCTGGCATTGATCAATGCCGTGATTGTGGTGCGTTCGCTAGCGCTTGCGAAACGCTGGGTGAATAGCAACTCCATCTCCGTAAAAGTTTTGACGGAATCGTTGGGAAGCTCTAAATACCATTCGAACGCCGTCTCTGCCAAGCTGTCAACGAATTAGCGAAGCAGTAGCTTATCGTCACCTCCAGTGTTGCCGCACAGAGCCCTGAACTGGGCGACATGCTGGTGGGGGTTGCCCGTCCCCTTATATACATGAAATTTAGGGATTGTGTATCCTGGCGGGTACTTAATCTGATCGTACCAGCTGGGATAGGTTTGCCCAGTTCTGACAACTTGGCCAGCAGCTTCGTTCGCTTGATGGGCTCATATCTGTTGGGCTATAAAATCATCGAGCGCGGCTTTCGAGATTATTTCCTCCTTTGCTGCTGAAAAGGCCGGAAGAGGGTTTGACGTCTCCCCTCTGTCATCTTCGATTGTTATTGGCGGATCTTCGGCTAGAGGGTCTGACTGGATCATCATGCCCACCATATCCTGGAACAATAGCGCCATTTGTTTATATTGGCCGTTTGTTCCGCTGCCTCTTGATCTTTCTTTTCTAACATCCTCCGGAGGAACTCGCCATCGGTTTCCTGTTCCTGCCGCTGATCCGACGATACTTCGGGGATTTACTTATGTCCCGTGAGTGCAGCCATCTTTGTTAACATCCCCAGGAGCTTCTGTTGTTGCTCCTGAGCTTTTGTTACTGATCGGATGAGTGGTCGATGACCCCCGGAGGCACGGCTCTCCTCCTTCCAGGAAGCCATATAAACAGTATGCACCACCATGCCCCCAGACTTAGAGCGTCTGGGTTCAGTGCCCTTGAGATTCGTCGCAGGCATAGGGATCTTCCCTGCCCTCCTCTTTTTATGGATGATTGAAGTTGAGGGGGTTGTTGCAGTAGGCATCTGAGCAGACGATACTTTGCGTAGCATAGCAGAGAGATGGTCCTCTTCCTGTTGAGTCTTCATCTTCTTCTGTTGGCGGGAATAGTCCTTGTCGATCACAGAATCCTGGACTCTTCGGTAGAACTTGTGGATTTTGGAAGACAGGCGTTGAGGAGGCTGCTCCGGCTTCGACTTTGTAACATTCTCCACAGGTGGAGGAGATCTTTTCAATACAGCGGTCGAAGAATTCTTGCGGACCCTCTTGAGTGGTTCAAAACTGTTCCCAGTTGGAACAGCCGCATCAACTTCAACCATCGGAGCTGGTGGAGTCAATCCCGAAGGGGAACTGCCCCCAGCTTTCCTCACTCGGCGCCAGTGGCGATGTCGAGCATGTCTTGCAGACGGCACTGGCTCAGTTGCGGGGGTGGCTTCATCATGCCTCCTGTTTTGGTGAAGTGTTACTGTTGGTGCCGGCCTATCAAAGACTGACGTCCGCTGAGAAGGGATGGTCAACTTGTCGAAAGCAGACTTTCGAGCAGGGGTAGCAGCCTTGGTGAGTTCGCTTGGAGCTGGAGTTGGAACGGACAGTCTTATGAAGACCGACCCCTTAGCAGGAGAAGTCTCTCTGATGACTTCATTTACTGGAGCAGGGATGGCTATCCGTTTCGGGATAACCCCTTCAGATATTGCGGCTTTTTCACGGACCCATTGGAGCTTTGGCCCAGTCTATTAAAGACCGGGGCATTGGATTTGGGTGACCCGTTGAGAGGGGCCACGATAGTTGCAAGCCGATCGAAGACCGACTTCTTTGGAGCTTCTTATGATGGCAGTGGGACGTTGAAGCTCATTGGTGGGAGCATGGTCCCGAAGAACAGTCCAGTGGTGGCCTGAGTCACCTGTTCCACTGGCATCGCGAAAATGGAGGCCACTTGAGACCCATAAGTCACTCTTCCGGCGAGGACGGAGTGGGAGTTGTTGTTGCAGCTAGTGCAGTTGGAAGCCATTTTCTCTGCACGGGAGCAAGACACCAAATCTTAGTACCTCAAATCCAAGGGCAACCATATCAAACCGCAATTCGTTCGCGAAACATGACACACGAAGTGTGGAGTGGAAAGAGGAAAAGGTCCCACCGGGCGTGCCAGAATCTGTTTACCGCCGAAAACAGAGACGAAACAGCGTAGGTCGTCTTGCCTGAATTTAGGGCCAAATTCTATTTAATTTTATCCGTCCACCTCTCCAAAGATACTAAGTTGATTTATGGCACCGTGCATCGGAGGTTTAGACGGATGCGGCCGATAAAGCAGACTTCATCAGATTCCCCCTCATTATGAGGGGTTTTTGATTGTGGGGACGCTCTTCCCTGCAGGCGCAAGCCCCTGTAGTTAATTACACTCCCACATTGCGGTAACCACTTTCTTCTTCTCCAGATGGTCACTTTGTGTCGTGTATGTTTGTTTTATTTTTGCTTGCCCGTGGATTGTATATGGAGACTAATTTATGTTGTCGCCCGTAGGGCGTGGATTAGTCCAAATCCGTATTTTCTTAGATTTGGTTTTGGGTTAGATTTAAGGATCGTTAATCTCATTTGAGACTAAGATCAACTTAAACGTTTGTTAAGGATACGTTAGTCTAATTTTAGACTAAGATCTACTTAACAGGATCATTTAGATCCAACAAAAGAGCATTTGGGCTATATTGTTTTGGTTTAGGGACATTGCGGTCCATTTTAAAGACGCCATAGTCTGTAAAGTTTAAAGACATCATAGTCTATGAGTTTAAGGACCCCACAGTCTATAAAATTTAAGAAAATCATAGTCCATGAGTTTAAGGACGCTACAGTCCGTAAAGTTTAAGGATATCATAGTCCATGAGTTTAAGGACCCTACAGTCCATAAAGTTTAAGGACATTACAGTCCATGAGTTTAAGGACCCCACAGCCCGTAATGTTTAAGGACATCATAGTCCAGTTTAAAGACGTCATAATTTATGTGGTTTTGGTTCAACCGTTTCGGGATGCACCAAAAGTTATTGGTTATTGGGACCCTCCATCTCTCTGAAGACGTTGAAGAATTACAACGACATATATCAGAGGTATGAAGAGATATACCCTTAAACCAATATTGGTTGGGAGATCTGCAGTCAAGTTTGGGACTAAGATCTGTTAAAAAGATTTATGAACATATGGGCTCAATTAATCTAAATTAGGGGTCCACGGCCATCTTGGGCTCGGCCCACTCAGTTAAAATGTTGAACATTTAACAATACTGAGCATTGGTTTGGGTTCTGACAACCTTTTTTTTCTTTTATTGAGTGTTGAGTACTCATCATAGCTCTGGGCCTTTTATTTAAAGAACACTTTGTGTTCTCTCAGCGCACACGTGAAGAGAACGTGGCGCGCTAGGCGCTAAGCGCCAGATTTAGAGCGCTAAGGCGCTTCCTGTGAGATAGCGCACACGTGAGGAGCACGTGGCGCGCTTGGCGCTGAGCACCAAAAAATGAGTGCAGAGCGCTCCTTGTGAAAGAGCGCACACGTGAGGAGCACGTGGTATGCTTGGCGCCGAGCGCCAGTAAATGAGTGCAGAGCGCTCCTTGTGAAAGAGCGCACACGTGAGGAGCACGTGGTGCGCTTGACGCTGAGCGCCAGTAAATAAGTGCAGAGCGCTCCTTGTGAAAGAGCGCACACGTGAGAAGAACGTGGTGCGCTTAGCGCTGAGCGCCAGTCTTGGAGCGCTGAGGCGCTTCTTTAAATTCGAGCGTTAGGAGCGCTACAGCGCTGTGCACCAATCTTGGAGCGCTAAGGCGCTTCTTTTTAATTTGGAGCGCTAAGTCTCTTTTTAGGCAAGTTTGATCAGTTTTGGGCTCTGGGAATTAAATTCTCTTTTATAAAAGACTTTTTCTTGTGGGTTTAAGAACAAAGTTCTTATTTTTATAGGAGATGTTACAATCTCTTATTTTTTGTGAAAGGCTTTGCCTTTATGGATCTGTGATCTGAAGAGAATTGAATTCTTCTTCCATTTTATGATGAGATGATATGATCTCTTTTGTGAAAGACCTTGGTCTTATAAATCTATGATCTAGAAAAAGAAATAGGTTCTTCTTCTCTTATGAGATGATTTTATCTCTTTGTTTTATTTACCTTGAAGAAATTCTTCTTCTTCCGAGAGCTTGCTCTTCTCTTTGAAATTTCTCAAAGTTTATGGGAGGAGGGGGATTCCTCTCTTTTAGAATTGAAGTCTTAGCTTGTTTATATAGGGGAGGCTGATTTGTTGAATCAGTTGAAGAGATCTTTTCTCTCATTGATTTGGGAATGTTTCCCATCGTTGGATCTTTGATCCAAGGGCCTCTGTTTTACGGAAGGTAATTTTCTTGTTTTTAACAAGATTGGAAAAATATTTTCCCATACAAAACTTATTCTGTATCTTGGTGATTTTTAATCACCGTTCGATCTTTGATCCAACGGTGCTCTAATTTTCAGAGATAATTTGATGACTTTTAGTCGTCTTTGTTGGATCTTTGATCCAAAGGTGGGGAACATTTAGTTTCAGTGCTAGCGCTCTCATGCTTTGCACGTGAGTGCTGCATCAGAGTTTTTGACTCTCGGTGCTAGACAACTTAGCGCTAGCGCTCTCGTGCTTTACACATGAATGCTGCATCAGAGTCTTTGACTCTTAGCGCTGGCGCTGCCAACGCGAGCGCTGTTGTGTTTTGTAAGTGAGCGCTGCATCAGAGTCTTTGACTCTTAACGCTGGCGTTGCTAGCGCTTTTGTGCTTTGCACGTGAGCGCTACATCAGAGTCTTTGACTCTTTAGCGCTAGCGTTGCTAGCGCTGGCATTTTTATGAAGCGCTACTTCATTTCAAATTTCAAAATTTGAACAGAGATTTACTCTGATTGGGGGAAACAATTTCCTATCAAAAGAATGTCGTCCACGTACAAGATTAGGAATACGACAGTTCGTCCTACAATCTTCTTATATATACAAGGCTCATCCTCGTTCTTGATGAAGTCAAATTCCTTGATTGTTTCATCAAAACAGATGTTCCAGCTCCGCGTTGCCTGCTTTAATCTATAAATGGATTTAAGCAACTTGCACACCTTCCCGCTGCTCCCACTGTCTACAAAACCTTCTGGTTGATCCATATAAACCCACTCTTCCAAACTTCCGTTTAGAAAAGCCGTTTTTACGTCCATCTGCTAGATTTCATAGTCATGGAAGGCAGCAATAGCAAGTAGGATTCGAATAGATTTGAGCATAGCCGCTGGAGAAAAGGTTTCGTCATAGTCCACACATGGTCTTTGACGAAAACCTTTTGCAACAAGTCTAGCCTTATAGGTTTCCACATGTCCATCTATACCAAATTTCCTTTTGTAGATCAATTTGCATCCAACGGGTTTTACCCTATGTGGAGCAATATCCAAGGTCCATACTTTATAGGTGTACATGGACTCCATTTCGGATCGCATAGTTCTAGCAACTTATCATAGTGCCTATTGATAATGGCCTGCTTGAAACAAGAGTATCATCTTTTTCCAAGATGCAATCCTCTTGATCCCCGTTTATGAGAAAACCGTAGTACCTCTCAGGCGGATGAGAAATCTTACTAGATTTGCAGAGTGGCTGAGGTTCGTCTGGGACTACTGAATCTAGTGGTTCCACCAAATCTTCAGTTATATTTTGTTGTTCAGAAGTTTCTTCCAGTTCTACCATACTCCCACTAACTTCTTTTGCAAGAAATTTCCTTTCCAAAAAGGTGGCGTGGCTAGATACAAACCCCTTCTATTCCTCAGTGTGGTAGAACAGATATCCATGTGAATGCTTTGGATATCCCACAAACTTACATAAAACTGATCGTGCCTGAAGTTTGCCCGGATTTTGTATTTTAAGATAGGCCGGACAACCCCATATCTTAATACGCTTAAGACATGGTTTCTTTCCACTCCATATTTCATTTGGAGTCTTAGGCACAGATTTGGAAGGACTCTGATTCAAAGGTATGCCACTGTTTATAGCGCATGTCCTCAGAATGAAAGAGGCAACTCAGCGTTACTCATCATGGAGCGAACCATGTCCAATAGGGTACAGTTCCTTCGCTCCGATACACCGTTGTGCTGTGGTATATACGGAGGAATAAGCTGAGAGAGAATTCCATTCTCTTTTAGGTATTCTAGGAATTCCGTGCTTGAGTACTCCTTTTCTCTATCAGATCGGAGGATCTTGATACTTTTGTCAGTCTGGTTCTTTACTTCGTTTCTGTATTCTTTGAATTTCTCAAAAGTTTCAGATTTGTGTTTCATAAGATACACATATCCGAACCTAAAGAGATCATCAATCAATGTGATGAAGTATGAGAACCCACCCCTTGCATGTATAGACATCGGACCACATACATCATTGTGTATGAGTCCTAAGAGCTCTGCTGTTTTTTCTCCATGTCCGGTGAACGGAGATTTGGTCATTTTTCCTTTGAGACGGGATTGACAAGTTTCATAAGATGAAAATTCGAACGTATTCAAATATCCATCCTTATGCAACTTAATCAGTCTTTTCTCTCCGATATGACCTAGTCTACAATACCACAAGTAGGATTCATTTGCTTCTGAATTCTTCCTCTTGCGTGTGTTTTATATATTGAAAACTGTGTTTTGATTTAGAACATAGATACCATTACACAGTATACCTTCTGCAACCAATACCTTATCAAGGTAAATGTTCATGATATTTCTATCAAGAACAAAGTTATATCCATCTTTATCAAGTAAAGAAACTGATATGATATTGCAAAGCATGGAAGGTACATAGTAGCAATTGTTCAAAATCATAGTATTGCTATTTGGCAATGATAGGTGATATTCACCGACGGCAGCAGTATCAACTTGTGCTCCGTTCCCTACTTTGAGGGACATATCACCATGTCCAACCATCGTACTTTTTCTCAGTCTCCGCAATAAATTACAGATATGAAATCCTGATCCGGTATCTAGTATCCAGGAGGCAGGACTGATCGAAAAATAGTTCTCAATAACAAGAACACCTGAAGGAGACGTAATAGTATACTTCTTATTCGTTGGGGTCATCAAGGAATTCATGTAACCCACTTTCTTTTGCTCATTCTCATGACTGTTGTCATAAGTTAGAGCTGAACTGACATTCCCCAGCCCTAAATAAGAATTCGGATTGGTCAAGCAATACATTTTATTATCTTGATTAAGGAATGAAATGGTTACTACCTGAAAAGAGAGAAAAGAAACACTCAGTATGCGCACTTGCAAGATTAGATTGGTTATTAGTTTATCTAATCAGGATGGCTCCTACTGTTTCCTCCAATTCTCCTTCAAACCTTAAAAGGAGAACTAGCTGGGATCATTAACACCTTAAAAGTTTGCTAACCATTCAGCCAGGTGAGTGTTGGTACTCCGAGGGAGGTTTCCCGTGTTCTCGCATGGACCTAATTAAAATAAACCTCGTTTCCGTAGAGGCGTAGCCCCGTTAACACTTTTCTAGACACCTAATAGGTTAGCTAATTATGAAGTGAAAAATATCTCCCAAGAGTAATTCTACTCATCAGTGGGATCAGGATCCAACTATCATTCCGTGAGAAACTAAATGGAAGCCACTCTAGTCACCACACTCCAGAAGGTATGCAGCACCAGCAAATTTCCTGTATATTTGAAACTCCCAATATGTTTTTTGCCCCTAGCAGCTTATGACCTTGACAAAGGCCAACAAATCATAAACAACTAGTCAAGTTCAACCCGTCATTATTCTAAATTAATTTAAACCCACCCGTACAAACTCTTGACAAAGGCCAACAAGGCAATACGCCTGTCCTAGATAATCGCATCTCTATGCAACAGAAAAGCAATATCTAGCTACCGTACACTACACCTTGATAAAGGCCAACAAACGCAGCACGAATACTAAGTACTACTCATCCAAAATGACGGAGGGCTACGGCTGGGTTTTTGGCGATAAACCTTTTAACGTAATGAACTTGATATCGTTGAAGGAACTGAGTAGTTTTGAAAAGGAGTGGTTTAGGCTACGCTTTTGAAAGCTTTTGGTTTTGAAGAAAACCGAGTAATTTACAGTATAAACTTTTGCTCAAGAGGCCACTCTCCGTGAAGGGATCCAGGCTCTTGCCTTCAAGAATGAGGTGCTGGATATTCATGACCGAATACCACTATGCAAAGTGAAAGAATATGACTATAGTTTTTTCAAAATTTGTTCCAACAACATCTTTTAGGTTTCTTATCTTGCATTAATCAAAATTAATATGGTCCCATCAATTAAAACCTATCACACCAGAAAAGAACGAAAATACAATGTACGTATATGCCATCCGCATTCGCCACGGGGCCCTGTCATGCACCGTTAGGTTACTTAACTAACGGCAGAGCGGGGGCTGGACTAGCGTGGGTACAAAACATATACAACTTCTACTAGTATATATATAAATATATATATATAACATTCGTCCCAGGTATGATATAAGCAACACCACAGATCAACAACAAGCAATACAGAATGGTGGATAATCTTGGAGTCTAAGGTTTCATTTGATCCGCAAATGAGACCCGATATTCCTGGTCATGTGGATAGCCCGTAGAATGAAAAGCTGGACCCCTAAGAGCACGGCAAGTTACCCGCTAATCCCAGAAGTGAGGCAGCCCCAATCAACAAAGTGAATGGGTCACCCAGCACTTCACGGTATCCGGTAATTTGAGCGCCACTCCATGGGTCATCCTATACCCCCTACGAGTGCGGTGAATAGCCCGTCAATTCTAAAGTAAGGCCCTCCGACTCAACGCCATGAGATGCGGGCCCGTTGCCCTCTAGAACCCGGCTATTCGAGCACTTCACCACGTGGTAATCTTAGTACAGAAAAGAAAAATATATGTACAATGATGACATCGAGCTCAACCCGGTCGTGCCCCAATCAAAAAATATGCAAACTGGCAGAAACTCCTGTCCACATGTCGGGCGCTCGCCCCGCAATAATGAATACACAAATGAATCTGAACTGTGCTACTACCATTGCACCATAGGCTATCCACCACGACAATCCATCCACAATATCAGCACAATCACAGAACATCAACGAGAATATCATGTTCGCAAACCCGTCTAATAGAATATATAGCAATTAGTCGGGTTATACCGCTCAATGATATTCACGGTCGCAGATACTAACACATGCACTGATAAACACATATTTACAATTTCGACCGACTAAAAATTTTCCGTATTGGCCCCAAGTACTAACCAGTATTCAAACAAATCTAGGCCAAAATCATACATTCCAAAAATCACATTTCCAAACAATAGAGTGCCAGAAGAATTTTGGTGCACAACGGCCCCACTTCGACCGCGGAACCGCCACAAACAAGAAAGTTATGCGGCAGTTCTGCGGCCGTATGAAAGGATTACGTGCCCAAATTTCATCTGGCCTTCTAAAATCGCCTGCCCGTATTTTTAAGATGCTCTAAATAATTTTTTGAGCAATTTTTAAAATCGACAGCAAGCATAAACATGGAATTGCGATATTGGAAAATTTTTGTGGATCGATGTTTTAAACACGTATAAACTAGTTAGTATGGTTTTATAGGCTGTCTTTGATGCCATGTTGGGATTTCCTAGTGCCTTGACCATCTACTTTGGCCGTTGAGGAACAAATTTATTTTGGGTTTTGAAAACTGGCGCTAGAAAAAAACCGTTCAAGAATCTACCATAAATCTAAACTAGCTAACAAGAGAAGATATCTAACTACTATGATAGAAATGTCTTACCAAAGGATCCGTGTCCTTCGGTCTTCTATCTTCTTCTCTTGATCTTAGGGATCTCCTTGAACACGTTTGATCGCCTTTCCTCTCTCCTTAAGATCTCCTGGATCGAGCTTGATTGTCGGTCTTCTTCCGTCGAAGATGATCCACCCGAGAGATGTAGTCCATGGCTCTAGCTCCACACTAAAAATTTAGTGGAGCAACTAGAGACTTTAGATTGCTAATCTAAAGTGTCTAGGATGTAGTGAATGGATCTATGTGTGTATCTATCTCACTTCCACTCTTGATTCATAACACATGAGATTGTAGAGAGGAGGTTGAAGATGAAGGTGGAGGACTCAAGAAAAGTAGTAAGGAGAGTGAAGCAAAGAAAAAATGGTGAGAATGAAATCCATGAGAGAGAAAAAGATCAACCATGGTTTTTTAAAATCATTTTTCCAATATTAAAACCCAACCATGCTTGAATAGTTTGCACAAATGAATTGAATATTCATTTGTCAACACTATAGAAGCATGGTCCTCACCATACTCCCCTCTCCACCTTTACAACTCATTTTCCATTTAAAGATAAATGGATAAATCTAAAATGAGGTGTCCACCTTCTAGAATATTTTCCGTATAAATACGGATTACACTCTACTGTATATATATATATATATATATATATATATATCTGTATTCGTATCAAAATACGAATACCCAAAGAGATAGAATAACACAAAGAATATAATACTAGAATATACATATCGAAATACATATATGTAAATTATTAAATCAATACCTGATTTAATAATCTGGCTCAATCCCGAGCCGGCTAGTATTATCAACTGTCTGATCGAAAGTCCGGGTAACAAGTACAATCAATCAATCCGAACCCTGCACGTATCTAATACGGCTACTAAATCATTTCACCTGAACCAGGGAACCCTCTGTGTGGGACTTTAAAACTCGACAGTACTCTGGTCTTGAGTTACTGGATAAATTTATAACCACAAGCACATCAGCGGCACTAGCTGTACGTAACGACTACCCGGGTACCTATCGAAAAGGAAGGCCGACGAGCAAACTCATCCGGATCCCTATTGAGCCTATCTGTGACAATCTCCGTACAGTCCGGTCTCTTTGTCTGAGAGTATCGCTTATCGGGTCTAGGGGTGGTAAACGTCAGACCCTAATAACCCGATAATCCATGTTGATGTGGCTCAGGACTAATCTGGGAAACTACTGATCAACCTATCAATAAATCCCAACTGCCTTGGCCAAGGCCTTATGGTGCTAGCCAATCGAACACAGTGCAATATTAAATCCCTATACTGGGAGAGACGAATCCCTAATAGTCGCTCACTGTCTCTATGTGGCTCGGGACTATACCCAACTAAAACATATTTGCATGACTCGGTATAACCGTGGTAGGGTAGTAATCAAAGTACAGTGGGAACTCACACGAGACAAATGACGATCTCAGGTTTGAAGACTAACCCTTACTCATGTCACCTGAGAACTGCTATCTGACGATAGGTATAGTACCATCTAGAAGTTCTTGGTGAGTCCGTCCAGTGTACTCACCCCCAGTGAGCACCTGTATACGATCTTAGGTGCAAAAGACCAATGGCTGCGGGACCAACCATCATCCTTCGTTGGGGGTATAGAAATGTATACACTAGTCTACTCCAGAATATTGATACTCAGTCTCGATACTCCAATGACTAAGGACACTTTAAGGATGTACTTATCGACTACCCAGCTCCCACAAATATGATCGCCATCACAACGCAGGTAGTCAAGCAATGATCCTGCGGGCTTTATCAACATGTATAAATGATACATAGTAACAAGTAAAACATATGCACATGTTAAGATAAAGACAAACCAGATAACATACTATCATATTAAGCAAGATTGCCTTATACATACATATGTCTAAGCATCCACATGTATACATAAACAATAATGGACTCTAGGGCATACATTTCCAACAAACGCACCACCTACAGCTAGACAATTAAACATTGACTATATAAATAATTTAAAAATAAATATGTGTGTATATATATAATATTACATTCAAAATGAATATGAGTGCAATATACCTGGAGGTGTGGTAAAGTCCCCACGGAAGGGGTCATCTAAAAGGGATACGGATCGGGGTGCAAGACCAACCCTCTGGAGCTCCCTATGCAGCTCCCCGAGTGGCAGAACCACTCTGCTTCTGCCTCTACCACGGATGGTGCTCCTGCCGCCCCTCGCTACTTCGGGCGTCATCATCAGACCAAGATAAGAGTACAATCATTACATATGCATGCAATATATGTATAGATCCTAGAAATTTGAAATAATAATATAACATTACTAATAACCTTTTTCGTTTCGTAGACACATTAGACATATCTACTTAGATTTCATCATCAATATCATTTCTAATCCACGTAACTTCACGATCAGCCGAAGACAGCCAGTCTTTTGAAACAGACGGTCGGAGCACTCTAAATCTTCTCTCTTCTTCATCCTCATCGCCATCCTCCATACGATTCTCGAATTCTGGGAGATTGTAAACATCCTTGAGTTTCCAACGGCATACAATACTCCATCCCGGATGCTTCAAACACTGTGAGTAGTATACTTGGAATGCTTGGTTTGGAAAGATAAGTGGATCGTCCTGACCGTAAAATTGCCGTGTGTTCATACTAGTCAATCCATATTCATCTTTCTAAGTCCCGAGATTGTTTCTCCACATATCTGTATCGGTTCGTGTATCGTACCAAATACACTGAAATATATAAAACGGTTCTGATCGTCCGGGATATTAGATGTCAAGTATGCAATTTAAGTATCCATAATAAATCACACCATCCGATCCTACCGTCGCAATCCCACTATTCTAAGTGGTTCGAGATATTTCTATATCCTTAACTTCAAATTTGTATCCAAGGACACCGAATCCTTTATAATATGCAACCTCCATGCTAGGAAACTGAGCTAAATATCTTGAATCTCTCTCTAATGATGCAAAAAAGTTCGAATCGTGGATATGAAAAAACCAATTTTAGGCAAATACATAACGATATAAGTTTAGATTAGACTGGTAGCAATAATATGTTATTCGAACAACTTATATGATCTGCAACCCAATCGCAAATATTATCCTAATGATATTTTTTCCATCGTTCTTCATTCCAATCAGGATGCCACTCACGTACCTCATCAATATGATTTTTGTTCTCAACAATAAATTATGATATTAATATTATGTCATTTCATACACAGACAAACATAAATATAACAATTAATCCAAAAAAACTTACTCTCTAATTTCTTCAAGACATACGCTATTGAGGAGAATAAACTGATATATCTTGTTGATAAACATAATGTCCACTCTCTTATAATCGGCTTTACCATATGGCCCGTCCTGAATTCTCCAAAGCCGGTTAAGCTTCGTCTAGATATTCTCGTCCAGATAGCGGGAACAAAATGTGGTTACTTCATGTAGAAAATAACTTTGCATGATAGAACCCCCTGGACGATTTCTATTGTGTATATACTTTTTTAGAGTGTAGAGGTACCTAAAGAAAAAATATATTAAATAAATAAATAAGGGCATATAGGACAACAATAATTTTACAAAATGCGTGTGTTCCTTTTTGAAAAATAAATAATAAATAAAAAAAGCAATGGGAAAATTCCCCAAAGAGAGCATCCAATGCCCGCACGTGATGCGCCTTGGAGCCAAAATTATAAGCACTTAACAAATAGCACTGAAGTTGGGCCCCACGTTCCACACGTGAGCACCTATATACAAAGTATATAGGTGCCTTCATAAAACAAATAGCAGGCCAAAAGGCGCATCACATGCCAACACGTGATACTCTTGTCTGGGACTGCTGCATATAGGCAAACCGGCCTAGTGCCATTGGGTCATGTGTCAGCACGTGATGGTTTCTAAATGTCTCTGAGCCGATAGAATTAAATTCTATGTAAAAGGGATCAGAACTCTATTTTGGAAATATTTCCCCCAATCTTTCTAACCAAGAAAGATTGTGCTCTATAAATCAGAGCACCATTGGATCAAAAATCCAATGGTGATTAAAAATCACCAAGATACAGAATAAGCTCTGTATGGAAAAATATTTTTCCAATCTTGTTAAAAACAAAAAAATGTTTTCTGTAAAACAGGAGTCCCTGGATCAAAGATCCAACGGTTGATAAAATCACTGAATCAATAAAAAATCTCTCAATGAGAGATTTCCTTAACAAAAATCAACAAACTTGCCTCTGCTATATAAAGGACTCGAGACTAAAGAGAGAGGGATAGAAAAAAAAAGAGGAAAACCCCCTGATAAGTTTAAAAGAAAAAGGAGAGTTTAATTCTCTAGAGAGAAGAACATCTCCTAAAAAAACCCTAGGTAAGAAGGAGCAAAACACAGAGAACATCTTACTTCTTCTTCGCCTCCACAGGAGTTTAACTGTTTCAAAAGAATTTAGTTCTTTCTATGGTTGAGATCTGCAGAAGCAGATCTCCCTATAAGTTGAGAATTTAATTCTCATCGGGGAGATTCTGTTATGTGGATTCAAACCTAGGGGAAAGAACCAAGTTCAAAAAATTTAATTCTTATAAAAACATATAGGAATTTAATTCCTCTAGTAAAACTAGGGTTTAACCCTATATAAGAATTTAATTCTTATAAAACAATGGGCTTGAAAGTCTTAAACTCAAGATCTCCATGCACATAGAAAGATTAGCACCCTGCATGATGATGGCATATCACGTGCTCCCACATGAGCACCCTTGATAAAACAAAAAAGAACAACTGAGATCAGGTCATATGTCCCCACGTGACCTCCCAAAAAGTGCTTAGCACTTCCAGAAGAAAAAGGGTATAAACCCAAAGACAATTGCCATTTTTTGGCGCCTTACGTGTTCCCACGTGACCCCCAAAAAGTGCTTAGCACTTCCAAAAGAAAAAGGGAATAAACCCAAGATAGTTCCCATTTTGAGGGCGCCTCACGTGATCCCACATGACCCTCAATAGGGCTTAGCATTCATAAAAGGAAGAAGGGAATAAAGCCAAAGAAGCAGCGCCAAATTTCAAGCGCTTCACGTGCCATATGTGAGCGCCCCAAATTTCAGTGTTTAACACCGATTCAAGGCCGCGCGTGGGACCACGTGAGCGCTGAGCATATACTAGTGTTTAACACCATGAGAGGCCAACATCAGCCAACCTGAGACCAAATCACCCGAGGCCAATCAATTGAGCCCTTCATGCTCAGGGTCCCCCAAACCAATCTCAGTCCCAAAGATAGCTAATGAGCTCCGAACAGATGGCATCTAAATTGATGTTTATCCCATTCCCCCCTTAGTCGGGATATTGGTTCAAGGGTACATCTCTCCACACCTCTGATACATATTGTTGTAATTCTTCAACGTCTTCAGAGAGGTGGAGGGTCCCAATAACCAATAACTCTTGGCACACCGTCAAACAGATGAGCCAAAACTCTATGGACTATGATGTCCTTAAACCCAATGGACCGCAACATCCCTAAACTAAACTCTATGGACTATGATGTCCTTAAACCTAAGGGACCGCAACGTCCCTAAACTAAACTCTATGGACTATGATGTCCTTAAACCCAATGGACCGTAATGTAACTAAACTAAACTCCATGGACTATGATGTCCTTAAACCCAATGGACCGTATTGTCCCTAAACTAAACTCCATGGACTATGATGTCCTTAAACCCAATGGACTGTAATGTCCCTAAAGTAAAACGACAGAGCCCAAATGCTCTTTCGTTGGGTCAAAAATGATCTTGAACCCCCGTTATGTAGATCTTAGTCTAAAACTTAGACTAATGTATCCTTAACAAACATTTATGTTGATCTTAATTTCAAACAAGGTTAGCGATCCTTAAATCAACCAAACCTAAATCTAAAAAAATACGAATTTGGACTATCCCCGCCCTACGGGTGACAACATAAATTAGTCTCCGTATACGATCCACGGGCAACCAAAAATAAAACAAAACACATGACACGAAGTGAACATCTGGAGCAGGAGAAAGTGGTTATCGCTACACGGTAACGTAATTAATTGCAGGGGCTTGCTTCTGCAGAGAAGAGCGTCCCCACAATAAAAAAACCTTCACAATGAGGGGGAATCTGACGAAGTCTGCTACTACGGCCGCATCTGTTTAAACCTTCGATACATGGTTCCATAATTAACTTGGCATCTTTGGAGAGGTAGATAGATAAATCCAAATAGCGTCTGCCCCCAAATTTAGGTCAGACATCCCAACTTCCCGGTCGCGTCTTTCGGCGGTAAACAGATTCTGACACGCCCTGTGGGACCTTTTTTACTTTCCACTCCACACTTCGTGTGTTGTGTTTCGCGAACGAATCGCGGTATGCTATGGTTGCCTATGGATTCGAGGTACTAAGATTTGGTTTCTTGCTCCCGTGCAGAGAAAATGGCTTCCAGCTGCAAACAACAATTCCCGCTCCGCCCCGTCTGGAGGAGTATCTTACGGGCCCCAAGCGGCCTCCATCTACGCAATGCCGGTGGAACAGGTGACACAGGCCACCACTGGATTGTTCTTCGGGACCATGCTCCCGCCAATGAGCTTCAACGCTCCAGTACCGTCACAGGAAACTCTAAAGAAGTCGGTCTTCGATAAGCTTGCAACTACCGCAGCCTCTCTCAGCGGGTCGTCCAAGTCTACTACCTCTGTCTTCGACAGGCTGAGCCCAAGCATAAATGGGCCTGCGAAGAGGCTCGCAATACCGGAGAAGGCTATCCCAACTCCTGCTGCAGGTGAAGTCGTCCAAACTACTTCCCCTACTAGAAAGTCAGCTTTCGACAGGTTGACCATTCTTTCCCAGCGGATGTCAGTCTTTGACAGGCTGGCGCCAATAACAGCCTCTCCTCAAAGCAGGGGGCATGATGAAGCTACTCCGATGATAAAAGTGATCCCGGCTACACGACATGCTCGACATCGTCACTGGCGCCGAGTGAGGAAAGCTGGGGGCAATTCCCCTTCTGGACTGACCCCACCAGCTCCAATGGTGGAAGTTGATGCTGCTGTTCCTACTGAGAACGGCTTTGAGCCGCTCAGGAGGGTGCGCAAGAATTCTCCAATTGCCATACTAAAAAATACTCCTCCGCCTGCTGAAAACATCACAAAGGCGAAGCCGGAGCAGCCCCCTCAGCGGCTGTCCTAAAAAATCCACAGAATCTGGCAAAGAGTCCAAGACTCTGTAATCGAAAAAGTCTACTCCCGCCGATCGAAGAAAATGAAGGTTCGGCAAGAGGAAGACCATCCCGTCACCATGATACAGAAGGCGTCGTCTGCAAGGGTGCCTGTTGCAGCCCCCTCAACTTTGACCGTTCATAAAAGGAGAAGACCGGAGAAGATCCCTATGCCTGCGACAAATCTCAAGGGCACTGAACCTAAACGCCCCAAGTCTGGGGGCATGGTAGCGCACACCGTCTACATGGCTTCCAGAAAAGAGGAAATCCGTGCTTCTGGGGGTCATCGACCACTTACGCGGTCCGTAACAAAGGCTCAGAAGCAACAACAGAAACTCTGGGAGATGCTAACAAAAATGGACGCACTCACAGAGCAGAAGGAAAGCCCGGAAGTATCAACGGATCAACGCCAGGAGCAGGAAACCGACGCCGAGTTCCTCCGAAGAATGCTCGAAAAGAAGGATAAAGAAGCCGCGAAACAAGCAGCTAACATAAAACAAATGACGCTCTTGTTCCAAGATATGGTAGGGGTGATGATTCAGCCGGGCCCTCCAGCTGAAGATCCCCTAATAATCATTGAAGACGACAGAGGGGAGACATCAAACCCACTTCCGGCTTTATCAGCAGCCAGGGAGGAGGCGATCTCGAAAGCTGCGCTTGATGACTACATAACTCAACAGATATGAGCTCATCAGGCAACCAAAACTGCTGGCCAAGTCGTTAGAACTGGGCGACCTTATCCAAGCTGGTACGATCAAATTAAGTACCCGCCGGGATATACGATCCCAAAATTTCACATGTATAAGGGGACAAGCAACCCCCATTAGCACGTCGCTCAGTTCAGGGCTCTCTGCGGAAATACTGGAGGCGACGACAAATTGTTGCTTTGACAGCTTAGCGGAGACAGCTTTTGAATGGTACTCAGAGCTTCCGAATGACTCCATCAAAACGTTTATGGAAATGGAGCTATTGTTCACCTAGCGGTTCGCAAGCGCTAAAGAATGCACCCCAATTACGGCATTGATCAATACCAGAGTGAAGCCGGGAGAAACCTAGGTTCAATACGCAATTCGGCGGCGGAACCTATGGTCAAAATGCGAACAACGCATCGAAGAAGCTCCTGCAGTGGGTATGTTCGTAGGGACCCTTGATCCTCAAGCGACTATATCCCAATTCATGATGTTTTTCAAGCCGATCACTTTCCAAGTCTTGATCGACAAGCTGGCCCAGATGGACCAGATGGGCCATAGACCGTCCTCTTAAAAAATGGAGCTTCGAAACGAAAAGGGCAAAGGGAAAGCGACCTTCGTCGCCAACACTCAGCAACAGCCGAGTGACCCGAAACCGGTTGCTCGCCAAGGAAACCAACCGCGATTCTTCGATGAGAAGTTGAGATGTCCTTACTCGTTTCCCCGGGATAAAACGATGAGACGGTTCGAACTAGCAGTGCGCAACAGACTCATCACCCTGCCGGATTCGAAACACCCACTGGAGCCCGGTGACGTCAACAGTCCCAACTATTGCCCCTACCACCGAATAGTAGGCCACCTAATCGAAGATTTCTTCATCTTCAAAAACCGGATTGAGGACCAGTACAAACAAGGCAAGTTCGCGCTGTCCGAAAACTGGAAGGTAAACCCGCCACAGTAGCACGCTTCTAAAAAGATGGATACGCCGGGGGCATCGTGCTCATTTATTGAGGAAGCTCCGTGAGAAGTTGTCCTTCTGGCTAAAACTAAAAGAATGTTGAAGGATCTTCAAGCATGTCCGGCGATTAGGTGGAAATGTCCGCTGGAGCCTGAGATTATTGACGGAATGCCGAAACTGCGCCCAACGCTGAAAGTTGGTAACGATGGACAAAACCTCTAGGATAAGCCTCCGAAGTCTTCAAAGAAAAAGAAGAAGGCCAAGAAGCCCATGCAGCCTGACGACAATCGTACGGGCCTGCAGAAGTACATCGACGCACTGGAGAATACAACCAAAAAGCGTGGACCCCAGTCACATTGAAAGAATTCTTCAAGCATGTTCTTGAGAATGGAAACAGTGACATTGATGAGGGCGACGATTCATTAGAAGAACCCGAGGATTACGTGGAAAGTTGCCACATGATCTTTCACTCATCGATATATGGCAAAGAAGCTCCTGACATAGAGAAACAAGGGGAAGATCCAGAACCAGAATCCCTGGAAACGTCAGATGACCTGATCGACAGGCTGCTGAACGAAGCCCTCCAAAAGAGAAAAGCTGACCGAAAACGTGAAACGGCCATATACGAAAAGGCCAAGCATCGGCGTCAGAAAGAAGAGGCCGCAGTAGGGATGAGTCACAAAGAACTTCCACCGGATCGAAGCATACCCGCGGCAAGCAAAAGAAAGTGTAAGACGGGGAAGTAGTTCACCAAAGCTCTGTTAATGGGAATTAAGCTGCCACCTTTCGAAGGAAATACTCCCGGGAGTATGTGCCCCGACGGAGCGGACGTACATCCGAACTACTACTTGTACCATCGGAGGGTCACACACCCTACCGAAGAGTGCAATGCTTTCAAGAATTGGTGGCAGGGATACGTTGCCCACCGACAACACTTCAAGTGGATGAAGTGCAAAGCTCGTCAGGAACAAAGAAACATGACGGACGAGGAAAATGCCCATCTTCGACTTGAAGAGCTTGATGCCCTTGATGAAACCCGTCTCATGGCTCAGCAAAACCTAGAAGCTTACAAAGAAAAAATGACGCGCTCATACGAAAGACTAACTAGGCCGAGAGCATTCTGCCAAGACGAACTCGTGCTATTTGTCAAAAGACCTATGATCCCTAATCGTGCCAAACGAGGGAAATTAGAGCCGAACTATGAAGGCCCGTACATCATAGACAAGGTTTACCAAAGTGGGGCCTACCTACTCATGGATATGCATGGAGAAAGACCATTTCGGCCAATAAACGGCCGGTTCCTTAAAAATACCACGCCTGACAAGTCACGGCTCAGGTTAATGATGGATGAAGACACTCGTGTCCGCTCGCTATCTCCCTGAGTCCAAACTCTATAAGTAGTATCCAACGAAACCTCGCCTCAAAATGCTACGCACGGAGATGTCCTTAAACTAGCTACGGACCGAGATGTCCCTAAACTAACAACGCCGCCTCAAACACGGCGATAGTGGAATGCAAGTCCACAAATCCCAACTGTGAGGACTGCAACTCAAATCCCACTGGCAAACAGATAGGTCAAATGTGGAGAAACTATTCTCTAGAGTTCCACCGTGTAAAAAGAAAAAAGAAAAAAGAAAAAAATGGTATGTCCATAAGCAAAATGGGCACGGATGAAAACCCGAAAGGTCTCCGTGAGTAAAAACAGCAGGACTACCGGCGAGTTTGTGAAAACCCGAAAGGGCACAGACTCGTAAAAAAAAAATTTGGCGCACTTGCAGGGTCCTCTCGACCTTGTAAGGAGAAAATACTCGCGTGAGATCCTTATGACTTACAAGGGAGCAACACGCTTAGGGATCCCCACGATTCCTAAGGAGAAATTACACTTACGAGATTCTCACGACTCGTAAGGAGAATTCCCCTATAAGACCGACATGGCTCATAGGATTCAAAAGCCTTAAGCTACAGGGATCTGAACTTGTGCTTAAACCATCACATTTCCCAGACTTCCCTACAAGCGGTTCAATATTGACCCTTCTATACGATCCACAGGCGCAAATAAACGTCTCCCCTACAAATTCCACCAATGGCGTAAAATGTCCTAATGTGGTGAACGACACTTGTTAGTCCTCTCGACTTATAAGGAGAAAACGCTCTTGTATGATCCTTACGACTTATAAGAGAACATGCACTTAAGAATCCTCATGATTCCTAAGAAGAAAACACACCTACGAGATCCTCACGATTCGTAGGGAGAAACACCTTTATAAGACCCTTACGGCTCATGAAGTCGAAAGCCTTAGTCGACAGGTTCTTAACCCTGTTTGCTAAGCTACCTTCGTTCGAATCGACAAAGGCAAATGATGATTCGCTCCTGACCATATCCCAGTTATAGCGATGCTAACCGGTAACAAATTCTAAGTCTTTTCACGGCAAGTGATGATTTGCTCCTGGCAACATTTCAGTCGCAGCGATGCTGATGCTAAGATTGGTATCAGATCTCAGGACCATACTCGCAACAAAATCAGCGAGCCAAAAATACAAAAAAATATATATAGCCAAAATGATTAGGCAACTCGCAATAAAAAGCAGCGAGTAAAAAAATAGCTGAAATGATTGGGCACCGCGAAAAATAGCAGAAATGATTGGGCAATCGCGACTTTCGCGATATAAAAAGCTGAAACGATAGAGTATCGCGGAAGGAAACAAAAAAAGAGATGAAACTTTTGCCATACAGGTGAGTCCATATTAACCCCTGTATACAATCTGTTTCCCCCAATCAGAGCAAAGTTCTGTAAAAAAATTCAAATTTTGAAATGAAGCAGCGCTTCATAGCAGCGCCAGCGCTGAAAGAGTCAAAGACTCTGAGGCAACACCCATGTGCAAAGCACATGGGCGCTAACACTGAGAGCGTTGCACTCTGAGCAGCGCACTACATGAAAAACACATAAGCGCTAGCGCTATGTGCACTGCAACGCACTACGTGCAGAGCACGTAAGCGCTAGCACTGAGTGCGCTGCACTCTAAGCAGCGCACCACGTGCAAAGCATGGGTGCACTAGCGCTGGAACTAAAAACTCCCCACCATCAGATCAAAGATCCAATAATAATAATAAATCATTAATTGACCAGAATAAATTCTGTTAAGAAAAGATTCCTCAAAATATTTCCAAACAATAAAATTGTGCTCTGTAAATCAGAGCACCATTGGATCAATGATCCAATTGTGATTAAAAATCACCAAAAATACAGAATAAATTTTGTATGGAAAGATTTCCCAATCTTGTTAAAAATATGAAGATTGCCTTCTGTATATCAGAAGCCCTTGGATTAAAGATCCAACGGTGGGGAAAACCCCAAATCAATTGGAAAAAAGATCTCCTTGACTGATTGAACAAATCAGCTCACCTTATATAAAGGCCCCAAGACTTCAAGTTAGGAGGACAGAAAAAAAGAGAGGAACCCCCCCAATAAGCTTTGAGAGATCTAAGAAAGAAGAGCCAAGCTCTAAGAAAGAGAAGAGTTTCTTCAAGATAAAAAAATGAATGAACATAGAGATGAAATCATCTCATAATTAAAAAGAAGAATTCACTTCTTCAAAGATCATAGATCTACAAGACCGAGGTCTTTCACAAAGAGATCAAAGGATCTCATCATAAAATAAAATGAAGAATATAATTCTTCTCACAGATCATAGATTTATAAGACAAATTGTCTTTCAGGAGATCATGAACATCTCATTATAAAATGGGGGGAGAATAATTCAATTCTCTTATGGATCATAAATCCATATAAGCAAAGCCTTTCATCAATACAAGAGATTGAAGTATCTCCTATAAAGTAAGAACTTTTGTTCTTAGAATCTTGAGACAAAGTCTCTCATAAACGAGAATTTATTTGTCAGATCATAAAGTTGATCAGATAGCGCTTTGCGCTCATAAATTAGCACTCTGCGCTCTTGGATTAGCGCTTTGCGCTCATGAAATGGCGCTCAGCGCCAAGCGCACTACGTGCTCCTCACGTGTGCGCCACTTAACAGTTAGCGCTCTGCGCTCATGGACTGGCGCTCAGCGCCAAGCGCACCACGTGCTTCTCACATGTGCGCCACTAAACAAATAGCGCTTTGCGCTTACAAATTAGCGCAATACGCTCATTGACTGGCGCTCAGCGCCAAGCGCACCATGTGTCCCTCACGTGTGCGCTACTCGGCAGAAGCGCACTGCGCTCTTTGACCGGCGCAAAGCGCCAAGCGCACCATGTGATGCGCTGATAGAACATAAATTGTTCTTTAATAATCCCCAGAGCTATGATGAATGATCAACATTCAACAAAAGACAGAAATACTGTCAGAATCCAAATCAATGCTCGGCATTGTTCAAAGGGCCAAGCCCAAATAAATTTTCAACAACCCAATATAAATGTTAAACATTTTAATTTGATTGGACTAAGCCTAAGATTGGCCATAAGTCCTTAATTCAGATTAATTGAGCCCATATGCTCATAAATCATTTAACAGTTCTTAGTACCAATTGGACTACAGATCTCTCGACCAAAATTGGTTCAAGGGTACATCTCTTCACTCCTCTGATATTTGTCGTTGTAATCCTTCAACGTCTTCAGAGAGGTGACGGGTCCGAACAACCAGACATTCCATGGACTGTGGGGTCCTTAAACTCATGGATTATGATGTCCTTAACCTCGGGTTGTGGGGTCCTTAAACCCATGGACTATGATGTCCGTAACGTCGGACTGTGGGGTCCTTAAACCCATGGACTATGATGTCCTTAACCTCGGACTGTAGGGTCCTTAAACTCATGGACTGTGATGTCCTTAACCTCGGACTGTGGGGTCTTTAAGCCCATGGACTATGATGTCTTTAACCTCGAACTGTGGGGTCCTTAAACCCATAGACTATGATGTCCTTAACCTCTATGGACTGTGAGGTCCTTAAACTCATGGACTATGATGTCCTTAACTTTGGACTGTGGGGTCCTTAGTCCCATAGACTATGATATCCTTAACCTTGGACCGTAATGTCCTTAACCTAATTATGGACCGCAATGTCCCTAAACTAAATAATAGAGCCCAAATGCTCTTTTGTTGGATCTAAATAATCATGTTAAGTTGATCTTAGTCTAAAAATTAGACTAACGTATCCTTAACAAATCGTTAAGTTGATCTTAGTCTAAAATTAGACTAACGTATCCTTAACAAATATTTAAGTTGATGTTAGTCTCAAATGAGACTAACGCATCCTTAAACCCAACCCCAAACCCAAATCTAAGAAAATACGGATTTGGACTAATCCACGCCCTACGGGCGACAATATAAATTAGTCTCCGTATACAATCCACGGGCAACCAAAAATAAAACAAACACCCACGACACGAAGTGACCATCTGGAGAAGAAAAAAGTGGTTACCGCGATGCGGTAGCGTAATTAACTGTAGGGGCTACGCCTGCAGGGAAGAGCGTCCCCACAATCAAAAACCCCTCATCATAAGGGGCAATCTGACGAAGTCTGCTACATCGGCCGTATCCGTTTAAACCTTCGATACACGGTGCCATAAATCAACTTGGCATTTTCGGAAAGGTGGACGGATAGAACCAATTAGCATCTGCTCTCAGAATTCAGGCCCTGACGTCCTAACGTCCCGTTCGCTATTTTTGGCGGAGAACAGATTCTAGCATTCCCGGTGGGACCTTTTCTTCTTTCCACTCCACACTTCGTGTGTCGTGTTTCGCGAACGAATCGCGGTTTGACATGGTTGCCCCTGGATTCGAGGTACTAAGATTTGGTGTCTTGCTCCGTCCAGAAAACAGAAGATCAATGGCTTCAAACTGCACTAACTGCAGCTGCAACTCTCGCTCCGTCCCGTTCGGAGGAGTGACTTACGGGCCCCAAGCAGCCTCCATCTTCGCTATACCAGTGGAACAGGTGACTCAGGCCACCACTGGACTATTCTTCAGGACCATGCTCCCGCCAACGAGCTTCAGCGCTCCTATACCATCGCAAGAAGCTCCCAAGAAGTCGGTCTTTGATTAGCTTGCAACTACAGCGGCCCCTCTCAACGGATCGTCCAGCTCCAACGCCTCAGTCTTTGACAAACTGGGCCAAAACTCATGTAGGCCCATGAAGAAGCCTGCAATACCAGAAAGGGTTATCCCAAAAAGGATAGCCATTCCTGCTCTCGAAGTCGTCAAAGCGGCTTCTCCTGCCAAAGGGTCGGTCTTCACAAGACTGACTATTTCAGCTTCCGTTTCGGGCGAAATCGTCAAGGCTGCTTCACCTGCTCGGATATCTGCTTACGATAAGTTGGCCATCCCCACTCAGCGGACGTTAGTCTTCAACAGGTTGACAGCGACAACTTCTGATCAAGACAGAGGACATGAGGAAACCACCCCCGTAGTTGAGATAATCCCAACTGCAAGACACGCTCGACGTCGCCACTGACGCCGAGTGAGGAAGGCTGGGGGCAATTCCCCTTCCGGACTGACTCCGCCGGCTTCAACGGTGGAAGTAGATGCTGCTGTTCCAACTGGAAACAGCTTTGAACCGGTAAGGAGGGTGCGCAAAAACCCTCCGACTGCCATGCTGAAGAGATCTCCTCTACCTATGGAGAAAGCCCCAAAGGCGAAGCTGGAACAGCCCCCTCAGCGGCCGTCCTATAAAATTTACAAGGTCTGGCATCAGGTCCAGGACTCGGTGATTAATCAAGATTACTCTCGCCGATAGAAAAAAGTGAAAGTTCAGCGAGAAGATGACCATCCTGTCAAGCCACAGAAGGTGACAGCTACTTGGGTTCCCACTGCAGCGACCCCCTCAACCTCGACAGCCCACAAGAGGAGAAGGCCGGAGAAAATCCCTACGTCTACGATGAATCGCAAGGCCACTGAACCCAAATGCCCTAAGGCTGGGGGCATGGTGGTCCACACTGTTTATATGGTATCCGAAAAAGAGGATAGCCGTATCTCCACAGGTCATCGTCCGCTTACGTGATCAGTGACTAAAACTCAGGAGCAACAACAACAAATGCTCCAAGAAATGCTAACAGCTATGGCCGCACTTACGGGACCGAAAGCAAGCCTGGAGTCATCCTCGGAGCAGCACCGTGAGCAGGAAACTGATACTGAATTCTTTCGGAGAATGCTTGAGAAGAAGGATAAGGAGGCCGCGGAACAAGCGGCCAATATAAAACAAATGGCCATTCTATTCCAAGATATGATGGGCATGATGATCCAGCAGGACCCTCCAGCCGAAAATCCTCCAGTAATAATTGAAGATGATAGAGAAGAGACATCAAATCCTCTGTCGGCTCTGTCAGCAGCCAAAGAGGAGACCACCCCAAAAGCCGCCCTGGATGATTACATTGCTCAGCAGATACGAGTTCATCAAGTGAATGAAGCGGCCGGTCAAATAATTAAGACTGGACGACCCTATCCGGGTTGGTACGACCAAATAAAGTACCCGCTGGGATATACGATCCCCAAATTCCATATATATAAGGGGACGGGAAATCCACACCAGCACGTTGCTCAATTTAGGGCTCTGTGCGGCAACATGGGAGGTGATGATAAATTACTGCTCCGCCAATTCGTTGGCAGCTTGTCAGAGACAGCATTTGAGTGGTATTCCGAGCTTCCGAATGACTCCGTTAAGACGTTTGCAAAGATGGAGTTGCTATTCACCCAACGTTTTGCCAGCGCGAGCGAACGTACCCCAATCACGGCGCTTATCAATGCCAGGGTGAAGCCGGGAGAAACTTGGGTCGAGTACGCGATATGGTGGCGGAATTTATGGTCGAAGTGCAAGCAGCGCATCGAAGAAGCGCTTGCGGTAGGCATGTTCATGGGTACTCTTGATCCGCAGGCGACCATTTCACAATTCATGATGTTCTTCAAGCCAACTACTTTCCAGGCCTTGATCGACAAGCTAGCCCAAATGGATCAGAGGGGTCATAGACCATCTCCCTCAAAGATGGATCCTCGAACTGAAAAAGGGAAAGGGAAAGCAACCTTCGTCGTGAATACTCAACAACAACCGAGCAACTTAAAGCAGGTTGTTCGCCAAAACAACGTGCGTCCACGCCCATCCCTCGAGGAGAGACTGGGACGTCCTTACTCGTTTCCCCGGGATAAAACAAGGAGACTGTTCGAGTTGGCAGTGCGCAACAGACTCATCAATCCGCCGGATCCAAAACGTCCGTTGCATCCTGGTGATGTCAACAATCCTAATTACTACCCTTACCACCAAGCAGTAAGCCATCCAATCGAAGATTGCTTCATCTTCAAAGGCTGGATTGAGGATCAATACCAACAAGGCAAGTTCGCATTGTCCGAAAATTGGAAGATGAACCCGCCACAACCACATGATCCGAAAAAGATGGACATGCCGGGGGCATCGTGCTCATTCATAGAGAAAGTCCAATGGACCGAAAAGTCCGTAAACTAGAAATTTGCCTCAAATACGGCAACGATGGACCAAAAAGTCCGTAAACTAGAAATTTGCCTTAAATACAGCAACGGTGGACCGAAAAGTCCGTAAACTAGAAATTTGCCTCAAATACGGCAACGATGGACCGAAATGTCCTAAAACTAATGACAGACCGAAACGTCGTTAAACTAAAAATGGACCACTATGTCCTAAAACTGGCTATTGACCGAAACGTCGATAAACTACTACGGACCGCAGCATCCTAAGGCTGACACAAAAAAACGGTATGTCCATAAGCAAAATGGGCACGGATGAAAACTCGAAAGGGCTCCGTGAGTAAAAACAGCAGGGCTACCGGCGAGTTTTGTGAAAACCTGAAAGGGCGCAATCTCGTTAAAAGACACTTGCAAGGCCCTCTCGACCTTGTGAGGAAAAACCACCTGCGTGAGATCCTTACGACTCACAAAAGAGCAACACACTTAGCAATCCCTACAATTCCTAAGGAGTAATTACACTTACGAGATCCTCACGACTCGTAAGGAGAACCCTCTTATGAGACCCTCACGGCTCATAGGATTCAAAAGCCTTAAGCTACAGGGATGTGAACCTGTTCTTAAGCCATCACAACCTCCAGTGTTTCCCTACAAGCGGTTCAATGCTGACCTTTGTATACAATCCACGGGCGCGAATAAACTTTTCCCTAACAAAGTCCCACTAGAGACTGGGGATATGCTCATATGGCAAAAGACACTTGTAAGTCCTCTCGACTTATATGGAGAAAATACTCTTGTAAGATCCTTACGACTTATAAGAGACCATACACTTAGGAATCCTCACGATTCCTAAGGAGAAAACGCACCTACGAGATTCTCATGACTCGTAGGGAGAAATACTTTTATAAGACCCTTACAGCTCATGAAGTCAAAAGCCTTAGTCGACAGGATCTTAACCCTGTTTGCTAAGACACCTTTGTTCAACATCGACAAAGGCAAATGATGATTCGCTCCTGGCAATATCCGAGTTGTAGTGATGCTGATGCCGAAATCGGTGTCCAATCCCAAACTCGCAGCGAAAAGCCAGTAAGCCACAAATGCATACGAAATAGCCGAAATGATTGGACAACTTGGAAATCAGCAAGTAAAAATGTATGCACGCAAAATAGCCGAAATGATTATGCAACTCGCAATAAAAAGCAGCGAGTAAAAAAAATAAATAGCCGAAATGATTGGGCACCGTGAAAATTAGCCGAAATAATTAGGCAATCGCGACTTTCGCGATATAAAAACTGAAATGATAGAGCATCGCGAAAAGAAAAATATATAAAATGAAACTTTTGCCCTACAGATGAGATCACATCGGTCCCTGTATTTAATCCAGGGGCACAAACAAAGAGGGAACCATACCTTCCCCCAGGCTCCATCCGAAAGAAAGCCAAGTCTCGATGGTTCACAGACAACATAGAGACCATCTCGACATCCGTCTCGTTACAGCAAACGCAACGTCAGCAAAGCGGAGTGACGGCAAAATCCCAGCTCCACCTCAGCATTCGTCTCAATACAGCAGACGCAATGTCAACAACGGCGTTCTTTCGCAGTCCAGCAGGATTCAGATACAACGTCAACGAAAGACCTCATGGTCGAAACAAAGTGGAGTGATGGCAAAATCTCAGCTCCACCTCAGCATTCACCTCGCTACATCAGACGCAATGTCAACAACGGCATTCCTTCGCTGTCTAGCAGGATGCAGACGCAACGTCAACAAAAAACCTCATGGTCGAAACAAAACGGAGTGACAGCAAAATCCCAGCACCACCTCGGCGTTCGTTTCGATACAGCAGACGCAACACCAAACCAAATGAAGCAAAGGCAATATTCCTAGCTTCAAGGTCTGGACGGCAACTCATATAAAACCTGAAAGACTATCGAAGATCATCCCACACCAGCGCGGAGTGGTCACCACCTCAACGTTCGTCTCGATACAGCAGACGCAACACCAAACCAAATGAAGCAAAGGCAATATTCCTAGATTCAAGGTCTGGACGACAACTTATATAAAACCCGAAAGACTACCGGAGATCATCCCACACCAGCGCAGAGTGGTCACCACCTCGACGTTCGTCTCGATGCAACGGATGAGATGTCACCACAGCGTTCTTCCTCCAACAGGATTCGAACACGCCAAAACAAACAAAGCGAAGGCCAAATTCCTAGCTTCAGGGTCTTGACGGCAACTCATATAAATCCTGAAAGACTAATCGGAGATCATCCCACACCAGCACGGAGTGGTCACCATCTCGACGTTCGTCTCGATACAGCATACGACATGTTACCACAGCGTTCTTCCTCCAGCAGGATTCAGACGCGACAATCAAACAACGGATCCACGGCAAAATCCTTAGTTCCAAATCTCGACGGTTCACCAACAACCTAGAGACAACCACGACATTCGTTTCGTTACAGCAGACGCAATATCAGCAAACGAAGTAAAGGCCAAATTCCTAGCTTCAGGGTCTTTACGGCAACTCAAATAAAACCCGAAAGACTAATCGGAGATCATCCCACACCAGCGCGGAGTGGTTATGACTCATCGGGGCTTCCCAAACTGAGCCTAACCTCAAGTAAAAAGCGGCATGGTAAAATTCCTAACGCTTGCTCTTCCGACAGTCAAACTGCCTAGGAAGATTGCTTGAAGACGTCTTGTCCAGCCTCCGAAGGGATCTAAGACAATACAGTCGCAAGGCTACTCGAACAGCAAGATTTCCTATCGAGGAATACATCAGCCAATGCGACGGTGTGATGGGCAAAACCCTAGTACCACAGACCCTAATGGACCTATGTCGTAAAGAGCAGAGGTTAACTGTGACGTTCGGACATTCTTACGAGAACTTGTCGATTCGTCTCGACTCGTGAGGAAATTAGCGTCTTTGCGAGAACTTCTCGATTCGTCTCGACTCGTAGGGAAAAGCCTTAGGCAATGGGGATAAGGACATGTTTCCTAAGCACTGGGGCCCTGCAAGTCAGTCCAAAATGGGCTCTTGCATACTATTCGCGGACCACACTCTCCAAAGTCGAATATCGACAAGGAGGGAAACAACCACTTACGAGTCCTCTCGACTTGTAAGAGGAAAATTCTCTTGTGAGATCCTTACGACTCTCAAGAGAAAGCACACTTAGGAATCCTTACGATTCCTAAGAAGAAAATACACCTACGAGATCCTCTTGACTCGTAGGGAGAAAATTCTTTATGAGACCCTCACGGCTCATAAAGTTGAAAAGTCTTAGGCAAGCAGACCTGAACCTGTTCCTAAGCCATTGTTACCTGGCAAAGAGTCCAAGATGGACCGTCACTTATTATCTACAGGCCACACTTGCTAAAACCATATGGCAATGACACAGCAAAGAGAAGAGAGCAACAGTAGAACAAAAAATGTGTATCTTTTATTCATGAATTCAATGGAGTAAAAGTTGGATCATATGAAAGAACAAAAAAAAGGATACATGTTATTCAAAGATTACAAGCATTCAATGTATATAAAACAGCTACTAAGAAGGAAGCGTTTTCAATAAGTCAGCAATTTGCTCTCGCACTCTTTTTAGTGCCTTCTCGTGATCAGCCGCCGCGGCCAGTTCCGCTTCAATTTAAGCCCTTTGCTGCAAGCATGATGAAATCTTCTCATCGATTTTCTGTTGAGCAGCTTCACGACTCTGAGTAACCCGCTCAATAGAGTCGAGCTTCTGCCTCAATACAAGCCTGTCCAAGATACATTGCTGCAAGGTGTCAAAAGCGGCTCTCAGTTGCGGGGCGTTCGCTTTAACTTGGGCGTGCAGCCGGGCTGATTCATTCGAAGCCTCCTCGTGATCCTTCCACCTTAAAGTCGCTTCTTGTTCAAAATGGCGGAGGAAGGACACACTCTGCTCGACCCATGCAGCTCGTTGGGAGTTCACAGCTAGAATCTCAGGAGCAGGATGCCTAAGTTCGAGCTCATGTAGACAGGCCTCAATCTTTCTGCAGTGGTTAACCCAAGACTCAACGACGCCTTCGTTATGGAAGTTCACAAGCGTCGTCAACAATGGATTAACCTCGGCAGCAAAATCTGCAGCGAATATAGGGGCCTCCACATCAAGCTCCTCGATATAATCGCCCAGCATACGCAGACTAGTCACAACGCCTTGCCCCTGCTAGAGAGTGAAAAGAGTTCTTCCTTGCTTAAGTCAGCGCTCATAAGTAGCTTCCCCTCTTTGAAGATGGACGTCTAGAAAAGGGCCCTGCTGGCATTATGTTTCGAGACTCGAACGGAGCTGGAGTCGGTGTCACCGCTGTAAAACAAATCATAATCAGATGACGTGTCAAGAAATAAAAAATGCACGAACAATAGAGCCCACTGTACCGGCTGCAACAGGGGGCAGAGCTGGAAGTACTGGTGGCGCGACGATACCCTCGTCTCCTCCTTCAATTTGTAAGGCTAAAAGTGATGCAAAGAGGAATTAGCAATGACACAGCTGCCCTTCAAAGAAAAGAAAGGATGTTGGTTAGAAAAGGTACTCACCGACACCAGCGGGTGGACTAATCTCCGACTGGAAGGAGATGTGCGGGTTCAACACCTGATACAAGTGATCAAAAAGAACTCCTGCGAGATCATGATAATATATGGTCAGTACACGAAAGATGTTGTCCCCGATTTATATTTATCGCAAACCTATACCTTCCAGCATTTGAGAAGATATAAAAGAGGACGAAGGGGCAGCCACCGTCAACGCAGAAACTGGCGGTGCTTCCTCGGGTGGCACAACCTCAACGCTCGCCACACCTGCATTAGAAACGAGAGAAATACTGTCAGAAGAGAGTGAAAGGGATTGCAGAATGAAAAAGAAAGCATTGATCCAAAATCTATTTGGTGAGTCGCCGGTCGAAACCGCGACAAGGGCGTCACTGGGTGCAGCGACTGCTTCACCCTCCTCCATCGGAATGGTTTCGCCACTAGTAGCTTCATCCCCTGACTCTACGAGAACCTTCGTGATACTCGCAGCGCCCAGCAACGGCAAGGAGTCGCAAGGGGAAATAGTGGTAATTGGGGCAGTTCCAGATTCTTGAGAAAGAGTGGCCACTTCAGGCTCAGTGGTTGCCACCGTCTCACCTACCACTTCCTCATCAAGACTCAGCCCTGCGGGATAGGATAAATGAGAATCTAAAGTTAAAATTTGACAAAAGGACTCAATATTATGTTACCTTAAGATGGCCTTTCAGCCTCCTCCCAAGCCGTGCATATCGCCTGTCTATGAGCGATATACAGGGCAACCGGAGCACCCTCTGAAGAAGCAGGGACAGGAGAAGCAGCGCTCGAGCCTGTACCTATAGCCAAGGCGGCATTACGTTCTCTTGCTGCACGCCTCCTGCGCTTCCTTTCCGCCTGGGCCGTAAGGGCCGATCTTCTCAGGACCTCCGTCAAGGGGACATCATCGTCCATGCCAGGAGTTACCTCTGGAGCCGTTGTGGCATCCGTCATCGGTTGCTTAAGTAAAGCCTCTTTTGGCAGCGCTGAAGAGACCGGGACTTCGATAGCTGGCCCTGAAAGCATCTCCGCATCACCCTGCGGGATTAGCACTGTACTGAGCATGACCTGAGTCGAGGTACTCCCTGTGATAAGATGAAAAAGAGGGGGTCAAATTATCCATAAGAAAGGCAAATGAAGGGACAATGAGCCGAAATATACCAACGTCCAGCGAAGTGCAAATCCTCTCTACCTCCTCAAAAGTCTTGAGGGAAGCCGCGAGGGTCTCTTCAGTGGAGATGCCTGTTAAAGACGAAGTGTTAGTCAATGTCAAGACCCGAAGGTACGGAACTTGACCGGCACTTAAATTACGAAGCGTCTAGAGGCACAACGTAATCTAAGTAAGCCGAAGCCCAGAAATCTAAACCATTTAAAAGAAGAAGTAAAGGAAAACATGTTTAAAAGCAACATCAAATTTCTCAAAAATTTCGGTAGAGCCTCCTTTGTAAAAACTGGTCCCAAACGGGTACAAATAAGAATATATACATAAGTAATAAAAAAAGGCATCCTCAAGCGGAAGCTAGCTCTTCGCCAATTGGCGGTCACAACTACGTAAGCAGTATAATATACAACGTCGAAGGGCGAGGAACAAAACTCAAAGAAAACCATCAAAACCACCAGAAAACCATAATAGACAATCGGTCTTCAAAATCTATCAAGTAATAAAAGTCTGGTTGATGGAGCTTACTAGATACAACTGAAATAATAAAAGTACAACGGCGGTCCCGATACAATGAACCAACCTACCAAGCAAATCACCCTGAATGAAATGATGTTCCAGCAAGCTGTCAAGGAAACCTGTACATTGAAACCTGTAAGAAAATTTGGCACAACGGGAGTGAGTTTCCAACTCATGAGTAGAAGACATCTGCGAGTAGAAATCGCATGCACGACGCTCTCCTAGGACATAATAATATACTTAATATAACACTAGTCATCTAGTAGTGGCAGGGTAATAATCTATGCGTAAGTGCAATGCGCAGTGGTCATGTCAGTGCCTCAAGTAGTAACATATCATGTGTAGGAGTATGCATGCACCATGAATGTAAAACAATCAACCATGCAATCTGGATATATCTGTATAAGAAATCTTTAACTTTTATCATAGTAAAATTTGTATGGTAATCTGAAACATCATCAATGAAATACATGGAAATCCGTGTCAAGTATCGACACAAAACATGCAAATCTCATAGTCTCAATATCTCGGGCTCCGTCAGTCCGGATTGGCCCATATCATCAAATCACACGACAACGGTCGGTATCCTCCGGATATCCGCCGCGCCAGACATCACCGGTAGGTAGTCTTCCCCAGCCAGGCTCATCGTCATCCCCACAAAAACACTCTCGTCCTGGGATACCGTACCGAGCCCACTATGTACCCGAGACGGTTCCTCCACTCCTCGAATCGGGTCTCGAAATCCAACAGAAAACATGAAAACTCATGGTGGACGACCCATACATCACGAGAAAACCGCAACTTACATTTTAAAAATGATAATAATAAGTTTTTATTAAATTCTTGCGGTTTTCCTCCAAATCCAGAAATCTCATAGAAATCCAAAATCCAAAAATCATGAGTAAGTAAATAATGAGTATCGGCATAAGCCCCATAATACTGCATGATAATATGAATATGTGAATGCAAGAAGTGTCTAACTAATAAATGCAATGTCTAAACTAGCAGATGAAAGTAATCACACAATATTATATTGGACTAGCATTTAGCTGATTATATCAATAAAAGATAATATGTTCTAAAGTGTACGTGAAATTGCAATTACCGATGATGATGTGTGTGAGCCGGCAAATAAGTGTACGTGGAACATGCGCAGCATCGGTAATGGTGCTAGTGTCCTAACAGGCAGAGTTTCATATTAGCTAAAGAAACATATGTATGAACATGCAATGCGATGAATACAACATGAATATAACGATGAATGTGTAGTAAACGCACAACTAGAGAATACATACTAATTACGAGTCATACAGTTTGTTATTTGAAAAAGCACGAATCGTGGTTTTTAGAAAATTAGGGGCTACAGAGTTTTTAAGAAAAGATATGTCCTTTGAAAAATCCGTAGTATCCCTAAGGCTGTCTTTAAAAATGCGCACGATTCGTTAGTTTTGAAAATAAGTATGACTCGAACCTAAACTAAGATCTACCTAACAAACTAAAGAATTAACTAAAGACACTAGTCGAAAGGTAAGAAGAATCCTCCTAAAGTCTGAGTCGATATCTCTAGTAGTCGGCAATCCAGCCTCAATAGCGTTACGTACATAGTACGACTTTCTCGAGTCAAGAGTGCGGATCAATCATCACATCTATGCCTCGTACGGTAAAATCCATCGTACGGCATCCTAAAATCGGGGTACGGGTCAACTATCACATATATATATCATCGTTCGTATAGTATCATCATCAAACAATATCATGATCAAGGGTACTGTACTATAATCGCATACATCCCAATATCATCAATTATATATCATCGTCTGTGTAAATATACATTGTCAAATGATCCACTAAAATATTTTATCATATATCATATCGTGATTAAGTCATATATTACAATCCGGGTTCTATTCTAGAGTCTCGTACATTTTAATGTCATCATCACCTATTATCGTTTATGTATAAATATACATTTTCTCACTTCTCAACGATCCGCTAATATCATAATACATCTCATATCATAACTCGATCGTATATCCAATATCTCACGACATCATGCCCAGTCATACCGACTCATCCCCAGATATCATATAACATCCTCATATCACGTGTATATGTTATATATATATATATATATATATATATATATAGACATACACTTATAGAAACCTACACATACACACACACACACATATATATAGACACACACACACACACACACACACACACACCCCAAGTCAAGTGTATGTGTGTGTGCGTGTGTGTGTCTACATGAAACTACGAATTCCCTCCGGGGCAATCATCCTCTGGTTAAATCCTTCTAAATCAGTCTAATCCAACTTAAAGTTTTCAATAGTACCCTACTCGTCAAGAATCTAAGGCCACGTCTGACTTCCTAATAATAGTATATAATATTCTTATTCTACGTTTGCGGGGGTGCTATACGCCATCCACCCGACTTCCCCCATAAATATACATCTACTTACCTGGTCTTTGTCTGCCGAAGTTGATGCCGCCATCCTCTTCTTCATCGTCCGAAGTCCACGTGAGGGGTATCTATACGCAAACATATATAATATCGTAAACCAAAATCGCGGACAAAACCAAAACGGCGCACGAAACGCGCATAGGTTAAAACCTATGACCTGCTCATGCAGAATAACCAAATAACCCTCGACATCGACGTACAAACGCCGATTGATCGAGATAAAACACAAACGTAAAAATCATAGTTCTAAAACTCACCAGTTATAATATAAATTGGGTTTAAATCATCAAAACCTTAAAATGAATCAAATCGATTTATTTCACAAAAACCTAGAAAGCACTTAATTACCGTTTTAATTCGAAACTTGATATTTTAACAAAACTAATGGCCATAATATTCACTAAATATTATAACTAAGTCATACAAACCATCACCATAATTTAATCTCATCAATTTGTATTAAACCCAAAGTTCTAGTTTGCAAAAATATCAAATTTTAACACTTTTTAAAGCAAAATTCACAATTCAACATCTAAACTTGGTTTTTCATGAACTAAAGTATTAAACTACGATTTATAATGTTAATAATGTCATGAAACCCTAATAAGATTTTAATCCCAATTATTCAATCAATTTCAAAAAACCTAGTTTGCAAAATTAGCATAATTAGCATAATTTCAAACTAACAATTTGAAACTAGTAACTAGATTAGGTTTTGCATTCCATTAACATATTAATCTCCTCAATAAAACCATGAATAATTAATAAAAATCCCCACTTGAATTTTATCTCATCTATTTATATGATTTATAAAAATCTAGTTTACAAATAGTTTAATTTGAACAATTAAAATGTAACAATTAGTAATTTGATAACTAAATTTCATTTTGCATACTCTAAGATATTATACTACACATCAAATCATAACCAATTTATGAAAACCCTAACTTAAACACAAACCCCTTTCTTGAATTTTCACAAATTAGAAATAAAAACCAATTTATTACATGAAAAGCTTAGATTAGAATAGTTAAACAACTAATTAGCCATTATGTTAGAATTATACCTCACAATTTTAGAAATCTAGCTTACAACCTAGCCACCCCAACATGCTCTCTTGCTCCCAAAATCCATGCTTGATTGGCCAAGGAACAAGGGTTAAAGGTTGGATTAGGAGTTAATGAAAATTGGTGTTGATTTTATTGGATTTTAATGGTAAAATGGTGAATTTTTGAGAGAAAATGAGATGGCGGAAAATGAGGGTAGCCAAAGGTGAGGCTCGGTCAACCCTAGGGAGGAAAAGAGAGAGAGAGAGAAAAGAGTGTAGAATGGTGTAGAAAGCTCTTTAATTAAATATCTCTTTTAAGTCTTTTCACTAATTTAATTAATTTTATTTATTTTCTTAATTGTTTCATGCTAGAATCTACTAGAATATTAAAGACATATTAAGAAAAGAGTGAGCATGTTACAAACTTTTTTTAATTTGTCATGGCTCACTTTGTAAAATTAACCCATTCAAATTTTATTTATCACCAATTAAATGTATAATTAAAAGCTTATGTAAATATTTGAATTTAATTAATTAAGGAAAATATTTAGGTAAACTAATAATTTATAAGTGACTAAATAAATACCAAATACTAGCAATTATATAGTTAAAATAGGCATATTTAAATATATATTGAAAAATAATTGTAGTTGAGCTTTACGGAAAATACGGTTTATTTTACCGATTATCAGAAAATTCACCTAAAGGATTTTATTTATTTATTTATTTATTTTTAAAACGTTACAGTCAAGGCATATAACAAAAACATAACAGCAAAAAGATGCGACTGAAGATTACCTGACTCTGTAAGGATGATCAGTCTTGCTTTGTAGCTAGCTAGACGCTCGAAAGCTGCGATGGCAGGCTCGAGATCAGTATCATCTGGCGCCATGAATAGACCCTCGTTTGTCCCATATTTACTCAGGCCCTCGCTATAAGGAGCATGAGGGTCCTGGCTGAGTATAACGTCTGCAGAAAGAATCGACTTCTTCTTCTTCTGCGATCGAGTACCTATCGCCGCTAGCACAAGGTTACGCTTGGTGGGAACCTTGGGACGACGAGTCCCGATATCTGAACCCACGCCAGACTCGGGAGAAGCCACAGTCACCGTTTCCATGGGAGCATGGGGTATCGTTAGCTCAGGCCTATCATGCGGGACCTCGACCGCAGCAACTTCTCTTAAAGGAGACGGACAATGGTCCGTCGCTTCAGAGGGACATTTGGATTACCAGCCGGCGCTGCACCCTTGCGATCAAGAAGCATTCTTTTTTCCTCTCTAATGACGGCGCCCATCAAATGTTGATACCAGGACACATACACATTCAGGGCCTTCGAAACACAGCTCGGTTCGCTGATAAAGAAGTTGGACCCTGTGTTCAGGCGCATAAAATGATGCAACGCGCTTCGTATACCCTCTTCGGTAGTGACAGGTTCTGCTAAGAAAGCCTCAAGCGGGATGCCCTGATTATACCTTAGCTGATGGGCAAAACGATGCGGGTTGCATCTCATGAACAATGCCGCATCATTCTGCCTAAATACGAGAAAACCCGGCCTGAGGGAGTACAGATGAAAAATCTCCCGAGCTTTCAACACAGAGGCCCCGTCTTTAAAGATGTCCTGCAATGGCAGCACCATTTTCGCGGATTCCTGGCCGACGGTAAAAATTTTATCGGTGAAGGACATACTATCTCCAACCGTGCGTGGACGAAGGAGCAAACCCCTAGCTTCCTGCGGTGTTGGACTTACGATGGATGCGTCGGCTAGCCGCATTATCCGAGAGAATTTACATCTGTCATAAAAGGAAGGTCTTCTGTGGATACCGAAGACCCCAAGCACGTGCAACTCGAGCCATGAGGTGAAATAATGCATTGAGAAGTTGGCAGGCTGCACCCCTGGCTCAGTAGTATCCGCTGCCAAGCTGAGGCCGTGATACAGGTGGGCTAACCTAGCAATCCTGATGGCCACTTGTATCCCGGCAACCATTCGATGCGCGGGGTAGAAGACAGACGGCCTCATGTAGCGAGGGTGCATGGGAAGCGCGAACCAGCTTAACCATAAACCGAGGAACCCTAGAAAGAATGCTTCCTCATCAATGTCCGGAGCGACAATTTCTGAAAAGGGGACGATCGCAACGTTTGGAAGAAAGAAATCCTTTTGATCGGCTTCCAATATTGGCCGGCGATCCAAGCCAAAGCCGAAAGGATCATCAAGTTTTGCAAACTTTTCACCTTGTCGCAATAAAACTTCCGTACGGAGAAAACGAGCGATAAAATCCATAAAAGTAACCCCGCGGCCTCCGGATTCGAGAAAGAGGCTCTCATACATATTCAACACCTTTATCAAACTTGCGAATTGGTGTTGAATGGCGTTCTCTGGGGTAAGACCCTTTACCACTGATTTGGTGGCAAAAATATACTCATCCGGAGAAAGCGGATCCTCGTAATGCTCTCCCCTAACGGGTAAACCAGAGACCTCGGCAAATTCCTCTCAGGAAATGGAGACTTCTCGATCCAATAAGAAGAAGGTATGGGTCGGAATGTTCCATTGCTCTAGAAACGCCTTGATCCACCATGTAGGAGATGTAGAATACTGGAACAAGGAGGCATAGATCGCAGGGTACAATCCGAGCTTCAGCAGCTGCGACTTCTTCGCCGATAAAATATATCGGGCCCATTGTAGGTATCCGGCCGGGTGACGGGGAGTTAGTCCTATGTTGTATGGCTGTCCCCAAGGGCGCGATTCACCCTGGCATATGCGTCGCCCTAGAGTGTCCAAAACTACCGGCGACTGCACGGGTATTGCGGCCATAGAATGCCGAAGAAGACCTTCTGAAGTCCAATTCACCTCCTCTACAGTATAGCTTATCAGGGGTGCATCTGCATAAGGGATCGCAGAGATAGGCTCCGAGGGTGTCGCACAAAAAAAGCTCCGGCGGCCTCTGATAATTTGATCGTACCATCTACCCCATAGATGAAGATTCTTATGCTCCGGGTCATGGTCTTTGATCAGCGCAAGAACCTCTCGGTCTACGGGCGCTTCGGGGAATCCGCCTTCTGAGTGGACGAACGGGAAGGAAATGTCGAAAGACATAGTACCTGCGCGGAAAAGAACAAATTTTCAGCCGCCAATGCTACAATTCAAGTTCTGTCACTAGGTACTTTAAATCAGTACCACACTACAATTCAGTGAAAAGGGACCAAAGGGAACCCACATAATCCAGATGACATTGCATCATTAATAAAACAGCCTCATCATTTGATGAGGCTGTCAATTAAATGAGGAAATCCTCAATTGATTCTCATTTAATGAGAATTCCTCGGGCCAGGGAGTAAATCTCCCCTTGAGAGCAGTGCTCTGTGATAGAGTGACATATGTCAAACTCTAATGATGAAGGAATAAAAATTCCTCAAGAGCCTTGCTCTGTAAAAATGATGGAATAATCCATCAGAGAACTTAAAATAAAGTTTTAATGGAATAAAATTCCATGATCTTCAAGATCCATGAACAAACTCTTAAGGGTTCTTTATGAAAAATTAATAAATCTATATGATTTGAAAAGAGCAAAGCTCTGTTAAAGAAATCCAAAAAAGGTTTTCTTTAGATCAAAGATCTATGAAGACAAAGCTCTGTTAATGGGTAAAAGCCTAAAAACATTTTGAGATCTATGATCTGAGGAAGAGCAAGGCTCTATTGATGAAATTCAAATCTTACAAAAAATTTGGCAGAGATTAGACTCTTGTGTAGGGTTCCTAGGCACACTAATGAGGTCTCACAAGGAATCAACCATGCCAAATTATAATTTTTCATGTGCCAAAGAAACCCTATACTAGATCGTTAACTAGAGTTTAGGCGAAACGAAATGCTACTAAACTACTTTAGTGCTAAGTGAACGGAAATACAACCTTTGTAGATCCGGTCCTCCACCTCCATAGCTCCGCGTTGACGTCCCTCCGCTGCGATCATCGGATCCCGGACTCTAGTAATGGTTTCGTCGAAGAAATGATCGGGCTAGGTCGTCGACTTTGATGCCGAAGATGATCTACGTCGAGGCAACACAAGATCAAGCTCCAACTTCACCAAGCCATAAAACTTGTGAAGAAAACACCCTATACTACTTGGCAAGTGGTAGAGGATGAAGAAATAGGAAGTGAGTTCACTTTAGAATTGGATTTCTCACTCTTTTTCTCAATTCACCATTGAAGCTTGCAAGCTTTCATAAAGCTTGATGAAGATCAAGAAGATGAAAGAATAAAAAGAATTGTCTTAAAAAGAAAATCCCATTCATTCTTATCATAATGCAACCATGGTAGAGTGTTGAGAATTAACTAGGGTTTAGTTAAATGGTTAGGTTAAGATATGAAGACAAAATGGTCACTTAGTCAAAGATGCATGAAGCATCAAGAAGCTTCTTGTATAAAACAAAAGCAACCATTTAGTTTCCTTTTTCTTTTAACCAAAATAAATAAAGTAAATAAAACCTTAACCATTTATCTAAACATGGTGTATAGTACACACACACCCAAGTTTGCATGTATCATCAAACATGATACAAACTAGTGCACAAAACTATATCATATATACAATGTGCACATCAAGTGAGAAAATCCATCTTAAGTGAACCAATACTAGTTAATGCAAAGTAATATATCAAATATATAATTATACATTAAATCATTAAATTAACACTTGATTTAACGATCCGGTCATATCGCATATGACCGACTAATATCCAATGTATCGACTTATCGAATCAATCCTCGATTCGATAACTAGATTATATCGTATACAACCAATCGATACATTCATCGCGAGAATAGAATACGGTATCACATACACGCATTATTCTCGGTCCCGCACATATCTTATATGCGCTCCTATCTCGTCTCGCTTGAGCCAGGAAACCTCTGTGTAGGACTCTAAAGACTCGTCAATACGCCGGTAGCAGGTGATGATCATATCAAACACCCACAAGCCGCAAGCGTTCTGCTAAACGTAACGGCCACCCGGGTATTGAGCGATCAGAAGATCGACGAGCAAGCCCGCTCACACTCCTGTGAATCCAACCAGTAACACTTACCGTACAGTCCGGTCTGTTCGTCTGATATGTTGCATATCTCGCCTAGGGGTGGTAAACGTCAGACCCCAATAGCTCGATAAGTCGTGTCGATATGAGGTCTATAACAGTTCGAGAAACTACTGGTAACACTTACCAGTAAATCTCAGCAACCCTGGCCAGGGATTTTCGGTTATAGCCAATCGAACACAGCGCAACATCAACTCCCTATACCGGGAGAGACGAATCCCCTCCTATCGCTCATTGCCGCCATGTGACTCGGGACTGTACCCAAAAACCACCATTTTGCATGCCCTCTTGGACGTGGTAAGGTGGAAATCAAAGCACAGTGGGAATCACACAAGACTCTATGACGATCTCGGGTCAACAGACTACTCTGTACCAGTGTCACCAGAGAACTGCCATCTGACGTAAGGTATAATACCATCTGGGAGTTCTCGGCGAGTCCGTCCAGTGTACCCAGTCTCCACTGAGCACCCATATATCATCTCTGATGTCAAACACCAATGGATATGGGATCATCCATCGCCCTTCTGTATGGGTCGAGAAGGTATACGCTAGTCTACTCTGGTATATCGATGCCCCGTCTCGATACACCCACGACTAGGGACCTTGAAGGATGTACTTATGGACTACCATGTCCTCACTAGTATGATCCGCATCATAGTCCAGGTAGTCAAGTACACATCCTAAGGGCTTTACCAACATGTAACAGAGAGACAATCAGTGTACACGTTAAGGTAAAGAGCAACCAGATAGCATACTATCATGTCGAGCAAAAAAGTCCTCCCTATATATGTCCAAGCATCCACTACAATATACATCCTATGTATAGTAATGGCCTCTAGGGCATACATATAACTAACATCTTGAAAGTTCTTAAAACAGAGAGCTATACTCTAAAGGAGAAATTGATTCTCAGAAAACAAGAAAGAAGATGAACAGAAATCATCTCAAGGGCCAGGGGTCATATTTATAGGCACTGAGATGTCGTTTCAACTTCTGAGTTGATCCAAGAGCGCAGATACTGCCACCGCTGCACTCACATGTAGGCCACGTAAGTGCAACGGTAGGGGACATTTGTTTCCCCCAATCAGTGCAAAACTCTGTTCAAAAATTCAAATTTTGAAATGAAGCAGCGCTTCATAGCAGCGCCAACGCTGAAAGAGTTAGAGACTCTGAGGCAGCGCCCACATACAAAGCACATGGGCGCTAGCGCTAAGAGCGCTGCACTCTGAGCAGCGCACTACGTGCAAAACACGTAAGCGCTAGTGCTATGTGCACTGCAACGTACTACGTGCAGAGCACGTAAGCGCCAGCGCTGAGTGCGCTGCACTCTAAGTAGCGCACCACATGCAAAGCACGGGTGCGCTAGCGCTGGAACTAAAAGCTCCCCACCGTCAGATTAAAAATCCAATAATAATGATAAATCATTAATTGACCAGAATAAAATTCTGTTAAGGAAAGATTCCTCAAAATCTTTCCAAACAACAAGATTGTGCTCAGTAAATCAGAGCACCATTGGATCAATGATCCAATGGTGATTAAAAATCACCAAAAATACAGAATAAATTTTGTATGGAAAAATTTCCCAATCTTATTAAAAACAAGAAGGTTGTCTTCTGTAAATCAGAATCCCTTGGATCAAAGATCCAACGGTGGGGAAAACCCCAAATCAATTGGAGAAAAGATATCCTTAACTGATTGAACAAATCAGCTCATCCTATATAAAGGCCCCAAGATTTCAAGTCAGGGGGACAGAAAAAAAGAGAGGAACCCCCCATAAGTTTTGAGAGATCTCAGAAAGAAGAGCCAAGCTCTCAGAAAGAGAAGAGTTTCTTCAAGGTAAAAAAAATGAATGAACAGAGAGATGAAATCATCTCATAATTAAAAAGAAGAATTCACTTCTTCAAAGATCATAAATCTACAAGACCAAGGTTTTTCACAAAGAGATCAAAAGATCTCATCATAAAATAAAAAGAAGAACATAATTCTTCTCACAGATCATAGATCTATAAGACAAATTGTCTTTCAGGAGGTCATGAATATCTCATTATAAAAAGGGGGGAGAATAATTCAATTCTCCTAAGAATTATAGATCCATAAAGGCAAAGCCTTTCATCAATACAAGAGATTGAAGTATCTCCTATAAAGTAAGAACTTTTGTTCTTAGAATATTGAGACAAAGTCTCTCATAAACGAGAATTTATTTATCAGATCATAAAGTTGATCAGATAGCGCTTTGCGCTCATAAATTAGCCATAAATTAGCACTCTGCGCTCTTGGATTAGCACTTTGCGCTCATGAAATGGCGCTCAGCGCCAAGCGCACCATGTGCTCCTCACGTGTGCGCCACTTAACAGTTAGCGCTCTGCGCTCTTGGACTAGAGCTTTGCGCTCATGGACTGGCGCTCTGCGTCAAGTGGACCATGTGCTCCTCACGTGTATGCCACTGAACAAATAGCGCTTTGCGCTCACAAATTAGCGCAATGCGCTAATTGACTGGTGCTCAACGCCAAGCGCACCACGTATCCCTCACGTGTGCGCTACTCGACAGAAGCGCACTGCGCTCTTTGACCGGCGCAAAGCGCCAAGTGCATCATGTGCTGCGCTGATAGAACATAAATTGTTCTTTAATAAGCCCCAGAGCTATGATGAATGATCAACATTCAACAAAAGACAGAAATACTGTCAGAATCCAAATCAATGCTCAGTATTGTTAAAAGGGCCAAGCCCAAATAAATGCTCAGCAGCCCAAAATAAATGTTAAATATTTTAACTTGATTGGACTTAGCCCAAAATTGGGCATAAGTCCTTAATTCAGATTAATTGAGCCCATATGCTCATAAATCTTTTAACAGATTTTAGTCCTAATTGGACTACAGATCTCTCGACCAAAATTAGTTCAAGGGTACATCTCTTCACTCCTCTGATATTTGTCGTTGTAATTCTTCAACGTCTTCAGAAAGGCGACGGGTCCCGACAACCAGACATTCCATGGACTGTGGGGTCCTTAAACTCATGGACCATGATGTCCTTAACCTCGGACTGTGGGGTCCTTAAACCCATGGACTATGATGTCCTTAACCTCGGACTGTGGGTCTTTAAACCCATGGACTATGATGTCCTTAACCTCTATGAACTGTGAGGTCCTTAAACTCACGGACTATGATGTTCTTAACCTTTGACTGTGGGGTCCTTAAGCCCATGGACTATGATGTCTTTAACCTTGGACCGTAATGTCCTTAAACTAATTATGGACCGCAATTTCCCCAAACTAGACAATAGAGCCCAAATGCTCTTTTGTTGGATCTAAATGATCCTGTTAAGTTGAACTTAGTTTAAAAATTAGACTAACATATTCTTAACAAATCATTAAGTTGATCTTAGTCTAAAATTAGCCTAACGTTTCCTTAACAAACGTTTAAGTTGATCTTAGTCTCAAATGAGACTAACGCATCCTTAAACCCAACCCCAAACCCAAATCTAAGAAAATACGGATTTGGACTAATCCACGCCCTACAGGCGACAACATAAATTAGTCTCTGTATACAATCCACGGGCAACCAAAAACAAAACAAACACACACGACACGAAGTGACTATCTGGAGAAGGCGAAAGTGGTTATCGCGATGTGGTAGCGTAATTAACTACAGGGGCTTGCGCCTGCAGGGAAGAGCGTCCCCACAATCAAAAACCCCTCAACGAGGGGGAATCTGACGAGGTCTGCTACATCGGCCGCATCAGTTTAAGCCTTCGATACACGGTGTCATAAATCAACTTAGCATCTTCGGAGAGGTGGACGGATAGCACCAAATAGCATCTGCCCTCTAAATTCAAGCAAGAATACGCGGTCTCGTCTCGCGTATTTCGGCGGAGAACACAATCCATGGGCATAAACGAAAAGGGAACCACATTTCCCCACCAGACTCTGTCAAAGGGAGAGTCAGATCTCTACGGCAACATCTGCATCCCAGAAGATCAACAACGGCATTCCTCCTCATTCTAGCAGGATACGGACGCGACATCACCGATCGGAGCCACGACAAAGTATCCGGTTCCAAGACTCTATGGTTTACAGACAACCTAGAGTCAACCCCGACACCGCAGAAAGCAGAGCAAGTCAACCCCGACACCGCAGAAAGCGGAGCAAGTCAACCCAGGCACCGCAAAAAGCGGAGCAAGTCAGCCGATGTCCTCTTTGTCGGAACAATGCTTCGACCCGGAAACAAGTCAGCCAATGACCCCCCGTCGGAGCAATGCTTCGACTCGGAAACAAGTCAACCCACAAACCTCTAAACTCGCACAAAAGAAAATTCTCTTGTGAGATCCTTACGACTCTCAAGAGAAAACACACTTAGGAATCCTCACGACTCTTAAGGAGAAAATACACCTATGGGATCCTCACGACTCGTAGGGAAAAAAGTCTTTATGAGACCCTCACGGCTCATAAAATTGAAAAGTCTTAGGCGGTAGATCTGAACCTGTTTCCTAAGCCGTCGCTGCCTTGCAAAGAGATCAAGATATACTATCTAAAAGGGGCACGCCAGTATGAAATGAAATATGTCTTTTATTCATGAATCCAAATGAATACAAGGAACATTTCGTAAGAGTATTAAAATGAATATAAGATACTTTCTTTCGGGAGTAAATACAAAAGGGAGAATATAAAAAATATCTTCAAGCCGGCGGACGATGCAATAAGTTCGTCAGTTCATCGCTTTTCTGCTGGGCCTCGGCTTCAAGCTTTGTTATTGCCACAAGACGGGTCTCCGCCTGAGACTGTTGAGTCTGATACGAAGCGAGCCGACTCTCAAGCTCCTTTTCAGCAACTTTATAAGCTTCAACCACCTCGCGAGTAAAGATAACGGCTTTATCAAGAGCTACCACCTCTGTGATAGCTCCTTGAAGCACCCGCCAAAGTTTGTACGCACGGGTGGTCTTGATAGTGAGTTGAGCTCGGAGTTCCCCCAAAGCATTTGAAGCTAGCTCCCTCTCTGAAAATTTCCGGTTAAGTCTCTTCTCGCAAGACTGTAGATTAGCGGTGCACCGCTCAATCCACCCCCGCAGGCTCACCTTTGCAGTCAGAAGCTCGGAAGGAAGGCATAGGCATTCAAGACCATGTAAGCAAGCCTCCACTCGGCGACAATACTCAATCCAAACATGCACTAATGTTTCGTCATGATAAGTGGCAAGGAAGGGCAAAGAAGTATTGGCATCGGCGGCAAATTCTTCGGCCGTAACAGAACTACCAGCGCAATGATCTTCAATAAGGGCCGACAAGGAGTGTAAGCTCTGCCTCGCCATCCTTTCAGACGCACGTCGGGCATATGGGCCATGTGGCATGGAGATTTGGGACTCTAACGGAGCCAGAGCTGGCAAAGCTGTCAAAATTTATGAATAGTTAGCGAGATTAGCAAACATGGAATAAACAAGACAATGCCGAGGGTAGAGCCTTACTTACCCGCAGTCATGCAAGGGGGGTTTGATAGATCCCCAGGCCCATCAAGAATCTCCACTTCGTCATCAGCTTCCAGGACTGCAGAGGGCATATTAGAATCATTGTAAAAAGGGATAATAAAGCAAAAGGGTCAAAGAACACCAACCTTGCCCGGAAGAAAGGACGATGCTTTGCGGGGATATCGCCTGTAGGGCAGCCATATCAAGTAAGCGCTGGAAGGACTTCCTGGGAGATAGCTCCACTATAGGAGCCGCCAATTTCCGCAATTCTGAGAGAAAGAAGATTTCAAATAATGAGGGGATCGTTAAAATAAAAATGTGAGAGATTACCTTCTATGCTCTGCTCGCTTTGAACTAGAGGTATAGTAGCTTCGGCAACCTCCTCCGCACCCTGAAGCACATCACCAGGGACATTTACTGGTGTAGTAGCTTCCAGTTGCGGAGCAACAACTGCTACTTCAGGTTCCAAGGAGGGAAAAATGGTCTCCGCGGTCCTTCCTACAATCTTTAGGACGCCGCCAGAATGATCCATTGGGCCTACGACCGGCAAGGTCACCTCTGGGGGAAGTACAGACGCCGAAGAGATAGAGGTCGTCACCGGGAGATCCAAAATAGAACTAACAACTCCGACAATTTCTTCCGCACCTTGCGGTGTATCACTAGAGACATCCATAGGGTCCATGGCCAATGGGGCCACCTCCACTTGAGGAATCGACACCGAAGGAACAAGAGCCACCATCGGAAGTTCCGCAACAGGAACGAAGGCCGTAGTAATCCCTTCTGCACTTGCCGGTGCGTCACGAGAGACAACTATAGAGGCTGCGGCCTGTTCAAACCATAATATTGCATTATTATATTCCCCATTCTTATTCTTTTTATAAATAAACAGGTACTTTTGACGCATGTCTGCTACATGTTACAGGTTGCAGGTTCTTGGACAGGAAACAGTGAAAACGATGTAAAGACAATGAAAATATGGACTTTTGACCAACAAACAGAGGACTCTTGATCAAGCCTACATCAAAGAACAGTTCACAATCAACAAGGCAAGGCAAGGTCCAAAATAATAAGGCGAACGATTAAAAGATCCATTGCAAAATGTTCACTGAAGATCTGGAACCAATGGAGAAGCCCAATTAATAAAATAAACCCAAGAACCAGAAGCCCAAAGAACCTTGAAGCAGCCCAGGAAAATTCATGAGGTGATCTCACCAATGGGCCGCGGAACCGCGGCCCAAGCCTGCCATTGCCGCGGTTCCGCGGCCGTCTAGTGCCCGTGCTGCGTAAAAATTTTACAGTAATTTGGGTTCTGTGCTGAAAAGATTTTCTAGAGCTATTTTTGTAATTGTAGACATGCGGATCAAAATGTAACCTAGGGTTTCTATTTCCTATAAATAGAACTTTAAAGCTTGTAATTTCTTATGCCTCCTTTTAATAAAAATTCAGAAATCCTTTATGGAGAGCATCGGTGCCTCTCTTTAATTCAGAAATTCAGATCTGACAACCCTGCATTGATGATTGGAGAAATGCATCTGTAAGTAGATTTAATTCCTTGCCCTAGTTTAGATTTCAATTCTTTGCCCTAGGTAGATTTAATTCCTCGCAGTAGAAACTTGTTTAGGGTTTAACTTTGGGGAAGACTTTTGAGAGATGAGATCTCTCATCCCTTTCTTACCCATCAAATATTTATAAAAGGACTCCATGCATACACGCACACACCGCGCCCTATGGCACCCTATCCCTCGAGGTAGCGGTGATACCGTAGTTTAAAAGCCCGGTTGCGCGCGTTTTCCATGGAGGTTAGGGTAAGGATCTCTAAAGGAAGGACAAGAACCTAGAGGAAGGAACACCTTCCCGAATGGATTTAATCCCCTTTATTGATAATTACCATAACTCCTCATAGATCATCATCCGGGTATAGAAAGTGTTGAGATTTTCTTGCATTTCCAAACCATCCCTAAACCTAACCCTAGCAAGAATAGATCTAGATAACCGTAGATAGATTAATTTAGATTTTAGATTTACTAATCAATCCGAACACCCTTCGGAATTAACTCGTTAGCGCGATTAGGAGATTCACAAAATCCCTGTGGACCGACCCGTACTCACCGGCTAGCTTCATAAGATGCCGTTCTTGATTGCGGTTAATAGATAGTTTTTGAGATAAAAATCAAATGGCGCCGTTGCCGGGGATGGCGTAGAACTTTCCTTTTCGCAATTTCGGGTTAATCTTAATAAAATAAAAAATCATAAAAATCTAAAAAAATCCAAAAATTATAAAAATATATTAATTGTTATTTTTGGAAAGGATACTTTGTTGTTTGAATTTTTGCAGGATATGCAAATCGGATCTGGAAATTTTCAGAAAGCAAAACAGGAAACAAAACATCGGAACAGAAGCGATTTTAAATAACAGAACAGTGCAATTTTTTTGGAGACCTAAATCCACCACCACGCCTCATTTCCGCGGCCAAAACCTACCTTAGGCCGCGGAAACGCGTCCGTCTTGTCGATTCGTCGCACCAAAAAATTTCTGGGGATCTGATCCATCAAGAAGACCGCGGAACCGCGGTTTTAGAGCTCTATTGCCGCGGAAGGGCGGCCCTCTGGTGGCATCTTCTTCTGAAAATTTTCTGTAAGATCTTCTGTTTCTCCTCTATAAATTTTTGAAATATCTTTTCGGGAAATTCCTGCAGGATTCCGTGAGCTATAAAATATATTCCTTTCCATATAACAAGTCTTGTGCAGGATTTCTTGTGCCTAGTTGAAATTAGAGATAGATTGCAAGTAATATTTTTCTGTTGCATATCTTTTATCAAAATCTTTTTGCAACAATTTCTAAATAAAGAGAAAAAGAAAAAGGAATTTTTTTTAGAAAACTTGCAAATTTTTTGCCGCAAATAAATCCCTGCACCACCACCAACAAACTTTCTTTCTTTTCCCCTTCTTCTAGCATGGGTACCCCACATAATAAATCACTTGCCGAACTTTGGTATCCCGAACCTAATTTTGCGTCGTACGTCAATTTGTTCGGTCAATTTAAAGACGATCCCTCCTTGCCTAAAAAATCTTTGAAAGATCAAATAGAGGTGTCTAGGAGAAACAGTTTGACTTTTCAACCCAATTTGTGTCAACCGAGTCAACCTTTACCACCTACATATGTTGATACCACTTCTTCAAGTCCTTCTGTCACTCCTAAGCCGATGTCCATTGCTGAGCATATTGCTCAATCTCGCAGTCGATCTTTCACCCCTCTCCACTCATCTAGTTCTAGGGATCCACACGACTATTCACCTTTTTATCCATATGTTGACCCTGCCCCTGTCTTACCACCCACTTCCTACCAGTCTTACCTGACCTTCCCACCCTCACTAGACACTGTTTCGACACAGCCATTAGGGAGTTTCACATATCCAACCAATTTCGAATCTTTCACCGAAACCCCCTCACCACCTAAGTCTAGTTTGGAAGAGTCGTTGGAAGCGTATATCGCAGCAACAAATAAAATGACTAGGAATGTGGAAGCGTCCGTAGCCGCCCTTATGCAACCTAGTGAACCGGTAGCTAGTTTCCAACTAGTTTCAAATTTTTCAATGTATAAGGAGACGGTTGGACAGAGTGAGAATAAGAGAGGATTTCCAAATCAAACCTACCCTTACCCAATTGAAGCCCACAACTCCTGTTTTCCATCGATTGCCCTAAATAGTTCATCTGTTGAAAATAAAAATGAGTTGTGTGATTTTGTAGTGCTTGATTTGCCAAATTGTGAAGAACCCCTTTCGAGTGAAACCGCACATAATCCTTTTGACCTTTACACCTCCACTCTAGAACCTAAATTGATAAATATCCATACTTTTGATGAGGTGTCTAAAGAAATTAATTTTCACTTGATTGAGGATGTAGACGCCGGGAATATTTCGGATGATGAACCTATCGATTTGATTGAAATTTTATGTTCAACTCATCATCCCGAGTCATTAGATGTTTCTCCCAAACTTCATATGCGTCTTGATGTTGAAAATAATGGCATGGATGAGATAAATTTTGAGGAGAATTATAAGGATAGTATTGAGGAGAGTTTTGAGGATCATATTGAGGTTGAACCATTTTTGTTTGATGTGTCTGATTTTCCAATTCATTCTCTTGAACCTTTAACTAAATCACCCTCCCTCTTTTCCATCGTTTCGACCACGTTTGAAGACTGTGAGCTTGAAAACTTTTCCTTTGAATCTGACATAGTTCTCACAGACGAGTGTTTCACTTTTTCGGACGATATTGATGACTCACCGCCCGAGTTTGAGTCCTTTACATTTTCAGATGAGTTAGTTGAACCATCAGACTCGGTTGCTTACAGTAGTTTCGAACCATTAATGGAATCTTTCAAGTTCAAGACAGTTTACTACGGTGAGAATGAGACTATCCCTAATTCACTCCCTGTCTCATTCCTATCGTTCCGACCATACAAGAGACCGTTACGCTTTCATCTCCTATACCAAGTTCGGCGTACCCATATTTTCTTGCGAATCTTGAGGGATTTGATCCCATTTCTTGACAGGTTGATAGGTTAGCGCAATCGCTTATAACATATTGGTCATCACATATTGCGCTAATTTATTCACTCGATTTACACCCTCAAGATCGCGCTACCCTTCTTTCTCTTTTCCGCCCTTCTTCTCCCCCACCGAGACCATATTCTACCATTCTTCTTTCCACACGGTCTCGCGTGTTTCTCATTTCTTTCATCCACACCCCATTCTTTCACCAACTATACCACTATCACGATAAGATTTTTGAATGGTTGGTGCTAACTTTTGGCTTGTGTAAGGCCAAGCTTAAGTTTGGGGGGGACCTTGTTGTATATATGTATATATATCTTTTTTGTTTTCTTTTTATAAGAAAATAAAAAAATTCAAAACATTAAAAAATAAAAAAAATTATAAATAAATAAACAGGGGAGTGCCGACATTTTGACCCTCTTGGTGTAGCATGACAGTGAGGACACTGTCAAGTTTAAGTTTGGGGGTATGCTTGGTACGTCTTCTTCCTTCGCATTCATTTGTACATATTTTTACATTTGCATACTTATTTTAAAAACTCATAAAAATTGAAAATTTTCAAAAATTATAAAAATTATTGTATTCTATTTTGGCCATATTTAACTTAAGTTTAACAAGTAGGTCAACTGGCTACGAACAACTAGATCTTAGACTTAGTAAATTAAAAACCCTAAAAATAACCTTCTTTAAAGATTAACAGTAGAAAGTATATGTCTGTGTAGTTTATTTAGAAATAGGCAAATTTTGAGTTCACTTTTTGGGCTAAGTTGAAATAAAGGAAGAATATTGATATTCTTATTAGAGTATAAGTTTGAAAAATAATTCATAGCTTAAGTCTAAATTCTGAAAATGTATACCCTACAAATTGCACAATCACGCACTTTGAAACTTGGAATAGTAGAAGAGACCTTGAAATGCTTTTGTCTAAAAGTCCTTAGTATGAAGAAAATTAAAAAAAAATGTGTGAATAAAGAAAAAAAAATGAACACTGGTCTTTGTGATTACTTAAGGCTGCAAAAATAGAAAAAATATTTAGCGAGGGTGCTTCATCACCTAGTGCCTTAGACCAACTGGTTTGGGAGCCACTGCTAAAAGCCTTGAGTGTTGCAAGACTAGAAATTAATACTTTGGACAACGGACAAGAGTATGATTGCTTGATTTGAATTTCCAAGTGTAGGGGTGATTTATACACACACGTGGGGATATATGATTAGAGTTGAGATAAAAGAAATGAATGAAGAATAGAACTTGTATCTTTAGTAGAGTTGATAGAAAAATTCCTAAGTGGAGATGGAACCTTAGAAAGAAAACTTGGGAAATGCTAAAAGCTAAGTAATTCTATAGAACATATATAATCTTAAGTTAAATGATGAGGAAGTGTGAAGAATATGGGTGGATAATTTACAAGTCCAAGATAATAGAATTCCTTGTTAGAAAACCTAATTGGAGAACAAAAGTCGAAAAGCCGAATTGATAGGATTTGTGGGTAGTATCCGCTGAAAACCCTCAGGAGATAACACTCCTCCTACTAGGGACACCTAGAGGTTTAACGGCTTATTGCACGTGCTCAGTGCAATCGCGTTTCCCTGCGAAAGTGCGGTTAGATTTTTGTAGTGAATAAAAAATAAGTTTGCTCGAGGACAAGCAAAAGATAAGTTTGGGGGTATTTGTTCACACCATAATATTGCATTATTATATTCCCCATTCTTATTCTTTTTATAAATAAACAGGTACTTTTGACGCATGTCTGCTACATGTTACAGGTTGCAGGTTCTTGGACAGGAAACAGTGAAAACGATGTAAAGACAATGAAAATATGGACTTTTGACCAACAAACAGAGGACTCTTGATCAAGCCTACATCAAAGAACAGTTCACAATCAACAAGGCAAGGCAAGGTCCAAAATAATAAGGCAAACGGTTAAAAGATTCTGGAGTTATGTATGTACCCGATTCGAGGAGAGAGGAGGCACCATCTGCGGGTATATGGTGGACTCGGTGAGGTATCCCAGGGCAAAAAGATCGTATAGAGAGACGTTGAACCCAGCAGGGAAACAATACCTACCGGTGATTGTTGGCCCGGCGGACATCCGAAGAATACCGATCGGATTCATGTGATTCAGACAGATTTGATGGCCGATCTGAGAGACGGCAACCAATATATTGAGATATTTGTGTGTCGATGCTTGACACGGGATATGTTGTTTCTATTGATGATACCTTAGTTTTAACATACCAAAATATTTACAGATAAAACTCATTTTTCCGATAACAGATATACCCAGATTTCATATTTGATCATTTAATCATGTCACATCTATACTAGTGCATCACATCATGACTCATGCTTAGGATATCACATCTTTACGTGCATGCTTGCGATTGTCTCATATGATATTACTTACTACTCATGAGCTGGAAACTCACCACCGTTGTGGTACAGTGTCTTGCAGGACCGACCCGTCAGCATAGTCGCGGCGGGCAAACTGCTACTACTTCTGCTATTCCTTTTGCTTCGACTTTTAGGCGCGATACTTATAGGTGGGTTATGGGGATATTCTTTTGTCTTCCATCATGTATATTTACTTTTGTATCTAGTATACTCCATCTACCATTTGTATATTTGACCTTGAGATGAGACGGGGAGACTTGTATTATATTGATATCTGGTGTCGAGTTCGTGTGAGCCGATTTTTATGTTTTCTTGTGGGCGATGTTTTCTATTTCTAGCTCCTTTTGTAGGGTGTTTTTCGTCACCCCATTGAGATGGGAATACGCGCGCGCTTGTCAGGCGTACTACAGATTCTCCCTGCCGAGGGTAGGCCGGGGTTTAATGATTGTGGGGATCCGAATCTTCGGCAGCCGCGGACTAAGCTGCCGTTAATTATCCCTCGCCTTTGGAGCGAGGGAACCTCCGATTAACAGGTTAAGCTGGTCATGCGAACTCAATATGCAGTGTACGTGTGTCGTGTTTTGAAAGGGGGTTTGGATATATCGGGAGCCACGCAGAGTTTTTACGGGGGTCCCGCTACCCGGATAGCGGGCTGGGGGTCAAAGGGGCTAGCAGCCCCCTTGTGGGATGCGGGGCAGCGCCCCGTTAGAATTTTTTTTCTAACAGGGGCAGTGTTGTGGAGTATGTGTATGTGTACATATGTATGCATATGTATATATATATATGTGTGTACATATATAAAAAAAGGGGGAAAGACATCTAAAGGATGCGTGGGGGCCAGTGCCTCGAGCGCTGTGCGCTTAGGTGCTGTGCGCTTAGGCGCAAGCGCGCCACGTGTCGGCACGTGGGCGCTTTGCGCATGAGCACTGGGCGCTCGAGCGCAAGCACGCCACGTGTCGGCACGTGGGCGATTTACGCTTGAGCGCAATGCGCTGGAGCGCAAGCGCGCCACGTGTCGGCATGTGGACGCTTTGCGCTCGGGCGCAGAGCGCTGGAGCGCAAGCGCGCCACGTGTCGGCGCGTGGGCGCTTTGCGCTCGAGCGCAAACACGCCACGTGTCGGCGCGTGGGCGCTTTGCACTCGAGAGCTAGCGCGCTACGTATCGGCACGTGGGCGCTCGGCGCTTGAGCGCTTGGGCGCCGGCGAGGAAAAAGGGGCTTTTAGTCCCAGAAAAAATATTTGTTATATATATATGGAGTTAAACTCCTAGGATGTGTTGAAGCTGATTAAGGGGGTTCTTCTTCTTCCTCCTATGGTTTGGCCGGATCTTGAAGATCAAGAGATGCGATATCTAAAAATCTCTTCTTTTGGGATCTAATGACAGATCCAAGCTCCCCTTGGTGGGTTTTATGGTGAAAAACTATTTAGTTTTGGAAAAAGAAGAGTAAAACTCTTGATTTAATTTAAAGAAAGAAAAAGGTTTGAAAGCTTCAGAAAAGGGAAAGATGTACAAACCCTAGGTTTTTGAGAGAATGGAAAAAGTGTTTTTTTTATTCATCATCATGTTGCCTTTTATAGGCTTACATATTTACATATAGCCCCTTGGGCTTTACAAAAATGGTATTTTAGCCATCCCATGGCTCATATGCCATTTCATTTTTGCATATAACCCATGGGCTTACAAAATATTGGCTTTATGCCCATTTTGTTTACATTCATGCATAAACAATTACATAAAAATTATTTATTACATGATTTTGTTATTGGCACGGGGAGGCTGGCCGCGGGCTCGACTTGGGCATGGGCTCGCTTGACCTGGGCTTGGGCCCACCTGGCTTGGGGATGATTTTGATTTTGACTTGGTCAACCGGGGTGTAAATTTTTACCCCAACACCTTTATTGTTTTCGCACTATTATGATATATTCTTGCCTGTGTTGTGTTTCGCCAATTTGGCAAAGAGCTAGCTCCCGCTTGGGATGCCTTTATGATTGGTTATATATATTCATGTTATGTATCGGTTTGGGACCAGTTTTTACAAAGGAGATACTGTCAAAATTTTCATAAAACTTGGATCTTCAAAAGATTTTTGATATAACTCTTGCATTTAAAATTTACCTTTTAAAACAAGTATTTCTTTATCACTCTATTTTATTTCACGGTTTAGATTTCTGGGACTTTGGCTTACTTGAAATACGTTACGGCTTTAGACGTTGCGTGATTTAAATGCCAGTGACGTTCCACCTTTGGGTCGTGACATGGACAATGGGCCCCACAAAATCAGGGTGACACCTCATCAATGAGACATGCACACATTGTGAGAATCCAAAAGGATTCTCATTAAATAAGAAACCTCATTAAGCATGGAGTCCAAAACTCCCAATGTTCTTGAAGAACGTGTTCTACAACAGATCCAAACCTGTAAGAAGAATCTACAAACAGAAACCCTAAAAAGAAAAGAGGAAAAGAGGAATAAAATTTCTAAAGATTTTCAAAATTCCCCATAGCTAAGCTCTGTCATATGAACTGGAATCAAATTCCTCCGAAGAGGGGATTAAATCACAGAAATCCCTATGAGAAAAATACTGGAATTAAATTCCAAAGAACCCTCAAAGACCAGAGTTAATAATAGGGTAAAACCCTAAGATCTCCAAAGATCCACGATCAATCCAGATAAAGTTTTTTTTAGATCTCTAAGAGATCACTTCAAGAAAAAAAGCCAAGCTCTATCGATGGGTTTAAAATCCAAAGCAAAAAAGAGTTTCTTTTAAGAGTTAAAAAGTTGGTCATAATCCTTACAAGTTTTTTTTTCAAACAGAGTTCAACTCTGATAGTTTTATTGGGCAGAGATCTAAGCTCTGAGAGGAGAATTAAATTCTCAAGAAAGAAGAAAGAAGATGACGAAACGACAGGCATCTCAAGGGTCAAAGGCCCTATTTATAAGATGTGAAGGGACGGTTCAACTTCCTAAGAAATCAAACAGCGGAAAAAATGACACCGTTGCACCCACGTGTGAGCCACGTGAGAGCAACGGTAGGGGTCATTTGTTCCCCCAATATTTAAACATATTAAAAGATTAAAACTCTGTTGAAATTTAATAGGGTAGAGCCTCACGTGCTTCTCACGAAGGCGCCAACGCCAGCAATGCAAAGCACAGAAACACTTCTGAATAAGAATCAAATTCTTATATGACGCTGCACGTACTCCTCATGCCGATACCAATATATAAAGAATTAAATTTTTATACGGCGCTGTACGTGTTCATCATGCGGGCGCCAATGTGCAAAGCACAGAAGTACCCATTATAAGAATTATATTCTTAAGCGGCGCCCACGTGCACAACATGTGAGCGCCGGCGCCCAAATCAAAATTAATAGAATTAAATTCTACATAAAAAGTTAGAATACTCTCTGTTAAACAGAGCTGTTGGATCAAAAATCCAACGGAGATGATAAATCATTAAAATATAGAATCAAATTTTATTAGGAGAAAATATCTCCTAAATCTTTCTAAACAAGAAAAATACTCTCGGTTGGATCAGTGATGCAATAATAGAATAAAATTCTATTTTAGGAATATATTCTCTCAATCTTTCCAAACAAAAAGACATTGCTCTCTGTAAAACAGAGCACCCTTGGAGTACATATCCAATGGTGATAGAAATATCACCATTCAACAGAATAAATTCTGTATATGGGAAATTATTTCCCCAAACTTTTTAAAAACAAGAAAATATATTCTGTAAAACAGAAGTCTTTGGATCAAAGATCCAATGGTACGTAAAATTCCCCAACTCAATTTTGAGACCAATTAAATCAATTGGAATCTCTCAATGAGATATTTTCTAAAAATTAATTAACAAACTTACCTTCACTATATAAAGGAGCCGAGACTTCAGGACCCGAGACTTTAAGTCTCACAAACAGACCTCAGACACACAGATAGAAAAAAACTCCCTATAAACTTCTGCAAAAATACAGCGAGCTCTAAAAAATAATAGAGAATTTAATTCTCAAAGAGGAAGACTTCCCTTTTCAAAAAAAAAACCAAGGTAAAGAAAACATAAAGATAAAAATATCTCTTTTACCTATTTTAAGGGTTTAACCCTTCTCAAAGAACTTAGTTTTTTCTCTAGATCAGAAATCCACAAAACAAGTCTCTCACAAGTTGAGAATTTAATTCACATCGGGAAGATCTTGTTCTTGGGAATCAAACATTCAGAAAAGAACTAGGTCCAAAAGAAAAACAAAAGGAAAAAGAAGCTATAAAAGAACTTAGTTCTTAAAGAAAAACCCGATCCCAGATCTTCAAAAAAAAACGAAGATCTTGGTGATCATTAATGGTCAAAATGCCATTAACAAAGATTTAATCTCTAAAAAAGGGAAGAAGATTAGCGCCTCATGTACTTCCCATGTGGGCGCCCTTTTAACAGCGCCTAGCGTCTCACGTGAAAAACATGCGGGCGCCCGAAGCCGAAGGGCGGTGCCTCAGGTGAAACACACATGGGCGCCGAGTAAAAGTGCTTAGCACTCCATATACAGCCAAAACGGCAAAGTGCTTGGCACTAATTGGGCAGCGTCCCACGTGCTCATCACGTGGGCGCCACACAAAAGTGCTTAGCACTCCATATACAGCTAAAACGGCTGAGTGCTTAGCATTGATTGGGCAGCGCCCAACGCCTCACGTTCTCCTCACGTGGGCGCCCTATAAAAGTACTCAGCACTTCATATGTAGTCAAAACGGCTGACTTTTTAGAGACTAATTAGGCAGCGCCTAGTGCCTCACGTGCACCTTACGTGGACGCTATAAGAAGTGCTTAGCACTTCATATTTAGTCAAAATGACTAAAATGTTCCAACATTTATTGGGCAACGCCTATGACTGAATACTTCATATGACATATATGTTAACATCAGAGCTCAAATAAGTGCTTAGCACTTTTACATAAAAAGAAAAGGGCTGAACAAACAGAGCCCAAATGAGTGCTTAGCACTTTTGAATAAGAAGAAAAAAGACTAAGTAGACTAAGCTCATATTGGCTAAGTCTCTGAAGTTTTCTCGCAGTTAAGCCCAAATGCTCTTTTGATGGATTTTAAGTAAAAATGATCCAAAAATGTTGTTAAGTTGATCTTAGTCCTAAATAAGACCAGTGTATCCTTAGCGAAAACAAACTGAGCCCAAATGCCCACTTATATATTTAAGTTGATCTTAATCTCAAACTAGATTAACGGTCCTTAAAGAAAACCAAAAATATTTCTGAACTGTAGGAATATACAACCTAAGTTCAAAACCCCATCAAGCAAATCCTTAACCCAATCCCAAATCTAAAATATACGGATATGGACTAATCCGCGTCCTACGGATGACGACATAAACTAGTCTCCGTATACAATCCACGGGCAACCAAAACAAACAAAAACACACACGACACGAAGTAAACCGCGGGAGAAGTAGAAAGTGGTTATCGCAATGTGGTAATGTAATTAACTGCAGGAGCTTGCGCTTGCAGTAAAGAGCGTCTCCACAATAAAAAACCCCTCATAAAATGAGGGGGGGCTTGATAAAGTCTACTATAACAGTCGCGTCTGTCCGAACCTCCAATATATGGTGCCATAAATCAACTTGGAAGTTTCGGAGAGATGGACGGATAAATCCAAATAGTATCTGCCCCCAGATCCGTGCAAGACGATCTATCCCAGTTCGTCTTTTTTTTCAGCGGTGAACAGATTCTAATCCAAGGCTGTGTTGGGAAAGACGATTCTAATCCCAGTTCGTCTCTGCCATAAATCAACTAAGTTCATTCAGAAGGGTTAAACCCTTAAAATAGGTAAAAGAGATATTTTTATCTCTATATTTTTTTACCTCGGTTTTTTTTGAAAAGGGAAGTCTTCCTTTTTTAGAATTAAATTCTCTGTTGTTTTTTAGAGCTCGTTGTATTTTTGCAAAGGTTTATAAGGAGTTTTTTCTATCTGTGCTCTCTCTGTGTGTCTGAGGTCTGTGTGTGTGAGACTTGAAGTCTCGGGTCTTTTATATAGTGGAGGCAAGTTTGTTAATTAATTTTGAGAAAATTTCTCATTGAGAGATTCCAATTGATTTAATTGGTCGCAAAATTAAGTTGGGGAATTTTACCCACCGTTGGATTTTTGATCCAAGAACTTCTATTTTATATAATATATTTTCTTGTTTTTAACAAGATTGAGGAAATATTTTTCCGTATACAGAATTTATTCTGTTGAATGGTGATATTTTTATCACCATTGGATTTGTAATCCAAGGATACTCTGTTTTACAGAGAGCATTCTCTTTTTGTTTGGAAAGATTGAGAGAATATATTCCCAAAATATAATTTTATTCTATTATTGGATCATTGATCCAACCGAGAGTATTTTTCTTGTTTAGAATGATTTGAGAGATATTTTCTCTTAATAGAATTTGATTCTATATTTTAATGATTTATCATCTCTGTTGGAATTTTGATCCAACGACTTTGTTTAACAGAGAGTATTCCAACTTTTTATGTAGAATTTAATTCTACTGATTTTGATTTGGGCGTTGGCGCTCATGTGTTGTGCACGTGGGCGCCGCTTAACAATGTAATTCTTATGATGGGAACTCCTGTGCTTTGCACATTGGCGCCCGCATGATGAGCGCGTGCGGTGCCGTATAAGAATTTAATTCTTTACATATTGGCGCCGACGTGAGGAGCACGTGCGGCGCCATATAAGAATTTGATTCGTACTCAGAAGCGTTTCTGTGTTTTGCACTGCTGGCGTTGGCGTCCTCGTGAGAAGCACGTGAGGCGATGCTCCATTAAATTTCAACAGAGTTTAGCTCTTTTAATATATTTAAATATTGGGGGAACAGTTGTCTCTGGCATGTACGAGACTCTTGCTAAATATGAGAATATATTTCACCGATCGATTTCAAATGACCTAAAGACTGTTTGTTTAGTGACTTGCATATTACCCTAGATTACTTCTATGATCCATGCCCACTACTGCTACCTATTTATGATATTTTATACATTCATGCTAGTGCTTGTAACCGTTGTTTCATGCTTCACTAATTACTGTCGCCTGTTTAGTATTATTATATCATAATATTATGTCGCTCTAACGACATGAGTATACATGCTCAGAGGAAGAAGTGTGCTTGGGCAAAAATTTACACCCCGGTTGACCAAGTCAAAATCAAAGTCAACCCCAAGCCAAGTGGGCCCAAGTCCAGATCCAATGGGCCCATGCCCGGGTCGAGGCCGAACATGAAGCGGCCGGCCTCCCCCCATGCCAAGATAAAAATTTTGTAATATATAATTTTGTTGCATTTATTTTATTTTATTTTATGGATAAATGTCAGAAAAATAGGCATAAAGCCAAATTTTTGTAAAGCCCATGGCTTATGTGCAAAAAGAAATGGCACATGAGCCATGGGATAGGCAAAATGCCATTTTGTGAAGCCCAAGGGGCTATATGTAAAGTGTATAGCATATAAAGGCAAAGATAATGAAAATATCTCATAACTTTTCTCTCTCTCTCAAAATTTTTCAGATCTGAGATCTTTTCTCCTTCTTCAAGGTTCCAAAACCTTCTTTTTTCTCTTGAATTAAATCAAGAGTTTTACTCTTCTTTTTACAAAACAAATTAGTTTTTCACCACAAAACCCATAAAGGGGAACTCAGATCTTCTATTAGATCTCAAAAAGAAGAGATTTTTTTAAAAATCCCATATCTCTTGATCTTCAAGATCCAGCTAACAGAGGAGGAAGAAGAAGAACATCTTTCACTAAACCCAAAAAAAAAACACTCAGGAGTCTAACTTCTCTCTGATTTCTCTTCCGAGAAAATTTTTTAGGCTTAAAGCCTCTTTTTCTCGCCGGCGCTCAAGCGCAGAGCGCCCGCGTGCCGACACGTGGTGCACTTGCGCTCAAGCGCAAGCGCCCGAGCGCAAGTCGCCTCGGTGCCGACACGTGGCGCGCTTGCGCTCCAGCGCAAGCGCTCGAGCGCAAGTCGCCCCCGTGCCGACACGTGGCGCGCTTGCGCTCAGGCGCCCAGCGCTCAAGCGCAAGTCGCCCCCATGCCGACACGTGGCGCACTTGCGCTCGAGCGCCCACTTGCCGACACGTGGCATTCTAGCGCCTGAGCGCACAGCACCTAGGCGCACAGCGCCCAAGGTGCTGCCCCATGCATCCTTTGGATGTCTTTTCCCCTTTATATATATATATATATATATATATATATATATATACATGTATATACATACATATGTATACATATGTACATACACACATACTCCACGACACTGTCCATGTTAGAAAAAATTTTCTAACGGGGCGTTGCCCCGCACCCCGCAAGGGGGCTGCTGACCCCCTTGACCCCCAGCCCACTATCCGGGTAGCGGGACCCCCGTAAAAACTCTGCGTGGCTCCCGATATATTTAAACCCCCCTCCAGAACAAAACACACGTACACTGCACATTGAGTTCGCATGACCAGTTTAACCCGTTAATCGGAGGTTCCCTCGCCCCAAAGGCGGGGGGTAATTAACGGCAGCTTAGTCCGCGGCTGCCGGAAATTCGGATCCCCATGATCTTTAAACCTCGGCCTACCCTTGGCAGGGGGAATCTGTAGTACGCCTGACAAGCGCGCGTGTATTCCCATCTCAATGGGGTGACGAAAAACACCCTACAGATTCTGGCAAGCCCGGTGGGACCTTTCTCTCCTCCCATATTTCAGGTTAAACGTTCATGCGAGCTCAATCAATATACATATCGATTGTCTATACTGAAATGATGTTTTTTTCTGTACAGCAATCAACCTTCGATGACAATGTCTCCCCAGACGAATTCAGCTTCCAACGTGACCTCGATTCCGTACGTGATCAAGATCAACGCTCGTGTGGTTCTCCCCGCAAGACTCAGTCGACAGTGGGAGGAACCGCCCAGCCAGTTTGGCTCCGTCATCATCTACCCTGCCGGAAGCGCTCATCTGGCAGAAATCCCGGCGGAACAGGTGGCCGAGCCGGTCCCAAGGGGCAAGAGGCCGAATGTTGTGATTGCTAAGGCACCACAACCGAAACTTAAGATGGTGTCTGAACGACTCCCTGGCGCTCCAGCTGGGGGCAAGACTTCCAGTGCCAAGGGCAACATCAAATGTTGTGGACGAGCTCAAGCGATGACTCCAACAAATGCACAATTGAGCGTATCTCCAAGGCCCTCCATCGCCCGGTCTGCGGCGTCTTCCTAAAGAGCCGAAGTCTGCCAGGTGCTTAGAACAGAAAAGTTAAGGCAGAAGCGGCTCAGGTATCGAGCCAACAAGAAGGCCAAGGCTTCGGCCAAATGAAATCGTGTGAAGTTCCAAGTGCAGGGTTGCCCGGCGACGACGGCTGAGTCGGACGTAAGAATCAGCAATTCCTTCGACCCTCTGAAGTGGGTTCAGAAAAATGCCATAACCGCCAGAATCAAGAAGACAGCGGTCCGAATAGTGCCATAAAGAGACGTGTCCCGGCCCCAACAGAAAAAGTATGACACTGCCTCTTCAAGAGTCTACTAAGCACTCTGTGCCGCACGAAAGCAGCGGGGCAAATCCAGAAGAGAAGCGCCAGTACCATTCAAGAACCTGGTTAGGCCAGCCGCCTTCAATCGACTACCAGCTACCGAAGCAAGGGGGTCAAGTCAGCGATCCATGAAATCAGCCGCCAATGATAGAAAGATGGCCGGATATGTCATCCATACGGTTATATGGCGGGAGGGCGCCCCAGCGACAACCTTCGCAGCAAAAGCAAGGATGGGGCCACCACATCCCAAGCCCAATCTAGCCTGAATGTGGTTGCCGCCGCCCAAGAACAGCCGCCCCCGCTGGATGAAGAAAACCCTCTCGATGAGGATGATAGGAAGAAAGACCCCTCGGTCCATGTAGAGTCAAGTTCGGACAGCGAAGAAGCGCCGACTTTCCGCCCCAGGACTGCGGAGCAAGAGCTACTTCAAGAGCTTCGAAAACAGCTCAGGAGCAAAGATAAAGAGATGGTCAAGCTCTATTCGAAGATTGATGACTTAACGAACGTGGTGATGCAGCTTACGGCTCAAATTGCTCGAGCACCTCCCAATCAAGCACAAGCCGCTACTAATCAGCCGAGTGATGACAATCCGAGACAGCCAATGCCTGTTCCTTCGGGTCCAAGACTGGTCGAGCCACATGAAAGCCGGCCACACTCCGCTTCTGGGGACGCCTTGGCCCCAGATAGCACTCTCCCGCTAACTCAGGATCGGATAATGGATTTGGTCACCAGCAAGGTTAAAACATTGGTGGCCGAAGCTGAAGCTCAGAAAGAAATCGGCAGTAGTGGGCGGCCACATCCCGCGCAGTACGATCTGATTAAGTTCCCAAGCGGCTACGTCATTCCTAAGTTCGGAAGATTTGATGGAACGGGGAATGTAAATCAGCACGTCGCCCACTTCAAAGTATCGTGCGGAAATACAGGGGGCAATGACGCGCTCCTTCTTCGTCATTTTGTCAACAGCCTGACCGGCGTCGCCTTCGACTGGTATGCGAGTATACCGGACGGGTCCGTCATTACCTTTGCCCAAATGGAGTCCCTGTTTCGGCAAAGGTTCATGAGTGTCAGTGATAAAATCTCCATTACCGACCTTGTGAGGACCAAGCCGGGGAAGAATGAAAGCAACACTGACTTTATCGCCAAATGGCGTAATCTCACGGTCAAGTGCGAACCGCCGCTGGAGCAGGACCAGTCCGTCGGCCTTCTCATTGGGAACCTCAGCAATTGGATGGTCCCATTCTTGTGTACAGCGAGCCTCAAGACATTTCAGAAGCTAACCAAGAAAGTCCAAATGCTGGAACGCTCGAAGCAAGAGTCCCCGCCGGACTCTCAGAGAGACAAAACTTGGAAAAGCAAGCGGGACGACAGCCGTAGAAGTGGGAGTTCCAGCAGTACCAATGTCTTCAATGCGTCCGACAATGAAGAAAAGCGAAGGGCGGGCGAATCCAAAACCAACCGGTCTCGAAAGCCATTGCTGGGAGGAGATGGGCCTTCCCTAGAGGAGAAAAAGAACAAGGTTTACTCTTTCAGAAGGGACAAGGTCCGCAAGATATTTAAAGATACCTTGAACAACGGCCTACAATTGCCGGAGTTGAAAAGACCCCAAGAAGCAAAAATGACCGACAATCCTCTGTATTACCCGTACCACCGAGTAGTGAGCCATGCGATCGAGGATTGCTATATCTTCAAAGACTGGGTCGAGAAGCAGTACAAGGCTGGAGAGATCGAGCTGTCCAAAAGTGTGTTGGTGAACAATCAAGTTGCAACCACCAACTTTATACAGACAGAAACTGAAGCCTTCTGGGAGCAGACAGCCGAACCCGCTGCCCTGAGAAATGAAATGGACTCATCGCGGCCTCCGTGGAGTACGCACATATCTAATAAGACGAAGAAGATGATAAAGCTACTTCGGAAATGTTAGGTTTACCTAGCACCCTATGAGAGGTTTGGAAGCATCACATGTCACAAAGATCAAATTTTTATGGTGCTAAGTAAGCATACAAAGGATCTATCCTAGAAAATTAGGGTTTCACAAACTTTAACCAACATCATATGTAACAAAGGCTAGGGTTTTGAGACTACAACCTTTGTAGCTCACTTTTGTAGACTCCTTGGCCACTTGAGAGTTGGAAAACGATTAGCTTGAAGTCTTCTAACGTCCACGACGATCCACCCGAAGCTCCTTTGTCCAAGCTAGCAACTTCACTTTAACAAGAGGATGAAATGAAGCTAACACTCTAAACAAGTGGGCTAGACTTGTGTAGAATGGTGTTGTGGTTCTCTTTCTCACTTCAAAATCCTATCTTTTTGAGTATTTTGCTCACTTGAAAAGTCTAGAGAGCAAGAGATCAAGGTTGAAGAAGATGATGGCTTTTCTTAAGAAGAAGAGAAGATAAACTCTAATGAGAAAAATGAAAAATATAAGTATATATATTTTCCACTTCTCATTTCAAACCATGGTTAATGATAAAGATATTATTGTATTTGAGTTTAAAACACCAAAGGAAAAATAACCAAGGGGTAATAAGTAGGTGAGCATGGTAAGATGAAGAAGAGTGTAGAAACATTCAATGAATTAACCCTTTTTCTTTTCCTTTTGTTTTAACACAAATGCAATAATAATCCATATAAAAACCCATGGTGTGAGTCTTATATTGCCACCATTCTCAATGTATAAACAACCATAATAGAATGATGTATGTATGTATGTGTGCATGCACATCCATATGTGCATGAACAAGAATGAATGCATACATGCATGCATACATCCAAAAGAAACAAGATAGGATTTCTAGTGAGAAGCTAATGGTTAAATGATAAATCAACACTTGATTTATCAACCCGGTCATATCACATACGACCCTACCAAAAGCAAGCCGCCCAATTAATATACGGTATCTCATACGCGCATTTTAACCGGGTCCATGCGCATATCGCATACGCGCACCACAACATTTCGCCTGGACTAGGCAACTCCTTTGTGGGACTCTAAGACTCGTCAATACGCCGGCAGTGGGTGATGATCATATCAAGCACCCCCAAGCAGCAAGCGGTCAGCTAAACGTAACGGCCACCCGGGTATTGAGCGATAAGAAGAAAACAAGCGAACCTGCTACAACTCCCGTCGAGCCAACCGGCAACACTACCGTACAGTCCGGTCTCTTCGTCAGATATGCTGCATATCGAGTCTAGGGATGGTAACGTCGACCCCAATAACTCAATAAGTCATGCCAGTGAATGGTCTATAACAGATCGAGAAACTACTGATAACACTTATCAGTAAATCTCAGCAGCCCTGGTCAGGGACTTACTGATATAACCAGTCGAGCACAGCACAGCATCAACTCCCAATACCGGGAGAGACGAAACCCCTCCTATCGCTCATCGCCTTCGTGTGTCTCGGGACTGTACCCAATGGCCACCTGTTTGCACGACTCAGTAGAGCCGTGGTAGGGTGGTAATCAAAGTACAGTGGGAGAGCACACAAGACTCTATGACGATCTCGGGTCTACACACTAACCTGTACCAGTGTCACCTGAGAACTGCTATCCGACGATAGATATAATTCCATATAGAAGTTCTCGATGAGTCCGTCCAGTGCACCCAGTCACCACTGAGCACCCGTATATGATCTTGATGTCAAACATCGATGAATGTGGGAACATCCATCGCCCATCACATGGGTCTAGTATCATATACGCTAGTCTACCCTGGTATATCGATGCCTCGTCTCGATACACCTCCGACTAGGGACTTTTCAGGATATGTTTATAAACTACAGATGTCCCACTAGTATGATCTCTATCATAATCACTGTAGTCAAGCCGATATCCTCAGGGCTTTATCAGCATGTATGAATGAATAAAAGCATGATCAAATCAACATGTCAGATAAAGTAGAACCAGATAGCATACTATCATGTCGAGCAAGAATGTACACCGAATATATATATATATATACATGTACAGATACATCCACTATCATATAATGGCCTCTAGGGCATACATATATCCAACAATCTCCCACTTGCACTAAGGCCAGTTATTGGCGTATCTCATACCCCACATCTCAAAAAGTCGCGCATGCTGCGGCTGAGGGAGGGCCTTAGTGAGTGGATCCGCGGCGTTATTCTTTGTGTCTGCTCTCTTAATCTCGATCTCACGGCGATCTACAATCTCCCGGATAAAATGAAAGCGCCTCAGGATGTTTCTGGACCGCTGATGGGACCTGGGCTCCTTGGCTAACGCCATAGCCCCATTATTATCACAATACAATGGTATTGGATCAATAATGGTTGGAACTACTCCTAGCTCCGAGACGAACTTCTTCATCCAGACGGCTTCCTTGGCGGCATCATTTGCAGCAATGTACTCAGCCTCCATCGTAGAGTCTGCAACGGTATCCTGTTTGGAACTCTTCCAACTTACCGCCCCTCCATTGAGGGTAAATACAAACCCTGAGATAGATTTGCTGTCGTCCTTATCGCTTTGGAAGCTCGAATCGGTAAAGGCCTCCATTTGGAGATCTGCATTACCATACACTGAGAACAATTCTTTAGTCCTTCGTAAGTACTTAAGAATGTTCTTCGCAGCTGTCCAGTGATTCTCCCCTGGGTTGGATTGATACCTGCTTACAACACTAAGTGCATAAGCTACATCTGGGCGTGTACATAATATCGCATACATTATAGATCCTACTGCCGAAGCATAGGGTATAATGCTCATGCGAGCTCTCTCTTCATCGGTCTTTGGACAAGAATCCTTAGAGAGAGTGACTCCATGGAAAGTGGGTAAGGCACCCCGTTTGGAGTCTTCCATACTAAACCTTTTTAGGATGGTGTTGATGTACCTGGTTTGGGACAATCGCAATAACTTTTTGGATCTATCCCTATAGATCCTTATGCCCAGGATGTATGTGGCATCACCTAGGTCCTTCATGGAGAACTTTAGTGATAAGAAAGATTTGACCGACTGTAGCATAGGGATATCATTTCCTATCAGAAGAATGTCATCCACGTACAGTACGAGGAATGTGACAGCTCTTCCTACAGCCTTCTTATAAACACAAGGTTCATCTGGATTTTTGATGAAATCAAACTCTTTGATAACATCATCGAAACAGATGTTCCAACTCCGTGATGCCTGCTTTAACCCATATATGGATTTAAGCAATCTACATGCTTTCCCGCTGCTCCCACTGTCAATGAAGCCCTCTGGCTAATCCATATAAACGCATTCTTCTAAATCTCCATTTAGAAATGCTGTTTTAACGTCCATCTGCCAGATTTCATAGTCGTAGTGAGCAGCAATAGCAAGTAGGATCCGAATGGATTTAAGCATGGCTACGGGCGAAAAAGTTTCGTCATAGTCCAAAGCTGGTCTTTGACGAAAACCCTTCGCCGCAAATCTTGCCTTATAGGTCTCTACCTGCCCATCTACACCAATCTTTCTTTTAAAGATCCATTTGCATCCCACAGGTTTTACCCCAGGGGGTACAATGTCCAAAGTCCATACTTTGTTGGTGTATATAGACTCCATTTCGGATCTCATGGAATCCAGCCACTTCACAGAGTCTCCACTCGTGATAGCTTGCTGAAAACTGGTAGCATCATCATCATCCATGATGCAGTCTTCTCCGTCACCATCAATGAGGAAACCGTAGTGCCTCTCCGGTGGGCGAGAAGTCCTACCAGACCTTCGGAGTGGCCGAGGTTCCTCAGTTTCTATTGCAACAGCCGGTTCAACCAAATCGTCATTTGTAGTTTGTGTCTCTAGAACCTCTTCTAGATCCACCACTTTGCCATCATCTTTATCTGTGAAAAACTCTTTTTCCAAGAATGTGGCATACTGAGAAACAAACACCTTTTGTTCCTCTTTGTGGTAGAATAGATATCCATAAGAATTCTTTGGATACCCCACAAAATTACACATGACTGACCGTGTCTCGAGTTTGTCCGGATTCTGCTTTTTAACATAGGCCGGGCAACCTCAAATCTTAATTCTCTTGAGAGATGGTCTCTTCCCATGCCATATCTCATATGGCGTGGTAGACACGGTTTTGGTTGGAACCCTGTTCAGTAGAAACGCTGCAGTCTCCAATGCATGCCCCCAAAATAAGACGGGTAACTCAGCATCACTCATCATGGATCGGACCATATCTAATAGGGTCCTATTCCGTCGTTTAGATACACCGTTGTGCTGTGGTGTGTAAGAAGGAGTGAGCTGAGAGAGAATCCCATTCTCTTTTAGGAAGTTTGCAAATTCCGTACTGAGATACTCCCAAGATGCTTCGATCTGATGGAAGCATCTTGATACTCAAGCCGGTTTGTTTTTCTACTTCTTGTTTATATTCAATGAATTTCTCGAAAGCTTTGGACTTGTGCTTTAATAAAAATATATGACCGAATCTTGAGAAATCGTCAGTGAAAGTAATGAAGTATGAAAAACCGCCTCTAACCTGTAGACATTGGCCCGCATACATCACTATGTATGAGGCCTAAGAGCTCAGTAGCTCTTTCTCCGTGTCCGGAAAACGGAGTTTTGGTCATTTTACCCTTGATACAAGACTGGCAAGTCGCATAAGATTTATATTCAAAAGAGTTTAAATATCCATCTTTGTGTAACTTGTTTAGTCTTGTTTCGTTAATATGACCAAGTCTACAGTGCCAAAGAAAAGCTTCATTTAATTCTGAAAGTTTTCTTTTATTAGTGCGTTGTATACTGAAAACCGTGTGTTGATTTAGGACGTATATCCCGTTATTAAGTGTACCATACCCAACCAACATTTGATTCAGGTGAATGTTCATAACATTGTTCTGCAATATAAAGTTATATCCTTCATTGTCTAACAAAGAAACTGATATTATATTACATAGCATACTTGGTACAAAATAACATGGGTTCAAAACCAATATACACCCAGATGGCAACCCCAAGTGATACTCTCCCACTGCGACTGTAGGTATATTGGAACCATTTCCAACGCGGAGAGTATGGTCACCTGTCTTCAAAACTTTGCTATTTCTCAGTCCCTGCATAGAATTGCAAATGTGAGAACCTGAACCGGTATCTAATACCCAGGAAGCAGAGTTTATTGAAAAACAGTTTTCTGTCACAAACACACCTGAAGCGGAAGCATCCCCATACTTCTTCTTGAGGTTCAAGTACTCGGTACAGTTGCGCTTCCAATGTCCTGTCTTGTGGCAATGAAAACATTCACCTTTCCACGAGTCTCCAGCTTTAGACTTTTCCTTTCCCTTCACCTTTTTAACTCCACCCTTAGGATTGGTGGGCTTCTTCTTTTTCTTTCCTTTGGCCTTAGCTTTTGGGCGAGAAGAAGAAGATTGCCCAATAGTCATAACGGGAGTTTTTATTGATTTCATAGTGCTCTCTGCACTCCTTAACATATTAAGGAGTTCAGGTAGCTCCTTCTCCATGCCGTGCATGTTGAAGTTAACTATGAACTGAGCATAGGTGGAGGGGAGGGACTGCAGAATAATATCAGTATATTGTTCATTGTCCATTGTCCATCCTAGGTCCTCAAGCTCTTCTGTAAAAGCTATCATCTTCAGAACATGGTCTCCTACTGGTGTGCCATGGGCCATTCGCATCTGAAACAATTTCTTTGATGCTTCGTATCGTAATACGCGAGATTGCTCTCCATACAACTCCTTTGTATGGAGGAATATGGTTTGAATGTCCATATTCTCGTGCTGCTTTTGATGTGTATTGTCCATCGATGCAAACGCGAGGCATTTGGCCGTGGCACAGTCAGCGTCCCATGTCTTGCGGACTTCAATGTCCGCAACTGAGGATTTTGGACCTGGGGTGGGCGGGGCTGAAGCCGTGAGGACATATGATACTTTATCATAAGTCAAGGCTATTTTCAGATTCCTCAGCCAGTCTTTATAATTGGTCTCATTCAGTTTCTTTTTATCTAGTAGAAGCTTGAGTCCAGTCATTGGTATCTGCCATTAAGAGAGAGAAAAGAATACACTCAGCGAAAGCTCTTGCATAGATCAGATTGGTTATTATCTTGTCTAATCAATGTCTCCCACTGCTTTAATCAAGTTTTTCTTTCAAACCTTAAAAAGAAAACTAGCCAGGATTAATTACAGTCTACAACTTCGCTAACCGTTCAGTCAGGCCAGTATCGGTACTTGAGGGAGGTTCCCCGTGCTTTCGTACGGACCTAATTAAAGTAAACCTCGTTTTCCCAGAGGCGTAGCCCCGTTAACAACTTTCTAGACACCTAATGAGTTAGCTAATTGTAAACTGCAAAACTCTCCTAGGAGCAACTATTGCCCACAGTGGGATCGGGATCCAACCATCATATGGAAGGTATGCAATCTCATTGCAAATCTCAACACTTGAAATTCCCGATGTGATTTTTACCCCTAGTACTTATGACCTTAATTATGGTCAACAAATCATAAGTACCAGTCAAGTTCTACCCGTCATTTCTTGATCAATTAGACCCACCCATATGACCCTTAACTATGGTCAACAAAGTCGCATAAATGTCCTAATTAATCTGCATCATATGCAGTGTAGGAAGACATCACTTAGCTACCGTACACTACGCCTTAACTAAAGTCAACAAACGTAGCAATACTCTACTTCCTAAAATGACGGAGGGTTGCGGATGATTTTTAAGAAAATCTTTAATGCTTTGAACTTGATATCGTCGTAGAATCAAATGGTTTTCAAAAGGAGTGGCTTGTGCTTCGCAGTTTTGAAATATAGCTTTTTCATAAAGAGCCGAGTGGTTTTCAAATCTGATTCTACAACATCTATTTAGGTTTATTTTCTTTACATTAATCATATTAATGTAATCCCATCATTTAAGTCCTTAAGCCAATCACAGAAAAGAAACAAAAATAATACGTACGCTTATGCCATCCGCATTCGCCGCAATGTTCCGTTATGCACCGTTAGGTTACTTAACTAACGGCATACCGGGACGGGACTAGTGCTGGTGTAAAACATAAGCAACGTCTACTATATATCTCATATATAATATATCATTCGTCTTAGATATCTCAGAACGCAGGCAGCAGAAACATATATATAATGTGGGATATACTAGGACGTCCGTATTTAGTATTTAGCCAACAATAGAAAATACGGATTCCACAGTCGCGATGAATAGCCAAGCCCACACCCCTAGACCCCTACGAGAGCGGCAAGTGACCCTACCAATCCTGGAGTTTAGGAGACCCGGTCTCGACTCCTCGAGATGGCCTCCCACTGAACCCCAGAACCCGATCACTTGTGCTCCCCTCCTTGGGTCTATCCTAATGCGGAAAAGTAAATAATATACAACACTGGTGACATCAACCTCAACCCGGAAGTGCCCCAAATAAAAGAATATTACATTACATTTGAATTTACACGAATGAAAATATAAAACTCTCATCTCACATAAAAAAAAACCCCGGCTATTCGATCGCGACAATCCTGCACATCATATCTCAGCAACACATAATATCATATATCATCAACGTAAGTAAGTATGCGTACCCCAATTGTCGTTGATGTATAGCAACGAAATCGGCGATATCGAACATACTACACTTACGGTCACAGAAAAGAAAGTGTAAAACTACAATATTTGGAATCCACATTCTCTTTAAACATCATAAATGCGAAATATCACATACTTCGTATTTCATGCCTAAACTATATGAATTCCACATATTGTATCACATTCCAGATAAATAAACAGTATTAGAGTTTTCGACCGAATGTTCAAATACCAAAAATTCCCTAAAGCTCAACACTTGAGCGGAGTTCAAAAAAAAATCCGGAGTGTGACACAGTAGTAGCGGTCCAGACGTAGAAGGGTCAAGCCAACGCCTCACATGTACCACGCCGTACTGCCCCAAACCCTAAGGTTCAAAGGGCAGTTCAAGACGGTCACATAATCGAGTTAAGGTTTGTTGTCTTCTAGAGGGTCCACCATAAAACTTGCACATATATCCGAAAGATTTAAACCCCGTGAAAAGTGAGCAAACGACACTCGTTCGAAAAATTCAATACTTTCTAATTTACCCGGAAAAGACACGAAATAAAAATTCCGATCGAATCATTGAACTCAAAACCATCCCCAGAATATACAGCACAAAAATCAGATTAAACATACCTAAAACAATATAAAAGCAGGTATAGGAATTACTGTGCAAATAACAAGACATGAAGCCTCTATATGGCCGCGGAGCCGCGGCCCAAGCAAGGATTGGCCGCGGTTCTGCGGCGGCTTGAATGGCCCATGGCTTCGTATTTCACAATATTTCTTATATTCACCTGCTGTATTTTTTAAGTATTTTTAATTCTGAAAATAACCAGGTTTGAAAAAATGTCCAGAGAGGGTCCCGTAATTCCGTATTTCGGTTCGATCGGAGTTTTTACTTCGCTAAAGTATCGCCTAATGTTCTAGGTCGGTTCTGATACCAATGTTAGGTTTACCTAGCACCCTATGAGAAGTTTGGAAGCATCACATGTCACAAAGATCAAATTTTTATGGTGCTAAGTAAGCATACAAAGGATCTATCCTAGAAAATTAGGGTTTCAAAAACTTTAACCAACTTCATATGTAACAAAGGCTGGGGTTTTGAGACTACAACCTTTGTAGCTACCTTTTGTAGACTCCTTGGCCACTTGAGAGTTGGAAAACAATTATCTTGAAGTCTTCTAACGTCCACGACGATCCACCCGAAGCTCCTTTGTCCAAGCTAGCAACTTCACTTTAACAAGAGGATGAAATGAAGCTAACACTCTAAACAAGTGGGCTAGACTTGTGTAGAATGGTGTTGTGGTTCTCTTTCTCACTTCAAAATCCTATCTTTTTGAGTATTTTGGTCACTTGAAAAGTCTAGAGAGCAAGAGATCAAGGTTGAAGAAGATGATGGCTTTTTTAAGAAGAAGAGAAGATAAACTCTAAAGAGAAAAATGAAAAATATAAGTATATATATTTTCCACTTCTCATTTCAAACCATGGTTAATGATAAAGATATTATTGTATTTGAGTTTAAAACACCAAAGGAAAAATAACCAAGGGTTAATAAGTAGGTGAGTATGTTAAGATGAAGAAGAGTGTAGAAACATTCTATGAATTAACCTTTTTTCTTTTCCTTTTGTTTTAACACAAATGCAATAATAATCCATATAAAAACCCATGGTGTGAGTCTTATATTGCCACCATTCTCAATGTATAAACAACCATGATAGAATGATGTATGTATGCATGTGTGCATGCACATCCATATGTGCATGAACAAGAATGAATGCATACATGCATGCATACATCCAAAAGAAACAAGATAGGATTTCTAGTGAGAAGCTAATGGTTAAATGATAAATCAACACTTGATTTATCAACCCGGTCATATCACATACGACCCGACCAAAAGCAAGCCGCCCAATTAATATACGGTATCTCATACGCGCATTTTAACCGGGTCCATGCGCATATCGCATATGCGCACCACAACGTTTCACCTGGACTAGGCAACTCCTTTGTGGGACTGTAAGACTCGTCAATACGCCGGCAGTGGGTGATGATCATATCAAGCACCCCCAAGCCGCAAGCGGTCAGCTAAACGTAACGGCCACCCGGGTATTGAGCGATAAGAAGAAAACAAGCGAACCTGCTACAACTCCCGTCGAGCCAACCGGCAACACTACCGTACAGTCCGGTCTCTTCGTCAGATATGCTGCATATCGAGTCTAGGGATGGTAACGTCGACCCCAATAACTCAATAAGTCGTGCCAGTGAATGGTCTATAACAGATCGAGAAACTACTGATAACACTTATCAGTAAATCTCAGCAGCCCTGGCCAGGGACTTACTGATATAACCAGTCGAGCACAGCACAGCATCAACTCCCAATACCGGGAGAAACGAAACCCCTCCTATCGCTCATCGCCTTCGTATATCTCGGGACTGTACCCAATGGCCACCTGTTTACACGTCTCAGTAGAGCCATGGTAGGGTGGTAATCAAAGTATAGTGGGAGAGCACACAAGACTCTATGACGATCTCGGGTCTACAGACTAACCTGTACCAGTGTCACCTGAGAACTGCTATCCGACAATAGATATAATTCCATATAGGAGTTCTCGTTGAGTCCGTCCAGTGTACCCAGTCACCACTGAGCACCCATATATGATCTTGATGTCAAACATCGATGAATCTGGGAACATCCATCGCCCATCACATGGGTCTAGTATCATATACGCTAGTCCACCCTGGTATATCGATGCCTCGTCTCGATACACCTCCGACTAGGGACTTTTCAGGATATGCTTATAAACTACAGATGTCCCACTAGTATGATCTCTATCATAATCACTGTAGTCAAGCCGATATCCTCAGGGCTTTATCAGCATGTATGAATGAATAAAAGCATGATCAAATCAACATGTCAGATAAAGTAGAACCAGATAGCATACTATCATGTCGAGCAAGAATGTACACTGAATATATATATGTGTGTGTGTGTGTGTGTGTGTGTGTGTGTGTACAGATACATCCACTATCATATAATGGCCTCTAGGGCATACATATATCCAATAGGAAAGAACCCAGGACGGAATGGGAAGGGCAGAAGAAGCCTACCAGTCCAGCTGCCAATGCAGCTCCATCAGGCTCAAAATCTAAGAAGCTCAAGAAGATGAAAAGTGCAGCTCGGCGCGAAAAAGAGTCTGCAGGAAGATCGACCATTCAAAAATATATCGATTCCCTCGAAGAATATGAACAAAAGGAAAGAACATTGATTCAATTGAAGGAGTTCTTCCCGGTACAAGCGGCTGAAATTCTGGAGGAGTTAGAAGAAGACTCCAATGAAGAGATCCCAGTAGTGACCTGCTACGCCATCCATCTTGGCAGCGACTCCGAGGATGAGCTCTGTTTTCCCGAAGAGGACGAGAAGCTCACCACAAAGGCCAATAAAATCCAGCTCATAAGCGGCAGGGCTCTACCGCAAAATCAGGGCAACGCCCCAAAAAGGAAGGAAAAACAAGTCGCTAATGAAGAAGATGGCAGAGAACCGGCTGATGAAAACATAAGTCCTTCCTCGGTGGACTATAAAGTCTTGGCACATCTCCGGAAGCTTTCGTCTCTCCTGAGCATCTACGACGCCTTGGTCCTATCTAAGGAGCTTAGAGATATTCTCATTCATGCTCAACAATACCCCGAGCGGTATCAAACTCACTTTGCGGAAATTAATATGAAAGAAGCCCAGTACGCTTTGCATGCCGCCGCAGTTACATTTAAGGATGAAGACTTGCTACTGGGAACGGCTGGGCATAATCGGCCGCTTTATGTGACCGGGTACAGTGACGGAGATCGAATTAATCGCATATTGATTGATCCGGGGTCCTCAGTGAACATCATGAACTTGCAAACTCCGAAGAGTTTGTCAATGGACGTCCGACACCTGTCAAGGGAAAGGATTGTCATTCAAGGCTTCAAACAAAATTGCCAGCAAGTTCTGGGGACTGTAGCTTTGCCAATCAAATTCGGGGATCTGCAAACTGAAGCTAAGATATACGTGATCGACGCCGACACGTCTTATAAGATTCTCTTGGGATGGCCGTGGCTCCACGATTATGGTATCATTCCGTCAACTCTCCATCAATGCATGAAGTATACTAAAAATGGCGAAGAAAGACGCATTGACGGAGACATCCAGCAATTCGGTGTGCATGAAGTCCGATATGAAGATTCTCGGTACTTTATGAACCACCAAAATGCTAAGCCACAACTGACAGAGGATAGACCGGCCCCAAGACTCAAAAGTAAATCTGCGCCGGCTGTCACTTTCAAAAGCAAAAATACCCAAGTGCGCCCGCATTTCGGCAGCGACACTGATGAGTCCGACGCTGGAAGCCCGTCCTTTCGTAAAACTCACCCTCATTTCGGTAGCGATACGGACGAATCTATTACTGAAGGCCTATCTAGCAGCAAAGTCTGCCCTCATCTTGGCAGTGACACTGAAGAGTCAGAAGAAGAGGACCTGCCGTGCAACAGCTGTGCAGATTGGCCTCCCATGCAGCAAGCGAAACTACGAGAGACCTTCGAAGTCGCAGAAGGGTCCCTAGCCGTCACAAGGGTACCAGAGCAGATGTGCAAAGAGATCGATGTGTTATCAGTCTCCACCGTGGACCAGATGAAAACTTTCAACGTTCCCGGGAGGAAAAGTGGACAGAAGGGTATCCTGTTTTACAGGTCAAACCCCGTTGTGCACTCGGACGATCTTTCTATCGCGTGCCTTCCCTATGAGAGAGGCATAATAGCCGTCCTCAATCCCAGATACTATGCGCCCGAGATGCGGGAATACTTTAAGAAGTGCGGATGCCGGTTATATTAAACGGAGTCCGAAGCAAAGTTTTACGAAGGGCTATGGTATCCGCCCCAGGTCCGAGCACTCATCGATGGACGAATTCCAGATAGACGGGGCATAGGCTACATTCAACCTGATCCCAAAGCGTGCTACATGATCCATGTTGGTAAGGCCAGCGAAAGATCAAATGATGATGACGAGATAGTCGAGCCAGAAGAAGCTCCTCAAGAGCTCGAAGATAGAGGACAAGCAACCTTTGACGAGCTAACCGAGATTGACTTAGGAACGCCCGATAATCCAAGGCCGACCTACATCAGCTCGCTCTTGTCAGAGGAAATGAAATCGCAGATAATTGCCCTGCTGCATGAGTTCGTCGACTGCTTCGCGTGGACATATAAAGAAATGCCAGGTCTTTCCCCTGAAGTAGCTGTGCATAAGCTGACTATATCTCCTGATGCTAAGCCAGTCAAACAAGCTCCTCGAAGAATGAGAAAGGAACTAAAAGAAAAGGTCATCGAGGAAACTAAGATGCTCATCGATGCCGGCTTCATCAGGGAAGAGAAATATGCGGACCGGATCGCATGCATAGTCCCAGTGAAGAAGAAAAATGGGCAGATCCGAGTTTGTGTCGATTTCAGGGACCTCAACAAGGCATGTCCTAAAGACGACTTCCCGCTACCGGTCATGGAAATGATGGTCGATAACACCTCAAATTACGAGCTGTTCACCTTTATGGACGGCTCGTCTGGATACAATCAGATCAAGATGTCGCCTGAGGATGAGAAGCACACAGCATTTCGAACCCCGATCGGAATATATTGCTACAAGGTGATGCCGTTCGGATTGAAGAACGCAGGTGCTACATATCAAAGGGCAATGACCAATATCTTCGATGACCTAATTCATAAAGTCGTCGAATGTTATGTTGATGATCTGGTCGTTAAGAATAAAACCAAGGCCGATCATATCCAGGATCTTAGGACCGTTCTCACCAGACTGAGGGAATTTGACCTGAAGATGAATCCTCTGAAATACGCTTTTGGCGTATCATCGGGAAAATTCCTGGGCTTCATAGTCCGACATCGAGGGATCGAAATTGAACCATCAAAGATAAAGGCCATCATGGAGATGCCCCATAAGAAGAGTCTGGCACAGCTAAGATCTTTTCAAGGCAAGCTTGCTTATATACGGAGGTTTATCTCAAATTTATCGAGGAGATGTAGGCCCTTCTCAAAGCTCATGAAGAAAGGAGCTCCTTTTATCTGGGATGCCGAATGTCAAGCAGCGTTCGAAAGCATCAAACAATACTTGTTGCACCCTCCAGTGCTGGTCGCTCCCATTCCAAATAAACCATTGATTCTCTACACTGCCGCGCTAGAAGAGTCACTCGGTGCGCTCCTCGCCCAGAATAACGAGGAGGGAAAGGAAAATGCCCTCTACTACCTCAGTCGAACTCTAGTCGGGGCGGAACACAACTATTCCCCAATCGAAAAGCAATGCCTGGCTCTGATAGTTGCTGTGAAGAAGCTGAGGCACTATTTGCTGGCTCATCGGGTTATGCGGATCTCCAAGGTCGACCCGCTCAAACACTTGATGACCAAAGCAAGCCTAGCCGGCAGAATGGCAAGATGGGCTGTCATGCTACTTGAGTTTGACATAGTTTATACTCCTCAGAAAGCAGTAAAAGAGCAAGCTCTTGCAGACTTTCTCGCTGCTCATCCCATACCAGAAGGGTCGCCGCTAAATTGTGAGTTACCCGACGAACAAATGCTGCACCTCGAGGAAGATGGGCCATGTTGGGAGCTCTACTTCGATGGAGCCTCATCAATAAGGAGCTCCGGCAGATCAAGCATCCCGGAGGTAAAAGCGGGGATAGGATTGGTGTTCATCACGCCATCAATGGGAACCTTACGGCGTTCTTTCGCTCTCACCGAGCCTCGAATGAACAACGAAGCTAAGTATGAAGCTCTGATAGCTGGTTTGGAGCTCGCCATAGAAATGGAAATCCTTCGGCTACGGGTTTACGGTGACTCCCAGCTTGTCGTCAACCAAGTAAGCGGCAATTATAAGATATACAAATCCGAATTAGCTCGGTACAGAGGCCAAGTGGTGGAACTCATGAAACGGTTCACTCACATTGAACTAATGAGAGTCCCTAGAGCGTTGAATGGAAAGGCTGACGTACTCGTTCGCTTAGCCAAGGAGCTGGCTGATCCTGACATGGACGAAATTCTGATCACAGTCAGGAGCCGACAAATTCTACCCCCAGTCTCTCTACGAGAAGAGGAAAGCGCGGAACAGAAGAGCAGTCCTGCCGAAGAAGCTTCGATCATGCAAGACGAGCCCGATTAGAGAGAACCCTTCATAGAGTACCTCCGATACGACAAGCTGCCCGAAGAAAAATCTGCAAGGATTCAGCTGAAGAAAAGAGCTCTCCGATACGTGTTTGTAAATGATACGTTATACCGCAGGTCATATGACCAACTCTGGCTCAGGTGTTTGTCATTGGCCGAAGCCCAAAAGGTCATGAAAGATGTTCACTCGGGCGTTTGCGGTGCTTACCAATCTGGCCCCAAGATGCGACTTCAAATCAAACGGCTTGGGTATTACTGGCCCACCATGATACGGGATTGCGGAGAGCATGCAAAGAAATGTCAGATCTGCCAAATCCATGGTGATTTCATTCACAAGCATCCCAATCCATTGCATCCTACGGTGGCGTCGTGGCCCATCAAAGTCTGGGGCACCGACATTGTTGGCCCAATTGATCCTCCGTCATCCAAAGGCCACCGGTTCATACTGGCCACGACAGACTACTTCTCCAGATGGGCTGAAGCTGTCCCGCTAAAAGAAGTCAAGACAAAAGATATTCTAACATTCTTCCAGCATATATTCTATACCGCTTCGGTATACCAAGAAGAATCATTTCTGACAACGGGCCTTCTTTCAAGAGCTTCAATGTCTCAAGGTTCGCTCCTCAGCACAAGATAGACTGGAGATATTCCTCCATCTATAATCCAAGAGCCAATGGGCTAGCCGAAGCCTTCAATAAGACTCTATGCAAGCTCCTAAGGAAAAATGCTTCAGCCAACAAGAGAGACTGGAATCTCAAGCTTCACGAGGCGTTGTGGGCATATCGTACCACACACCGTACTCCAACTCAGTCCACTCCATACTCATTGCTCTTCGGAGTGGAAGCGATTCTCTCCCTCGAAATCGAGGTTCCAAGTTTAAGAATGGCCATCCAACACGAGTTGACGGAAGAGGAAAACGTGCTCCTTCGGCTTGAAGAGCTCGACGCGCTCGAAGAAAAGAGGCTCGCGGTGCAGCAAAACCTGGAGCTATACCGAGCCCAAATGTCACGGGCCTATGACAAGATAACCCGTCTCCGCGCTTTCAAGAAAGGCGAATTGGTGTTGGTCCTCAAAAGACCGATTATCCCTAATCGACATGCCAAGGGAAAATTCGAGCCAAACTGGGAAGGACCATACGTCATCGAGAAAGTGTTCGACGGAGGATCCTACCGACTAATAAGTGCCGAGGGAGAAAGGCCCATGCCACCTATCAATGGCCGATATCTCAAGAAATAGTACACGTGAATGCTCCAAGTCGCAGGCGAATTGAGCACATCAGCCCTACGGTCTGGATCATACATCCTGCAAAACCGTATACAATCCACGGGCGTAAATGACCCCTATCTCTCCCAAATCCTGCCGGTGAGACTATTTTTAAAGTCCCACCAGCGGCAAAAAAAAAGAAAAGGAGAAAAAAAAATTAAATTAAAAGAAATAAAAAATATAAACGGTATGTCCACAAGCAAAACGAGCATGGATGAAAACCCGAAAGGGCTCCGTGAGTAAAAACAGCAGGACTACCGGCGAGTCTGTGAAAATCCGAAAGGGCGCAAACTCGTGAAAAGAGATGAAATACACTCGCAAAGTTCTCTCGACCTTGTGAGGAGAAAACCCCTGCGTGAGATCCTTACGACTCACAAAGGAGCAACACACTTAGGAATCCTCACGATTCCTAAGGAGAAAATACACTTGCGGGATCCTTACGACTCGTAGGGAGAAAATGCTTTTATGGGACCCTCACGGCTCATAAAATTGAAAAGCCTTAGGTGATAGGGACCCAAACTTGTCTCCTAAGCCATTGTTCCCCAACGGGCAACGGCAAATGATGAGTCGCTCCTGACATTTCGCTTCAGTGTTAGCAGTGCTGATGCCGACCAAAAACCCAAATCCCAAGTCCTCCCAAGGCAAATGATGAGTTGCTCCTGGCATTATTCCAGTGCAGCAATGCTGATGCCAAACAAGATCCAAATTCCAAGTCCCCAAACGGCGAATGATGAGTCGCTCCTGGTACCACATTCCAGTGCAGCGATGCAGACGCCAACCAAAATCCAATTTCTCAAAACTCTCCCATCCCTACGGTTGGTCCCCAAGTTGACTACCGTATACAATCCACGGGCTCAAATAATTCTCGTCATATCCATGCCCTACCACAATTACCAGTTACGCGGCTGGTCTCCGCTTTTGGAATTATACTCCATTGAGAAGACCCACTCATGTGTCCTCACGATACATGAGGAGAACAAACCTTTGTGGGATCCTTACGACTCATAAAGGAAAAACACACTTAGAAGTCCTCACGCTCCTAAGGAGAAAATACACCTGCGGGATCCTTACGACTCGTAGGGAGAAAATGCTTTTATGGGACCCTCACGGCCCATAAAATTGAAAAGCCTTAGGTAATAGGGACCTAAACCTGTCTCCTAAGCCATCGCTCCCCCAACAGGAATAGGCAAATGATGAATTGCTCCTAGCACGTGTGCTTCAGTGTTAGTAACGCTGATGCCTACCCTAACCCCAAAATCCCAAACTCCAATCCAATAGACCCCTAAGTCTTTAAACTAGGGACAGATGACCCCTAAGTCGTTAAACTAGGAACATATGACCCCTAAGTCGTTAAACTGGGAACGAGGGAAATCTCCTCACGGCAGATAATGATTCGCTCCTGGTACCATATTCCAGTGCAGCGATGCTGATGCCAAACCAAAACCAAAATCCCCAAATCCTGTCATGACAATGATGATTCGCTCCTGGTACCATATTCCAGCGTAGCGATGCTGATGTCAACCAAAATCACATCAAGTCAGCAAAACAATCAATGACCTCCCTGGCAGAATCAAATTCCACCTCGGAAATAAGTCAACTTCATCCCTGACACTGCAAGAAGCGGAGCAAGTCATATCCAGCACCGACCGTCCTAGTCGCAAAAAGGGCAGAACCGACCGTCCACGTCGCTAAAAGGGCAGCACCGACCATCCAAGTCGCAAAAAGGGCAGAGCCGACCGTCCACGTCGCTAAAAGGGCAGCACCGACCATCCAAGTCGCAAAAAGGGCAGAGCCGACCGTCCACGTCGCTAAAAGGGCAGCACCGAGCGTCCAAGTCGCAAAAAGGGCAGTACCGACCGTCCACGTCGCTAAAAGGGCAGCACCGACCGTCCAAGTCGCAAAAAGGGCAGAGCCGACCGTCCACGTCGCAAAAAGGGCAGCACCGACCGTCCACGTTGCAAAAAGAGCAGAACCGACCGTCCAAGTCGCTAAAAGGGCAGTACCGACCGTCCAAGTCGCTAAAAGGGCAGCACCGACCGTCCACGTCGCTAAAAGGGCAGAACCGACCGTCCACGTCGCTAAAAGGGCAGCACCGACCGTCCAAGTCGCAAAAAGGGCAGAACCAACTGTCCACGTCGCTAAAAGGGCAGCACCGACCGTCCAAGTCGCAAAAAGAGCAGAACCGACCGTCCACGTCGCTAAAAGGGCAGCACCGACCGTCCACGTCGCTAAAAGGGCAGCACCGACCGTCCAAGTCGCAAAAAGGGCAGAACCGACCGTCCAAGTCGCAAAAAGGGCCGCATCGACCGTCCATGTCGTAAAAAGGGCAGTGCCAGCTTCCCAAAAGGTGGGAACCGAATCAAGTCGCCTCCACGTGAAAAAAGATCCATCAATTTCATGCACACGACCGACATATGTAGTGTGCATTTATTGATGGGGGGCAATTTGTTGGGGCAAAAATTTACACCTCGGTTGACCAAGTCAAAATCAAAGTCAACCCCAAGCCAAGTGGGCCCAAGCCCAGATCCAGTGGGCCCATGCCCGGATCGAGCCCGAACATGAAGCGGCCAGTCTCCCCCCATGCCAAGATAAAAATTTTGTAATATATAATTTTGTTGCATTTATTTTATTTTATTTTATATTATGGATAAATGTCAGAAAAATAGGCATAAAGCCAAATTTTTGTAAAGCTCATGGCTTATGTGCAAAAAGAAATGGCACATAAGCCATGAGATAGGCAAAATGCCATTTTGTGAAGCCCAAGGGGCTATGTGTAAAGTGTATAGCCTATAAAGGCAAAGATAATGAAAACATCTCACAACTTTTCTCTCTCTCTCAAAATTTTTCAGATCTGAGATCTTTTCTCCTTCTTTAAGGTTACAAAACCTTCTTTTTTCTCTTGAATTAAATCAAGAGTTTTACTCTTCTTTTTACAAAACAAATTAGTTTTTCACCATAAAATCTATAAAGGGGAACTCGGATCTTCCATTAGATCTCAAAAAGAAGAGATTTTTTTAAAAATCCCATATCTCTTGATCTTCAAGATCCAGCTAACAGAGGAGGAAGAAGAAGAATATTTTTCACTAAACCCAAAAAGAAAAAACACTCAGGAGCAACTCCTCTCTGATTTCTCTTCCGAGAAAATTTTTTAGGCTAAAAACCTCTTTTTCTCGCCGGCGCTCAAGCGCAGAGCCCGCGTGCCGACACGTGGCGCGCTTGCGCTCAAGCGTAAGCGCCCGAGCGCAAGTCGCCCCGGTGCCGACACGTGGCGCGCTTGCGTTCAAGCTCAAGCGCTCGAGCGCAAGTCTCCCCGGTGCCGACACGTGGCGCGCTTGCGCTCAAGCGCAAGCGCTCGAGCACAAGTCTCTCCCGTGCTGACACGTGGCGCGCAAGCGCTCAGGCGCAAGTCGCCCCAGTGCCGACACGTGGCGCACTTGCGCTCAGACGCCCAGCGCTGAAGCGCAAGTCTCCCCCGTGCCGACACGTAGCGCACTTGTGCTCGAGCATCAGGCGCTGAAGCGCAAAACGCTCACGTGCCGACACGTGGCGCGCTTGCGCTCAAGCGTCCAGCGCAGAGCGCTTACGTGACGACACGTGGCACTCTAGCGCTTGAGCGCACAGCACCTAGGCGCACAGCACCCAAGGTGCTGCCCCATGCATCCATTGGATGTCTTTTCCCCTTTATATATATATACATGTATATACATACATATGTACATACACACATACTCCACGACATTGTCCCTGTTAGAAAAAAATTTCTAACAGGGCGCTGCCCCGCACCCCGGAAGGGGGCTGCTGGCCCCCTTGACCCCTAACCCGCTATCCGGGTACCGAGCTCTCCGTAAAAACTCTGCGTGGCTCCCGATATATTTAAACCCCCCTCCAGAACAAAACATACGTACACTGCACATTGAGTTCGCATGACCAGTTTAACCCGTTAATCGGAGGTTCCCTCGCCCCAAAGGCTGGGGGTAATTAGCGGCAGCTTAGTCCGCGGCTGCCGGAGATTCGGATCCCCATAATCATTAAATCTCGGCCTACCCTAGGCAGGGGGAATCTGTAGTACGCCTGACAAGCGCGCGTGTATTCCCATCTCAATGGGGTGACGAAAAACACCCTACAAAGTGGACCTGCCTTATTAAAGAAGATCGCGGAAATTCAGACCAATGAACCCACTGTATCATTCCTTTGAGATCACTGGTTAGTTGTTTCTTTTATTTGTATCCGCTGCGATCAGTTTTCTTTATATCTGATAGTTTTTGTGATTGTATTATCTCATCGTCTGAGTTAGATTACAGCTACCATGTATTGCTAGAAACCGAAATGTGACTGTGGCAGGATTATTTCTTGACCGTAGGAGTATGGCTGGCCTAATCACCCTCGTATTCTTTGTATTTTGGGAAGCGGGGAGTGACATGGTTTTGTTGGTATCAGAGCACCATATTTAGAATGAGAGTACAGATCAATTGGGCATCCCTTGATTTATACCCTGTTATATTGTCTTCCATTCTCATATGATCCTTGTTGCATCATAATTCGATATCATATGATCAGTTTCTTTTTTTCTTTTTTTCATTTATCCGATTCCCTTCCCTGCTCATCTTTCAATGATATGGCCTCCCCAAATGACCACTCCTCGGATTCCCGTTTCCACGATCACACTGAAAGGATTCTTGATGCTTTAACGACACTTGTCAAAGCCCAGGAAAGAAAGACTGATCTTTTGACTAAGGGTTTGACGGCGATTACCATATTAGGAGCACCTACAGCTATTGTTGCCGCCCCCGAAAGCGCTATTGCACCAGCTACGCATGTCAGGATTGGTACCGTTGCAGATTTTAGGAGGCAGCACCTAGCTGTATTCACCAGCATAGCAGATCCACTTGAGGACGAGCAATGACTAGCGAACGTAGAGGACTTTTTAGCGGCCGCCAGAGTCCCTGACGAAGACAGAGTGAATATGAAAAAGATCCAGTTGGAAGACGAGACACGTACATGGTGGCTAGTCGAGGAGAGCCAACTCGACCAGCCTACCGGATGATGTAAGTTCAAGGAGTGCTTTCTGGACCACTACTTTCCGGCTACAGCAAAAGTGGAAATAGAAGAGAAGTTCATTACGTTAAAGTAGAACGACCGTCCTGTAGATGTTTATACTGCGGCGTTCAACCATTTGAGCCGCTTTGCACCTTATATGGTAGACACCGAGGCCACCAGGGTCAGGAGATTTCTGTAAGGACTCGACTTTGAGTTGAAGCAACTTATCGCACCTCTCGATCTGCAGATCTTTGCACCTTATATGGTAAAAACCTTGGGCCCAATCAAAACCCTCTGTATACCAATTGCTTGTAATATCTAAGCAGTTGCTGTAATATCTAAGCAGTCATAGCTTCCTGTAATATCTGAACAGCTGCTTGCAATATCTAAGTTGTTGTCTGTAATATCTAGTCAGTTGAGAGAATATAAGGCTAAATGAAATAAATCCTAGAGATTTTGAACAATAAGGCCTTTCTAACAATTTCGAAAATTACAGGGTTTTTTAGAAATCTCCTGAACACGGCGGGGGCTTTTGACAATTTACCCTAATAAAAAAGATAGAACCTGAACACTTTTGATTGAATTTCTATTAGAAGTCCATTTCCTTCCATCCACTCTTCAAAAACTGACGAAAAAAGGCCCATTTGTTTGCATCCCTTCTAAGAACAAGAAACCTCTTCTTTGTGTTAATGGTATGTTTCCAGTGTGTAGATGCGACCATGGTCCTCACAAAGCTGTCATGTAGGTAACCAAATATCACCATCTGTTTCATTCACCTATTCAGATGCACTGCATCCTTCTTACGGAATAATTTCTCTTTAAATAGCGAATATAATCACCAACATTTCGGGTGCAATTAAAAGGTTACTATATATATTATTTGAAAGTGAACTGAATGTTCTCCGTGAGCTTTGGACATGTGATGAATAATGGACAAAAACTGTTTCAAATTTCTTCTTGACTTATTTAGGTAAAAGATATGGACTCGTGTCCAATATAATTGTTCATAACAATATCATGATTAAATTTGCGATTTTCATATCCTGTATGGCATGCAGAGTATTAAAAATTTGAACGAAATGAATTATTTTGGGATTTTTAAAAATATTTCAATTTTCGTGTTTAAGCAAAATATTGAAAAGTTCAAAAAGCTCAAATTTTTAAAAAAATATTTGCGATCTTTATTAGCTATACATTGCAAGAATAATATTGAAAACCGAAGAAAAACAGAGATTTTTGAAAATTACCTAATTTTTTTGAGATAAATGGCAAAATGTTGTAAATTTAAAGAAAATAAATAATTATGGATTTTTATAAATTTTGAGATTTTCATGTGTAATATAGCATGCAAAATATTTTAAAAACCGAAAGAAAACAGAAAAAATAATGTTTGAAAATTTCATAATTTTCGTTTTCTATAGAATGCATAATATTGAAAAAAATGTAGAATACATGAAATTTGGAAATTTTTAAACTTTTATTACATTCGTCTGCCATATCATGAAAAATATTGAGAAGTTGAAGTAAACAAAAAGTTGAAGTAAAAGTTCTTAGCACTCCATATACAGCCAAAACGGCTAAGTGCTTGGGACTGATTGGGCAGCACCCCACGTGCTCCTCACGTGGGCGCCACACAAAAGTGCTTAGCACTCCATATACAGCTAAAACAGCTGAGTGGTTAGCATTGATTGGGCAGCGCCCAGTGCCTCACGTCCTCCTCATATGGGCGCCATATAAAAGTACTTAGCACTTCATATGTAGTCAAAACAGATGAATTTTTAGAGACTAATTGGGCAGCACCCAGTGCCGCACGTGCACCTCACGTCGACGCCATAAGAAGTGCTTAACACTTCACATTTAGTCAAAATGAATAAAGTGTTCCACATTTATTGGACATCGCCTATGACTGAATACTTCATTTGACATATATGTTAGCATCGGAGCTCAAATAAAATGCTTAGCACTTTTACATAAAAAGAAAAGGGTTGAACAAACAGAGCTCAAATGAGTGCTTAGCACTTTTGAATAAGAAGAAAAAAGACTAAGTAGACTAAGCCCATATTGGCTAAGTCTCTGAAATTTTCTCGCAGTTGAGCCTAAATGCTCTTTTGATGGATTTTAAGTAAAAATGATCCTAAAATGTTATTAAGTAGATCTTAGTCTCAAATAAAACTAGCGTATTCTTAGCGAAAATAAACTGAGCCCAAATGCTTACTTATATATTTAAGTTGATCTTAATCTCACACTTAGTTAACGGTCCTTAAAGAAAACCAAAAATATTTCTGAACTGTAGGAATAAACAACTTAAGTTCAAAACCCCGTCAAGTAAATTCTTGACCCAAGTCCAAATCTAAAATATACGGATTTGGACTAATCCGCGTCCTACGGGCGACGACATAAACTAGTCTCCGTATATAATCCACGGACAACCAAAACAAACAAAAACAGACACGACACAAAGTGAACTGCTGGAGAAGTAGAAAGTGGTTATCGCAATACGGTAATATAATTAACTGCAGAAGCTTGCGCCTGCAGGGAAGAGCGTCCCCACAATCAAAAACCCCTTATAAAATGAGGGGGAATCTGATAAAACCTACTACAACGGCTGCGTCTGTCCAAACCTCCGATATATAGTGTCATAAATCAACTTGGTATTTTCGCAGAAGTGGACAGATAAATCCAAATAGCATCTGCCTCCAGATTCATGCAAGACGATCTATCCCAATTCGTCTCTGTTTCCGGCGATGAACCGATTCTAATCCAAGGGTGTGTTGGGGAAGACGATTCTAATCCTAGTTTGTCTCTGCCATAAATCAACCAAGTTCTTTCAGAAGGGTTAAACCCTTAAAATAGGTAAAAGAGATATTTTAATCTCTATATTTTTTTACCTCGTTTTTTTTAAAAGGGAAGTCTTCCTCTTTGAGAATTAAATTCTCTGTTGTTATTTAAAGCTCACTGTATTTTTGCAGAAGCTTATAAAGAGTTTTTTTTTCTATCTGTGGTCTCTCTGTGTGTCTAAGGTCTGTGTGTGTGAGACTTGAAGTCTCAGGTCTTTTATATAGTGAAGACAGGTTTGTTAATTAATTTTGAGAAAATCTCTCATTGAGTAATTCCAATTGATTTAATTGGTCCCAAAATTTAGTTGGGAAATTTTATCCACCGTTGGATTTTTGATCCAAGCATTTCTGTTTTACAGAATATATTTTCTTGTTTTTAACAAAATTGAGGAAATATTTTCCTGTATACAAAATTTATTCTGTTGAATGGTGAGATTTTTTTCACCATTGGATTTGTAATCTAAGGGTGCTCTATTTTACAGAGAGCAATATCTTTTTATTTGGAAAGATTGAAGAAATATATTCTCAAAATATAATTTTATTCTATTATTGGATCATTGATCCAACCGAGAGTATTTTTCTTTTTTAGAAAGATTTGGGAGATATTTTCTCTTCATAGAATTTGATTATATATTTTGATGATTTATTATCTCCATTGAATTTTTGATCCAACGGCTCTGTTTAACTGAGAGTATTCTAACTTTTTATGTAGAATTTAATTCTATTGATTTTGATTTGGGCGTTGGCGTTCACGTGTTGTGCACGTGGATGCAGCTTAAGAATTTAATTCTTTTGATGGGAACTCCTGTGTTTTGCACATTGGCGCCCGCGTGATGAGCACATGCAGTGTCGTATAAGAATTTAATTCTTTACATATTGGCACCGACGTGAGGAGCACGTGCGGCGCCATATAAGAAATTGATTCTTACTCAAAAGCGTTTTTGTGTTTTACACTGCTGGCGTTGGCGCCCTCGTGAGAAGCACGTGAGGCGCTGCTCCATTAAATTTTAACAGAGTTTTGCTCTTTTAATATGTTTAAATATTGGGGGAACAGTTGTCTCTGGCATGGACAAGACCCTTGCTAAACATGAGAATATATTTCACCGATCGATTTCAAATGACCTAAAGACTGTTTGTTTAGTGACTTGCATATTACCCTAGATTACTACTATGATCCATGCCCACTACTGCTACCTATTTATGATATTTTATACATTCATGTTAGTGCTTATAACCGTTGTTTCATGCTTCATTAATTACTGTCGCTTGTTTAGTATTATTATATCATAATATTATGTCGCTCTGACGACATGAGTATGCATGCTCAGAGGAAGAAGTGGACCTGCCTTATTTCGAGAAGATCGCGGAAATTCAGACCAATGAACTCACTGTATCATTCCTTTGAGATCACTGGTTAGTTGTCTCTTTTATTTGTATCCGCTGCGATCAGTTTTCTTTATATCTGATAGTTTTTGTGATTGTATTATCTCATCGTCTGAGTTAGATTACTGTTACCATGTATTGCTAGAAACCGAAGTGTGACTGTGCCATGATTATTTCTTGACCGTAGGAGTATGGCTGGCCTAATCACTCTCGTATTCTCCGTATTTTAGGAAGCGGGGAGTGACATGGTTTTGTTGGTATCAGAGCACCATGTTTAGAATGAGAATACAGATCAGTTAGGCATCCCTTGATTTATACCCTGTTATATTGTCTTCCATTCTCATATGATCATTGTTGCATCATCATTCGATATCATATGATCATTTTCTTATTTTTTTCATTTATTCGATTCCCTTCCGTGCTCATCTTTCAGCCATATGGCCTCCCCAAATAACCACTCCTCAGATTCCAGTTTTCAAGATCACACTGAAAGGATACTTAGTGCTTTAACGACACTTGCCGAAACCCAGGAAAGAAAGACTGATCTTTTGACTGAGGGTTTGAGGGTGATTACCACATTAGGAGCACCTACAGCTATTGTTGCCGCCCCCGAAGGCGCTATTGCACCAGCTACTCATGTCAAGACTGGTACCGTTGCAGATTTTAGGAGGCTGCACCCAGCTGTATTCACCAGCCACTAGTAAAATAGGGGGTTGCCCCTACGGATGGAAATATCCGTAGGGGCAGATTTTTCTTGGCCCTACGGCTTAATCCGTAGGGCTAAAAGGTTGCCCCTACGGGCACAGACGTCCAAGAATAAAAATATTAATTCTTAATTTGGTGTTTGCCCCTACGGAGCCGCAAACAAAGGACCTACGGTTATATCCATAGGGGCAAGTAAATATCTATTTAACAAAATCCCAGATCGATCGCCTACGCTCACTTTCTCTCTCTCTCTCAATCGCGCGCGAGAAAAAACCCCAAATCGCCTCCGTCGTCGCCACCGTCGCCTCCGTCGTCGCCACCGCCGGTTTCGTCGCCACCGTCGTCACCAGCGCCTGTTTCGTCGCCACCGTCATCGCCACCGCCGGTTTCGTCGCCAAATCGCCACCGTCGTCGCTCCAGCCCACCAGCAGCCGTTCAGGTATAAATCGAGGTAAATTAAAGCATTTTTTGATTATTTTAGGCTTAGGGTTCATGGCTGGGTCTGGGTTGCGCGCGCGAGAGTTGGGGTTGGGCAGGGGTCGCGGTGGCGGTCGGGGTCGGGGTAGGGTTAGGGTTGGGGTTCGGCTGCTGCTGGGGTGGGGCTGGGGTTAGGGTTACGGTGGGGCTGGGGTTAGGGTTACGGTAGTGGGGCTGGGGTTAGGGTTACGGTGGGGCTGGTTGAATGGCTCTTCTGATTAGTTGACAAATACAATGTTAATCATAATTTACTCGACACAGATGGTAGAAAATCAGAAAAAGATCAAGAAAAAAATAATCGATTTTGATTTTAACATGCAGGGTGTTGATGCAAGATGTAATATCTAGTAGCAGATGCTAGGTATATAGACTAAAGAATAGTTGTAAATGAACCGCTAGCAAGAAAATCCTATAATTATACGTACACATCGCTTGACGCATGAAGCCTGAAGCTCTTTCTTTTGGGGGATAAAACTAGTTATATTCCTGCATTGCCTAGAAATAGCAGTGAGTTGGTTAAAACTTTTCAAACACAACCCCCCACCCCCCAAAAAAAAGAAAGAAAGAAAGGGCAAGGAAAAAAAAAGAATAGCAACAAGCAATACAAGCTAGCAACCGTAAATAACTGCTGAGATTATGTCTACCTTGGCAATTTGAACAATGATGGTCTTGTCTGGATTGTTAAGATCCACTTTATGGGGGTGAGGAACACATTTTGCAACTGTATTTATGATTTTCATTCTGTCAAGTGTTGAAATAAAAATCAACACTTGACAATCAATCCAAGATGCTCAATAACTTGCTTCAAAACCATAATCTAATCTTGATGATGCTCAATATTAGCTATTTCCATGATCACGACACGTGGCAGATGACGTGTCTCATAACGCTTTATGATATCAGTATCCTATATTTGTAGTTTTAATTGTTGATTGTTATAGATGTATACCATTGCAATAATAGTTTTTGGTTGATGAATGCTATTGCAATGTAGGATGATCAGTTCTATCAATCTTGATCTCAATGGTTTAAAATCATGTTACACATACAACACGAATGCACAACAAACGCATAATTAGAGAGCGACTCGAGATATTCAGATTAAAACCAATATATGATACTCGATGATAATATGAAACCTTCATATTCCCATCGATACCCATATATGAAACTAAAAGCGCCACTTAGTCCCCGTCTATCGGTTAACATACGTGCGATGCTCGTCGTGACCTAGAACTATACGAAGGTTGTTAAATATCGGACAGTATAGCTCGATACTAACAACCGTCGTATAGTCTACGCGACGAGAAAATTCAATCGTATGGTAACCCATAGATTTGTCCCGTGTGGACAAGTTAAGAATGTATAAAGCAAACGCCTTCATTCACTTGTGTTTTCATCCGTTTCGAGATATTTCGTCGGTATCTTTCCTCTGGTTCTTCGTGTACAAAGATAGATTAGATGTTCATTTCAACGTTGTTTCACAGATTTGAAATGATTATCTATTCTATTACAGTGTACTCGGAGAACAGCGGGGAGGTGCTGCCGAAATTTACTCGAAACGGTTGAAAGCACAAGTGATGGGCGTTCGCTCTATACATTTTTAATAGGATAGAAGCCTACCCCCGACAGCTGGAACACATACATACAAACGCATAATTAGAGAGCGATTCGAGATGTTTGGGTTAAAACCAATATATGATACTCGATGATAATATGAAACCTTCATATTCCCATCGATACCCATATATGAAACTAAAAGCGCCACTTAGTCCCTGTCTATCGGTTAACATACGTGCGATGCTCGTCGTGACCTAGAACTATACAAAGGTTGTTAAATATTGGACAGTATAGCTCGATACTAACAACCGTCGTATAGTCTACGCGACGAGAAAATTCAATCGTATGGTAACCCATAGATTTGTCCCGTGTGGACAAGTTAAGAATGTATAAAGCAAACGCCTTCATTCACTTGTGTTTTCATCCGTTTCGAGATATTTCGTCGGTATCTTTCCGCTGGTTCTCCGTGTACAAAGATAGATTAGATGTTCATTTCAACGTTGTTTCACAGCTTTGAAATGATTATCTATTCTATTACAGTATACTCGGAGAACAGCGGGGAGGTGCTGCCGAAATTTACTCGAAACGGTTGAAAGCACAAGTGATGGGCGTTCGCTCTATACATTCTTAATGGGATAGAAGCCTACCCCCGACAGCCGGAACACATACATACAAACGCATAATTAGAGAGCGATTCGAGATGTTCGGGTTAAAACCAATATATGATACTCGATGATAATATGAAACCTTCATATTCCCATCGATACCCATATATGAAACTAAAAGCGCCACTTAGTACCCGTCTATCGGTTAACATACGTGCGATGCTCGTCGTGACCTAGAACTATACGAAGGTTGTTAAATATCGGACAGTATAGCTCGATACTAACAACCGTCGTATAGTCTACGCGACGAGAAAATTCAATCGTATGGTAACCCATAGATTTGTCCCGTGTGGACAAGTTAAGAATGTATAAAGCAAACGCCTTCATTCACTTGTGTTTTCATCCGTTTTGAGATATTTCGTCGGTATCTTTCCGCTGGTTCTCCGTGTACAAAGATAGATTAGATGTTCATTTCAACGTTGTTTCACAGCTTTGAAATGATTATCTATTCTATTACAGTGTACTCGGAGAACAGCGCGGAGGTGCTGCCGAAATTTACTCGAAACGGTTGAAAGCACAAGTGATGGGTGTTCGCTCTATACATTCTTAATGGGATAGAAGCCTACCCCCGACAGCCGGAACACATACATACAAACGCATAATCAAAGAGCGATTCGAGATGTTCGGGTTAAAACCAATATATGATACTCGATGATAATATGAAACCTTCATATTCCCATCGATACCCATATATGAAACTAAAAGCGCCACTTAGTCCCCATCTATCGGTCAACATAACGTGCGATAATTTATTCTTTTCAACGACAAACGCACACACAAAGCATATACACGGATTTTCTCCTTTGTCAGTAACTGTCCCGTTCTTATATTTCTCAATATAGTCAGCATAACCTACAATTTATATGTTATTCAGTCTAACATGGCCCATGAGTACGTTAGAGTTAAGGACTGGATGTATGTGGATTGGAAACAACGTATGCAACCTAAGTTTGTCGCAGGAGTTGCTGCTTTCCTTGAATTTGCACGAGCACATAATAAGATCATAATAGAGAAGATTCTCTGTCCGTGCGATAGATGTGGCAATAAGTACTGGCAGAAGGTAGAATTGGCAGAGCTTCATATTGTAAAACATGGATTTACTAGACTTTATTCAACTTGGAAATATCACGCGGAAGGAGAAGAATGCAGTACTGCGGTAGAAGAAGAAGGAGAACACGATAATGCGGCAGGAGAAGAAGAAGAATTCGGTAATACGGCAGGATACGGAAATTTATTTCCATCAGAAGAAATAGAGGATATGGTAGAGGCTGCCCTAGGCGAATCTATTCGTACCGAAGATGACATTCCTTCCGGTCAAGGACCGCGTGCGGATAAATATGAAAATTTCATGAATGATGCTAGGAAACCAATTTATGAGAATGCGAAGTATTCCACCCTCTCATGGTTCGTCCAACTTTTCCAAATTAAGTGCCTAAATGGATGGAGCAACAAGTCATTCACAATGCTTCTTTCGTTCTTGAAAGATTCTATGCCTCCGGGAAATAATGTGCCCGAAAGCTGGTACGAAGCCCAGAAAATGATGTCTGATTTGGGTCTAAAGTGTGAGAAGATTCAAGCATGTCCTAAAAATTGCGTGTTGTACCGGAAAGAGAATTCAGATTTGAAAGAGTGTCCAACATGCGGAGAGGCCAGGTATAAGCCGAAAGATTCTGATAAGAAGCCTGATATACCTGTGAAGATAGCACGATATTTTCCCATAACACAGAGGCTACAGAGGCTATTCAGGTGCAAGAAAACAGCCGAGGCAATGATTTGGCATCACCGTGCTCCTCCAAGCGAAAATGGAAAAATGAGCCATCCAAGAGATTCACCGGCATGGAAGGATTTCGATAGGAGGCACGCAATATTCAGTAGCGATCCTCGCAATGTCCGGCTCGGACTGGCTGCCGATGGCTTCTACCCATTCAACTATATGGCTGGAAGTCATAGTACATGGCCCGTTGTAATGATAATTTATAATCTGGACAAGAACATTGAGACAAGGCTTAACCGACCACGAAGAATTCAAGACGGGCCATATGGTAAAGCCGAGTATAAGAGGGTAGACACTATGTTTATCAACAAGATATACCGGTTTATCTTGCTTAATTGCGCATGTCTTGAACAAATTAGAGAGTAAGTTCTTTTGGATTAATTGTTATATCTGTGTTTGTGTGTGTATGAAATGACATAATATTAATGTCACAATTATTTGTCGAAAACAGAACTCATTTTAACGAGGTACGTGAGGGGCATCCTGATTGGAACGAAGAGCGTTTGGAAAAATACCATCAGGATAATTTTTGTGATTGGGTCACAGAGCATGTAAGTTATTCGAATTACATTTTATTGCTATCAGTTTTAATCTAAACTTGTATCGTTATGTATTTATCATAAAATTTATTTTGTTAGATCCACGATCCGAACTTGTCTGCATCATTTAAGAGTGATTCAAGATGTTTAGCTCAATTTCCTAGTATGGAGGTTGCATATTACAAAGGATTTGGTGTCCTTGGATATAAATTCGAAGTTAAGGACATAGAAACATCTAGAACCACTCAGAATAGTAGGATTGCGACGGTAGGATCGGACGGTGTGATTTACTATGGGTACTTAAATTGTATATTCGGTATCCACTATCCCGGACGATCAGAACCCTTTTATATATTCCACTGTACTTGGTACGATCCGTGAACCGATACAGACAGGTGGAGAAGCAGTCTTGGGACTTAGAAAGATGAATATGGATTGACCAGTATGAACACACTTCGATTTTACGGTCAGGACGATCCGTTTATCTTTCCGAACCAAGCGTTCCAAGTATACTACTCACAGTGTTTGAAGCATCCGGGGTGGAGTGTTGTATGCTGATGGAAACCTAGAGATGTCTACGATATCCCAGAATACGAGGACAGCGATGAGGACGAAGAAGAGAGAAGGCTTAAAGTGCTCCGACCGTCTGTTTCGAAGGACGGGTTGTCTTCGACCGATCATGAAGTTACGTGGGTTAGAAATGACATCGACAATGAAATCCAAGTAGATATGTATGATGCGCCCACGAAACGAAAAAGGTTATCAGTAATGTTATATTATTACTTCACATTTTACGCTCTAGATCATATATAGTCAATACTTTTAATGATTGTCTAATGCGTCCACGAACCGTTTATCTAGCTTTGATGACGATGTCGGGAGCAGCGAGGGGCGACAGGAGCTCCAGCCGCGGCAGAGGCAGAGGCAGAGGCAGAGCGGTTCTGCCGCCCGGAGAGCTCCGTAGGGAGCTTCAGAGGGCCGGTCTTGCACCCAGATCGGAGACCCCTTCGGATGCCTCCTTCCGTGTGGATTTTTCCACACCTCCAGGTATACTGCACGCATATCCATTTTCAATGTAATATTACAGATATTCATGCATGTTTATGTCAAAATTACTTATATTGTCAATGTTTGATTGTCTAGTTGTTGGTGATGCGTCCACATCTGGGACAGAGGCCACCCCCGCTCCTCCAGGTATGTTTATATATCATATAGTATATGTATATTGATTTAGAATGCTATATCATAAATATACACATTCATTTTGCTCTTACTTAGCAATTTTTATTATTGTCTAGCTGTAGGTGGTGACACCACCGCACCTGCGGGTATGTTTATATGTCCTATAGTGCATGCATATTGATTTAGAACGTTATATTATTGATCTACACATTCTTTTTGCAATTACTTATATGATCTATTTTTAATTGTCTAATTATAGGTGGTGCGTCCACACCTTCCACAGGGGCCACTCCTGCCGCTTCCATACCTTCCGCATCGTCTGCAGGTTAGTATGAATAAATTTAAAATATTTATTTATTTTACATATGCTCTATAGAATAAATATGAACTTCATGGAGATTTAGCGTCGATGTTTATTTTGTAGTTGGAGGGGATGCGTCCGGGTCCGGGACCCCGGTTGTTCCTTACCGGAGGAACTATCGTCCCGCTCGTGCTGCTGCTCGGGCCCAGGCTCGTGCGCTAATCACCGGAGGTATATATCACACTTGAATTTTTGTTTAACCTTGATTTCTTAATACAACTTTGTCTTATTATTGATTGTCTTGATATTTCGTGCAGACGCAGGGCCTCTCCATCCCCAGAGAGGGACTCGAGGCCCGAATCAGTCCCATAGGCTGAGGCCTGATAGAGCTAGGGGGGAGGCAGTATTCCCCCTATTTTTTACCCTTGACTATCGCTATACCGGTCCTCATGCTGAGAGGTTCGGCTGGTATTTGGGGGACGAGAGCCGGATCGTGAAGAACTATCCACTTCACGTTGAGTGGGGCGAGCAGCACCAGCGCTCATTCGCTCTCTTCTTTGATCAGGCTCGGGTATGTATTAATATATATTTTCATTTGATCTATCCAATATATTTATTATTAACACTTGCAATCTAATAACAATGTTTTTTTTTGTATTTTCAGTTGGATTACGATTTTCAGCCTGTAGCCGACCCTGATCACCCGGGGAGGGTGCTCGACCTTCATGCTCTGTACAATGGCCTGATGAAGAACATGCAGGCCAAGGTCCGATACAACAGGAATGAGCTGAAGGCCGACTGCTACTCCCTGTGGATAGCGACCCCCGAGGCAGAGAGAGCGGCCCTCCTATCTACTCCGGCGTTTGCGAGAGTCGACGTAGAGACATGGCCTCTATTGTGCGCTTATTTCGACTCCGAACGCAAACAAGTATGTATTTTAAATTTAATTCATTATTTATGATATAATTTATTTCTTTGTGTTTCTTAATTAGAAAACTAAATGTTAATGCGTTGTGCAGAAACAGGCCGCTCAGAATACGGAGAACAGGAAGTCGGCGAAGAGGGGTCGCCCCACTTACACAGGTGGCTCGAGGAACATTACTCGAGCCATGGAGTTATCGGTAAATTAAGAGTTATTCTCTAATATTCTGCAATATTAAGAGTTATTCTCTAATATTTCTAATATTAAGAGTTACTTTCTAATATTGCAGACATCTCGGACCGTGGCGTCAGGTGGTACACCGAGCGTGCTGTCCGCATATCTTGCTGTCCACGGCACCTCGACAGATCCCGCCACGGGCGAGCTTCGATGTCCCGACGTCGCTACCCAGGAGTACTGCGTAAGTGTTAATATTTTTTCTACCCAAATTTGAAATTTTAGTTTTGGAAGGTTCAAGTTTAAATTTTATACTTATACTTTACTGCTTAATGTGGGTGTAGGAGCGGGTGGTTGAGCAGGCCCAGGCCTCGGGGATCGATTTTACCGGACAGAACGATCCGAGGCTGCTGACCCCAGTTCTGGACGCCGCACACGGAGGGCACCACGGAGGTTGGGAGAGAGGCCGGGGATTGGGCCCTAGCAGGGCCCATATGAGGTTGGACTCCACCCCGGCGGTTACTTCCTCCGTCTCCAGTGACCGGCATGTCCATCAGGAACTGGATAGCTTGAGGGCCACCGTTCAGGAGTTGAAGGAGATGCTGGTATGTATACTACTTTATAGTAAAATATCATTTCATATTATATACATATCAACATATCCATAATTAGTACGTAGCTTGAGCTTATTTAGTTTTAGACTTAAGTTTGATTAATCATACATACATATGTAATTAAAATAAACAACGCTTTTCCAAACTAGATATCCAAACAGGGTTTCGAAATAACTTAATAATGAAACGAATTCGAATAATACACAGTTCTTACACGCTTCTTACACACGTTATGTCCAGACGCGACAGGGTAGATCGGCCGAGCCTTCACATGCATCTCCTTCGGCTGCGGCTCCGCAAGCCACTACATCGGCTGCGGTTCCGCAGACAGCTCCTGTAGCTCCACCGCCCACTAAGACTCCCGCAGCCGCGGCTCCGCAAGCGACTACCTCGACGGCGGCTGCGCAGACCACATCGCCAGCTCCACATGCCGCTCAGACTCCCTTATATGTAGCATTGCAGAGTGTATTGACCGAGGAGCAGGCACGCGTTATTCTAACGTTATTCAGAGGTGGAGCTGGACCGAACTAGGGTAGCTTTTTGGTTCTTATTTTTTGAAACATGTATTTATATCACATTGTACTACATTTTGAAACGATATTGATATTGGTTTGTATTTATATCATATTCAGTTTTTGGGTTTCTTTTGTATATTATATATATGCGTGAGATGTGATTATGAATACTGCAATATATGATTTGATTGATGTATATAGTATTGTGCACAGGGCGGGAAAAAACCTAGCAGCCCATTTTTAAAAAAAAAATACAGACAATATGTACCGACGGATTAATCCGTAGGTATATATGTTGCCCCTACCGATAAATCCGTAGGGGCCAACTATCAGGAAACCTGATATTTTCCCACCTGATATCAGTGCAGGGTGTTGGGAGTACCCCTACGGATATGCCCGTAGGGGCCACTGTTTATCCCCTACGAATTTATCCGTAGGGGCAAAATATCAGGTTTCCAAATATTTTCCCTCCTGATCTCAATGCAGGGTGTTGGGAGTGCCCCTACGGATATGTCCGTAGGGGCCACTTTATATCTCCTACGGACATATCCGTAGGGGTAGAACAAGGACCTACGGTTTTATCCGTAGGTATATACAGTATATTCAAAAAAAAAAATACATATATGATTTGATTACCCCTACGGAGTACTCCGTAGGGGCTATAACACCTACAGATATAGCCGTAGGGGCAAGAATTTGCCCGTAGGGGCAAGTTCAGGGCCTCAACTTGCACCTGCGGCCTTTGCACCTACGGGGTCTTTTTTCGCCCCTACGCACATATCCGTAGGGACAGTGGGTTGCCCCTACCGATAAATCCGTAGGGGCAACCCTTATTTGTAGTAGTGAGCATAGCAGATCCACTTGAGGACGAGCAATGGCTAGTGAACGTAGAGAACCTTTTGGCGGCTGCCGGAGTCCCTGACGAAGACAGAGTGAACGTGATCAAGATCCAGTTGGAAGACGAGGCACGTACATGGTGGCCAGTCGAGAAGAGCGGACTCGACCAGCCTATCGGGTGGAGTAAGTTCGAGGAGTGCTTTGTGAACCACTACTTTCCGGCTACAGCGAAAGTGGAAATAGAAGAGAAGTTCATTACGTTAAAGTAGAACGACCGTCCTGTAGATGTTTATACTACTGCGGCGTTCAACCATTTAAGCCGCTTTGCACCTTATATGGTAGACACCGAGGCCATCAGGGCCAGGAGATTTCTGTAAGGACTCGACTTTGAGTTGAAGCAGCTTATCGCACCTCTCGATCTGCAGATCTTTGCACCTTATATGATAAAAACCTTTGGCTATTTGCTCTTGGTAAAAAGCCCTTAGGCCCAATCAAAACCCTCTGTATACCAATTGCTTGTAATATCTAAACAGTTGCTGTAATATCTAAGCAGTCATAGCTTCCTGTAATATCTAAACAGCTGCTTGCAATATCTAAGTTGTTGTCTGTAATATCCAGTCAGTTGAGAGAATACAAGGCTAAATGAAATAAATCCTAGGGGTTTTTTCACAAAGATTTTGAACTATAAGCCCTTTCTAACAATTTCGAAAATTACAGGGTTTTTTAGAAATCTCCCGAGCACTGCGTGGGCTTTTTGAAAATTTACCCTAATAAAAAAGATAGAACCTGAACACTTTTGATTGAATTTCTATTAGAAAGTCCATTTCCTTCCATCCACTCTTCAAAAGCTGACGAAAAAAGGCCCCATTTGTTTGCATCCCTTCGAAGAACAAGACACCTCTTCTTTGTGTTAATGGTATGTTTCCAGTATGTAGATGCGAGCATGGTATCCTGTAGGTAACCAAAATATCACCACCTGTTTCTGATGCACTGCATCTTTCTTAAAAAATAATTTCTCTTTAAATAGCGAATATAATCACCAACATTTCGGGTGCAATTAAAAAGTTACTATATATATTATTTGAAAGTGAACTGAATGTTCTCCTTGGGCTTTGGACATGTGATGAAAATTGGACAAAAACTGCTTCAAATTTCTTCTTGACTTATTTAGGTAAAAGATATGTAACTTGCATGTGTCCAACCTAATTGTTCATAACAATATATATCATGATTAAATTTACGATTTTCATATGCTGTATGGCATGCAGAGTATTAAAATTTTGAACGAAATGAAAATTTTTGGGATTTTTTAATTGCATGGCATGCAGAGTATCCAAAAGTTCAAATTTTTAAAAGTTCAAATTTTAAAAAAAATCTTGCGATCTTTATTAGCTATATATTGCAAGCAAAATATTGAAAACCGAAGAACAACATGGATTTTTGAAAAATACTTAATTATTTTGAGATAAATGGAAAATTTAAAGAAAATAAATAATTTTGGATTTTTATAAATTTTGAGATTTTCATGTGTAATATAGCATGCAAAATATTAAAAAAACCGAAAGAAAACAGAAAAAATAATGTTTGAAAATTTCATAATTTTTGTTTGCTATAGGATGCATAATATTGAAAAACGGTAGAATACAAAAAATTTGGAAAATTTTAAACTTTTATTATATTCGTCTGTCGTATCATGAAAAATATTGAGAAGTCGAAGTAAACAAAAAATATTTTGTTTTTCACACTTTGGTGATTTTCTTCTACTGTAGTAAGCAAAATATTGGAAAATCGAAGAATATAAAAACTTAAAATTTTTAAATTTTACCACATTCGTGTTCTACAGGGTGCAAAATGTTAAAAATTTTAACAAACAATTTTTTGGGGATTTTTGTACATTTCGTGATTATCACGTCGTATAATATGCATAATACCGAAAAATCAGAAAAAAGAAAATTTTGAGATTTTAAATATTTCCATGACCTCCAAAAGCTATAGGCAGGAGAGTATTGAAAAGCTGAGAAAAATATCCAAGTATTTACTTGTTAATCATTCATTTATTTTGTATATGAAATTAATAAATATAGGATATAACAACTTGCTTATTATATAAAAATAAACTTATAAATTAATATGATTTTTCTTTATTTTGGACTTCGTATCCGTGCATTGATCTGAAGCTATCGCTAATTCTTTTAATAGCCCAATGTTGCACGAGGTAGAACGGATATATATGGCAGGGACAAAAGGACCGAGCTGATAAGGGTAATCGTCTAATCGTCTAGAGTGACTAGGATACTACCGATAGGATTTAGAAACAAATCCAGTCAACTTTTTAACCATTGGATTTACTTCGGGATATGTGCAAACAATTATGATAATGTTTGAATAAATGAGAATTTTTATTCATAATCATTTGCACACAACCCAAAGCAAATTCAATGATTAAAAATTTGGTTGGATTTGTTTTCAAATCCTACCGATAGAAACACAGTCATACTCGGTAATTCTCTCCCTCTTCTTATCAAGTTTGTGAGAGGACAAATAGACTTTTATAATGAAACGCACGAGGCACTTCTAATGCAGTAACTGCACTACATAATTAATTAATGTATATTCACACCATTTATGTGTCTTCCTCTCTTGCAATTATCCACCAAATATTGCTGGTTGTTTGAATTGTAATATATTCACAACAAATCATCTTATAATTCATTAATAGTGACTCCTAACGATAAAATATTGAAATAAGACATTGCTCACCTAGAGGGGGAAAACTTTTGTTATTTTCCTAACAAATAATGCATATTTAATTTCATTTTAATTGTAGAATTTAATTGATTTTAGATATGTCCCAATAATAAAAAATAAAATGAGCAAATTTAAAATAAGTCCATTTCTCTTGCATAGAATTTCTATTAGAAAGTCCATTTCTCTTGCTTCCCCTCTTCGATGCAGATGAAAAGAAAGCCCATTTGTTTGCATCCGTTAGAAGAACAAGAAAACTTCTTCGATGTGTCAATCATATGTTTCCAGTATCATGAGAGAGAAAGGGATGTACACTTGGTTCCTATAGATGACCAAAAATCCCCAACCGTTTCTTTGTCCTCTTCGATCGGATGCACTGTAGTTAGCATATAACGAATAAATTCTCTTTAAATAGCAAATATAATCACCAACATTTCTGGTACAATTAAAAAGTTACTTATATTTACTATTAGAAAGTGAATCAAATATTTTCCTTGCCCTTCGGGCATGTGATGAATATTGGACAAACACCTTTTCAAATTTCTTCTTGATTTATTTAGGTAAAAGATATGGATCGTGCATGAGTCCAACCTAATTGTTCAAAAAAAACTATCCTGATTAAATTTTTATTTTTTAGCTTCCCAATTTCTTTATCTTAATCTTGGTATTTCATTACAAAAAGAAAAAGAAGAAGAAGAAGGAATTTATAGAAGAAATTATTGAAATTTGCCCAATATAACAAATTCATAATCAATTAGATAAATATTTATTCAATAGAACCATAGATAAATATAAACCCTAGTGATAACCAAACACACCATCACACAAGCTCAAAATATATATCAAATAGTAGAAATCTCTCTTCCACCCAAATCAATCATTTTCTCAATCACATTCTCAATAATAAATATAAAAGAAATTGAATAACCATAAACAATATTCAAAATATAGAGCATCATTTGGATCATAGAATAGCCATAAAACAAATTCATTTAAGCAAACCATTTATTCTCCATAACAATAGATAGAAACCCTGATGACAACCAAAGACACATCACACATCAAACCCTAAAACACTAGAATCAAGCACAAACCAAACATAATAAGATAATTAATTTTCTTCCTCACATCATCCCTGGGAAGTTAAACATATTCTGTTCCCCCATCCAATCACCACCACCCCCAAAAGGCTCAACCAACCCCCCATTCTGCACCCAGTTCGCCATCTTCACCCTCACCGCCTCCATTTTCTCATACACCACCTTAAGCTTCATGTCGACGTAATACAATAAAGTACTCGCGTCATCGATTCCCAGCATTTCAATGGTTCCACACCCGGCAAAACACTCGTAAATGAGAACGGTGTTTTCGAGTTCGCGGTTCTCACGGTCGATCTTGTGAAACTGCTCATAGATTTTCTTGGCTCTTTGGTCAAGAAACGCTTCTTGAGTCATCATCTTCTTGGACTGTTCTATTTCGGGTTTCGCCCGAAAACGGAGGAGAAGCTTTCGGGCTTCGGACTCGGAGGGCCAGACTTCGGGCTGAGCTTCATGGGGCCCGTAAATGATGGCGCAGGCCTTGACGTCGCAAAGGATGGAGAGTTCCTGGACTTTCTTGAGGAGGCCGCGGCGGCGCTTCTTGAAGGTGGCTCTCCGGACCGCGTCATTGGGGATCCATGCAAGGTTCACCTTCTTTCTTGCCATTTTTTTGGCTATTATTTCTTGTTTTAGGGTGTGAGGGGTAGGGGTATATGATAGGGTTTATATAGAAAATTATAACACCTGGTGCAATGCATGTGGACAAAAGTGATAATGATTTGACTATTTGGGCACTATCCTTTGGCATCCGAAATTGTTGGGTTATTTACGTTTTGTTTCATGAATAATTTATTGAAATATGTTTTGAATTTGGATATACATTTGAAATTATCAACCATATATAAAATACAGAGAATTATTTTGTGTAGCCGGTTCAATACATTTGGATTTTCAATATCCAGATTGCTGGCTTCCGGTTGCAGAATCGACGGCTGGAATCCTACAAGTTGCCGTAGGGTTTTTTCTTTTCTTTCTTTGACCACATGTATCAAAGTTCTAGAAATGTAGCGTGAATTTGGATGTAATATAGAAATTATGACCTACGATGGTGGATTGAGGTTGTGAAAGTACAATGAAATGATTGGAAGCCTAAGTTTGCGGGTGCATCTTTCTGGGATTTTGTGTGTTGACCAAAATGGCTTATAGCCCTTGTTTGTTAGTGGCCAATTTTGTCATTAAGTTGGTAAATATAAATATATAATAATCTGCTCTTTTTATTGGAAAAAAAAAAAGAATTTGCATTGGCTAATGAGTAATGTTACAAACCTTATTATGTTATCAAGTACAATTCTGACTAAACTCCTTATGGAAAAACATCATATATTCAAGAATAGCCCAATCTATCCGTCTATTGATCTATATGATAATCGTAAATAAAGATGTCTCTTATAGAGTATTTTTGGCGTGACCCTTTTGTTCTCTGTTTCACCTTCATGTAAGATCGGAAATTTCAGAAACAATTTTGGTATATACATTTGTTGAGGTAAAAAAAAAACAAAATTTTCCTTATTTGCTTCAAATAAGGTATTTGAGGGATTATACATGATCTTGTAAAGATGTTCAGAATAAGAAGAAAATGATAATTGCCCTTGTTTGCTTTCAATCGAGCGGCTTTTGGAGGTATTAAATAGTATTTTAGATAGCCATTCAGTAAGAAGCAAAATTAAAATTTCCTTATTGCCTTCCAATGAAGGGTATTTTGGGGATTAAACAGGTACGAGGACAACGGTTTAGATCGATCAAAAAAGAATAAACGTCTTAACATGTTATTAATTTTCTTAAATTTAATTAAGGGGTAAGGGTACGAAACGGTACGTGCTGGACAGCCGTACAGTCCGATCAAAAAGGCAAACATCATAATTACTTTCTTATTTGCCCTCCAATCGAAGAGTATTCTGATAATTATATGATCCATTGGAAAATTAATCATACCGATCAAGAATCTAAACATATCTTTTCTTATATCAAGTTTGAAAGTTCAGTGTATCCTCGAACCCACTCTCAGTAAAGGTATACATCACCGACGAACCTCTTTCATCCGGTTGTGTAGACACATATATCAAGTTTTCCCCAACGGGCTTGTAACGGTGACAAAAAACTATATGAGTGTTATTTTTTTGCATTTAAAGTGGAAATTTCAAACTTTACTTCTTCACACTACTACAAATATGGTTTGCCCCTATGGTTAGAACTGTAAGGGCAAACCATTGGCCCTACGGTTCCCACCGTAGGGATAAAAAGACCATCTGTAGGGACCGATATCTGCCCTTACGGTGGGAACTGTAGGGACATCAATTTAAATATTTTAAAAAAAATGACTCCCCAAATTTCACGTGAAAATTTTCCTCTTCTCCTTCCTTCGTCTTCCTCCATCATTTTCATATATACCCATACAAATAATAATGAATCCCCAAATTTCAAACTCAAATCTAAAATAAAAACTTCAAATAACTCAAAAATCAAACGTCACAAAATTTCCCAAATTCGAACTGCTCACAAACCTTCGCTAGATGTAAACAAGATGATGATGATACACCTTAGCTAGGCCTGAATGAGCTTTAGTTGCCGCGGTGGTGGCGAATGCGAGAAGCTTCAGCCGATCAACTCCTCGACGAGGAGCACGCATCCAAAACACATGAAGACGAAGATGAAGCCTCATCGCTGCAGATCGACTCCTCCTTCATCTTCCCATCTCCTTCGATCAGCTTCCCATCGCTGCAGATCAATTGATAAGCATCAATTTTTTTATAAAAAAAACCTCAAATTTCGGAAGGGGGAGGCTAACCGCGAGAGAAGTGGAGAGAGGAGCCAATGGTGGTGCCGACAATGGAAGGCGGCGTTGGAGGCGGCGGCAGCTGTTGCTACGATTTTAGGGTGTCACGCGATGGTGGAGGCGGTGATCGATGGTGATGGTGAAATCGACGGTGGAGGCGGCGGTGACGAAGGTGCTGGCGATGGTGGTGGAGACGACGGTGACGAAGGTACTGGCGATGGTGGTGGAGGGAATTAAGAGGGGAAATTAGGGGGGATTTTGGCGTTGGGGAAGGGGAATGTTCTGAGTTTTATTTTTTTTCAAATCCTTACATTGTCCCTACGGTGCCCACGGTAGGTGATGATACTCACAGTTGGGGATTCCTTAGATCTTGATACGTAGCAGATGACGTGTCCTCCATCCACGCCGTCTAGATTCCTGGAGGGATACTGAACTGGAATAAGGACGATACGAAAGGAACACTTCTCGGTGCTTCGTCTCGAAGGCTCAGTCCGAGGAATAGATCCCGACCTCTAGGGGCTTCCCCTTCGTACATTCCTCCTTCGACTAACCACCGGTCAGTAGTGTAGTTTGGCTATGCTCTCTACAATAGGGTTTATAATATAGCGGAAGCGATAATTTAAAAAATCTAGAGAGCAACTATAAGCAAATATAGGATCATGAACAACATGCAACAAAACTAGTGAGCTAATTCTACATACTTAAAGAGACTACAATCTTTGTAGCATCTTCATGCGCTCCTCATTTGTGTCAGACTCCTTATAGGCTCTATAAAGTCCGGAACAAACTTGCTAGGTGATCTCCTTGCCGAAAATGATCCACTTTGAGATAACTCCATCGTAAACTATGGTTTCACTTGATCATATCAAAATAAAGCAACTCACTAATCAAACTTGTTAATTAGGAATGATTAGTGAGGATGTAGATTATAGTTGCTCACTAATTTTTCTTTTCTTTTCTTTTTTTCCCCACTTTTGAAAAACGCAAAGAGAGAGAGATGAAGATGATCAGAATGGCTTGCAAAAAATAAGGAGATTAAAATATTAGCCATATTTATGATTCTAGGTAAAACAAGAATGAGTCATGGTTTCTACACACAGCTAAAGAAAATGACTCATTCTTTTTCCTAAAAAAATAAATAAGTAAATGTTTTGATCTCATCTTGTATTCAATGTAATTCTTATACACACAACAATCATGTATTAACTAAACTTGTGTGTGCATCACATACACACAACACTCATGTATAAGCTAACATGATACTTATATTTATATCAAATATAAATACATTTAAAGAGAAGAAATAATAAAGTGAGCATGATATTAGTTTAATATATGTCTATATCATATATAAATATATATCTAACTATTAAATCAACACTTGATTTAATAATCCGGTTATATCATATATATACTGGATAATATCATTAAACACCCGATTAAAATACGTGTATCATATACACGTGTATAATCGAACTCTTGCACGTATCCTTATATACGCCCTATATTATTTTGCCTGTGCTGGGAAATATCTGTGTGGGACTCTAAAGTCTCGACAATATACTGGTAGTAGGTTAAGATCATATCTATATCCTACAAGTATATCAGCGGTACTAGCTGCACGTAACGGCTGCCCAGGTATCGATCGAAAGAAGGTCAACGAGCAAACTCATTCGAACCTTGTAAAGTCTATCAGTGACAATCACCGTACAGTCCGGTCTCTTCATCTAAGAGTGTCGCATACTGGGTCTGCGAGGTAGAAACCGTCAGACTCCCAATAACCCAATAAGTCGTGTCGATTATAAACTCATAACCACTCGAGAAACTACTGATAATATTTATCAGTAAATCTCAATTTCTTTGGCCAAGAACTTATGGTTATAGTCGATCTGGCACAGCACGATCTCGACTCTCTATACCGGGAGAAACGAAATTCCTTCGATTGCTCACTGCCTCCATGTTTCAGGACTGCACCCAACTAAAACATGTTTGCACGATTCAGTAGAGCCATTGTAGGGTAGTAATCTAAGTACATTGGGAACACACATAAGACGCTATGATGATTTTAGGTCTACAGACTACTATGTACTCATGTCGCATGAGAACTGCTATCTAACGATAGATACAATACCATCTAGGAGTTCTCAGGTGAGTCCGTCCAGTGTAACTTATTCATCTAATGAGCACTTGTATATAATCTTTGGTGTCAAACACAAATGGTTATGGGATTAACCATCACTCCGTTCGGGGTCAAGAAACATATACACTAATCTAATCTGGAGTATTGATGCCCAGTCTCGATACTCCCTCAATTATGGACTTTTAAGGATGTGCTTATAGACCACCCAGGCCTCACTAATATGATCCCTATCACAATCCTGGTAGTCAAGCAAAGATCCTACGGGCTTTATCATTATGTATTAGCGATACGTGATAACGAGTAAAACGTATTCACATGAATGATAAAGATAAACCAGATAGCATACTATTATCTCGAGTAAGATTGTTCTCTCGTATAGGTCCTCCATCAATTACAATAATTGCCTTGATGGCACCCATATCCAACAAGTAGCCCGTCTTTGAGCAATCATAGAGCTGAGATTCCTCGGCTACCTTGCTCGTCTCCGCTATCTTATAGCAGAGATTTCTCAGCTTCCCTATTTGACTAGGGGCATAGAGCACGGGCGTCCTCGTAACGACTCCGTGTATCTCGCCATGACAAGATCTCCGCCGCTCTACGTCCCATGTCCCGCGCTAGCATATCCCGCCGTAATGAGCGCATCTCGCTATTAATGCGAATGTTACTCCTGGGCGGAACTGACGGCGAGAATCTCGCAATGGCTTGCTCCGATGTGACCCCTATATAAACCCCTCCTCCAGACGATTCAGGTAACTGGAACTCATTCCAATACGCCGCTACTCTTCCTGAATATTCCCTGATACTTACTTGATCATCGAAAGGTCCTACGGTGGTCTCCTACCCCGGGACTTCTTTGCAGGCAGCTCGACGTCCCCATCAACCAACAACCCATTGAGATCCACACCCAATTTCCTACTACAAATCTTAACCGTTCAGCCCCGCTGGCTACAAGATCGATGGAGGATAACATCTGAGAGAGATTCCGATCTCCATCAGTTGGCTCCGTATGTGGAAATGAGAAGCATTTCCATCTAAAAAGTTGATCTTCCACCTTCGATTTGATGGCCATCAATCATCGCAACCAAGATCCTAGCACGAGCCATCCCGTCCTCCGCAACGGATGCGGGGCGGTTCCACTCCTCCTCCCAACATCGTCGAAGCCTTAATGGCACAGATCGACCGACCGACAGCGATGGTGAATGCGCTCGCTCGTGTCCAAACTACCAGCCATGCTCGGAAAATCACCACCCAAGCTCTACAGAACGGCAGCGTGCACGAGGCAACAGATGGACGCATTCAGGTCCTCTGCCTCGCTCGTGCCAATCTTGACACCACGGAACACCGTGTGCCGATTCCGGCAGTCACGACCCCCATACGAGGAATAATTCCATGACTCGTTGGGCGCTGAACAGTCCAACGCTGAGGTCTTAGGACCAAATGAACTGTCGCTTCAATGCTCTCCACGCTCCTTCGACCTTCGAGGCGACGTCAGTCAGGTTGTCTGATTCCAGGGAAGACCGACATCACCGTAATCATCGAGGCTATGCACAAGGCGCACGTCGAGGGGACCCATGAAGGTTTCACCTCGAGAATTTGAGGAACATGATAGAGCGAAACCGAAGCCGCTCTATCGCCCAAGCCCGAAGCAGAGACATCAGGCACTTTGATTGCGGAGAATCCTCGGGGTACCAGCAGCGAATCAAGGACATGCATATTGCCACCCGTTCGCCCGGAGGATCGGCAAAATACTCCGCGGACTCTCTCATGAAGCCTTTCACTGCGCAGTTACTGATGGAGCGGGTCTCATCCCGGAACAAACTGCCCAAAGTTGCTCTCTTCAACGGGAAGTCTGACCCGAAAGACCACCTGGAAGCATTCACCGCGGGCATGAGCTTTCAAGATAACTCGGAAGCGGCTCTGTGTCGGGCCTTCCCCACCACTCTCATCCGGGCCGGACGCGATTGGTTCCGTGACCTGACTTCGCGCTCAATCTCAAGTTTTGACGGGTTGGCTACTCAGGTCCTCAGCTACTTCGTCGGCAACCGATGACAGAAGAGGTCGGAAGATTACCTATTCACCAGCATAGAGTATCTTTCAAGGGTTATATCACCCGGTTCTATAATGCTCTTCTAGAACTACTCGAGCAATGGGACGAGACGGTCATCACCGTCCTGAGATTCGGTTTTAGGCACAAAGAGTGGCTCCGTTCTTTTACATTGGCGCAACCTAAGACCATGAGTAAGGTAAACGTATAGACCAAATGGGAAATCCAACTCGAGTCTGTGGTGAACGCTAATCTTCCCCGTGGAGACCGGACATAACGAAAGAAACGGGACCAGGATGAGAAGAAGAAGACTGATCGTTCGAAACCCTATTCTCAGAGGTTTCATGAGTACACTCCTCCGAACGTCTCTCAGGCCGAGATTGTCACGCCCCGATTCCCAAAAGAAGGTGAAGGATGACGTGGCAAAGTCCGCAGCCTAACTGTATTGAAGGTGGTCTATTCAATACAGTTACATTAAGCGTATGAATATATAACATGCAGGATGTGTACCAAAATAAAAATAATAAAAGCAAAAGGCATTTTATTTCCATTAACCAAACTTTATTACATCCCAAAAGAAAGAGTAAAATAAACTGAGTAATTTAATTACATCAAAGGAGAAACAAAAGCCTTAAACATGTGGGCAACAACAAAAATTAAAACTAGCTAATCTTCCATCGTCCAGTCTGCATAATCTTCCTAAGTTGGCTTCACATCTTGATCTTCGCTATAATACTCATTCTTATCTGACGGACATTCCAAAGATAGAGGAAGAAAAGGAAGGTCCGTCAGCGAGTTATACTCGGGTAGGATTGCCTCATAAGAAAGTAAAGGTATAGAAACGAACATGTGTATATAATGAATATGATGTACATGTGTGCAGACATAAGGTAAGGGGTGTAAATGTTTGAAATGCATAAATTTAAGACGTTTCACGAGAGGTATATATGAGCATGAATATGTTGTAAGTTATATGTAGATGAAGGTAATAGTATGTATTAGTTTGTTAAACAAAAGTCCGGATACTCGTGATTATTCCGTTGTGGCCACGGAACAACAACTGGGAAAGTGAAATGTACCGTTTAACTTCCCGGGATCATGATCGAGTAGTAGGGGAATCCGAGTTCCGAAATATCCTTGCCTAATCAAACTACCCATCCCCGTGGTTCAGTAAAAGGTACGGATGAATTAGAGTTAGTATGTATACTTCTAGGCATGGAATTTTCACATTGTATAGTCGCCCCATATATTGGACTGGTCACCCGGAATATCGGGATCTTCATATTTGTATAGTCGTCCATATATTGGACTGGTCACCCGGAATATCGGGATCTTCATATTTGTATAGTCTCCCATATATTGGACTGGTCACCCGGAATATCGGGATCTTCATATTTGTATTCCATACCTAGGTCTGCGCATTCTAACCCTAACCGTATCATGTTTTGTATATGTCATGCTGTCATAAACTGGAAATTTAAAAAGTATTGATCTCATTTAATACGGCCTTCCACAACCACTCGTTTTATTTTCTAGAATTTGTAAAGTACTTCGTGTCCTTTAGAGAAAGCTTAGTTAAAATAATAAGGTTTAAATATTTTTTATTACTTCTAAGAAAAACCATGATATTTGGGATATTTATTATTTTGGAAAAGTATAAAGTTTTACAGAAAATATCCTTTTGATAAAAGGTTGTGGTGTTTATTTGAAAATCTTTTACAAGAGGTTTTTATTTAAAAATCTAGACTGCTCCTAATATTCCAAAAGGACAAGTTATGAGGTCCTCAAATCGTCTCTTCACCGCCAATTGTGGCCAGGTAAGTGCCAGGTGAGTGGGAGGCTCTCCACTACAAGTAGTGGCCCTAATTAAGTAACTACTCGTCTTAGACACACTTGCCTAGACACCACAAAATCTGGTTTAGATAAACGATCGATGCCTACAACCTTTCCTTTGTCCTAAATTGGTGTTATTTTAAAATTACCTTTTAATAAGATACTAAAAATTCCTTTTGAAAAGATATCGTTATTTTAATATTTTCTTTCTTAAAAAGTTGAGGGGGTTTTAAAAATATTTGTAAGTAAAATATACGTATGCTGTATCTAAAATATTTATTTCACATATCTTTATTTCTTATAGATACTTTAAACAAATATAATATTTAAATTAAACGAGGGTATCTTGTGGAAGTAACATATTTCGAGATCATTTTTATGGTATGGGTATGACAGAGGGGAAATGAAAATTCATGGGTTACATCAGATTCCAGGTATTATGGGTGCGCAATATAATTTTGTGTACAGAGGAAATTTAAACACCGTTTTAAAATATGGGTTAACATTATCATGATTAAGGGTACAAGGAAAAAGCGTATGCACAAATATTATAACACCATTTTAAATGGGGGTTGATGATTATAAGTTGGAACTAGGTTATTGAGAAATAAGAAGGTGACAGGAAAAGGAGAGAGAGAGAGGCGGATCCTATCTTGTGTTTGAGTCGGATGCCGAAGGGTTGAAAACGTAGGCTCGTACTAAATCTTCAATCGCTCCGTGTCCCGATTTTTCCTCTGTGATTGGATGGAGCCGTAGCGTCGGCGTCGTCGATATGAAGGCACCAGTATTTTTTTTCAGAATTTTTGGAGTTCGGTGGTGTGAGAAATTTAGGTTTGAAGGTGTCTATTTATAGCGTTTCGTTTCTAACAATAAAATCCAAAAACGTTAAAAAAATTCCTCAAAATCTGCGCCGGCCCATGATTTGCTGATGATTTCCTCATGATTACGCCCACCGCCTTAATTCGTGGCCGTTGGATCTGCATCCAACGGCCCAGATCGCACCACCTTCCTCCATGCCTTGCCACGCGTCGCCATTCGATTCGTCCGCAGCTGTGTGTGGGGATCACGCGCTTTCGCGTGGTCCCCACCACGTGGGCGCCGTCAGCGGCTCTGGGCCGTTGGATCTTGTGATCCAACGGTCCAGGTTAAAGGGAATATTAATTATATATATATATATATATATATATATATATATATATATATATTTATATATATATATATATATAAAATAACATTTCTGTTTATTATTTTAAAAATTGGATTTGGTTTTAAAAATTTGTTAAAAATAGTTAAAAACACGGAAAAATTATGGAAAAATTCCAGAAAATATATTTTATTATTATCTTTAATATAAAAATAGTTTTGGGCTAAAACTAAGTAATATAACCGTTTCTATGGTTTTAGCTAGTTACTAAAATTATAGAATATCTAGTTTATCCTTTAAAATATTTTTAATTGATGATAGAAATATGTAGATTATTTTAAGGCGTTATAAAATTTTATTAAAATATTTTAAGCCTATAAAAAGAATAAATAGATTTTAGAAATTTCCTTTAATCATATTTAATGCTTTGAAAATTATTAACATTGCTTTAAAAATTAGTATTATTATAAAAGAAACACGTAAATAATTATTTGATATTAGAAATATAAATAAAATATATTTTATTAGGTATTAGAAAACATGGTCGTTACAATCTACCCTCCTTAAAATAATTTCGTCCTCGAAATTTCAGAAGGTAGATCAAGAAAAAGAATTCACTAAGAAAGGATTAATGTGGTTAAATATTTTAGGTCTCGCACTCTTGTTCCGTTTTCTCACTTCCGTGTATGTCGGCCTAGTAATTCTTTCTCCACATAACTCTAGCCGGCTGGGTTATCTTGTCCCTCAAAGTTTCATCCTTCTGGTATCCCGACTGGTTGCTGCTTGTAGATTACACCAACCTTTCCGTAATCTCGGAATGATCAAAAGTATGACTGGGGTTTCCTCCAACGAAAGTAGCAAAAGTAGGCTATACATAAACCCACCGTCTCCTTCCAAGATGTTAAACGGACGATGGGTCGTGGGCCGAGCTTTCCGCGTTCGCTGCATTGTATCACCATATCCACTTTTTCTACTATTATCTTACAAATTCTCCATCTTCAGGGTCTTCCCAACCGATCGACACTTCTCCTATATGAGACTTGACCCCTCTCATCCGCTTCATGTGTTTCAACCCTCCGAGTCCTCACGTTCTCCTTAGAGTAGTGTTTCTATGTCTTCAAGATGAACATTTACCATCGTCGGTTCTGATTCTGGACATGATAATTACGTCCACAAGTCGTTAGTTGTCTTGACGCGTATGCGACTATATCGCCGCGCTGATACATCACATCACCAAGTTACTCCTCCGAAAATCGTTGTGGATGTTTAAAACTTCTGGGTTTGCTAAGAATTGCAAGAATGGCTGTGATAGTTACAATATACCCTCCTTAGAATAATTTCATACTTGAAATTTTCAAAGGAGTAGCCAATACTAAGCACGGAAATCAGTAACGCTACCAGGAATCCTCTTTGCTGCATGTGTCGCTCCCGCGAGTTGGTGTATCACTTGACGCATGGAAAGTCTTGAAGGGTAAGGTATAAGAAATTGGAAAATATAAAATTGGTAGTTGCTTCCGGATGGAAAAGTTTGGAAGTTGAAAGAAAGATGTGAATTGATGGAAAACATGAGAGCTATAACATAAAGGCAACTAGTCGAAATTACGGAAACTAGGGGAATTATGGTGAGTTTAACTAAGATTTGCATCGAAGGATGGTTAAACATGGTATCAAAGAAAGGTTGAGAAAAAGAAAGAGTACCTCTGTTGTCTTTCCATGTAGCATCAGCCTTCTTGGCCGTCATAGTGAAGGTCTGACGTTTGGGTCCATTCCTTTGCGCTTGCTGAAAAATACGCTCCTGTGATGGCAAAGGTGGTCCCTTTAGGTGTTGCCCTTTGACCGGTTGGTTTAGTGGCAGAAAGTGGCCGGTTTCCTTGTATTGGTGCCCCATAATTAGCCGTCTTGTTGACGGGGCTTGATTGTCTCCCTCTCTGAGAATAGTCCCCAATGTCATGATCCGGAGACCCACAGACTATGCAAAGTTTGTTCAAAATGCGACAGTCTCTCATGTAGTGTCCGGTCCTACCACAATGGTTGCATACAACGGCTGGTTTTCCGAAGATAGTTGGTCCGGCTGGTCTCTTAGGTTGTTGTCTCCCATTGAATCTGGAACATAATCCCTCAAGAATTTGATTGGCTGGTCGCTTAATATCAGATAAACGGTCATCCTTCCTTATGCGTCTCTGAAGGTCTTCAAAGTTTCGTGCCGCCTCTAAAATTTCATCATAAGTTGATAAGGTAGCAGAAGACATGGAGAACTGCGTCTTCAGGTCCAATCCTTATCGGAATCTCTTAGCATATAGTTCTGGGGTTGCCACCAGGTGATGCGCAAACCGAATTAATCTCGCGAATTCCGAAGTGTACTCGTCCACCGATTTATCCCACATGCTCCCTTGTTGGAAAATGTATAAACTCCCGTTCTATCGTTAAGTGTGCCACGACTGGAAAGTACAGGGTATCAAAACGATGTTTGAACCTTTCCCAGTCAATGGGCTCCTTCGATCTACTTTCCTTTGCCTCCCACCATATCCTGGAATTATCCGTAAGTTGTAACTTAGCGATGTTCACCCACGCGTCCTTCGGAATTTGGGCGGCACTGAGATCATTGACTGTTCTCTTGAGCCATTCTTCAGCTTCTAAAGGAGTTTCCTTCCCCGAAAAAAGTCTTAGGGTAGAGTGATCTGAACTGCTTCACTTCCGCCGAACCTTGTGGAACTGGGGTTAGTGCCTTACTTAAAATATCTGCTTGCTGCTGCCTACTTTCTCGTAGCTCCTGATGAAGGGCAGCTGTCTGCTGCTGCTGTTGCTCCAGTAGTCCTTACATCCTTTGTAGCATAGCTGCTTGTTGAGCAGTGGCTTCATTGACTCCATTTCCCCTTCTGTTACGGTTATAGTGTCGTCCGGCCATTGATGATCAGGATCAGAATAGGTTAGGTTATAAACGGCTGAGGTGAGACAAGATAATGGAAGAACAACAATTAATGCAAGGGAGAGACTAAGAAGAGCAAGAGACATAAGAGAGATTATTGCTCGAAACTAAGATTTTATTATCCAACTTCAATATGGAGAGTACAACTGAACAATAAGGACATGCCCTTAATGTTCTTACATCGTTTTATTCGGCCAAAGAAAAAGGAAAAGACTTATTAGTCTCGATTACGGGAGTTCAACAAGTGGTGATAGGTCCTCGATCTAAGAAATGTACGACCATTCCCACGGTGCCTTATGGGGACAACTGCCTGAGTTTCTTCGGTCTCGAGTTCCTCCTCACTCGAAACTTCGTCCTTTGACTCATCCTCGGTAGGAGCCTCGCCCTCCGATTCCCCCTCTCTAAGGTCCTGTTCCTTTGCAGGAACATCCTCATCCGGATCATTTTCCATAGGATTCTCTTCCGCCGCATGAGCTTCATTTTCTGGCCCATCCTTTATATGCTCCTCTTCCACGGGATCTTCTTCTTCGTCTTCGGAGTCATTGACCATCATAGACTCCGGAGTTGCAGCATCGATTTCTTCGTCTTCCGAGTCGCTGTCGGAAAACCTCTTGAGAGTCTACGACTTCGTCGTTTGAATCTCTAGATGTAGCTTCAAAGTAATATCGGACATGTCATTCTCGTTGGAAAGATTTGCCATGACCAGAACGGAAGGTCATGGACAGGGTAAAGAATGTCAAGGAAGGGACAAGGGACGTAGGAAAACTATGATATCGGTATAGATGGATGAGATTCACAAATATAATAAGTCAGTTAATGGTTTCATTTTAGTACACAAGAGGACTTGCATGGGCCACCACAAAATCCTGTCACGCCCCGCTTTCCAAAAGAAGGTGAAGGATGACATGGCAAAGTCCGCAGCTTAACTGTATTGAAGGTGGTCTATTCAATACAGTTACGTTAAGCGTATGAATATATAACATGCAGGATGTGTACCAAAACAAAAATAATAAAAGAAAAAGGCATTTTATTTCCATTAACCAAACTTTATTACATACCAAAAGAAAGAGTAAAATAAACTGAGTAGTTTAATTACATCAAAGGAGAAACAAAAGCCCTAAACATGTGGGCAACAACAAAAATTAAAACTAGCTAATCTTCCATCGTTCAGTCTGCATAATCTTCATAAGTTGGCTTCACACCTTGATCTTCGCTGTAATACTTATTCTTATCTGACGGACATTCCGAAGATAGAGGAAGAAAAGGAAGGTCCGTCAGCGAGTTATACTCGGGTAGGATTGCCTCATAAGAAAGTAAAGGTATAGAAACGAACATGTGTATATAATGAATATGATGTACATGTGTGCAGACATAAGGTAAGGGGTGTAAATGTTTGAAATGCACAAATTTAAGACGTTTCACGTGAGGTATATATGAGCATGAGTATGTTGTAAGTTATATGTAGATGAAGGTAATAGTTTGTATTAGTTTGTTAAACAAGGGTCCGAATACTCGTGATTATTCCGTTGTGGCCACGGAACAACAACTGGGAAAGTGAAATATACCGTTTCACTTCCCGGGATCATGATCGAGTAGTAGGGGAATTCGAGTTCCGAATTATCCTTGCCTAATCAAACTACCCATCCCCGTGGTTCAGTAAAAGATTCGGACGAGTTAGACTGAGTGCGTATACTTCTAATCATGGAATTTCCACATTGTATAGTCGCCCATATATTGGACTGGTCACCCGGAATATCGGGATCTTCATATTTATATAGTCACCCATATATTGGACTGGTCACCCGGAATATCAGGATCTTCATATTTGTATTCCATAGCTAGGTCCGCGCATTCTAACTCTAACTGTATCATGTTTTGTATATGTCATGTTGTCATAAACTGGAAATTTAAAAAGTATTGATCGCATTTAATATGGCCTTCCACAACCACTCTTTTTATTTTCTAGAATTTGTAAAGTACTTCGTGTCTTTTAGAAAAAGCTTATTTAAAATAATAAAGTTTAAATATCATTTATTACTTCTAAGAAAAACCATGATATTTGGGATATTTATTATTTTGGAAAAGTATAATGTTTTACAGAAAATATCCTTTTGATAAAAGGTTGTGGTGTTTATTTGAAAATCTTTTACAAGAGGCTTTTATTTAAAAATCTAGACTGCTCCTAATATTCCTAAAGGACAAGTTATGAGGTCCTCAAATCGCCTCTTCACCGCCAATTGCGGCCAGGTAAGTGCCAGGTGAGTGGAAGGCTCTCCACTACAAGTAGTGACCCTAATTAAGTAACCACTCGCCTTAGACACACTTGCCTAGACACCACAAAGTCTGGTTTAGATAAACGATCGATGCCTACAACCTTTCCTTTGTCCTAAATTGGTGTTATTTTAAAATTACCTTTTAATAAGATACTAAAAATTCCTTTTGAAAAGATATCGTTGTTTTAATATTTTCTTTCTTAAAAAGTTGAGGGGGTTTTAAAAATATTTGTAAGTAAAATATACGTATGCTGTATCTAAAATATTTATTTCACATATCTTTATTTCTTATAGATACTTTAAAAATATATAATATTTAAATTAAACGAGGGTATCTTATGGAAGTAACCTATTTCGAGATCATTTTTATGGTATGGGTATGACAGGGGGGAAATGACAATTCATGGGTTACATCAGATTCCAGGTATTATGGGTGCGCAGTATAATTTTGTGTATAGAGGAAATTTAAACACCGTTTTAAATATGGGTTAATATTATGATGATTAAGAGTACAAGGAAAAAGTGTATGCACAAATATTATAACACCATTTTAAATGGGGGGTGATGATTATAAGTTGGAACTAGGTTATTGAAAAATAAGAAGGTGACAGGGAAAGGGGAGAGAGAGAGGCGGATCCTACCTTGTATTTGAGTCGAATGCCGAAGGGTTGAAAATGTGGGCTCGTACTAAATCTTCAATCGCTCCGTGTCCCGATTTTTCCTCTGTGATTGGATGGAGCCGTAGCATCGGCGTCGGCGATACGAAGGCACCAGTATTTTTTTTAGAATTTTTGGAGTTCGGTGGTGTGAGAAATTTAGGTTTGAAGGTGTCTATTTATAGCGTTTCGTTTCTAACAATAAAATCCAAAAACGTTAAAAAAATTCCTCAAAATCTGCGCCGGCCCATGATTTGCTGATGATTTCCTCATGATTACGCCCGCCTCCTTAATTCGTGGCTGTTGGATCTGCATCCAACGGCCCAGATCGCACCGCCTTCCTCCACCGCCTTGCCATGCGTCGCCATTCGATTCGCCCGCAGCTGTGTGTGGGGATCACGCGCTTTCGCATGGTCCCCACCACGTGGGTGCCTTCAGCGGCTCTGGGCCGTTGGATCTTGTGATCCAACGGTCCAGGTTAAAGGGAATATTAATTATATATATATATATATATATATATATATATATATATATATATATATATATATATATATATTATATATAAAATAACATTTCTGTTTATTATTTTAAAAATTGGATTTGGTTTTAAAAATTTGTTAAAAATAGTTAAAAACACGGGAAAATTATGGAAAAATTCCAGAAAATATATTTTATTATTATCTTTAATATAAAAATAGTTTTGGGCTAAAACTAAGTAATATAACCATTTCTATGGTTTTAGCTAGTTACTAAAATTATAGAATATCTAGTTTATCCTTTAAAATATTTTTAATTGATGATAGAAATATGTAGATTATTTTAAGGCGTTATAAAATTTTATTAAAACATTTTAAGCCCATAAAAAGAATAAATAGATTTTAGAAATTTCCTTTAATCATATTTAATGCTTTGAAAATTATTAACATTGCTTTAAAAATTAGTATTATTATAAAAGAAACATGTAAATAGTTATTTGATATTAGAAATATAAATAAAATATATTTTATTAGGTATTAGAAAATATGGTCATTGCAGAGATGCTAGAGGAGGCGAAGAGCGAGAGATTCTTCATGCTGTCGCCGATGATACAAAGGCCGGGCATGCGACTCCGCGATCCATATTGCGCCTTTCATCGGTTGTAGGGACACTCGACTGAGAACTGCAAACAGCTGCACAATAACATAGAGAAGAAGATCCGCTCCGCTCAAATGGAAAAGTACCTGCGAGACAAACGTCAAGCAGATAGGGAGCAAAAAGACCAACCTTGCACCGGAGAGTTGATGGTCAGACAGATTATGGTCGTCTCCGTTGGCTTGACTCCGAGCAACTAAGATACCCGCCGTATCAGGCCGATCATGACCTTAAATGCTTCCCCTTCCAAGAAGTACAAAAAGGTTGCTCTCATCACCTTCACCGACGAGTACTTTCTTGGCATATCGGTCCCGCATAATGATCCCCTAGTGATCATGGCCTGGGTGAGTAGCAGGAGAATCCTCGTTGACTCAAGGAGCTCATCGGACATCCTATTTTATGACTGCTTCCAGTATTGTTGGGGTAAAAAATTACACCCCAGTTGACCAAGTCAAAGTCAGTCAACCCCTAGCCAAGCGGGTCCAAGCCTAAGCGAAGTGGGCCAAAGCCCATGTCAAGACCAAGCATGGAAGGGGCTAGCTCCATGCCAAGAATGAAGCCATAAATTAGTTTAATGTAAATCTTTTTTTATATAAATGTAAGTAAGAAAAATGGGCATAAACCCAAATTTTTGTAAAGCCCATGGCTCACGTGCAAAAGAAATGAGCACATGGGGTATGAGATGGGAAAAATGCCATTTTGTATAGCCCAAGGGGCTATGTGTAAATCTATAAGCCTATATAAGGCAACATGATAATGGAAAAAAAAGATAACTTTTCATTCTCTCAAAAAATTAGGATTCTGTGCCTCCTTCTCCTTCCTCAAGGTTCTAAACTCTCTTTCTTTCTTTGAATTAAAACAAGAGTTTAACTCTTCTTTTTCCAAAAAAACAGTTTTTCACCATAAAACTCTAGAAGGGGAGCTCGGATCTTCCATCAAATCCCAAAAAGGGGGAGATTTTTGAGCCTCACCCTTTTTTTCTCCAAGATCCAGCCAATAGGGAGGAAGAGGAGGAAAAAGACCCATTTCCTAAAAACCATAGTTCAGGAAGATCCAAGGCTCAAAAGAAGATCCAAGGCTATAGTGGAGAAGAAAGGAGTCCTCTTGGATCCTTCTCTTTTCTGGGAGTTTCCAAAGTCCCTCAGGAGTTTAACTCCAAATCCACATCCAATTTATTACATAGGATTTTAACTCTAAATTCCAATCTTTTGAGAGTTTAACTCCAAATTTATACCTAATTTCTGTTTAGGAGTTCAACTCCAAAACCTCTCGGGAGTTCAACTCCCAGTCCGGGGGCTAAGCCCCTTTCTCTGTTGGTGTTTCCAGCGGTCGCGTGCCGCGCACGTGACCCGCTAGCGCCCGCACGCAGGGCACGTGACCCGCGGGCGCCCAGTGCCCGCGCGCAGGGCACGTGACCCGGGGTGCGCGCCACTCACGCGTCCTTAGGACGCTCCTCAGCCTTTTTTATACACTCCACATTCAAAACACGTCCCCCATTAGAAAAAATTTCTAACGGGGCGCTGCTCCGCACCCCGCAAGAGGGCTGCTAGCCCCATCGGCCCTGCACCTCGCAAGGGGGCTTCTAGCCCCCTTGACCCCTAGCCCGCTATCTGGGTAGTAGGACCACCATAAACTCTGTGAGGCCCCCGGTATACCTAAAACCCCTCAAGACACACATACGCACACTGCACATTGAGTTCGCATGACTAATTGACCCGTTATTCGGAGGTTCCTTCGCTTCAAAAGCGAGCGTTAATTAACGGCAGCTTAGTTCGTGGCTGCCAGATATTCGGATTCTCATAATCAATAAACCCCGGCCTACCCTAGGCTGGGGGGAATCTGTATATGAATGACAAGCGACGCGTATTCCCATCTCAATGGGGTGACGAAAAACACCATACAGATTCTGGTATGCCCGGTGGAACCTTTTCACTCCTCCTATATTTAGGGTTAATTGTTCATGCGAACTCAATCAACATATATATCGATTGCCTGTACTAAAGTCATTTTTTACCTTTCTTGTGTGTACAGGTTAACAGCTTTCAGTTACAATCTCGAACTCAGCAATTATGTCTCCAAAGACGAGCTTCATTTCCGACGTGACCCCGATCTAGTACGTGGTCAAGATTAACGCCCGCATGGTTCTCCCTGCAAGTCTCAGCCGGCAATGGGAGGAGTAACCCCGTCAATTTGGTTACGTTATCATCTACCCTGCCGGAAGCGCTCATCTGGAAGAAATCCCGGCAAACTAGGTGGCCAAGACGGTCTCAAGGGGCAAGAGGCTGAACGTTGTGATCACTAAGGCACCACAACCCAAACTTAAGACGGTGTACGAACGACTCTCTGGTGCTCCAGCTGGGGGCAAGAATTCCGGTTCAAAGGGCAACATCAAACGTTGCGGACGAGCTTAGAGGACGACTCCAACAAGTGCACAATCAGGAGTATCTCCAAAGACCTCCATCGCCCGGTCTACGGTGGTTTCCCGAAGAGCCATAGCCAGCTAAGTGCTCAAAACAGAAAGGCTGAGACAGAAACGGCTCAGGTATCAAGCGAACAAGAGGGCCAGGACTCCGGCCAAAAGGAATCTTGTGAGGTTCCAAGAGCAGGGTCATCCCGCGACGATGGCTGAGTCGGCCGTAAAAGTCAGCAGTTCCATCGAACCTCTGAAGTGGGTTCAGAAAAATACCATGACCGCTAGAATCATGAAAACAACTGCCTGAATGAAACTACAAAGAGATGTATCCCAGCCCCAACAGAGAAAGCATGACACCGTCTCTTCAAGAGTCTATCAGGCGCTCTGTGCCGCATAGAAACAGCGGGGCAAAGCCAAAAAGGAAGCGCCGGCACCATTCAAGAACCCGGTCAGGCCAGCCGCCTTCAGTCGATTGCTCATTACCGAAAAAGAAGGGCTACGACATCAGTCCGCAAAATCAGCTGCCAATAATGAAAATACGGCTGTATGTGTTATCCATATGGTCTATATGGAGGGCGCGCGTCCCAGCGACAACTTGCGCCGCAAAAACAAGGATGGGGCCACCACATCCCAAGCCCAATCTGGCTTGAATGTGGTTGTCGTTTCCCAAGATCAGCCGCCTTCGCTGGATGATGAAAACAGTCTCGATGAGGCCGATAGACAGAAGGACCCCTTAGTCCATATAGAGTCAAGCTCGGATAGCGAGGAAGAGCCGACTTTCCGCCTCAGGACCGCAGAGTAAGAGCCGCTTCAAGAGCTTCAAAAACAGCTCAGGAGCAAAGATAAAGAGATGGCCAAGCTCTATTCGAAAATTAACGACCTAATGAACGTTGTAATGCAGGTCACGGCTCAAATTGCTCGGGCGCCTCCCAATCAAGCATAAGTCTCTACTCATGAGCCACGTGATGACAACCTGAGGCAACCGATGCCTATCCCCTTGGGTCCAAAATTGGGTGAGCCGCACGAAACCCGACCACATTCCGCTTCTGGGGACGCTTTGGCCCCAGATATCACCATCCCGCTAATACAAGATCGGATAATGGATTTGGTCACAGCAAGATTAAAACATTGGTGGCCAAAGCCGAAGATCAAAAAGAAATTGGCAGTAGTGGGCGGCCATATCCCGCACAGTACGATCTAATTGAGTTCCCGAGTGGCTACGTCATTCCCAAGTTCCGAAGATTTGACGGGATGGGAAACGCGAATCAGCACGTCTCCCACTTTAAAGTGTCGTGCAGAAATATAGGGGGCAATGATGAACTCTTTCTTCATCCGTTTGTCAATAGTCTGACATATGTTGCTTTCGACTGGTACGCGAGCATACCAGACGGGTCCATCATTACTTTTTCCCAATTGGAGTCTCTCTTTTGGCAAAGGTTCTGTTAGTGTATATGCCCTAGGGCCATTATTGTATCATACTAGCTTGTATATTACTTAATGGAAACTTGGGATATTCACAGTTATATTAACAGTCATGCTAAACATGGTAGTATGCTACTTGGTTTATATCTATCTTAATATGTGTGTACGTATTGATAGAGCCCTTAGGATCTTGCTTGACTACCAGCGTTGTGATGGCAGTCACACTAGTGGGGACTGGGTAGTCTATAAGCGCATCCTTTTTCAGGTCCCTAATCGTAGGATTATCGAGACAGGGCATCGATACTCCGGAGTAGACTAGTGTGTACGCTTCTCATCCCAGTTGGGGAGATGGTCTGTCCCACAACCATCAGTACGTCGTACTGGAGATAGTATACAGGTGCTCGTTGGGTTACGGGTACACTGGAAAGGACTCTCAGGGAACTGTTGGTTGGTATTATACCCGTCGTCAGTTAACAGTTCCCAGGTGACATGAGTACAGCATAGTCCGCAGACTTGACACTGCCGCTTTGCCTCGAATGTGTTCCCACTGTTCTTAGATTGCTACCCTACCACGGCTCAAAGGAGTCGTGCAAACAGGTAGCAGTTGGGTGCAGTCCGGAAGCACTTAGAGGCAGTGGCGGTTAGACAGGATTCGTCTCTCCCGGTATTGGGAGTTGATATCGCACTGTGTTTGGAGAGCCATTACGCAAAGTCCCTGGCCAGGAAAAGCGAGATTTACTGGTAGGTTTTCCAGTAGCTTCTCAAAGTGTAATGGGCTTCGCTCCGACACGACTTATACCGCTTTCAGGGGACTGACGCTTACCGCCCCCGAGCCCCAATATGCGATAGTCCTAGACGAACAGACCAGATTATACGGAGATTGTCACATCAGGCTCAGTAGGAGTTCGGATGGGTTTCCTCATCGGCCTTCTTATCGACATCTAACTGGGGACCGTTACGTACAGCTAGTGCCGCTTGCGGTCTGTGGTTAAACCCACTGCCAGCGTAGTAGTCGAGTCTTTAGAGTCTCACACAGAGAGTTTCCCTGCTTCGGGCGAAACGATTTAGAGGTCGTATGGTTTTACGACAGGGTTCGGACACATACGTGTTTTCACGCACGTACGATGTTCGGACAGTTTTTACTAGCGGGCTTTGGTTTAAGCCAGATTCTAGTATTGGATTATTGGATTAATACAATCTCAGTATTTCCGTATTTTCACGGATGGGAGGGGCGTTCTCGTAATTTGTCGAGAACTTTCTAGAAGATTGATGAGTTGGATGCTTAGGTGGAATTTGCATTAATTAGTTTAATGACTCATGGTGTGATTCATCCATAGGAGTTAATGATGCATTTATTGTTTAAATGACTCATGAGATGAATCACAAGGTGAGTTAATGAAGCATGATGATAATTGTTATTTGTTATTCATTTAATAAATATCTTATGCTTCATATATTCACAATGATTTATTATTCCAAGATCATTCTCACTCTCACCTTCTCTCTCTCAAGCTCTCTCTCTTCAAACCCTAACCCTAATCCTCTCATATGTTGAGATCCTAGGGTTAGTAAGACTCATAGATCCCTAATCCTATTCTATATCCTCTAGGTTGCTTTGATTAGCACTCTTAGTTACCTAGTTACCTCAAGTTAGAGGTCAAGCTTGGAGAAGTAGCTCTCGGGTGGATCTTCTATCACAAAGAGGAGGCCGACGAGGAGGTGGTCAACGAGAACAAGAAGGACTTTGTTCATTAGGTATAATCTTCTTTCATAGTAGCTAATCCCTCCTATGATGTTGTTAGTTAGGGTTTGGCAAAGATCCGTAAGTTAGTCGATATTTGTTTTAAACAAAATGATTGTTTTACCTATTCCGCCTCCTCGTAACTTGTGGGGTGTCTAACGTTGACATACAGGTTCATGAGTGTCAGTGATAAAATCTCCATTGCTGACCTTGTGAGGACCAAGACAGGAAACAACGAAGGCAACACGGACTTTATTGCCCGATGGCGCAATCTCACTGTCAAGTGCAAACCGCCTCTAGAGCAGGACCGGTCCGTCAGCCTCCTCATTGGGAATCTCAGCAATTGGATGGTCTCATTCTTATGTATAGCAGGCCTTAAGACGTTTCAGGAGCTGGCCAAGAGAGTTCAAATGTTGGAATGCTCGAAGCAAGAGTTTGCCCGAGACTCTCAGAGAGACAAGCCTTGGAGAAGCAATAGGGACGACAACCGTAGAAGCGGGAATTCCAGCAATTCCAATGTCTTTAATGCGTCCGATAATGAAGACAAGCGAAAGGCTGGCGAATCCAAAACCAACCGGTCTCGAAAGCCAGTGCTGGGAGAAGAAGGGCCTTCCCTATAGGAGAAAAAGAACAAGGCTTACTCTTTCATGAGGGACAAGGTCCTAAAGATATTCAAAGATGCTCTGAACAATGGTCTACAATTACCGGAGTCAAAAAGACCTCACAAAGCAAAAATGACCGACAATCCTCTATATTGCCCATACCACCGATTAGTGAGCTGTTCATATCAGATTTTTACATTTTTATACCGCCGATTCTTGATCACATTGCATATAGGTAGGTACTTTTGATCTGTGTTTGCTGAATAATTGCAAGTTACAGGTTCTCAGCTCTTTACAGTGAAATTCATAAAAAGTCCCAACAAATGCGGGACTACGACCAACAACAGATAAATACCGATCTCCGCTCACCATCCGTATGATACCGCCTACGAGTTTAAGGGACAAAATGGCAAATTATTGGTCACTTCAATGCACATAGCACAAGGGCAGCAAAAGATCCAAGACTTCAACGCGGAGCTCAAGGCTAAAGTCCACATCATTTTGCATGGCTGAAAATCTGGAAGAAAACTAAAGAGATTCTGAGAAACCAAGTGTACAAAATAGAAGAGAACAGCAACATGAAGAAACCCAGAAAAACGAGAAGTTAAATCCACCAAATGGCCGCGGAACCGCGGCTAAAAAGGCACTTCTGCCGCAGAACAGCGGCCGCGTCTGAACAGTATCGGTTGCGTCAAAGCAGCGTTGACTCAGCTCTCTTGGGGTAGTTTTGTAATCTCGTATTTGGCTCAGATTGTAAACCTAGGGTTTCACTTTCCTGTCTATAAATAGCAGAGCTCAAAGCCAAACTAGAGTGTGCTTTTATTTATTTAGATTTTAGGATTAATTCTGTAGTTCTTCTTTATTATTTTTCTTCCATAAAAAATTGTAGTGAGTAATGAGTGATGATTAATAAAAAAATAAGAAAAGAGAGTTCTTTTTACCTTGCATGTCTATTTATTATTTGCAATTTTTCATTTGCTAATTTAGTTGTATTATTTTATTGTTATTTTTTTCTTGTTTTTCTTCTTCTATTTTTTTTATCCTTTACAACGATGATGCTTGAGTAAGATCCTTGCCAAGGTGAGATCTCAAATAGCTAGTTGTAATTCTTCTTAAACCTCATTTCTTTCTATCTTCCTCTTGTTTTTATCTTTTTAATGGGTGAGTAATTTCTCACTTGTTAGGGCAGGAGAAGGAAAATTTGAGAGAAGGAAATCTCTCTCACTCTTTTCTTTGCTCAATACCTTAATTCAGACTCCCTTTAATTTAACCATAATCCGCTCACTACGGCACCCTATCCTACATGATAGCGGTGATTCCCTAATAAGACCGGTTGTGATTGAATTAACCGGAGGTTAGGGCAAAGAGCCAAGAACGGACGGACAATGACCAAAAGCAAAAAACAAAGCATGGAAAGCCTAGCTTATACTTGCAGGTTCCTTCCTAGTCGTGCTAATCCCCATTGTTGCCAATTACCGTAACACCGATATTAAGAATGGCAATGAAAGGAGTAAGAAATTCCTAACTCAAACTAACCAAATCCTAACCCTAACAAGATCTTTTATCATCCTTTATTTCATTAGTTGATCTTAAAACAAATCTCGACATATTTGGATTTAACTTGTTAAAACATAAAGAAAAAGATTTCATCTCCCTATGGATCGATCCGTACTCAACCGGCTAACTACCAAGTGAAACCGTCTTGATTGCGGTAATTAAAATTAAGCACGCAGAAAAATAACCAATCAAATGGCGCCGTTGCCGGGGAGACGGTAGTTTATTTCTTTGTGTAATTTTGGGTTAATTAAAATATAAAAATACAAAAAAACAAAAATATAAAAAAATAGAAAATCATCTTGTTATTTTTTATTAGTTTTTGTGCAAGTGTGCAGGATATGAAGAAGGTCAAGTTCAGTGCTAAAGTTGTGGGGAGTTAGACCCATCTCTCGTGGCTACACCGCGGCGGATCAAGACGGAACCATGGTCTTGCTGTAAAATTCTGGAGTACATTCAGTGAGCCAATCAAGATTCCGGAGATCTAAACAGGAAGAGGAGAACCAAATAGCACAGGATAAAAATTTGAAGCCGTCAACCTTCTGAACTGCCGCGGAATCGCGACAGAATCACAAGTTTGACCGCGGAACCGCGGTCAAAGGGTGACTTCAGCACCCAAAACTCTCTGTGAGTATTCCATTTCTCTTCTCCACTCCTCTGAACTCCACTGAAATATTTTTTCTGCAGCATTCTTTGCACAAATTCTCTTCCCCTCTCCAATAAACCGTTTTTGTTCAGGATTCTTTGCGCCGCCACCAAATAAATTTTTGCAAGTGTTTTAGATTTTTGGTTATTACTGTTTTGCATAAATAATACGGATTTTAAGGGGCTATAACACAAATTCAGATTGGATGGGGATTTCATCACCCTTCCTAACACCCCAAAAATCACTAAAAGCATACGCATTACCCTTGAGCTTAATTAAAAAATATCCAGACTCAGCCAACTAAGGACTGTTGCGCTCAATAGGACAGAGGAAGGTTGTGGGCATTCAATCATTTATCTAAACTTGAATTTGTGGTGCCTAGGCTAGATAAGTGAGAAAGGTAATTTTAAAAGGCCCGTCTCACGGTTATTCGTGAGCGGAACCCTCCTTTCTTCATTTGTGCTTACCTGGCCACAATTGGCAGTGAAGAGACGATTTGAGGGTTATCTCACAACTTGTCACTTTGGAACAGTTAAGAGCAGTCTCATGGACTTTGAAGACCATAGCTCTAGGTATGATTGTGCATGTTTTAACTGTGATTGTTTGAAGTTGTGCCATAAAGTCTGTACACATTTTGGCAAAACTCTTTCTAAAAAAAACAAAAAAACAAAAACTTTTATAAAATCTTGCCCTTTAATGCCCGAATCCCATTTCACTCACCTTCCATCCTCATTTCTTCATTGACGTTTTCTTACCCTCACATTCTACGCTTTGACTACAATAAACTCGTTTAGTGTATGTCCGGTTGGACTCGGGACACTAGTGCCCGCCTAGTCCGCGTTTCGTTAGTCGCTACCGACTACGCGATCGACTCCGACGTCGAAACTCCCTCCACACCTCTTTCATCCTTGCCTTTGCCGGCCAACTCTAACGTTGACCAGAATTCTGTTCATACATTCTCACCGTCACCTTCACCATCACCAAATTCTTCTTCTGAGATGTCAGGATTTCCTCCTAACATTACTTTACCTCCCTCGGGACTGATTCCACTTTATCTAGATGCGAATAACCCGCAACCACCTCCTGTTGAAGCGCCACAGCGAATCGCGCTTTAGGATCGTTTCTATCCTACCCGCTCTGCACTTCCTACCTGTCTTTCACTTCTGCCGGCGAATAGGGATAATTTCGAAATTAAACCCCACGTCATCAACATGTTGCCTAAATTTCATGGGCTGGAATCGGAATATGCCTACATCTTCATTAACAAGTTCCAAAACGTCTGTGCAATGTTGAAGACAACCCAACTGTCCAACGATACTATACGGCTACGAGTCATTCCTTTCACTCTGTGTGATCTTGCTGAGAAGTGGCTGTAAAGTAACACATCGCATTCCATAAATAGTTGGGATGAGTTTGTAAAAGCGTTTCTTAAAAAGTTCTACCCAAATCACAAAACCGCGAGAATACGAAACGAAATTAACCAATTTTCCCAGCTTCCTACCAAACCTTTTTGGATGTGTTTTGACCGATACAAAGACCTTCTTGTTCAGCGCCCTCATTACGGTATTGAGAGATGGCAACTTTACCAGACCTTATATGAGGGCCTGAATCCAGCAACTTAGCAGTTGCTGGAAACCATTGGTCAAGTCCACTTCTTATCCAAATCTGACGAGGAAGCTTGGCAATTTTTCGACGATCTCGCGGAATAAACACTTCAATTGGAAAGCACCAGACCGAATACTTCATCTACTTCTTCCGGTCTCTCTAAGGCAGGCGTTCATCAACTTGATATTTCAATTGCAATGAAGGCCGAAATGGGGGCGATCACGCGAAACTGGAAGCAATTGAGAGCAAATTTTCATCTCCTTCTCCTACCCCTGCTCTTCTCCCTCGTACCATCTGCGCTTGTTGTTCTGATCCATCACACTTGACCGAAGAGTGTCCTTACAACGCACCTGCTCAAGGACAGGATCCGGTCAATACTGCATTTCAGCAAAGACCAAGAAATGATCCATACTCTTCCACTTACAATTCTGGTTAGAGGAACCACCCTAATTTCGCTTGGGATCAGAACCAGCAACAATTCCAAGGCCACAACAATTTCCAGAGGCCTCCTCCTCCTCAACAACAAGCTCAACAACAAACTCAACATCAATATCAGCAGCCCTTCTAACCCCAACCTTATCAAAATCCGACGAATAATTTTGCACCGAACTGTTCCCCTCCGAATGGCGGCCAAGACGCGAGGACGTCTTGCCTGAAATTCGGGGCAGATGCTATATGGTTTTATCCGTCTACCTCTCCGAAGATGCCAAGTTGATTTATGGCACCATGTATCGGAGGTTTAGATGGATGCGGCCGATGTAGCAGACTTCGTCAGATTCCCCCTCGCTTGAGGGGTTTTTGATTGTGGGGACGCTCTTCCCTGTAGGCGCAAGCCCCTGCAGTTAATTACGCTACCGCGTCGCGGTAACAACTTTCTCTTTCTCCAGAATTTCACTTCGTGTCGTGTGTGTTTGTTTTGTTTGTGGTTGCCCGTGGATTGTATACGGAGACTATTTATTTCGTCGCCCGTAGGACGTAGATTAGTCCCAATCCGTACTTTCTTAGATTTGGGTTTTGGGTTTTGGTTTAAGGATACGTTAGCCATATTTGAGGCTAAGATCAACTTAAACGTTTGTTAATGATACGTTAGTCAAATTTCCAGACTAAGATCTACTTAACGGGATCGTTTAGATCCGACAAAAGAGCATTTGGGCTCTATTGTTCTAGTTTAGGGACATAGTGGTCCGTTGCATGTATGGCCGTCGGGACCCATCACCTCTCTGACGACGTTGAAGAATTACAACGACAGATGTCAGAGGAGTTCAGGGATGTACCCTTGAACCAAAGTTGTTTTGGAGTTCTATAGTCCAATTTGGGGCTAAAGTCTGTTTGAAGGTTTCAGGATACGTTAGCCGTATTTAAGGCTAAAATTAACTTAAACGGTTGTTAAGGATACGTTAGTCCAATTTGGGATTAAGATCGACTTAACGGGATCGTTTAGATCCGACAAAAGAGCATTTGGGGGCTCTATTGTTCCAGTTTAGGGACATAGTGGTCCATTGCCAGTTTAGGAACATGGTGGTCCATTGCCAGTTTAGAGACATGGTGGTCTAATACCAGTTTAAGGACATGGTGGTCCATTGCCAGTTTAGGAACATGGTGGTCCATTATTAGTTTAAGGACGTTTCAGTCCGATATTAGTTTAAGGACGTTTCGGTCTAATATTAGTTTAAGGACGTTTCGGTCCACGAGTTTAAGGACCCCGCGGTCTGTATCGATGTGTGGTCGTCGGGACCCGTCACCTCTCTGACGTCGTTGAAAGATTACAATGATAACGTGTCAGAGGAGTTCGGAGATGTACCCTCGAACCGGATGTAAATTGATTTAGAGAGCAGCCGTGCTCAGTCAATTTAATTTGAGGACTTACAGCCACGATTGGGCTAAGTCCAGTTTCAATATTCTTTTGTCTTTGGCCTATTAGACCTATACTAGGGCTTTGCCCCTTTTAAGTAATGCACTGCATTATTTTCTTAGTTTGGGCCCTGCCCCTTTTATAAATGATGCAGAGTATCTACTTTGTTTGGGCTCTGCCGTTTAAAATGCATAGCATTTTTATTATTTTGTCTGGGCTCTGACCATTTATGAACGATGCAGAGCATCAATTTTGTTTGGGCTCTGCCCTTTTTATTGCATTGCAATTTAATTAGGCCTACTAGGTCTTTTTTTGATTTGGGCCTGGCCCTTTAAGAAATGCATTGCATTTGTCAGGTGCTTTGCGCCAAACAGAGAGCGCAAGCGCTTGTGGTGACGACACGTGTCACGCAAGCGCAGTGCGCTACACCAATGCGCTGCGCTTGCGCTGCTAACACGTGGCGCGCTCTGGTGAGGTGCACTAATTTCAGAGAGCAAAGCTCTATCTTAAAAGCGCACAGCGCAAGTGAGTCAGATGCTGACACGTGGCGCTCTCTGGTGGCTTGCGCCAACCCAGGAGCGCAACAGTGCAGTTTTGTAAGTGCAAAGCACTATTAATTTGATAATAATATTTTTTTTAGAATCAATGGTTCATGACAAAGTGCAAAGCACTATTAATTTGATAATAATATTTTTTTTAGAATCAATGGTTCATGACAAAGTGCAAAGCACTATTTGATTTCTTGATCTAATTTAGATTAAAAAAAACAAGTATTTTCTTGTTTCTCTTATTGATCTCTAAGAACCAATGGTTCATAAGTGCAAAGCACTATTTTTTTTTATTTTGTTTTTTATTAAAGATCATTGACCTTGTTCTTAGATCAATGATCTATCAGAAGAAATTGTTCTATCCTAAAGGGTTTTTTTACCTTTCTTCTTGAAATTTCTTCAGAGTTCTCTCCATTTGAAAATTTTGATTTCTCACAAAAATGTTGATTCCTTTGAATTGAGGTCTAGGGTTCTTTTTATAGTGCCCATAAATTAGTTAAATTTGTTAAAGAGATCTTTCTCTGAGTGATTTGGGGAATTTTCCCTACCGTTGGATCTTTAATCCAAGAGCTTCTGTTTTATAGAAGAAAATCTTCTTGTTTTAACAAGAACAGAAAGATTTCTTTAAAATCTTAATTCTGTTTGGCGCAAACGCCCCAGCGCGTGACACGTGTCGCGCAGCACAGAGCAGAGCGCAGCGCAACTGCGCTAGCGCATCTGCGCTGACACGTGTCGTGCAGCGCAACTGCGCTAGCGTATCTGCGCTGACACGTGTCGTGCAGCGCAGTGCTTGTGCAACTGAAACGTTGCTTCCTTTAATAGAACTTTGCTCTGATTGGGTGCGCTGCCTTGGACGCTGCGCTGATATATCTGCGTCTGACACGTGGCGCGTTGCACCCGGGATTTGAAGCGTTGCTTCAAAATTTGAATTTTGAATTTCAAACAGAGCTTTGCTCTGATTGGGGACAAATGCCCCCCCCACCGTTGCGCTCACGTGGTGCGCACGTGAGTGCGGCGGTGGCAAGCTCCTGACCGTTGGATCAAGGGGTGAGCTGAAGGGGCGCAAGTGCCTTATAAATAGGACCTATGGCCCAAAAAAAACTTCACTCTTTTTTCAAGATTTTTGATTTCAACAGAGCTTTGCTCTTGCTTAAGAACTTCAGAGCTTTGCTCATTTCCAAAGTTAGAAATTTTAGGTAAAATTAATTTAAATCAAATTAATTTAAATCAATCTTAACCAAAAGAGCTTTGCTCTCATAGATCTTTTGATCTAAAGAAATCCTCATTTGGGTTTCATAAACAGATATTTGCTCTCAAAAACTTATAGATCTACAGAGATCTTGTTCATGGGTTCTAACCCATGAATAGAGCTTTACTCCTGAACCAAATGTAGATCTTTTAGATCTGAAAAATAAAGAACTTTTCATAAGTTTTCATGGATTTTTCAAGATTCCAAAAATCTTAATTTTAAATTTCTTTTTTAAAATTTTCTTTCTGATGGAATATTACAGAGCTAAGCTCTTTTTAAGGAATTTTATTCCTTTGAGACCAGAATTTGACAAGTGTCATTCTGTAACAGAGCTTTGCTCTGAAAGAGGAGATTTTCTCCTTGTCTCTAGGGATTCCCCACTGATGAGAATATTCCCTTGGGGATCTTTTCTTTAACTGACAGTCTCACCCAATGATAGGGCTGTCTTATTAAATGAGGCACTTTCATCCAGATTTTGTGGGTCCCCATTTGGTCCCCTACCCACTGCACTGCAGTGTGGTGTGATTAATTTTAATTTAATTAATTTTTAAATTCAGTTAATTGAAAAATTTTTAAATGCCAAGCGTTAGAATTGCAGCACTAACGGTTATTTTTGTTCCTTTGCAGTAACTATGTCTCTCGATACCTCATTCCCGTTTGCTCGTTCGGAGGAGGGATTTCCCGAAGCGTCCTTGGACCGCGAAGTCCTGGCCATGATTAAGGACTACGACCCGGAATACAAGAGTCTCCATCTTTGGGGGTCGTGGTATAATCAGATTATCATGGGTCGACGGAGCTTCACCTGCGCAGTGCCGTCAGAACCCATCACGGCGATTCACTATGCCACCCCACCCTCGGTGCAGTATGCCGTGGAGATGGTTGATTGGACCTCAAAAGGCATTCTTTATCCCGCTATGGATGCGATTCCGGTCCAGCGTCCTATGGTTATGGATATCCTAGGACGCCGTATCTGTCAGGACGAGGCGCGACCTTGGGGGCAATCATATAACGTCGGTCTGATCCCCCGCCACCCGATCGGCTATCTGCCGTGGGCCCGGTATATCCTATCGACGAAGAAGTCACAGTTGAAAGGTTGGGATTGTACACTGCGGTCTACGTTTCTCTCTTCCAGTATCCCACGCTTCCCACCTGGTGGTTCAAGGCCTTCTTGGAGCAGTGGAACATTCCTACCCACACTTTCCTTGCCATGGATCGGGAAGTGTCAATCTCTTTGGAGGAGTTCACGGAGGTATCCGGTTTACCAGTCATAGGGGAACACTATGAGGAGTTGCTCCTGACAGACGAGTACGTCTTCGGTGCTAAGCCGGTGGTAAGGGGGCTCACGCCGGAGAATGCTGTTCAACACCAATTCCCAAGCTTAATTAAAGTGTTGAACATCTATTAGGCCCTTTTCATCGAACATGGGAGTCGCGGAGTTAGCTTTGAGGATTTCATCGCTCGGTTCCTTCGTCCAAGCGTCCTCTCATCAGAAGCTGCCAAGTTCGCTACCCTGGATGACCCTTTCGGTCTAGGTGTAGATAACCTGCCGGAGAAGGAGATAGACCAAAAGGGTTTTTTCCTTCCAGACTTCCCGACTATGTATTTTGCAGAAATTGCGGCCCCTGGGATGGACGAGGAGGCCTTTTTCTTAGGATTTCTCGGGTTGTGGCTGAGTTGGTTTGCGATCGCAATGCACTCTCACCGTATGCGGCCCTCTGTCTTTTACCCATCCCACCGGATGGCCATCGGGGTAAAGGTAGTCGTTGGGATCGCCGGCTTGGCATACCTATATCATGGCCTCAATCGAGCAGCGAATGCTAATGAGCCCGGGGTACTGCACGTGGTCTTCCTGATGCACTACTTTGTATCGTGGCTCGAGCTACACATGGCGGGTGTCTTTGGCATGCACAAAAGGCCCTCGTTCTTCGACAAGTGTGGTTTCCCTCGCATTATACAGCTGATCGGCGCATCAATTGTGACCCCATCACCACGGAACGCCAGGGGTTTACTCCTTCACCCTCACACCATTAGAGCCGGGATGTCCTTTGTTGACAAGGTATTGACCATTGGAAAGGCGTTTACCACTGCGGTACGACCATTACACGACTCCTTTAAGGATGGAGCCACAGTTTTGACGGCCCGAGAGACCCTCCAATTGTATTCTATTAGACCGGGCTTCCTAGTCTTCAGGCAGAACGGTGCGACAATTTTCATGAGATATAACCCGCATCGTTTCGCCCAACAACTGGGCTACGATCAAGGGGTACCCTTGGAAGCTTTCCTACTGGAACCTGCTGCCAATGAAGAAGGGATGGAGAACGCGTTGCATCACTTCATGCGCCTGAACACAGGTTCTAATTTTTTTATCAGTGCCCCGACCTGCGCTGTACAACTCCTCAATGTATATAAAGAATGGTACAATCATGCGACGGGGGCCGTTATAAAGGAGGAAAGGCGATTGCTGGTCGACCGTAAGGGTGTGCCTCCAGGTACTGATCGTAACGCTCCCTTAGTGCCGAGGACGCCGGTAGTTCCTTCACTGAAAGATGACAGAGCCAGACCATCGCGTGCGCAAAGTCCTCCGCACGGATTGCCGCTCCTCGATATTGCGGATGCACCTCCAGCGCCCTGTGCTCCAGTGGAGACAGTGGTTGTAGCATCACCGGAGTCTGGCGTGGGTGCGGATATCGGGACCCGCCGTCCCAAGGTAGCTACTAAACGTAAGTCGATCCCACGTGCACCTAGGGTTGGCGGGCAGAAGAAAAAGAAGTCGCTCTTCACCACAGACGTCGCGCTCGGTCAGGAACCCCACGCTCCCTATGCCGAGGGCCTGAGTGAATATAGGACTAACGAGGGGTTAGTCATGCCGGATGACACGGATTTGGAGGCCGCCCTCAAAGCTTCGGAATGGTTAGCGAGGCGTGACACATGGCTGGCTAAGCTTGCGGCATCAGGTAATCACTAGTCGCATTTTCTATTACATCATATCTTTTATTATTGCCTTTGACTAATATTTTTCCTTCTTTTCTTCCAACAGGCATCACCACTGAGGAAGCCATCGCCGCTTCCCTGAAGACTTTCCAAGAGGAAGAACGTCTTAGAGCGTCCATGGGCCTTAGTAAGTTTCAATTCATCAAGTTTTCATTTCCCTTGTGTTATGGTCGATCTAACCTCTACCTTTTTATCGCAGGAACCTCAATGCCGCTCCCACCAAGTGACGCAGATGTTCTACCAGCTGCCGATGTTCCTGCTTCCTCAGGGTTACCGCAGGAGGTCCTTCTCGAAGAGCCGATGAGAGATGCCTTAAAGGCTCTGGAGGCATCTCTGAACGAGGACGACGACGCCTTAATGAAGGAAGCATCACAGAGGTCCATCGCGACAGCCCGGGAGGAGAGGAAACGGTCAAGGCGCGAAGCGAAAGCATGCCGGGCTGCTTTGGCTACGGGGGCGGGCCCCAGCACCGTCCCTCATGCTGATACTCCATCCGAAGAAGCCCCTGTCGCCCTATCCACTGCTCGCAGACAAGTGGCGCGCGCAGTTCGGAGCGCAAATGATAAATCCACTTCAGGTAATATTTCTCTCAGAATTTTATTGTAAGAATTATAATGCCATCGGTTCTTATATATTTTATCTTGCAGGGCCAAGTCCGACCGAGGGGGAGGCGGAGACCGTTGAACCCAAGGAAACAGAGGAGGCAGCACATGCCGAACTCGAGCCGACGGTGGGCAACGTCGCTGATGCTTCGGAGCCTGAGATGGAGGTTGAGGGGTCTGCAGCCGAGAAGGTCATTGATGCAGAGCCTGAAGTGGCGGCAGATGAAATGATCGTTATAACTGAGCCCAGGGTGGTGGCGGATGAGGCACTTGAGGCCGGCGACCTTGTGGTGAAGGCAGATGAGCCGATGGAGATCGCGGAGCCCGAAGGAGTGGCGGGTGAGATGAGCACGACTCTTGGGGAGGAGTCAGCCGCTCTCTCCCAAGAGTCCGGCAATGCTTCTATCATTGCCCTCTCTGCTTACGATCTTCCGCCGTCTTCTGGCCGCGCGAGCACTACGACGGTCCCCATCGAGTCGGGTGATGAGGCTACGGGCGGTGGCCTCATGTCGATGGAGGAGGGAGTCGCCTCCGTTTCAGCCGGGAGCTCATCAAGTAAATCCCAAGTTGCTGTCTTTCTTTACTTTACAATCCTTTCTGACAAGTTTGCCTTTTTCGTAACGCAGGTGCAGCCAGCGCCGATGCCCCACTGCTCGAGGGAGCGCCTTCAACGACTGCCTTGGCGGTGGTCACCTCTCAACCCCTTCTCATACCATCGAAGATGTTGGAAGGTATGGGTTTTCAATTTATTAATCTTATCTTCCAGACGTATAATTTGTGTACTAAAGTCGCACTGTTATTTCTTTTCAGGAGTGCTCTTTGATCATCTATATCAAGTGTTGCTCCCACACTTCTCCTTCCCATCTGAACTCGCTTCTCACTCTGGTGGTGGTGGTGAGTATAGTTCCAGGCTGATACCTTTCCTTTTCGGTGATAGAATTATTTCTAACTTTTTCTCATCCCGACTGCAGTGTTACAAATCGAAGGGGGAGAAGAAAGATCGGTCGCGCCACCGGCCCTTTCGGCCTTACCACCTGCTTCAACTGGTATAGTAGACTATCTTACCAATGACTTTTTCCATATTTATTGAATCGTCATCTAATCGCCTTTTGTCTTTCCAGCTATCATTCCGGTCTTAGCGCCCTTTGAGTCTCATATTATAATACCGGCAGGCCCTTCCCAGAGACGTCCGTCCTCGAAAAGTGCGGCGAATAGTCTGCGTATGTTGAGCGACTACATCGAGGAACTCGACGTCGAGGCTCCTACGTCTGCTGCGGACTTCGCTACAACGGTTAACTCGATGCTGGTGATATTTGCCAATTTCCATGACGAGGGCATCGTCGCATCTTGGGTTAATCACTGCAGAGAGATCGAGGCTCGCCTTCATCAGCCGGAGTCAATGTGTCTTGCCCCCGAGGTTTTGGCTGTGAGTACTCAACAGGGAGCATGGCTCGAGCAAAGCACTTCTCATTTCCGCCATTTGGAACAAGAAGCAGCTTTGAGACTGAAGGAGTGCCAGGAGTCTTCAAGCGAAACTGCTCGCCTGCGTGCTGAAGTTGAGGCGAACGCCGCTGAGGTAAATGCCGTCTTCGAGGGCCTTCTGGAGTGCATCTCAAATGGGCTAAAACTGAAGCGGGCACTTGATGTTGCTGAGCGTAATGCCTAAGGCCGCGAAGTCACCCAGCAGGCCGTCAGGGAGCAGCTCGCATCTCTCTTGCAGCAAAGGGCTCAGGTGGAAGCAGAGATGGCGGTGGTAGCAGATCAGCAAAAGGCGTGGAAGGAAGTGCATGAACAATTAATAAAGTTATGTAAGACGCTTCCTTCCCAATAGGTGCCTTTTGTACCAACAAACTTGTAAAAATTTTCTTTTTTGAATAACATGTATCCATTCTTTATTCTTTTGTACGATTCACCCTGTATTTGATTAAAGTCAATAAATAAAGATACATATTTTTTTTCTCTGCAATGTCTTGTATACTCTTTTGCTTTCTGTGTTCTCTTATTATCAGCATGCTGTCACAATTATCAGATAATAGAGTAAGCATCTTGATTTCTTCACGAAATAGTGATGGCTTAGGCTGCAGGTTCAGATCTGCCGTCTAAGACTTTTCAACTCTATGAGCCGTGAGGGTCTCATAAAGACTTTTCTCCCTACGGATCGAGAGGATCTCGTAGGTGTATTTTCTCCTTAGGAATCGTGAGGATTCCTAAGTGTGTTTTCTCTTATAAGTCGTAAGGATCCTATAAGAGAATTTTTCCCTCTTATGAGTCGAGAGGACCCGTAAGCGGTTGTTTCCCTCCTTGTCAGAACCCGACTTTGGAGAGTGAGACCCGTGAATAGTATACAAGAGACCGTTTTAGATCGACTTGCAGGGTCCCATTTGTTTCCCCCAATCAGAGCAAGGCTCTACTGAATTTTGAAAATTCAAAATTTGAAGCAACGCTTCGGTTTCCGTGCGCAGTGCGCAATTTGCCACATGGCAGAAGCCAATTCGGCAGCGTAACGCCCGAGACGGTGCGTCTCATCAGAGCAAGGCTCTTCAGAAAACATAATTAATACTTAAACTGCGCAAATGCATAGCAGCGAGACACGTGTCTGCGCAAACTCACGGATGCGCAACACGTGTCTGCGCAGTTGCGCAATCGCAACTGCGCAAGCGCACGGATGCGTGACACGTGTCTGCGCAGACGCGTGGATGCGAGACACGTGTCTGCGCAGTTGCGCAATCGCAACTGCGCAAGCGCACGGATGCGTGACACGTGTCTGCGCAGACGCGTGGATGCGCGACACGTGTCTGCGCAGTTGCGCAATCGCAACTGCGCAAGCGCTCGGATGCGCGACACGTGTCTGCGCAGTTGCGCAATCGCAACTGCGCAAGCGCACGGATGCGCGACACGTGTCACGCGCTGGTGAGTTGCGCAGCAACTGAATGAAAATTTAAGTGGATCTTTTCTGTTCTCCTGTAAAACAGGGACCCTTGGATCTCTGATCCAATGGTGGGAAAATTCCCAAAATAATTCAGGAAAAATTTTGTTAACAAATCCAACAACTTTGTGGGCACTATAAATAAGACCCCAGGCCTCATTCAAAGGGCATGAGATAATCAATCATCATTGAGAGAGGGAAAAAGCTTCTGAAAAAAGAGAGCTCTTGAAGATTAATCAAGAACAAAAAAAAAAGAAGGTAAAATTTCTGAAGAACAGAAAATAAAAAGATAAATAGTGCCTTGCACTTGATATGAACCCCTGGTTCTAAAAAATAAAAGGATAATAAATAGTGCCTTGCACTTGATATGAACCCCTGGTTCTAAAAAATAAAAGAATAATAAATAGTGCCTTGCACTTGATATGAACCCTTGGTTCTGTGAAAAGAAAACAAGAAGAAAAACTTGTTTTCTTTTGATCTAAATGTAGATCAGAAGTGCTATGCACTTTTTTTTCTTCAATCAGAAGATTCTTGAGTTCCTGCAACTCATTATTTAAAAGGGCCTGGCCCAAATCAGAAATAAAAGGGCAGAGCCCTATTTAAAAAAATTCTTGAGGGCCTGGCCCAAATCAGATCACAAAACTAAAAGGGCAAAGCCCTATTTAGAAAAATTCTTGAGGGCCTGGCTCAAATCAGATCACAAAAATAAAAGGGCAGAGCCCTATTTGGAAAATTCTTGAGGGCCTGGCCCAAATCAAATCATACAAAGGGCAGAGCCCTGTTTGGAAATGCTTGAGGGCTTAGCCCAAATCAAACTGCAAGAATAAAAAGAGGCAGAGCCCTGTTTAGATTGATTCTTTTAATCGGGCAGAGCCTAAAATAAAAATTGGACTTAACCCAATCCTGACTGTAAGTCCTTAAATTAAATGCCTCTCACAAACTAAGTCACGACCGGTTCGAGGGTACATCTCCGAACTCCTTTGACATCTGTCGTTGTAATTCCTCAACGACGTCAAAGAGGTGACGAGTCCCAACGACCACTAAATTAAAATCGGACCGAAACGTCCCTAAACTAAAATCGGACCGAAACGTCCCTAAACTAATGACGGACCACTACGTCCCTAAACTGGCGACGGACCGAAACGTCCCTAAACTAATAATGGACCACCACGTCCCTAAACTGGAATATGGACCGCTACGTCCCTAAACTGACACGATAGGGCCCAAACGCTCTTCTGTCAGATCTAAACGATCCCGTCTAAGTTGATCTTAACCCCAAAAACGGTTAACGTGTCCTTAGACATCTAAATAAACAATAAAATCCCAAACCAACTTTGGTTCAAGGGTACATCTCGGAACTCCTCAGACGTATGTCGTTGTAATCCCTCAACGACGTCAGAGAGGTGACGAGTCCCGACGGCCGGATAATTAAATCAATCACTACGTCAGGTCGATCTTAGTCCAAAACAGGACTAGCGTATCCTTGATGAACGTTTAAGTTGATCTTAGTCGCAACGCGACCAATGCATCCTTAAACTAAAAAACACCAAACCCAAATCTAAGCAAATACGGATTTGGACTAATCCACGTCCTACGGGTGACGATATTACTCAGTCTCCGTACACAATCCACGGGCAACCACAAACAAGACAAACACACACGACACGAAGTGAAATTCTGGAGAAGGAGAAAGTTGTTACCGCGGTGCGGTAGCGTAATTAACTGCAGGGGCTTGCGCCTGCAGGGAAGAGTGTCCCCACAAACAAAAACCCCTCATCCTGAGGGGGAATCTGACGAAGTCTGCTACATCGGCCGCATCCGTCTAAACCTTCGATACACGGTGCCATAAATCAACTTGGCATCTTCGGAGAGGCGGACGGATAAAACCAAATAGCATCTGCCCCGAACCTCAGGCACGTGACGTCCTAACGTCGCAGGCCGCCGTTCGGAGGGGAACACCATTGTTCAGGAAGCAAGTTTTTAATCCCTGCTGCCTGAGGCTTCATCTTGCAAGTTGAGACGAATCGGGAATTTCCCGCGGAGACACTGGTTTCTTTGCGAGCCGACGCGAATCAGGAGGCTCTCATCAAGGACGCTGGTTTCCCTTAGTTGAGGTATTTGCCAGGGATTATTTTTTCCCTGGTGTTGAAACGAATCGAGAATTTCCCACGGAGACCTGGTTGCTCTGCGAGTTGATGCGAATCAGGAGGCTCTCGTCAAGGATGTTTGTTTCCCTGAGTTGAGGAATTTGCCAAGGATTATTTGTTTCCCTGGTGTTGAAACGAATCGAGAATTTCCCACGGAGACACTGGTTGCTCTGCGAGTAGACGCGGATCAGGAGGCTCTCGTCAAGGATGTTTGTTTCCCTGAGTTTATGAATTTGCCAAGGATTATTTGTTTCCCTGGTGTTGAAACGAATCGAGAATTTCCCACGGAGACACTGGTTGCTCTGCGAGTCGACGCGGATCAGGAGGCACTCGTCAAGGATTGTTTGTTTCCCTGAGTCGAGGTATTTTCCAAGGATTATTTGTTTACCTGGTGCCAAGGATTATTTGTTTCCCTGGTGTTGAAACGAGTCGAGAATTTCCCACGGAGGCACTGGTTGCTCTGCGAGTCGACGCGGATCAGGAGGCTCTCGTCAAGGATTGTTTGTTTCCCTGAGTTGAGGTATTTGCCAAGGATTATTTGTTTCCTTGGTGTTGAAACGAACCATCGAGATTTGGCTTCGTTTTCTGGCGGAGCCTGTTGGGAAAGTATGGTTCCCTCTTTATTTGTGCCCTTGGATTGTATACAGGGATCGATGTGATCTCAACTGAAGGGCCAAAGTTTTATAATTTCTTTTTTTTTTGTTTTATTTCCGCGATGCTCTATCATTTCAGCTTTTATATCGCGAAGGTCGTGATTGCCTAATCATTTCGGCTATTTTTCGCGGTGCCCAATCATTTCGGCTGTTCATTTTATTTTTACTCGCTGCTTTTTATTGCGAGTTGTCCAATCATTTCGGCTATTTTGCATGCATACATTTTACTTGCTGCTTTTTATTGCAAGTTGCCCCATCATTTCGGCTATTCCGTATGCATGTGCGGCCTACGGGCTTTCCGCCGTAAACCTGAAATTAGACACCGATTTCGGTATCAGTACCGCTACAAATGGGATATTGCCAGGAGCGAATCATTATCTGCCTCTGTCGATATCGAACAAAGGTGGCTTAGTGACCAGGGTTAAGGTCCTGTCGACTAAGGCTTTTGACTTCATGAGCTGTAAGGGTCTCACAAAGTTACCCTACAAGTCGTGAGGATTTTGTAGGTGTATTTTCTCCTTAGGAATCGTGAGGATTCCTAAGTGCATGTTCCTCTGTAAGTCGTAAGGATCCTACAAGAGGGTTTTCTCCTTATAAGTCGAGAGGACTTATAAGGGTTATTCATCATGCGTACATATCCCAAGTAACGGAGGGGACTTGGTCAGGGAAATGTTTATTCGTGCCCGTGGATTGTATACAAGGGCCAGTATTGAGCCACTTGTAGGGCAATATCGAAAGTTGTGGGGGTTTCTTAAGCACAGGTTTAGGTCTCTGTAACTTAAGACTTTCAAATCTTATGAGCCGTGAGGGTCTCATAAGAAAGTTCTCCTTACGAGTCGAGAGTATCTCGCAAGTGTATTTTCTCCTTAGGAATCGTGGGGATCCCTAAGTGTGTTGCTCTCTTGTGAGTCGTAAGGATCTCACGCGGGTGGTTTCTCCTTACAAGGTCGAGAGGACCCTATAAGTGTTTTTTAACGAGGTTGCGCCCTTTCGGGTTTTCACAAACACTCGCCGGTAGTCCTGCTGTTTTTACTCACGGAGCCCTTTTGGGTTTTCATCCGTGCCCATTTTGCTTATGGACATACCGTTTTTTTTATTCTTTTTTTTATTTTCTTCTTCTTTTTTTTACGAGGTCGCGCCCTTTCGGGTTTTCACGAACACTCGCCGGTAGCCTGCTGTTTTTACTCACGGAGCCCTTTCGGGTTTTCATCCGTGCCCCTTTTGCTTATAGACATACCGTTTTTATTTATTATATATATATTTTTATATATCTCGTCAGCCTAAGGATGCCGCGGTATTAGTTTAAGGACATTTCGGTCCACTATTAGTTTAAGGACGTTTCGGTCCGTCATGGAGAAGGCTGGCTACTGCTTATAAAGATTGAGCTTAGGAAGATAGCGAGCGGACATAGTCGTCGTCATCTATCATTGACCTAGGCTGTGGCTCATTAAGCGTAGTATTTCTTTAGGAAGCGACCGTTTATTGGCCTGAAAGGCCTTTCACCGTGCATATCCATGAGTAGATAGGCCCCACCTTGGTAGACCTTATCTATGATGTACGGGCCTTCATAGTTCGGCTCGAATTTTCCCTGCTTGGCGCGATTGGGGATCATAGGCCTTTTGACCACTAGCACAAGTTCGCCTTGGCGGAATATCCTCGGTCGGGTCAATCTTTCATATGAGCGCGTCATCTTTGCTTTATAAGTTTCCAGATTTTGTTGTGCTATGAGCCGTGTTTCTTCAAGGGCATCAAGCTCCTCAAGCCGAAGGTGAGCATTTTCTTCGTTCGTCAGCTCGTGGTGGACTGCCACTCGCAGAGAGGGTAGCTCTATCTCGAGAGGGGGTACTGCTTCTGTACCGAATACCAACGCGTATGGCGTTGTGTTCGTGGCCGTCTTGAACGTAGTTCGGTACGCCCAAAGTGCCTCTTGCAGTCTCTCGTGCCAGTCTTTCTTATTTCGGGACACCGTCTTTTTCATGATCTTCGTCAGGGTCTTGTTGAAGGCCTCGGCTAGACCATTAGCTCGCGGATTATAGACCGAGGAATATCTACAGTCTATATTATGCTGTTGCGCGAAGCGACTGATCTTGTGGCTCCTGTAGACAGGCTCGTTATCGGAGATGATCCGTCGCGGAGTCCCAAAACGGTATATGACGTGCGTCTTGAAGAAATGGAGGATATTCTCCTTCTTCACCTCTCTCAACGGTACTGCTTCTGCTCATTTGGAGAAGTAATCAGTCGTCGCCAGGATGAAACGATGTCCCCTGGATGATGCTGGTTCGATAGGGCCGACGATATCAGTTCCCCACATTTCGAATGGCCAGCTAGCCACTGTTGGATGGAGTGGATTTGGATGTTGATGGATGAAGTCCCCATGGATTTGGCATGAGTGACATTGCTTCGCATATTCGAGGCAGTCCTGAATCATCATGGGCCAATAGTAACCCATCCGTTTTATCTTCAACTTCATCTTTGGGCCCGCTTGGTGAGAACCACAGAGTCCGTCATGAACTTCTTGAACGACTCTTTCTGCTTCGTCAGGTTCTAGGCATCTCAGCCACAGAGAATCGAATGACCTCTTGTATAAAGTATCATTGACGAAGGCGAAAGGCAGAGCTCATTTCATGAGCTGATGTCTTGTGGACGCTTCTTCAGGCATTCGGTGGGACTTAAAGTAGTCTATGAAGACTTCCCTCCAATCTTCAGCCTTTTCCCGGTCTCTATTTGCAACGTTGTATGTTCACTCGCTCCTTTTTCTTCAGATGATTCCGGAGATATTTCTGCTGGGGCAAGCATGCGACGGCTCTGTACCACGATTCTGACGTCATCGAGGTTCTCATCAGCCAATTCTTTAGTGAGCTTGGCTAATGCGTCCGCTTTGCTGTTTTCTGCACGCGGTATGCTTTCCAAAGTATAGGAGGGAATCTGGGTCAACAGTTGTTGCACCTTTTCACCGTACTTCACTAACTCTAGCTTGCACGTTTGGTAGTCCCCGTTTACTTGAGTAACGACCAGCTGGGAATCTCCATATATGAGGAGGTTTTCAATTCCCATGTCGATGGCGATCTCGAGACCAGCAATCAAGGCTTCATATTCGGCTTCATTATTCGTCCTCGGCTCTGTTAAGGAGAAAGCGAAGCACATTATTCCTCCCTGTGGGATCACGAAGATGAGGCCTACCCCCGATTTGATTATAGAGGTACTTTGTTTGTGCTTTTTCATGGAAGATGCTCCATCGAAATAAAGCTCCCATCAGGTATCGTTCCCATCGATAGTGTCAAACGCATGTTCGTCTGGCAAATCGCAATTCAGAGGAGAATCGGCAGGTATCGGGTGCTCAGCGAGGAAGTCGGTGATGGCCTGGCCTTTCACTGCCTTGAGAGGTTGATACGTTATCGAGAACTCCATCAAGAGCAGGGCCCATTTAGCGAGTCGACCTGTCAATATGGCTTTCGACATCAAATATTTAAGGGGGTCCACCTTCGAAATGAGACGGACTTCATGCGTCAACGCATAGTGCTTGAGCTTTGTTATCGCGAAGATCAACGCCAGGCAGTGTTTTTCAATGGGGGAGTAGTTACTTTCTGCCCCCAGTAGAACTCGACTTAAGTAATAGAGAGCTCTTTCCTTCCCTTGATCATTCTCTTGTGCCCATAATGCGTCTAAGGAACCTTCGAGGGCGGTTGTATAGAGAATGAGAGGCTTTCCCTTAACCGGAGCAGCCAACACTAGCGGGTTCTGCAGGTATTGCTTGATCTCGTCTAGCGCGCTTTGGCATTTTTGGTCCCAGACGAACGGGGTTCCCTTCTTCATCAGGTGGCTGTAAGGACGGCACTTGCCCGAAAGGTTGGCTATAAATCGCTGTATATACGCGACCTTCCCTTGAAGAGATCGCAGCTGTTTGAGAGTCTTTGGCGGAGGCATTTTCATGATCGCCTTGATCTTTGACGGATCTATTTCGATATCTCGGTGTCGGACGATGAATCCCAGGAATTTGCCCGAAGAAACTCCGAACGCACACTTAAGGGGGTTCATCTTCAAGTTGTATTGTCGAAGGCGTCGAAATACAGTCTTTAGATGCTCGAGATGTTCCTCATACGATTTTCTCTTAACCACGAGATCGTCGATATAGCACTCGACGATTTCATATATGAGGTCATAGAAGATCTTCGTCATGGCCCTCTGATAAGTAGCACCGGCATTCTTTAGACCGAAGGGCATCACTTTGTAGCAAAATATTCCTAAAGGGGTCCGGAAATCGGTATGCTTCTGGTCTCCGGGATGCATTTTTATCTGATTATACCTTGATGATCCGTCCATGAAAGAGAAAACCTCATGAGTGGACGTATTGGCTATCATCAGTTCAGTGACTGGCACTGGGAAATCATCCTTTGGGCAGGCTTTATTGAGATCTCGAAAGTCCACGTATATGCGTACCGTCCCATTTTTCTTCATCACCGGGACGATGTTGGCGATCCATTCAAGATATTGGACTTCCTGGATAAAGCCAGAGTCGATTAGCTTTTTGACCTCGGTGTTGATGCTCATCTCAAGCTCGAGCCACATTCTTCTTAGCACCTGTTTGACTGGCTTGACGTCCGGGGATATCGCCAATTTGTGCACAGCAATTTCTGGATCTAGTCCCGGCATTTCGGAATAGTTCCACAGGAAGCAATCTCTATGCTGTATAAGGACGTCTTTTAACGCAGCCACCCTTTCTTCAGATAGCAGCTCGCTGACAAATGTCGGTCATGGGTCGTTCACCGTTCCTAACTCAATTTTCTTGAGGTTATCTGCAGTGGTATGTATTCCATCCTCCAGTTCTTTCGGAGCTGGCGGAAATTCTGAGATCACCTCATCATTGCTGTTTTCGAAGCACCAGGGAATGTCATCCATATTCTCGGGCTTTTCTTTTGATATTGTTATCATGTGACAAGTACGAATCTGCTTCCAATCCCAATGTGGGACTGGTTTTTCTTCCATGGCCTTGGGTTCGTGCTTCTGCGGCGGTGCTACCCTCCAGTTGTCAGACAGAGCGAACTTGCCAAGCTGATACTGACCTTCAATCCAATTCTTAAAGGTGAAGCAGTCTTCGAGAGGATGCCCTATTACTCGATGGTAAGAGCAATAGTCCGGGTGAGAGACTACGCCTGCTTGTTCGGGGTTTTTGGACTCCGGCAGTGTAAGCATTTGATGTTTTAGAGCAAGATCAAGTATCTTCTTCGTCTTGTCCCGAGGAAAATAGTACGCTCGACCCATTTTCTTTATGAGGGATAGATCAATAACGCTCGACTTCTATTTGCATGGCTTCTTAGCCCTGCTTTGTTGCTGTTGAGCGCCTTTTTGGCCTTTCGACTTGTTTCTGCCTCTACGTCGAGCCTTTTTTATTATAGGTTGACAGGGAGTGGCATTTTCGTCTTTCACGGCCAGTTGAAGGAGGCGTTGCGTTTTGGCTTTCTCGTAGATTGCCATTTCACGATTGTGATCGTCTCGGACTTTTTGACCAGCTTCCCTTATAAGCCTGTCCATTTGTTCTTCGAACGACGGACTGGGCACTTTTGCATCAGGAACTTTTACCGGTTCAGGATTAACGTCCTCCCGTTGAGCATCTGCTTCTTCATCGAAGTCATACACGACGTAGCAACCGTTTAGTAGCTCTCGTTTCTTTGACCGGATGTATCCAAGCCCTTTCGTCTCCATTCTCCCATTAGGCAGTTTGAGTTGAGTCCCAGGAACGTTCCAGACCTTGTCATAGAACTTAGCTTTTCGAATGGTCTGCTTGAAGGATATCCCTTGGCGTTTCAGCAACCTTTTCAAGCCTTCTGTATAATATCTGGGGAGACGGATGGGCTGAAGCCTATCAAGCGTAGGATCTGCCCCGTGCCAGATTTCTTTCTCCACTTTGTTTTCTTCAGAGCGGTAGAATAGAATTGCCTTTTCACCTCTTTGCCTGGGAGGGACATAGAACGTCTGCAGCTCCTCTACACTGTAGGTATCGAGCGCATCCAGTTCTTTACGGTGCTTAAGCGGCACCATGGCGACTCGTAGACTTTGTTCTTCATCAGCGGACGTTTGTGTTGAAGGTCGAGCGGAGAATACAACATGGACCTCATCTTCTGAGTCGCTACCAAAGGTCAACATAGGAGCAGATGGTCCTGGCTTGTTGTATTGGGGCAGACCCGAATAAACTATCTCCTCTTCCTCCTTGGTATCACTCCCGAAAACAGGGATGGTGGCGTTAGCTTTGTTTTCCGGCTTGTGACACCTTTCCGTGTCTTCGAAATTCGGTAAGAAGTATTTGGCATCTTCATATTTACGAACTTCGTTTACGGAAAACGGATTCAGTTCTCCCATCATGGTATACTCGAGACCATCCCTAAAATATTTCATACACTGATGGTGTGTAGAAGGGATGATGTCGTACTCGTGTAACCATGGTCGGCCGAGCAGAGCGTTGTAGCACGTCTTGGTATCTATGACATGGAATTTAATGTCCGTGACGAGCAGCCCAAAGCACAACGTTAGTATCACAGATCCAAGAGTCTTTGATGATTGGGAGTCGAACCCGAAGATGGTGATCTTGTCTCGAGCGAGGTGTTGGACGCTCATGCAAATTTCCTTTAACACCCGTACATTAAGGAGATTAACAGACGATCCGTTATCAACCAGAATTTTACCTATCTTTATATCATGGCAGCATCCTGAGACGTAGAGGGGGCGATTGTGTTCGCACGTCCCCAGGAGAAGGTCTTCATCCCCAAAAGTAACATCTACCGTGTGCACTTCCTCCAATTCATCCTTCATCTTTTCTTCGGCTAGGAAAGCTTGGAATTGCTCCGGATCCTGTAGTGCCTTGATTAACGAATCCCTCGCCTCCTTTGATAGTAAAAAGGCGTCAAGAATGCTGAGCTGCGAGGGTAGCTTCCTCAGATGTGCTAAGACGTTGTAATCCACCTTATTTCTCTTCGGCGGGTCCTTGGCATTTAGCTCCTCCATAACTTGGTCATCTAAATCGATATCTTCAGAGACTCTTTCTTTCCCTTTATCTTTCCTATTTGAGGGTCCGAGATGCTTTTCGGGAATCGTGCGATTACGCAGTCGGATATTTTCACAAATCTTCGGCTCTTCTTCTTTTCCCGAGGTGGACTCTTTAAAGAGAGGGCCAAGCTTCATCTCCTCATCAGAATCGTTCCCAAATGTAGGCACCTGTGATCCCCCGGCGTTAACCATGCGACAATCACCGGTAGTTCTGTTAAGCCCTTTGGTCGTACCGTTTTGCTCTCGGCGGGTCTTGCGCTTTTTCCGCTTAAAATACTGCCGGTGAGCAACATATCCTTTCCACCATCTATTGAAAGTTTTGCACTCTTCAGTGGGGTGCGAAATCTTCCGATGATATAAGCAGTAGGAGGGGTGCATTTCCGCTTCACCAGTAACACTTCCCTCAGAGGATGGTAGCTTTATACCCATTAACACAGCTTTAGCGAACCTTTTCCTCATCTTGAATTCGATTTTATCCGCAGTGCGTGTACTTTGCTCCAGCGGGAGTATCTCAATTCTTTTGTCAAGGCGCTGGCGCTTGGCCCTTTCAAATATGACCGCTTCGCGCTCCCGATCAGCTTTACTTTTTAAGAAAGCTTCATTGAGGAATGCATCAATTACTTCATCTGATGGCCCTGGAATTTTTGGTTGAGGATCTGCCCCCAGCTTTTCGGTGCAAGGAGTCTCCTCATCGTCCATGAATGAATGGGAAATTACATGCCATCTTGACACATATTGCTCAAATTCATCAGATGAACTTTCTCCCTCATCCTCCTCTTGGAAGACGTGATTGAGGAATTCTTGGAGTGTAATGGGAGTCCGTGCCTTCTGGTTGTATTTCTCCAGCGCGTCAATTTGTTTTTGCAAGTCCGTGCGCTTGTCGTCAGGCTTCACGGGCTTCTTTGATTTCTTTTTCTTCTTCTTTGAAGATTTCGACGGTGGGTTATGAATGTTTGGGCCACCTCCATCAATCTTTTGAGTTGGGCGAGGCTTCAACATCCCTTCAATGATCTGCGGCTCCAACGGATTCTTCCACTTGATCGCTGGGCATGTTTGAAGATCATTTAGCATCCTCTTTGTCTTGGCTGATAATACAACCTCCCAAGGAGCTTCTTCAACGACAGACCATGTTGCCCCCGGCGTATTCATTCCCTTAGAGGTGTGGGGCTGCGGTGGATTCACCTTCCATTTGTCGGACAATGCAAACTTGCCCTGTCGGTATTGGTCTTCAAGCCAATTCTTGAAGACGTAGCAATCCTCGATCGGGTAACCCAGTACTCGATGATAAGGACAGTAGTTGGGCTCATTGACATCACATGGTTGCGACGGACGTTTTGGATCCGGTAGATTTATGAGTCGGTTGCGCAATGTCAGCTCGAATAACCTTCTTGTTTTATCTCGGGGAAACGAGTAAGGACGTCCCATCCTATCCTCAAGGGGTACGTACGGGCGCATATTATTTTGACGAACGACCGGCTTCGGGTTGTTCGGCTGTTGCTGAGCATTAGCGACAACGATCGCTTTCCCCTTTCCCTTCTCATTTCGGGAGTCCGGCTTTGGAAGAGGAGGTTTATGGCCCATTTGATCCATTTGCGCCAGCTTGTCGATTAGTGCCTGGAAGGTGGTCGGCTTGAAGAACATCATAAATTGTGAAATGGTTGCTTGCGGATCGAGGGTTCCCACAAACATACCCACTGCAGAAGCTTCTTCTATGCGCTGCTCGCATTTTGACCATAAATTATGCCACCGTATACCATATTGGACCCATATCTCGCCCGGCTTCACCCTGGCATTAATCAATGCCGTTATCGGGGTACGCTCGCTGGCACTCGCGAAACGTTGGGTAAACAGCAGTTCCATTTCAGCAAAGGTCTTGATAGAGTCGTTCGGGAGCTCAGAATACCACTCGAACGCTGTATCTGATAAGCTACCAACGAACTGACGGAGCAACAATTTATCATCACCGCCAGTGTTGCCGCAAAGCGCCCTGAACTGGGCAACATGCTGGTGGGGATTGCCAGTCCCCTTATACACATGGAATTTTGGTATCGTATAACCTGGCGGGTACTTGATCTGGTCGTACCAGCCCGGATACGGTCGCCCCGTTTTTACGACCTGACCGGCTGCTTCAGTCGCCTGATGAACCCGGATCTGTTGAGCTATATATTCGTCCAGGTCGGCTTTGGAGATTGCCTCCTCCTTGGCTGTTGACAGAGCCGGAGGAGGATTCGACGTTTCTCCCCTATCATCTTCAAGGATGATCGGGGGATCTTCAGCAGGTGGATCTTGTTGAATCATCATACCCACCATGTCCTGGAACAGGAGGGCCATTTTCTTTATGCTGGCTGCTTGTTCTGCAGCCTCTTTATCCTTCTTCTCCAATATGCGACGAAGGAACTCAGCGTCAGTTTCCTGTTCCTGACGTTCATCCGAGTACGTTTCAGGGGTTTCTTTTGGCCCAGTGAGTGCGGCCATCGCGTTCATCATCTCCTGGAGCTTTTGTTGTTGCTCCTGAGCCTTGGTCACTAACCGTGTAAGCGGTCTATGACCTGTGGATGCGCGACTGTCCTCCTTTCCTGCCGCCATGTACACTGTATGAACTATTATGCTCCCGGACTTAGGGCGTTTAAGTTCGCCGCCTTTAGCATTTGACATGGGCACGGGGGTTTTCTCCATCCTTCTTCTTTTGTGGGCCGTTGAAGTGGAAGGGGCCGTTGCAGTGGGCACCCTAGCGATTGTTGTCCTCTGTTGTTTAGTAGGACGGTCTTTTCCTTCTTGCACCTTCGCCTTTTTCTGTTGACGAGAGCGATTTGGGTCAATTACGGAGTCTTTAACTCTCCGCCAAACTTTATAAATTTTTGAGGACAGCCGTTGAGGGGGCTGTTCCTTCTTTGTTTCCGGAACTCTCTCCGCAGGTAGAGGAGATCTTTTCAATGTAGCGGTTGGAGAGTTCTTACGTACCCTCCTCAGCAGTTCAAAACTGTTTCCAGTTGGAACAGCAACGTTGACTTCCACTACTGGAGCGGGCGGAGTTAGCCCTGAGGGGGAGTTGCCCCCTGCCTTCCTTATTCGTCACCAATGGCGACGTCGAGCATGACGAGCCGTTGGGACTGGCTCGGAGATAGAGACAGCTTCTTTTTGCCCCCTGTCAGAACGAGGTGCTGCCGGTGTCAGCCTTTTAAAGACTGATGTTGTCTCTTCAGTAGAGATATTCAATCTTTCAAAGACAGATCCTCGAGCAGGGGCCGGAATAGACAACCTTGAAAAGACTGACTTTTTGACGGGAGAAGCCGCCTTAACGACTTCCGGAGCAGCGGTTGTTGCCTTCCTTGGGACAGCCATTAGAGAGTTCATAGGCTTCTTGGAGGGCCCATCAACGTTCTGATCCAGCCTGGCGAAGACAGAGGCTGTTGATTTGGTAGTGGGCGGCCCGTTGACAGGGGCCGTCGTAGCAGTGAGCCGGTCGAAGACCGACTTCTTGTTCACTTCTGGTGCAGGTATTGGCATAGAGAAGCTTGTAGGTGGGATCATGGTCCCGAAAAACAGGCCGGTGGTGGCCTGGGTCACCTGTTCTACCAGCAGAGCGAGGAAGGAGGCTGCTTGGGGCCCATATGCTATACCTGCAGGTGAGGTGGAGCGTCCGTTGCAGTGGCACTTCGAGCAGTTGGTGCAGTTAGAGGCCATTGATGCTTGAGTTCTGCGCCAGGCAAAAGACTAAATCTTAGCAACTTAAAATCCAAAGGCAACCGTTAACAAATCGCGATTGGTTCGCGAAGACGACATACGAAGTGTGGAGTGGAAAGAGGAAAAGGTCCTACCGGCGTGCCGGAATCTATTCCCCTCCGAATGGCGGCCAAGACGCGAGGACGTCTTGCCTGAGATTCGGGGCAGATGCTATATGGTTTTATCCGTCTACCTCTCCGAAGATGCCAAGTTGATTTATGGCACCGTGTATCGGAGGTTTAGACGGATGCGGCCGATGTAGCAGACTGTTAGTTATATGTATGCCCTAGAGGCCATTACTGTACATTGGATGTATATTGTAGTGGATGCTGGGACATATATAGGTAGGACTTTCTTGCTCGACATGATAGTACGCTATCTGGTTGCTCTTTATCTTAACATGTATACTTTCTGTCTCTCTGTTACATGTTGATAAAGCCCTTAGGGTCTGTACTCGACTTCCAGGACTATGATGCAGATCGTACTAGTGGGGCCTGGGTAGTCCATGAGTACATCCTTCAATGTTCCTAGTCGTGGGAATATCGAGATGGGGCATCGATATTCTAGAGTAGACTAGCGTATATCTTCTCGACCCATGTGATGGGCGATGGATGATCCCATATCTATTGGTGTTTGACATCAGAGATGGTATGCGGGTGCTCAGTGGAGACTGGGTACACTGAACGGACTCGCCGAGAACTCCCAGATGGTATTATACCTCACGTCAGATGGCAGTTCTCTGGTGACACTGGTACAGCTTAGTCTGTTGACCCGAGATCGTCATAGAGTCTTGTGTGTCTCCCACTGTACTTTGATTTCCACTCTACCACGGCTTTACTGAGTCGTGCAAACAGGTGGTTTTTGGGTACAGTCCCGATTCATATGGAGGCAATGAGCGATAGGAGGGGATTCGTCTCTCCCGGTATTGGGGGTTGATGTTGCGCTATGCTCGACTGGCCATAACAGGAAATCCCTGGCCAGGGTTGCTGTGATATACTGGTAAGAGTTATCAGTAGTTTCACGATTGTTATAGACCTCACGTTAGCATGACTTATCAAGCTATTGGGGTCTGACGTTTATCAGCCCTAGGCGAGATATGTGACATATCAGACGAACAGACCGGACTGTACGGTAAGTGTTACTGGTTGGATTCACAGGAGTGTGAGCGGGCTTGCTCATCGATCTTCTGATCGCTCAATACCCGGGTGGCCGTTACGTTTAGCAGACCACTTGAGGCTTGTGGGTGTTTGATATGATCATCACCTGCTGCCGGCGTATTGACGAGTCTTTAAAGTCCTACACAGAGGTTTCCTGGCTCAAGCGAAACGAAATAGGAGCGCATATGAGATATGTGCGGGACCGAGAATAATGCGTGTATGTGATACCGTATTCTATTCTCGCGATGAATGTGTCGAATGGTTGTATGCGATATAACCTAGTTATCGAATCAAGGATTGATTCGATAAGTCGATACATTGAATATTAGTCGGTTATATGCGATATGACAGGATCGTTAAATCAAGTATTGATTTAATGATTTAATGCATAATTATATATTTGATATATTACTTTGCATTAACTAGTATTGGTTCTTTAAATGGATTTTCTCACTTGAAGTACACAAGTTGTATATATGATATACTTTTGTGCACTTGATTGTATCATGTTTGATGATACATGCTAGTTGGGGTGTATGTTTAGTTTAAACCTTGGTTAAGTAAATGGTTAGGGTTTTATCATCTTCTCTTGATTATTTAGTTTATTTATTTATTCTTTATTTTAGAAAAAGAAAATGATATGGTTGTTTCTTTTGTTCTTTTCTTTGAAGCTTCAAGAAGCTTTGACCATTCTTGTTCTTTTCCTGAACCTAACTATTCATCCTAACCATGGTTTATTCTCTACACCTAACTATGGTTGCTATATGATAAGTATTCATTTTATTTTCTATTTGATATAATACTTATCATATTCTTTCTTCTTCTTCTTCTTCTTCAACAATGAAGAAAACCTTGCCTCCATCAATGGCAACATGAGAAAAAGAGTGAGAAATCCAATTCTAAAGTGAACCCACTTCCTATTTCTTCATCCTCTACCACTTGCCAAGTAGTATAGGGTGTTTTCTTCACAAGTTTCATGACTTGGTGAAGTTGGAGTTTGATCTTAAGATGCCTCGACGTAGATCATCTTCGGCATCGAAATCGACGACCTAGCCCGATCAATTCTTCGATGAAACCACCGCGAGAGTCTGGGATCCGAAAGGTATAGTGGAGGGACTTCATCACGGAGCCATGGAGGTGGAGGACCGGATCTACAAAGGTTGTATGTTCGTTCACTCTTAGTTAAAGCCGTTAACTTGCTTGCATCGCCTCATTATCTAGTTAACGATCCGTATTAGAGTTTGTAGGTACATAAAAAATTTGAATTGGGCATGTTTGATCATATGTGAGACTTCATTAGTGTGCCTAGAAACCCTACAGTGGTATCAGAGCCTAGCTAGAGCCTTAGGCGATGCGTAGACGGAGTTAGAAGTCCGATCGACCCGAAACCCTAAATCAAAACGGCTCTCTGGACATTTTCTGGATTTGTGGATTTTTGAGAATTAAAAATATGCAGAAAAATCAGCAGGAATATCTAAGAATTACTGTGAATTTCGAGCACCTGATTCAATCAAAGTGCGGCGGAACCGCGGCATTAGCATAGCTAATGCGGCGGTTCCACGGCTAATTTGTCTCATCTTTACTTTTAGTTTGCACAGTAATTCCTATTTTTCAGTGCTGGTTTTCCTGGGAATTTTTAATCTGAACTCAAGAGTTGAGTTTTCTGGGTTGTATTGGGGACTCGGTGTTTCGATCGGATTGTCTAATTTTGTCTGTGTGTTTTTCTGGATAGTTTTAGAATATGTTAAAAAGTTCGACCGGATATAAATACCCCACTTTTTCCCCTACCGGGAAATTTCCAATTGTTGGACTTTTCCGTAGTTCAATGACGTTCTAAGTAGTGCAAGTAATGCGATGGTCTCTCTAGAAGACAACAAACCTTAACTCGATTATGTGACCGTCTTGAACTGCCCTTTAAACCTTCGGGTTTGGGCCAGTACGGCGTGCCACATGTGAGACGTTGGTTTGACCCTTCTACGGCTGGACCGTTGGTACTGAGGCATGAACTGAATGTTTTTAAACTTATTTCATGTGTTGAACTGTTTCGGGAAAACTTGGGTGTTCGATTGTTCGATCGGAAAGCTTAACATTTTCTATTTACCCGGAATGTGATACAACATTTGGAATTCACAAGTATTTATGAGATAACTGAATGAATATTATAAACATAGCAGTTTAGTTGATCGGTTGCCACGGAATTTTGATGTGATCAAAAGTCCGTCGCAATCACGTAGCGTACGCGGGTACTCGCTGGGTAAACTTAATAGACAGCCTCACCCCATAGCCCCGACCAAGTGACTATAGGAGAACCCCGTCGCCGAAAGCATCCGTTCGGGTGCTCGCGGCAGCGGTATTCCGCCTCGGTGCACTTCGTCGACGGCGTCGGGGGTGTGGCCGCCTACTAAAGTTTGCGATGAGCATTCGATCAGAATGTCGGGAATTCTGTTGAATTGCCTGACTTGATATTGAAAAGTGTTTTCGATAATGAGACTAAAATGTGGGGTTTATAATTGTTAGGCATGCGATGTCTAAGGAATTCATTTGATTAGGCATGCGATGTCTAAAGGGTTTGCGGATTCCAACTGTTGTAGTTTTACACTTTCTTTTCTGTGACCGTAAGTGTAATATGTGATATCGCCGGTTTCGTTGCTATATGTCAACGACAATTAGGATGTGCATATTTACTTACGTTGATGACATGTGATGTTATGTGTTGCTGGATATGTTATATTGGATCGTCGTGTTTAAATAGCCGGGGGTTTTTTATGTGAGATGAGTGTTTTTCATTTTCATTCATGTAAAAACTTGTATGTAATATTCTTTTATTGGGACACTTCCAGGTTGCGGATGATGTCACCATTTGTATATTATTTACTTTTCCGCAGTAGGATAGACCCAAGGAGGGGAGCACAAGTAACCGGGTTCTAGGGTCCAGTGGGAGACCATCTCGAGGAGTCGAGTCCGGGTCTCCTAACCCTAGAATTGGTAGGGTTGCTTGCCGCTCTCGTAGGGGTCTAGGGGTGTAAGATTGGCTATTCATCGCGACCGTGGAATCCGTATTTTATACTGGCTCGTATTAAAAACACGGACGTCCTAGTATATCCAATATTTCATATGATATTTTCTGCTGCGTTATCTATGATGTGATCATGTGATTTGTTCAGATAGATATAGTATATAGTATATATGATATATTATATAGACGTTGCTTATGTTTTACACCCGCGCTAGCCCTGCCTCGCTCTGCCGTTAGTTACCTAACCTAACGGTGCAGACGGGACATCGAGGCGAATGCGGATGGCATAAGCGTACGTTATATTTATCAGTGATGTTTAGGTGGACTTAAATGATGGGATATTCATTAATGAGATTAATGAAAGAAAATAAACCTAATTGATGTTTTGGAATCGAATTTCAAAATAAAACAGGTACCTACAGTTCTTGATTTGCATCGCGGTGTTCATTGTAGAACATCCTGCACCTTATTCGATGAGGAAAGGACCGAGATCCCTTCACCGGGAGTGACTCCTTTAGCAATAACTGGCAGATACTACAATCCTCGGTTTGTCTTTTGATCGCTTCTATAGTTTCTGCTTTGCACAGTGATATATATGATATATCCCGCACCTCATCCGACGAGGAAAGGGCCGACGATCCCTTCACCGGGAGTGACCCTTTTAGCAAAACTAGAAAAGCCTCAAAAACATTCCATTTAAAAACCATTTGATTCCGCAACGAGATCAAGTTCAAAGCGTTAAAGGTTTTCTTAAAAACCATTCGCAACCCTCCGTCATTTTAGGAAGTAGAGTACTTAGTATTCGTGTTACGTTTGTCGACCATAGCCGAGGCGTAGTGTGCGGTAGCTAAGTGATGTCTTCCTACACAGCATATGATGCGATTAGTTAGGACAGTCATGTGGCTTTGTTGACCTTAGCCAAGGTTCATGTGGGTGGGTCTAATTAATCAAGAAATGACGGGTAGAACTTGACTAGTACCTATGATTTGTTGACCTTAGCCGAGGTCATAGGTGCTAGGGGTAAAAACCATTATCGGGAGTTTCAAGTGTTGAAACTTGCAATGAGATTGCATACCTTCTATATGATAGTTGGATCCCGATACCCACTGCGAGTAATTGTTACTCCTGGGAGAGTTTTGCACTTTGCAATTAGCCGATCAAGTAGGTGTCTAGAAAGGTGTCAACGGGGTTACGCCTCTGGGAAAACGAGGTTTACTGCAATTAGGTCCGTGCGAAAGCACGGGGAACCTCCCTCAAAATACCGACACTGGCCTGGCTGAAAGATTGGCGAACTTGTAGAGTGTAATTAATCCCGGCTAGTCTTTCCTTTTAAGGTTTGAAGGAAAATTTGATAAAAACAGTGGGAGCCATCCTGATTAGATAAAATAAATAACCAGTCTAATCTTACAAGAGCGCACGCAGAGTGTTTTCTTCTCTCTCTCCAGGTAGAGACCATATCACGCCTTAATCAAGATAATAATATGGATGTATTGACCGAACCCGCTTGTTATACTGAGCTGGGGAACGTTGGTCCCGCTCCAACTTATAATTGTTGTAAGACAGAGCAGGAAATAGGGGAATACCAGAATTTCTATGCCGCCCAAACGAAGAAAGTGCATGAGATGCATCTCCTTCGGGTGTGTTCATTACAAAGAACTGTTTCTCAGTATCCTCTGCATCCTGGGTATTTGATACCAGATCAGGATCCCAGATATGTAATCTGTTACATAGGGCTACAAAAAGGTAGAAAAACTGAGAACGGTTGATATGTTTCATGAGACAGAAAATGGGGAAAGTGTTGCAGCCAAGTCTGTTGGTCACTGTCACCCTGTATTACCAATACATTGATTCTGAACAAATGCTATTAGATACCGAACCTGATATACAAAATCATATCAGTCTCTTTATTAGTAAAGAAATGATAAAATTTTGTATTGATGGATAATGTTTTGAACATTTCCTATATCAAAAGTTGATCGGTTCAGGCACGTTATCTAAAAGCATTGACGTTCTAAATCAAACTACAGTTCTTAGTATACAGAACGCACACAAGAGGAAGAGTTCAGAAATGAACGGATCCTTCTTGAGGCATTGTAGACTAGGTCACATCAATGGGACCCGACTGGCTGAAATTACATTTTAGATGCATATTTAAATCAGTTTGAATTTACATCTTATGAAACTTGCCAGTCATGTCACAAAGATTAGATGACCAAAGCTCTGTTTATTGGAAACAGAGAAAGAGTTAGTAAACTCTTGGGACTGATACATGATGATGTATGTAAGGTCTCCTGTCCACATATGCCAGGACCGATTCTTTATACTTCATTACGTTCTCTGACGATCTCTCAAGATTCAGTCATATATTCCTGTTGAAACATGAGTCCGAACCTTTTGAGATATCCACAGAATATAAGCTAGAAGTAGGGAATCAATATGGGTATAAGTATAATGTCCTGTGATAAGATCAGGGAGGAGAATACTTGTGCATGGCATTCCTGGACTATTCTAAAAGAAAATGAGATTCTCTCTCAGTATTACTCCTCTGAATACACCACAGCACAACGGTGTATCAGGGCGGACCAATAGCACCCTATATGATATGGTGTGATCTATGATGAGTATCACTGAGTTATCTATTTCTTTTTAAGGGGGTTATGCACTTAAGAAGCTGCATACCTATTGAATTAGGTTCAAATCAAATCAGTGCCTACCACTCCATATAAGATATGGTATGGGAAGAGCCCATCTCTTAAGTAAGTTAAGATTTGGGATTGTCCGGCCTATGTCAAAAGCAAAATCCGGATAAGATCGAGGCAAGGTCAGTTCTGTAGAACTGGAAAGGTTCCAGCTATACAAAACTGCAGCTGATGATTTGACAGAACCAAAGAATTTAATAGTCCCCGACGAACCTCAGCCTCTCCGTCGAACTAGCAGGGTTCCTCATCCGCTTGAGAGATACTTCCGTTTCTCGATGATAGTGGGAGCGAGGATTGCATCATGAGATGATGACCCAACTAGTTTCGAGCTGGCCATCAGGAGTGTGACTCTGTAAGAATGGCTGGATGTTTATCGATCTGAGATGGAATCCTTATACACCAACAAAGTATGGACTTTAATTGCTAAATCTGAAGGGTTAAATCCCCATCAGGAGCAAGTATATCTTGAGAAGATTACTTGGTGTAGATGGAAAAGTTGAGACTTTCAAAGCTAGACATGTTAAAGGTTTTCATCATCGACCAGGCGTAGACAATGATGAAACCTTTTTCAAGTAGCCATGCTTAAGTCCATCCAGATCCTACTTGCCATGGCTACATACCATGACTATGACATCTAGCGGTTGGGTGCCATGGCTGCTTTTCTAAATGATGTTTTAGAAGAGTGCGTCTATAAGTACACAGTCAGAGGGCTTCGTAGACAGTGGGATCAGCGGAAACGTGTGCAAGATGTTTTATATAATAAAGTAAGCATCGCGGAGTTGGAACGTCTGTTTTGATGTGATAGTCAAAGTGTTTGACTTCATCAAAATGGTAGATGAACCTTGTATATACAAAACGGTAGTAGAGAGTAAGGTGGTTATCCTCGTATTGTACGTGGACAACATACTCTTGATAGGAAAAGAGTTTCTTATACTACGCTCGGTCAATCTCCACTTATCACAAGGATTCTCCAATAGGATCAAAGTGATACCTCCTAAATCCTGGGTTTTGGATCTATGAGATAGATCTAATTGAATGTTAGGATTCTCACTAACTATAGTGAGATAGTATCAGTTGATCCTGGGGAGAATCACTGGAAACGTTCCAGGATGATAAGGACGACTGAGTGTCAGTCGCAGGGATTGTCTTTGCCCTTGGTAAAGGGACGGTATGTTGGAAGAGTTCCAAGCTAGATGCCGTTGCAAACTAGACGATAAAGGCTGGTAACATCGCTATTAAAGATACTACCAAAGAGGCAATTTGGGTGTATATTGGTTCATAAGATGAACTAGGTTCCCACCATTGTATGACAATGGAAGTGTGGCTTTGGCCTAGGAACCCCGGTCCCATCAGTGACCCAGACATATTCTGAGGCAGTATCACCTGATCATGGAGATAGTTGATTTCCAGGGTGATCGAGGTTAGGAGAGTAGACTCAGAGAACAATATGGCGGATCCACTCACAAAGGCCTTTTCCCAGAGAGAGACTTATATGGGATGGTTGAGCATGTGATAATGCAACCACTGCTACAGATGGCCCTAGTGCAAGTGGGAGATTGTTAGTTATATGTATGCCCTAGAGGCCATTACTGTACATTGGATGTATATTGTAGTGGATGCTGGGACATATATAGGTAGGACTTTCTTGCTCGACATGATAGTACGCTATCTGGTTGCTCTTTATCTTAACATGTATACTTTCTGTCTCTCTGTTACATGTTGATAAAGCCCTTAGGGTCTGTACTCGACTTCCAGGACTATGATGCAGATCGTACTAGTGGGGCCTGGGTAGTCCATGAGTACATCCTTCAATGTTCCTAGTCGTGGGAATATCGAGATGGGGCATCGATATTCCAGTCAAGACTAGCGTATATCTTCTCGACCCATGTGATGGGCGATGGATGATCCCATATCCATTGGTGTTTGACATCAGAGATGGTATGCGGGTGCTCAGTGGAGACTGGGTACACTGAACGGACTCGCCGAGAACTCCCAGATGGTATTATACCTCACGTCAGATGGCAGTTCTCTGGTGACACTGGTACAGTTTAGTCTGTTGACCCGAGATCGTCATAGAGTCTTGTGTGTCTCCCACTGTGCTTTGATTTCCACCTTACCACTGCTCTACTGAGTCGTGCAAACAGGTGGTTTTTGGGTACAGTCCCGATTCACATGGAGGCAATGAGCGATAGGAGGGGATTCGTCTCTCCCGGTATTGGGGGTTGATATTGCGCTATGCTCGACTGGCCATAACAGGAAATCCCTGGCCAGGGTTGCTGTGATATACTGGTAAGAGTTATCAGTAGTTTCACGATTGTTATGGACCTCACGTCAGCATGACTTATCAAGCTATTGGGGTCTGACGTTTACCACCCCTAGGCGAGATATGCGACATATCAGACGAACAGACCTGACTGTACGGTAAGTATTACTGGTTGGATTCACAGGAGTGTGAGCGGGCTTGCTCGTCGATCTTCTGATCGCTCAATACCCGGGTGGCCGTTACGTTTAGCAGACCGCTTGCTGCTTGTGGGTGTTTGATATGATCATCACCTGCTGCCGGCGTATTGACGAGTCTTTAGAGTCCTGCACAGAGGTTTCCTGGCTCAAGCGAAATGAAATAGGAGCGCATATGAGATATGTGCGGGACCGAGAATAATACGTGTATGTGATACCGTATTCCATTCATATGATGAATGTGTCGAATGGTTGTATGCGATATAACCTAGTTATCGAATCAAGGATTGATTCGATAAGTCGATACATTGAATATTAGTCGGTTATATTCGATATGACCGGATCGTTAAATCAAGTATTGATTTAATGATTTAATGCATAATTATATATTTGATATATTACTTTGCATTAACTAGTATTGGTTCACTTTAAATGGATTTTCTCACTTGAAGTACACAAGTTGTATATGTGATATACTTTTGTGCACTTGATTGTATCATGTTTGATGATACATGCTATTTGGGGTGTATGTTTAGTTTAAACCTTGGTTAAGTAAATGGTTAGGGTTTTATCATCTTCTTTTTATTATTTAGTTTATTTATTTCTTTATTTTAGGAAAAGAAAATGATATGGTTGCTTCTTTTGTTCTTTTCTTTGAAGCTTCAAGAAGCTTTGACCATTCTTGTTCTTTTCTTAAACCTAACCATTCAACCTAACCATGGTTTATTCTCTACACCTAACTATGGTTGCTATATGATAAGTATTCATTTTATTTTCTATTTGATATAATACTTATCATATTCTTTCTTCTTCTTCTTCTTCAACAATGAAGAAAACCTTGCCTCCATCAATGGCAACATGAGAAAAAGAGTGAGAAATCCAATTCTAAAGTGAACCCACTTCCTATTTCTTCATCCTCTACCACTTTCCAAGTAGTATAGGGTGTTTTCTTCACAAGTTTCATGACTTGGTGAAGTTGGAGTTTGATCTTGAGATGCCTCGACGTAGATCATCTTCGGCATCGAAGTCGGCGACCTAGCCCGATCAATTCTTCGATGAAACCACCGCGAGAGTCCGGGATCCGAAAGGTACAGCGGAGGGACTTCATCACGGAGCCATGGAGGTGGAGGACCGGATCTACAAAGGTTGTATGTTCGTCCACTCTTAGTTAAAGCCGTTAACTTGCTTGCATCGCCTCATTATCTAGTTAACGATCCGTATTAGGGTTTGTAGGCACATAAAAAATTTGAATTGGGCATGTTTGATCATATGTGAGACTTCATTAGTGTGCCTTGGAACCCTATACAGACTTCGTCAGATTCCCCCTCGCTTGACGGGTTTTTTATTGTGGGGACGCTCTTTCCTGCAGGCGCAAGCCCCTGCAGTTAATTACGCTACCGCGTCGCGGTAACAAGTTTCTCCTTCTCCAGAATTTCACTTCGTGTCGTGTGTGTTTTTTTTGTTTGTGGTTGCCCGTGGATTGTATACGGAGACTATTTATTTCGTCGCCCGTAGGAGTCCCAATCCGTACTTTCTTAGATTTGGGTTTTGGGTTTTGGTTTAAGGATACGTTTGCCATATTTGAGGCTAAGATCAACTTAAATGTTTGTTAATGATACGTTAGTCTAATTTCCAGACTAAGAGCTACTTAACGGGATCGTTTAGATCCGACAAAAGAGCATTTGGGCTCTATTGTTCTAGTTTAGGGACATAGTGGTCCGTTGCATGTATGGCCGTCGGGACCCATCACCTCTCTGATGACGTTGAAGGATTACAATGACAGATGTCAGAGGAGTTCAGGGATGTACCCTTGAACCAAAGTTGTTTTGGAGTTCTATAGTCCAATTTGGGACTAAAGTCTGTTTGAAGGTTTAAGGATACATTAGCCGTATTTGAGGCTAAGATTAATTTAAACGGTTGTTAAGGATACGTTAGTCCAATTTGGGACTAAGATCGACTAACGGGATAGTTTAGATCCGACAAAAGAGTATTTGGGGGCTCTATTGTTCCAGTTTAGGGACATAGTGGTCCATTGCCAGTTTTGGGACATGGTGGTCCAATACCAGTTTAAGGACATAGTGGTCCTTTGCCAGTTTAGGGACATGGTGGTCCATTATTAGTTTAAGGACATTTCGGTCCGATATTAGTTTAAGAACGTTTCGGTCCAATATTAGTTTAAGGATATTTCGGTCCACGAGTTTAAGGACCCCGCAGTCCGTATCGATGTGTGGTCGTTGGGACCCGTCACCTCTCTGACGTCGTTGAAGGATTATAACGATAAGTGTCAAAGGAGTTCGGAGATGTACCCTCGAACCGGATGTAAATTGATTTAGAGAGCAGCCGTACTCAGTCAATTTAATTTGAGGACTTACGGCCACGATTGGGCTAAGTCCAGTTTCAATATTCTTTTGTCTTTGGCCTATTAGACCTGTACTAGGGCTTTGCCCCTTTTAAGTAATGCACTGCATTATTTTCTTAGTTTGGGCTCTGCCCCTTTTATAAATGATGCAGAGCATCTACTTTGTTTGGGCTCTGCCATTTAAAATGCATAGCATTTTTATTATTTTGCCTGGGCTCTGCCCATTTACGAACGATGCAGAGCATCAATTTTGTTTGGGCTCTGCCCTTTTTATTGCATTGCAATTTAATTAGGCCTACTAGGTCTTTTTTTGATTTCGGCCTGGCCCTTTAAGAAATGCATTGCATTTGTCAGGCGCTTTGCGCCAAACAGAGAGCGCAAGCGCTTGTGGTGACGACACGTATCACGCAAGCGCAGTGCGCTACACCAATGCGCTGCGCTTGCGCTGCTGACACGTGGCGCGCTCTGGTGAGTTGCGCCAATTTCAGAGAGCAAAGCTCTATCTTAAAAGTGCACAGCGCAAGTGAGTCAGATGCAGACACGTGGCGCTCTCTGGTGGCTTGCGCCAACCCAGGAGCGCAACAGTGCAGTTTTGTAAATGCAAAGCACTATTAATTTGATAATAATATTTTTTTAGAACCAATGGTTCATGACAAAGTGCAAAGCACTATTTGATTTCTTGATCTAATTTAGATCAAAGAAAACAAGTATTTTCTTGTTTCTCTTATTGATCTCAAGGAACCAATGGTTCATAAGTGCAAAGCACTATTTTTTTTATTTTGTTTTTTATTAAAGATCATTGATCTTGTTCTTAGATCAATGATCTATCAGAAGAAATTCTTTTATCCTAAAGTTTTTTTTTACCTTTCTTCTTGAAATTTCTTCAGAGTTCTCTCCGTTTGAAAATTTTGATTTCTCACAAAAATGTTGATTCCTTTGAATTGAGGTCTAGGGTCCTTTTTATAGTGCCCATAAATTAGTTAAATTTGTTAAATAGATGTTTCTCTGAATGATTTGGGGAATTTTCCCCACCGTTGGATCTTTAATCCAAGGGCTTCTGTTTTACAGAAGAAAATCTTCTTGTTTTAACAAGAACAGAAAGATTTCTTTAAAATCTTAATTCTGTTTAGCGCAAACGCCCCAGCGCGTGATACGTGTCGCGCAGCGCAACTGCGCTGACACGTGTCGCGCAGCGCAGAGCGCAGCGCAACTGCGCTAGCGCAGAGCGCAGCGCAACTGCGCTAGCGCATCTGTGCTGACACGTGTCACGCAGCGCAAAGCGCAACGCAACTGAAGCGTTGCTTCCTTTAATAGAGCTTTGCTCTGATTGGATGCGCTGCCTTGGGCACTGCGTTGATGTATCTGCGCCTGAAACATGGCGCGTTGCGCCCGGGATTTGAAGCGTTGCTTCAAAATTTGAATTTTGAATTTCCAACAGAGCTTTGCTCTGATTGGGGGAAACACGAACAATTCTTTTCCTTAAAATAATTTTGTTCCGCCAAACAACGATAAGGTTTTCTCGTTAGAACGAAGTCTGGAGGCATTTGTAAAGCAATCGACTTAATCCACCGTAAACATCTAGTCTTCCATTCAGTCTTTGGTGCAACACACTGCTGCTCATGGGTAAAGCATCAAAACCATCGAAGCCCAGATTGCACAACTGAATGCGGATTTAAGCGAGCGAGAGAAAGGGAAGCTTCCATCTCAACCACTCCCAAATCCTGGTCATCCACATAATGTACATATTGCTCTTGAACAACAGAACCATAATGTGAGTGTCGTGACTACGTTGAGATCTGGAAGGCTTCTGCACAACAACGTTGGCAAAAATGATGACACTCCGACTGCTTCTTCTTCTTCTTCTTCTGAGCCTGTTCTCTATTCTTCAAAAGGCTCCTCTTCTTCTGCTGCTCCGAACGGACCCACATCTCACTCCATGAAAACACCAGCACTGGGATCCGTTCTAACTCCACAATCCCCTCCACAAGCATTGAACTCAACCAATTTAAAAAACGTTCCATTTCCAAACCGGTTGAGATCCAATAAACAAAATCCACGAATGGAGAAGATTCTGGATTGTTTAAACAGGTTAACATTAACATTCCTCTCTTGGATGCAATCCAACAAATCTCTTCCTATGCAAAAATCTTGAAGGACTTGTGCACTAAGAAGAGGAAATCCCAGGTACCCAAGAAGGTTTTCTTAGCTAGTGCCGTGAGTGATGCTCTTACCCAAGTTTTACCTAAAAAACGGAAGGACTCTGACTGTCCTACGATTTCAATAACCATTGGGGATAAGAACATCAACCGCGTACTTTTTGATCTTGGTGCCAGTGTTAACCTACTTTCGTATTCGGTATATGAGCAACTAGGGGTAGGAGAGCTGAAACCCACACACTGTACTCTCTAAATGGCCGACTGATCTATCACCCATCGTAGGAGTGAACTAGAGGATGTGTTAATAAAAGTAGGGGACTTCATATTCCCCATTGATTTCATTGTTTTAGAAACACAACCTAGAGCTAACCCCCGGAATCAAATTCCGGTGATACTCGGTCGCTCATTTCTTGCAACCTCAAATGCTGTGATCAATTATCGAAATGGTTCAATGAACCTATCTTTTAGAAACATGACAATTGAACTCAACATTTTTAGGTTGGGGAATCAGCCCTCCGAACCTAATGCTTATATACTAGACGTTTGTTCAATCCAGGAGATTGTCCCTGAGGACTGTGAGTTCGAGAAATTCTTGTTCAATCACAGCAATCTTGATGCCACTGGTGCGTTCCTCCTTGAACCTGATACTGCTTCTGCTCCCGACAGTGATTATGACTTTCTCGAACGATCTTGGCTTGTCGCCACCCGAGCTTGAATCCTTTGAATTTTCGGATGCGTAAGCTGAACCATCCAACTCGGTCGCGTACACTCGTTTTGAGCCTCTGTTAGAATCCTTCGAGTTCTAGACATTTTCGCCAATCTTGCCTTCAATCATTTCACCTCCAACGCTCGAACTCAAGCCGTTTCCATCTCACCTCAAGTATTCTTACTTAGGTGAGAACGAAACCCTCCCTATCATCATCTCGGCTTCTCTAGCTTCGGAGCAGGAGAAAGCCCTTCTGACAGTCTTGCAGAGAAATCGACAAGTTTTTGGCTGGACTATGGCGGACATCAAGGGGATTAGTCCCCTGATCGTTGAACATCACATTCATATGATGGATTATGCCAAACCAGCCAGGGATCCACAGAGGCGACTCAATCCAGTCATGAAGGAGGCTGTTAAAAAAGAGATTGTCAAATGTCTAGATAGTGGAGTCATTACTCTATCTCTGATAGCGAGTGGGTCAGTCCGATACATGTTGTCCCCAAAAAGTCGGGCATAACGGTCATCACCAATCAGGCAAATGAGTTAATCCTTACTCGCACCCAAATTAGGTGGCGAGTATGCATTGATTATAGAAAACTCAACGCCGCAACGCGGAAAGACCACTTTCCGCTACCATTTATTGACCAAATGCTCAAACGATTGGCTGGACACGAGTACTACTGCTTTCTAGATGGCTACTCTGGCTATAACCAGATTCCCATCGCCGAAAAAGACCCAGAAAAAACCACGTTCACCTGTCCTTTCTGCACTTTTGCATATCGCCGCATACCCTTTGGGTTATGCGATACACCCGCTACCTTCCAGCGGTGTATGATGGGAATTTTTTCAGATATGGTGGAGAAATTCTTGGAGATATTCATGGATGATTTCTCCATTTTCGGTGATTCCTTTGATGAGCGTTTGCAGCATCTCGACGCTGCCCTTACCCGATGTAAAGATAAAAACCTCACTTTGAACTGGGAGAAGTGCCACTTCATGGTGCGCGAATGTATTGTCTTATGACATATCATCTCGCAAAATGGCATTGACGTGGATAAAGCTAAGATTGAGGTCATTTCCAATCTCTCTCCTCCCAGATGTGTTAGAGACATCCGAGCTTTCCTTGGCCACGCTGGTTTTTATAGACGGTTTATCAAGGATTTTAGCAAGATTGCTAGACCCTTGACTCTTCTGCTGGCCAAGGACACTACATGCGATTTCAATTCGAGCTGTGTGACTGCGTTTGAATCACTAAAAAGCTCACTTACTTCTGCTCCTGTACTTTCTTCTCCTGACTGGACGGATCCCTTTCAAATTATGTGCGATGCATCTGACTTTACCATCGGTGCTGTCCTAGGATAGCACATTGATAAAATACCGCACGTAATCTACTATGCTAGCCGAACCCTGAATGATGTCCAGCTGAATTACACAACAACCGAGAAGGAATTCTTGGCTGTTGTGTTTGCATTAGAAAAATTCAGGCCTTACTTCATCGGTTCTCCAGTCATTGTCTACACAGACCATTCTGCTCTACGCTATCTTTTTACAAAGAAGGACGCAAAATCTCGGCTGATACGTTGGATTCTCTTACTTCAAGAGTTTGACCTTGTCATCAAGGACAAAAGAGGATGTGAAAACGTAGCGGCCGACCATCTTTCACGACTTCTTTCTTTGTCGACGCTTCCACTTCTAATAAACGACTTTTTCCGGATGAATAGCTCTTGACAGTATCATGCGAACCCTGGTTCGCAGATATTGTGACTATTTGGCAACAAGATTACTACCAAACGAGTGGTCAAGTCAGGACAGACTTCGATTCTTATCCCAAGTAAAACACATTTACTGGGAGTAACCTTATCTGTTCAAATACTGTCCTGGCCAGAATATTTTTCGGTGTGTGCCTGATAATGAATTCAAGAGTGTGCTGTTATTTTGCCACGATCAAGCGTGTGGCGGACATTTTGGCCCAAGAAAGACAGCCGAGAACATCTTGCAGTGTGGCTTCTACTGGCCACAACTCTTCAAAGATGCTCATGATTACTGCAAGACTTGCTCCCGGTGCCAACACTTGGTACGAATATTCAGGAGAAACGAAATGCTGCTCCAACCAATCTTGGTTGTCGAGATTTTCGATGTTTGGATAATTGATTTCATGGGGCCGTTTCCCAGCTCTTTTGGGAACCTGTATATTCTTCTAGCTGTTGATTATGTCTCGAAATTGGTCGAGGCCGTGCCCAGCCAGACTAACGACAACAAGGTTGTCGTTAGATTCCTTAAGGAAAACATCTTTTCCCGGTTCGGACATCCCCGCGCGATCATTAGTGACAATGGAACGCATTTTTGTAATACGACTTTCGAAGCCTTGATGCGGAAATACTCCATTAATAATAAGCTATCCACGCCCTACCACCCCCAAACATGTGGGCAAACCGAAGTGTCTAATCGGCAAATCAAAAAGATTTTGGAGAAAACGGTTTCTATGAACCGTAAGAATTGGTCTTTAAAACTCACTGATGCCCTTTGAGCATTTCGAACTGCTTAGAAGACTGATCTTGGCATGTCTCCTTATCGGCTTGTTTACGGAAAGGCTTGCCACCTTCCAGTGGAAATCGAGCATCGCGCATTTTCGGCGATCAAGTAGCTGAATCTATCTCTTGATAATGCGGGCAGCCATCGGAAGCTGCAGATCAACAAACTAAACGAGCTTCGAGATGAAACTTACGAAAACGTGGTTGTCGTTAAGAACCGAACGAAGGTGTTTCATGACAAACACCTTACGCGCAAAACTTTCATACCTGGTCAACAGGTACTTCTTTACGACACCCGGTTACATTTCCATCCGGGGAAGCACAGATCTCGCTGGAAAGGACCATATTTTGTGCGGACTGTATATCCCACGGTGCGGTGGATTTGGAAAATCCAGAGGATGGTACATTATTCAAAATGAACGGACACAGGTTAAAACCGTTCCTCACCGCTGACCCGTCGGAGGAGCTCCTGATGTTGCAGGAGCCGGTTTACATTGACTGATCTTCCTCCGCTTACCACCAAAGTTCGGTTATCCAGCCATAAAAAGTGGAAACACTGTTTTAAATAAGTTTGGGGGTATGTATATACCATTTTCCCACTTGCAATTATATAATAAAATAATTTTAAAAAAATTTTCAAAATTTCGGAGGGTATTTTTGTAAATATTCATAACCATAAACAAAATAAAATAAAACAACATTTTTTTTAATTCTTTTATTTAATTATTCTTTTTGGGGGGGCTTTTGTACATATAACCAAATAACCCATATAAAAACACCCCGACCCCTCTTCTGCATTTACAGAACCTTAATTTTCACCCTCAACAAAACCCTAGCCGCCACAGCAGAAAGTGTAAAGAGATCGCCTCAAGGAGCCGCGCAACCGCCGTCGAACTGCCTTCTTGCCGCGCTTCCGCCACCGCTCAGTCTCCTCTCCCTCTGAAACTTTCAGAGAAGGTTTGCTTTTCTCTTATCCCTTCTGTAAAATTTTTAGCTTTCTGCAAATTAATTCCATGGCTCCTACACTTCAGTTTGAAAGGGATTTCTCCCAATTGTTTGCACATAATATTTATGGTAGTTATTTCGGCGATGAGATCCGAAAGCGCGGATGGAACTTTCTATTATTTAACCATCCGAACACATTCGCGCTTCCTGATCTTGTTGCACGTTTTTATGAATGTATGGAGGAGGGTTGTTTGGCACAACACGGGTACATTCGATTACTGTGGGGCGATCGGGAAATTTTAATTGATAGGGACTTCATTCACGAAGTCGCCTTAATACCACGACTCCCCATTCACGATCAACCCCTCCGATTTGAGGACTACCTTCCCTTAATGGGAAATGACTGTTCTAGGGAGCCCAGAAAGGGCATTCAGGCTCGCACGTATTTTGCGAACGTTTTAATTGTTTGCCGTTGGGCACAAAACAATATTTTCAGAAGTTCGCACAGTACAACATTTTTTTACACCATCCTTACACATAGTGCACACATTGGTGACTCGAAACCATAACTATGACATGTGCACTGTGTTGCTCCACTCAATTGGCGCCGGCAAAAGAGCGGCCAATTATCCAAGCCCAATGTTGGTGACACAACTGTGTTGCCATTTCCTTCCTGTTGAGGAATTTGAATTTTATATGCATGGTGAGATTCCCATTCGACCCCTTCTTGAGGGTGTCTCTACGTCCTACACACGACTTCATGATTTATAGTCGCGCACCGAGCCGGCCGAGGACGTAATGCCCAAGACCCCTAGCTCGAGCTCCACAGCGAGCGATGAAGAGCTTACCCCCGCTGCTCAAGTGCGCTTGATTCGACGAACCTATAGGGGGTAGAACGAGTGATAGGGATGCTGACTAATTTTGATCAGCGACTAACGAGCCTGGGACAGGGAATGTCCACCCTACTGGTAAGAGAGGAACGTTCATGATCACGATCGAGGGGACGGGGGACAGATAGAGGTCAGGCTGGGATTAGTGAGGCCGCTGTAGGGTGTTTTTCGTCACCCCATTGAGATGGGAATTCGCGTGCGCTTGTCAGGCGTACTACAGATTCCCCCTGCCTAGGGTAGGCGGGGGTTTATTGATCGTGGGGATCCAAATCTCCGGCAGCCGCGGACCAAGCTGCCGTTAATTACCCCTTGCCTTTGGATCAAGGGAACCTCCAATTAACGGGTTAAAACGGTCATGCGAACTCAATGTGCAGTGTTATGTTTTGAAGGGGTTTTGGATATGTTGGGGGGCCCACAGAGTTTTTACGGGGGTCCCGCTACTCGGAAAGCTGGCTGGGGGTCAGGGGGGCAGCAGCCTCCTTACGGGGTGCGGGACAGCGCCCCATTAGAAATTTTTTCTAACAGGGGAGGTATATTTAGTGTGGAGTGCATATAAAAAAATGAGGGGAAGCGTCTTAAAAACGCATGCGTGGCACGTGGGCGCATGGTGCCTGGGGTCACGTGCGCGCACATGGGCGCTTTAGTGCCCGGGGTCACATGGCGCACACGTGGCCATTGGGAGCCTTAGCGCCCGGGGTCACGTGGCACACGCGTGACCGATGGGCGCCTTAGCGCCCCGGGGTCACGTGGCGTACACATGACCGATGGGCGCCTTAGCGCCCGGAGTCACGTGGCGCACACGTGACCGCGGGAAATACCTGCGGGAAGGGGCCTAGCCCCTAGGTTGGGGAGTTGAACTCCCAAGGGTTTTTTTGGAGTTGAACTCCTAGCAGAAACTAATTTATGGAGTTAAACACCAAAAGATCTAGAAAGGAGTTAAATTCCTAGGAATCTTTGGCTCTTCTTTTGAGCCTTGGATCTGTCCAAAGTTAGATTTTTGGAGATGGATCTCCTTCTTCCTTCTCTTGATCAGCGGGATCTTGGAGAAAAGGGGGTGAGACTTAAAAGTCTCCACTTTTCGAGATCTGATTGGAGATCGGAGCTCCCCTTCATGGGTTTTATGGTAAAAAACTATTTATTTTTGAGAAAGGAAGAGTTAAACTCTTGATTTAATTCAAAAGAGAGGTAGAGAATTTTAGACCCTTAAGAAAGGGGAAGGAGGCACAAACCCTAGATTTTGAAAGAATGGAAAAGTGTGATCTTTATTCATCATCATGTTGCCTTATATAGGCTTACACATTTACATATAGCCCCTTGGGCTTTACAAAATGGCATTTTGCCCATCCCATGGCTCCTATGCCATTTCTTTTTGCACATAAACCATGAGCTTTACAAAAATTTGTCTTTATGCCCATTCATGCATAAAAAAATTACATTAAAATTATATATTACATGATTTTTATGTTGGCATGGGGAGGCTAGCCGTGGGCTCGACTTGGGCATGGGCCTGCTTGACCTGGGCTTGGGCCTACCTGGCCCGAGGTTGACTTTGACTTTGACTTGGTCAACAGGGATGCAAATTTTGACCCCAACAAAGTGCCCCCCATCAATAAATGCACACTGCACATTTGAGTTGTGTATATGAAATTGATGGATCTTGAAGCTGGACTTCGAGGTGGAACATCATTCCGGGGGCGGAGCATCCCTAGGGGAGCATGATTCCCGGGGATCGGAGTATCATTTCGATTTGTGGAGCATAATTCCAGAGTCGGAGTATCATTCCGAAGAGTCGGAGCATAATTCCGAGGGTTGGAGCATAATTCCGGGATCGAAGCATCATTTCGAAGAGCGGAGCATGATTCCATGGACCGGAGCATCATTCCGAAGAGCGGAGCATGATTCCAGGGACCGGAGCATCATTCCGAAGAGCGGAGCATGATTCCAGGACGGGAGCATCATTCCGAAGAGCGGAGCATGATTCCAGGGATCAGAGCATCATTCTGAAGAGCAGATCATGATTCCAGGGATCGGAGCATCATTCCGAAGAGTGGAGCATGATTCTAAAGGGTCGGAGCATAATTTCGACGAGTGGCAGACATTCTGGCCGAAGCATAATTTCGATGTAGAGGTTGATTCCCAGACGAAGCATAATTCCGACAGGGAAAGCAGATACTCCGAGGCGAAACATGATTTCTACATGGGGTACATTTTGAGACGAAGCATGATTCCGGCGCAGAGCCTGTTGGCTGACTTGATTCCGAGACAAAGCATAATTTCGACAGGGAGGGCAGATATGCCGAGACGAAGCTTGATTTCGAAGCGAGGTACATTCTGAGACGAAGCATGATTCTGGCGCAGAGCTTGTTGGTCGACTTAATTCCGGGGCGGAGCTTAATTCCGATGAGGAGGTCGCCGGTTAATTCCGAGCCGAAGCATAATTCCGACAAGGAAGGCAGATACGCCGAGGCGAAGCATGATTTCGACACGGGGTACACTCTGAGACGAAGTATGATTCCGCCGCAGAGGTTGTTGGTTTGATTTGATTTGGGTTGACATCAGCATCGCTACACTGGAATATGGTACCAGAAGCGAATCATCATTTGCCATGAGTGGATTTAGGGATTTAGGTTTTTGTTTGGCATCAGCATCGCTACACTGGAATATGCTACCAGAAGCGAATCATCATTTGCCCCGAGAGGATTTGGGAATTGATGGCTTAGGAGGCAAGTTTAGATCCCTATCACCTAAGGCTTTTCAATTTTATGGGCCGTAAGGGTCCCATAAAAGCATTTTCTCCCTACGAGTCGAAAAGATCTCGTAGGTGTATTTTCTCCTTAGGAGTCGTGGGGACTCCTAAGTGTGTTGCTTCTTTGTGAGTCGTAAGGATCTCACACGGGAATTTTCTTCTCACAAAGTTGAGAGGACTTTACGAGTGCATTTCATCTTTTTTTCATAAGTTTGTGCCCTTTCGGGTTTTCACAAACTCGCAGGCAGTCCTACCGTTCTTACTTACGGAGCCCTTTCGGGTTTTCATCCGTGCCCATTTTGCTTGTGGACATACCCGTTTTTTTTGGAATCTTCATCGCCGGTGGGACTTTGAATGTGGTCCCGCCGGTAGGACTTGGGAGAGATTGGGATCGTTTTACGCCCGTGGATTGTATACGGTTTTGCAGGATGTATGATTCAGACCGTAGGGCCGGAAAAATTTCGGGACTTTGTTGGCGTCTACACCGCTGCACTGGAATATGGTACCATGAGCGACTCAACATTCACCGTTTTGGAATTTGGTTGGCGTCTGCATCTCTACACTGGAATATGGTATCAGGAGCAACTCATCATTCGCCGTTTTGGAATTTGGAATTTGGTTGGCGTCTGCATCGCTACACTGGAATATGGTGCCAGAAGCGACTCATCATTCGCCGTTTTGGGATTTGGAATTTGGTTGGCGTCTGCATCACTACACTGGAATATGGTATTAGGAGCGACTCATCATTCGCCATTGGGATTTGGAATTTGGTTGGCGTCTGCATCGCTACACTGGAATATGGTACCAGGAGCGACTAATCATTCGCCGTTTTTTTTACTGCGATTGCTCTATCATTTCAGCTTTTCTTATTGCGAAGGTCGCGATTGCCCTATCATTTCGGCTATTTATTCGCGGTTGCCCCATCATTTCGGCTTTATTTTCATTTTTATTTTTACTTGCTGATTTTTATAGCGAGTTGCCCCATATTTTCGGCATTTTATTTATATACATATAGATATATATATTTTTTTATTTACACATTTTTACATCCCCAGTTTAATGACTTAGAGGTCGATTATTTCCAGTTTAATGACGTGGTGGTCGACGGTTCCCAGTTTAAAGACTTAGAGGTCTATCATTCCCAGTTTAACGACGTGGTGGTCAGGAGAAGATACCCGATTGAGCAGTTGTCAGGGGCACCGCTGGAGCTTACATGAGATGCCTTATTACTTTGTCGGTGTCGATGGCCTTGCCCCCAGCTGGGGCCAAATAAAGTCGTTCAGATACCGACTTGCGTTCGAAGATGGCAATTGAAAATTGTTAACCCCTGCAAATAGAAACATGATTTCAGTACAGGCAATCGATATGTACATTGATTGAGCTCGTATGAACGTTTAACCCGAGACATAGGAGGAGAGAAAAGTCCCACCGGACGTGCTAGAATCTTTAGGGTGTTTTTCATCACCCCATTGAGATGGGAATACGCAAGCGCTTGTCAGGCGTACAACAGATTCCCCCTGCCTAGGGTAGGCGGGGGTTTATTGATCATGAGGATCTGAATCTCCGGCAGCCGCGGACTAAGCTACCGTTAATTACCCCTCGCCTTTGGAGCGAGGGAACCACCGATTAACGGGTTAAACCGGTCATGTAAACTCAATGTGCAGTGTTATGTTTTGAAGGGGTTTTGGATATGTTGGGGGGCCCGCAGAGTTTTTACGGGGGTCCCGCTACCCGGATAGCGGGTTGGGGGTCAAGGGAGCCAACAGCCCCCTTGCGGGGTGGCGGGCAGCGCCCCATTAGAAATTTTTTCTAACGGGAGAGGTATATTTAGTGTGGAGTGCATATAAAAAAATGGGGGGAAGCGTCTTAAAGACGCGTGCGTGGCACGTGGGTGCATGGTGCCCGGGGTCACGTGAGCGTACATGGGCGCTTTAGTGCCCGGTGTCACATGGCGCACACGTGGCCATTGGGCGCCTTAGCACCCAGGGTTACATGGTGCACACATGGCCATTAGGCGCCTTATCTCCCGGGGTCATGTGGCGCACACGTGACTGATGGGCGCACACGTGACCGATGGGCGCCTTAGCGTCCCGGGGTCACGTGGCGCACGCATGACCGATGGGCGCCTTAGCGCTCCGGGGTCACGTGGTGCACACGTGACCGCGAGAAACACCCACGGGAAGGGGCTTAGCCTCTAGGTTGGGGAGTTAAACTCCCAAGGGGTTTTTTAGAGTTGAACTCTTAGCAGAAACTAATTTATAGAGTTAAACACCAACAGATCTAGAAAGGAGTTAAACTCCTAGGAATCTTTGGCTCTTCTTTTGAGCCTTGGATCTGTCCAAAGTTAGAATTTTGGAGATGGATCTCCTTCTTGCTTCTCTTGATCGGTGGGATCTTGGAGAAAAGGGGGTGAGACTTAAAAGTCTCCCCTTTTCAAGATCTGATTGGAGATCCGAGCCCCCCTTCGTGGGTTTTGTGGTGAAAAACTATTTATTTTTGAGAAAGGAAGAGTTAAACTCTTGATTTAATTCAAAAAAGATGAAGAGAATTTTAGACCCTTGAGAAAGGGGAAGGAGGCACAAACCCTAGATTTTGAGAGAATGGAAAAGTGTGTCCTTTATTCATCATCATGTTGTCTTATATAGGGTTACACATTTACATATAGCCCCTTGGGCTTTACAAATTGGCATTTTGCCCATCACATGGCTCATGTGCCATTTCTTTTTGCACATAAACCATGGGCTTTACAAAAATTTGTCTTTATGCCCATTCATGCATAAAAAATTACATTAAAATTATTTAATACCTGATTTTTATGTTGGCATGGGGAGGCTGGCCGCGGGCTCGACTTGGGTATGGGTCCGCTTGACCTGGGCTTGGGCCCACCTGGCCTGGGGTTGACCTTGACTTTGACTTGGTCTACCGGGGTGCAAATTTTGACCTCAACAGCCACGTCTAGTAGACGCCGCAGGGAGTAGTGAGGACACTGCTATCAATAAGTTTGGGGGTGAGGGTTGATTGTAAATAGTTATCTTTGCATGGCATCTGCATATTTTTATTTTTTGTACACATTTGTTTGCATATTTAATTCCGTATCTTATTTTTCTGCATTGCATCTTTATAAAAAATATATATAAAAATATAAAAATATAAAAAATATATAAAAATTGAAAAAAATTTAAATTGAAAAATTGAAAATTTCAATATTGGCCATATTTGACTCAAGTTCAACATGATGGTTGACTAGTTAAGAAAAACTAGATCCTAAACTTAGTAAATTAAAACCCCTAAAAATAACTTTTCTTAAACTTTAACTGTAGAAATTATACGTGCTTGCAGTTTATTTAGAAATAAGTAAATTTTGAGTTCAATTCTCGGGCTAAGTCGAAATAAGGGAAGAGTGTTGAAAGCTCTATTTAAAGTATAAGTCTGAAAAATAATTCTGAACCTTAAGTCCAAATTCTAAAAATATATACCCTACTATACGCACTTACCCACATCTTGAAACTTGGGATAGTAGAGCCTACCTTGAAATGCTCTTGTCTAAAAGCCTTAGTATGAAGGAAAATAAAATATAAGTGGTGAAGAAGGAAAATAAAATATAAGTGGTGAAGAAGGAAAATAAAAAAATGAACACTTGTTTTGTAATTACTTAAGGCAGCATAAAAAAAAAAAATATATATATATATATAGCGAGGGTGCTTTATCACCTAGTGCCTTAGACTAACTGGCTTGAGAGTCACTGCTAAGCCTTAGGTGTTGCAAGACGAGGAATTATGCCTAAATGCGTAACCACATTTTGTAATCGGTCGTTTTGTACCTCAAGAAGTATTAACGGTCGCATAAAGGATGTGTAAGCAATTTCATCTAGAATTCACCAACTAAAAAGTATTTTGGAAGATGGACAAGAGTATGATAGCTTGAATTGAATTTCTAAGTGTAGGGGTGATAATTACACACACATAGGGGTATGTAATTGGAGTTTGGAGGAGAGATAGGAATAAAAGATAGAGCTTACATCTTCAGTAGAGATGATAAAATTTCCTGAGTTAAGATTGTACCTTAGAAGGAAAACTCAGGAGATGCTGAAAGCTTTATAAACTGGCAAAACATATATGATTTTAAGTTAAATGAAAACGAAGTGTGAAAACTACGGGTTGATGATTTCTAAGTTGAAGATGATAGAATTTTTTACTAGAATACTGAATTGAAGAATTAGAGTCATCGGCCAAATTGATCAGATTTTGTGGGTAGTATCCACTAAAAACCCTCAGGAGACAACACTCCTCCTATTAGGGACACCTAGAGGTTTAACGATTTGTTGCACGAGATCAGTGCAATCGCGTTCCCTGCGAAAGTGAGGTTAGGATTTTTTTGAATAAATTGGCTTTGCTCGGGATAAGCAAAAGATAAGTTTGGGGGTACTTGTTCATATCAGATTTTTACATTTTTATACCGCCCATTCTTGATCACATTGCATATAGGTAGGTACTTTTGATCCGTGTTTGCTGAATAATTGCAGGTTACAGGTTCTCAGCTCTTTACAGTGAAATTCATGAAAAGTCGCAACAAATGCGGAACTATGACGAACAACAGATAAATACTGATCTCCGCTCACCATCCGTATGATACCGCCTACCAGTTCAAGGGACAAAATGGCAAATTATTGGTCACATCAATGCACATAGCATAAGGGCGGCACAAGATCCAAGACTTCAACGCGGAGCTCAAGGCAAAGTCCACATCATTTTGCACTGCTGAAAATCTGAAAGAAAACTGAAGAGATTCTGAGAAACCAAGTGTACAAAACAGAAAAGAACAGCAACATGAAGAAACCCAGAAAAAACGAGAAGTCAAATCCACCAAACGGCCGCGGAACCGCGGCCAAAAAGGCACTTCTGCCGCGGATCCGCGACCGCGTCTGAACAGTGTCGGTTGCGTGAAAGCAGCGTTGACTCAGCTCTCTTGGGTTAGTTTTGTAATCTCGTATTTGGCTCAGATTGTAAACCTAGGGTTTCACTTTTCGGTCTATAAATAGCAGAGCTCAAAGCCAAAGTAGAGTGTGCTTTTCTTTATTTAGATTATAGGATTAATTCTGTAGTTCTTCCTTGTTATTTTTCTTCCATAAACAATTGTAGTGAGTAATGAGTGATGATTAATAAAAAAATAAAAAAGAGAGTTCTTTTTATCTTGCATGTCTATTTATTATTTGCAATTTTTCATTTGCTAATTTAGTCGTATTATTTTATTGTTATTTTTTTCTTCTTTTTCTTCTTCTATTTTTCTTTATTCTTAACAACGATGATGCTTGAGTAAGATCCTTACCAAGGTGAGGTCTCAAATAGTTAGTTGTAATTCTTCTTAAACCTCATTTCTTTCTACCTTCCTTCTTGTTTTTATCTTTTTAATGGGTGAGTAATTTCTCACTTGTTAGGGCAAGAGAAGAAAAGTTAGAGAGAATGAAATCTCTCACTCTTTTCCTTACCCAATACCTTAATTCGGACTCGCTTTAATTGAAGCACAATCCGCTCACTACGGCACCCTATCCTACATAATAGCGGTGATTCCTTAGTAAAACCGGTTGTGGTTGAATTAATCGGAGGTTAGGGCTAAGAGCCAAGAACGGACGGAAAAGGACCAAAAAGAAGAAACTAAGCATGGAAAGCCCAGCTTATACTTGCAGGTTCCTTCCTAATCGTGCTAATCCCCGTTGTTGCCGATTACCGTAACACCGATATTAAGAATGGCAATGAAAGGAGTGAGAAATTCCTAACTCAAACTAACCTAATCCTAACCCTATTAAGATCTTTTATCATCCTTTATTTCATTAGTTGATCTTAAAACAAATCTCAATATATTTGGATTTAACTCGTTAAAAAATAAAGAAAAAGATCCATCTCCCTGTGGATCGATCCGTACTCAACCGGCTAACTACCAAGCGAAACCGTCTTGATTGCGGTAATTAAAATTAAGCACGCAGAAAAATAACCAATCATGATCCATGCGATCGAGGATTGCTATATCTTCAAAGACTGGGTCGAGAAGAAGTACAAGACTAGAGAGATCGAGCTGTCCAAGAGTGTGTTAGTGAACAATTAAGTTGCAACCACCAACTTTATACAGACAGAAGTTGAAGCCTTTTGGGATCAGACAGCTGAACCCGCTGCCCTGAGAAATGAAACTGACTCACCGCAGCCTCCGTGGAATATGCACATATCTAATAAGATGAAGAAAATGCTAAAGCTATTTCGGAAAGAGCCCAGAACAGAATGGGAAGGGCAGAAGAAGCCCACCATTCCAGCTACCAATTCGGCTCAATCAGTTTCAAAATCCAAAAAGCTCAAAAAGAAGAAAAGTGCAGCTCGACGTGAAAAAAGAGTTTGCAGGAAGATCGACCATTCAAAAATATATCGATTCCCTCGAAAACTATGAACAAAAGGAAAGAAGTCTAATTCAATTAAAGGAGTTCTTCCTTGTAGAAGCAGTTGAGATTCTGGAGGAGCTAGAAGAAGACTCCAATGAAGAGATCCCTATAGTGACCTGCTACGCCATCCATCTTGGCAGCGACTCTGAGGATGGGCTCTATTTTTGCGAAGAGGACGTGGAGCTCGCAACAAAGACCAACCAAATCCAGCTCAGAAGCGGCAGCGCTCTACCGCCAAATTAGGGTAACGCCCCAAAAGGGAAGGAAAAACAAGTCGCTAATGAAGAAGATGGCAGAGAGCCGTCTCTTGAAAATTCGATTCCTTCCTCGGTGGACTATAATGTCTTGGCTCATCTCCGAAAGCTTCCGTCTCTCCTGAGCATTTATGACGTCTTGGTCCTATCTAAAAAGCTTAGAAATGTTCTCATTCACACTCTACAAAACCCCGAGCGGTACCAGGCTCGCTTTGCGGAAATTGATATGAAAGAAGCCCAGTACACTCTGCATACAGCCGCGGTGACATTTAAAGATGAAGACCTGTTACTAGGAACAGTTGAGCACAACCGACCGCTTTACGTGACAGAGTACAGTAACGGAGACCGGATTAATCGCATATTGATTGATCCAGGGTCCTCAGTGAACATCATGAACTTGCGGACTCTGAAGAGTTTGTCAATGGACGTCCGACACCTGTCAGGGGAAAGGATTGTCATTCAAGGCTTCAATCAAAATTGCCAGCAAGTTCTGGGATCCATAGCTCTGCCGATTAGGTTCGGAGACCTACAAACTGAAGCCAAGATATACTTGATCGACGCCGACACGTCCTATAAGATTCTTCTAGGAAGGCCGTGGCTTCACGATTACGGCATCGTTCCATCAACTCTCCATCAGTGTATGAAGCATACCAAAAATAGATAAGAAAGACGCATTGACGGAGAAATCCAGCCGTTCGGTATGCATGAACTACGATATAAAGATTCTCGGTACTTTGTGAACCTCCAAAGTGCTGAGTTACAGCTGACCAAAGACAGAACGGCCCCGAAACTCAAAAGCAAATCTGAGCCGACAGTCACTTTCAAAAGCGAAATCCCCCAAGTGCGTCCGTATTTCGGCAGTGATACTGATGAGTCCGACGTTGGAAGTCCATCCGTCCATGAAAATCGCCCTCATCTTGGTAGCGATACGGACGAGTCTGATATCGAAGGCCCACTCGACAGCAAAATTCGCCCTCGTTTAGGCAGCGACACTGAAGAATCAAAAGAAGAGGATCCATCTTGCAACAGCTGTGCAGATTGGGCTCTCATGCAAAAAGCGAAGCTAAGAGAGACCTTTGAAGTTACGGAAGGGTCTCTAGTCATCACAATGGTGATGGAGCAGATGTGAAAAGAGCTCGATGCATTGTCAGTCTTCACCATGGACCAGCTGAAAACCTTCTACGTTTCCAGAAGAAAGAGTGGACAGACGGGCATCCTATTTTATGGTTCAAATCCTTTCGTACACCGGGACGATTTGTCTGTCACGCGCCTTCCCTATGAAAGAGGCAAAAGAGCCGTCCTAAACCCTAGATATTATGCGCCCGAGATGCGGGAATATTTTAAAAAGTGCGGATATCGGTTATATCAAACAGACTCCGAAGCGAGGTTTTATGAGGGGCTGTGGTACCCGCCTCAGGACCGAGCATTAATCGATGGACGAATCCCAGATAGACGGTACATAGGTTTCATTCAACCTGATGTCAAGGCATGCTACATGATCCATATTGGTGAAGCCAGCGAAAATTCAAATGATGAAGACGAGCTAGTCGAGCCAGAAGAAGCCCCTCAAGAGTTTGAAGATGGCGGACAAGCAACCTTCAACGAGCTAACCAAGGTTGATTTGGGAACGCCCGATATTCTAAGGCCGACCTACATCAACTCACTCTTGTCAGAGGAAATGAAAGAGCATACAGTCGCCTTGCTGCATGAGTTCGTCGACTGTTTCGCGTGGACGTACAAAGAAATGCCTGGCCTTTCCCCTGAAGTGGCCGTGTATAAGATGACTATATCTCTTGATGCTAAGCCAGTCAAACAAGCTCCTCGAAGAATGAGAAAGGAACTGGAAGAAAAGGTCATCGAGGAAACCAAGAAACTCATCGATGCCGGCTTCATCAGGGAAGAGAAATATGCGGACTAGATCGCGTGCATCGTCCCAATGAAAAAGAAGACCGGGTAGATACGAGTTTCCGTCGATTTCAGGGATCTCAATAAGGTATGCCCTAAAGACGATTTCCCGCTTCCGGTCATGGAAATGATGGTCGACGATACCTCAAATTACTAGCTGTTCACTTTGATGGATGGCTCGTCTGGATATAATCAAATCAAGATGTTTCCCAAGGATGAGAAACGCACAACATTTCAAACCCCGATCGGGATATACGGCTACAAGGTGATGCCATTCGGATTAAAGAATGCAGGTGCTACATATCAAAGGGCAATGACCAATATCTTTGATGACCTAATCTATAAAGTTGTCGAATGTTATGTTGGTGATTTGGTCGTCAAGACTAAAGTTAAGGACAATCACATCTAAGATCTCAGGACCGTTTTCACCCGACTGAGAGAATACAATCTAAAGATGATCCTCTAAAGTGCGCTTTTTGTGTGTCATCAAGAAAATTCTTGGGCTTCATAGTCTGACATCGGGGGATCGAAGTCGACCCATCGAAGATAAAGGCCATCATAGAGATGCCTCCTTCGAAGAATCTGATGCAGCTAAGATTCTTTCAAGGCAAGCTCACTTACATACGAAGGTTCATCTCGAACCTATCGGGAAGATGCGTGCCCTTCTCGAAGCTCATGAAGATAGGAGCTCCTTTTGTCTGGGATGCCGGATTTCAAGAAGCGTTCGAAAATATCAAACAGTACCTACTTCACCCTTTAGTGCTTGCTGCTCCCATTCCAAATAAACCGTTGATCCTCTATACTGCCACACTAGATGAGTCACTCGGTGCACTCCTCGCCCAGAACAATGAGGTGGGAAAAGAGAATGCCTTCTACTACCTCAGTCGAACGTTAGTCGTGGTAGAACATAACTATTTCCCGATCGAAAATCAATGCCTGGCTGGTAGAATGGCAAGATGGGCTATTATGCTGCTTGAATTTGACATAATCTATACTCCTCAGAAAGCAGTAAAAGGGCAAGCCCTTGCCGACTTCCTTGCTGCTCCTCCCATACCAGAAGGGTCACCGCTCAATTGCGAGTTACCTAACGAACAAGTGCTACACCTCAAGGATGACGAGCCATGTTGGAAGCTCTATTTCGACGGAGCCTCATCAATTAGGACCTCCAGCAAATCAAGCATCCCACAGATAAAAGCAGGGATAGGATTGGTGTTCATCACGCTATTGATGGAAACCCTATGACGTTCTTTTGCTCTCACCGAGTCTCGCACAAACAACGAGGCTAAGTACGAGGCTCTGATAGCTGGTCTGGAGCTCGCCATAGAAATGGAAATCTTTCGGCTACGAGTCTACGGTGATTCCCAGCTTGTTGTCAACCAAGTAAGTGGCGGCTATAAAATATACAAACCCGAGTTAACTCAGTACAGAAGCCGGTTGGTAGAGCTTATGAAACAGTTCACCCACATTGAACTGATGAGAGTTCTTAGAGCGTTGAATGAAAAAGCTGACGTACTCGCTCACTAAGCCAAGGAGCTGGCTGATCCCGATATGGATGAAATTCTGATAACAGTCAGAAACCGGCAAATTCTACATCCGGTCTCTTTGCATGAAGAGGGAAGCATAGAACAAGAGAACAATCCTGCCAAAGAAGCTCTGATCATCCAAGATGAGCCCGATTGGAGAGAACCCTTCATAGAGTACATTCGATACGACAAGCTGCCCGAAGGAAAATCTGCGAGGATTCAGTTGAAGAAGAGAGCTCTTCGATACGTATTTGTAAATAATACGCTATACCACAGATCATATGACCAACTTTGGCTCAGTTGTCTGTCGTCGGCTGAAGCCCAAAAAGTCATGAAAAAAGTTCACTCAGGCGTCTGCGGAGCTCACCAATCCGGCCCCAAAATGCAGCTTCAAATTAAACGGATTGGGTATTACTGGCCTACCATGATTAGGGATTGCGAAGAGGTGTCATCTCTTCCAAATTCACGGTGACTTCATTCATAAGCATCCTAATCCGCTGCATCCTACGGTGGCGTCATAGCCCTTCGAAGTTTGGGGAACCGACATAGTTGGTCCAATTGATCCTCCGTCGTCCAAAGGCCACCGGTTCATATTGGTTGCAACTGACTACTTTTGCAGATGAGCTGATACTGTCCCGCTAAAAGAAGTCAAGACAAAAGATATTCTGGCATTCTTCCGGCGTAATATCCTATATTGATTCGGTACACCTAGAAGAATCATTTTTGACAACGGGCCTTCTTTCAAGAGTTTCAAAATCTTAAGGTTTGCTATTCAACACAAGATAGACTGGAGATATTCCTCCATCTATAATGCAAGGGTCAATGGGCTAGCCGAAGCCTTCAATAAAACTCTATGCAAGCTCCTGAGGAAAAATACGTCAGCCAATAAGAGAGACTGGAATCTCAAACTTTATGAGGTGTTGTGGGCATATCGTACTACGCACCGTACTCCAACTCAATCCACTCCATACTCATTACTCTTCGGAATGGAGGCGGTCTTCCCCCTCGAAGTCGAAATTCCAAGCTTAAGAATGGCCGTCCAGCACTAGTTGACGGAGGAGGAAAATGCGCTCCTTCGGCTTGAAGTGCTCGACACCCTCGAAGAAAAGAGGCTCGTAGTACAGCAAAATCTGTAGCTATACCGAGCCTAAATGTCACGTGCCTATGACAAGATGACCCATCTCCGCGCTTTCAAGAATGGCGAATTGGTGTTGGTCCTTAAAAGGCCAATCATCCCCAATCGACATACTGAGGGAAAATTCGAGCCAAACTGGGAAGGACCATACGTCATCGAGAAAGTGTTTGATGGAGGATCCTACCAGCTGATAAATGCCGAGGGAGAAAGGCCCATGCCACCCATCAATGGTCGATACCTCAACAAATACTACGCGTGAATGCTCCAAGTCGCAGGCGAATTGAGCACACCAGCCCTACGGTCTGGATCATACATCCTGTAAAACTGTATACAATCCATGGGCATAAAGGACCCCTATCTTTCCCAAGTCTTATCGACGAGGCTACATTTAAAATCCCACCAGCGATGAAGATCCGTCAATGTAAAAAAAAAAGGTATGTCCAAAAGCAAAATGGGCACAGATGAAAATCTGAAAGGGCACCGTGAGTAAAAACAGCAGGACTATCGGCAAGTTCGTGAAAACCCGAAAGGACGCAAACTCGTGAAAAGAGATGAAATACACTCGCAAAGTCATCGCAACCTTATGAGGAGAAAGTCCCCGCGAGAGATTCTTAAGACTCACAAAGGAGCAACACACTTAGGAATCCCCACAATTCCTAGGGATAAATACACCTGTGAGATCCTCTCGACTCGTAGGGAGAAAATGCTTTTATGAGACCCTTACGGCTCATAAAATTGAAAAGCCTTAGGTGATAGGGATCTAAACTTGTCTCCTAAGCCATCGTTCCTTAACGGTCACGGCAAATGATGAGTCACTCCTGGCACTAGCTTCAGTATTAGCGGTGTTGATGCTGACCCAAATCCCAAGTCTTCCCACGGCAAATGATGAGTCACTCCTGGCACTACGCTTCAATGTTAGCGGTGCCGATTCTGACCCAAAAACCTAAATCCCAAGTCTTCCCCGGGCAAATGATGAGTCGCTCTTGGCACTACGCTTCAGTGTTAGCGGTGCTGATGCCGACCCAAAAACCAAATCCAAAGTCCTCCCGGGGCAAATGATGAGTTGCTCCTGGCATTATTCCAGTGCAGCAATGTTGATACCAAACAAAATCCAAGTTCCAAGTTCCTCTCAAACTCAAAAGTCCTGCCAAATAAGGAAGAAATGAAACAAATTAAATTAATGTCCCACTTGGTAGCGCTTCCAAGCTCAAAAGTCCCGCTGGACGGGTAGGGAACTCCCAAAATAAATCAAATCAAACAAATCAACCCTGACATCGTAGAAAGCGGAGCAAGTCAACTTCAACCCCGACACCACAGAAAACGGAGTAAGTCAAATCAAATACCGACACCGCAAGAAGCGGAGTAAGCAATGACCGTCCATGTTGCTAAAATGGCAGCACCGACCGTCCAAGTTGCAAAAAGGGCAGTAACGACCGTCCAAGTCGCAAAAAGGGAAGCACCGAATGTCCAAGTCACAAAAAGGGCAGTAACGACCGTCCGTCCAAGTCGCAAAAATGGCAGCACCGACCGTCCAAGTCACAAAGATGGCAGCACCGACCGTCCAAGTCGCTAAAATGGCAGCATCGACCCTCCACGTCGTCAAAAGGGAACCCAACCAAATCAAGTTCCATATAGAAGAAGATCCATCAATTTTATGCACATGACCCATATATGTGGTGTACATTTATTGATGCGGGGCACTTTGTTGGGGTCAAAAATTACACCCCGGTTGACCAAGTCAAAGTCAGTCAACCCCCAGCCAAGCGAACCCAAGCCAAGCGAAGTGGGCCCAAGCCCAAGTCAAGAACAAGCATGGAAGGGGCTGGCTCCATACCAAGAATGAAGCCATATATTAGTTTAATGTAATTCTTTATTTTATATAAATGTAAGTAAGAAAAATGGGCATAAAGCCAAATTTTCGTAAAGCCCATGGCTTATGTGCAAAAGAAATGCGCACATGAGGCATGAGATGGACAAAATGGCATTTTGTATAGCCCAAGGGGATATGTGTAAATTTGTAAGCCTATATAAGGCAACATGATAATTGAAAAAGGCAACTTTTTCATTCTCTCAAAAAATTAGGGTTATGTGCCTCCTTCTCCTTCCTCAAGGTTCTAAACTCTATTTCTTTCTTTGAATTAAAACAAGAGTTTAACTCTTCTTTTTCCAAAAAGAAACAGTTTTTCACCATAAAACCCTTGAAAGGTAGCTCGGATCTTCCATCAAATCCCCAAAATGGGGAGATTTTTGAGTCTCACCCTTTTTTTCTCAAGGATCTAGCCAACAGGGAGGAGGAGGAAGGAGAAACATTTCCTAAAAACCATAGTTCGAGAAGATCCAAGGCTAAAAAGAAGATCTAAAGCTAAAGAGGAGAAGAAAGGGGTCTTCTTAGATCCTTCCCTTTTCTGGGAGTTTCCAAAGTCCCTCAGTAGTTTAACTCCAAATCCACATCCAATTTATTACATAGGAGTTTAACGCCACATCCAAATCTTTTGAGAGTTTAACTCCAAATTTATACCTAATTTCTGTTTAGGAGTTCAACTCCAAAGCCTCTCGGGAGTTCAACTCCCAACCCAGGGGTTAAGCCCCTTTCTCTGCTGGTGTTTCCGGCGGTCGCGTGCCGCGCACGTGACCCGATGGCTTCCAGTGGTCGCTTGTCGTGCACGTGACCCGATGGCGCCAAATTCCCGCGTGCCGCGCACGTGACCCGCTGGCGCTCAGTGCCCACGCGCCCACGTACCCACACGCAGAGCACCTGACCCGCAGGCGCCCAGCGCCTACCACAAGGCACGTGACCTGTGGGCGCCCATCGCCCACGCGCCACTCACGCGTCCTTAGGACCCTCCTCAGCCCTTTTTTATACACTCCACACTCAAAATACGTCCCCCACCCCGCTGCTCCGCACCCCGTAAGGGGGCTGCTAGCCCCCTTGATCCCCAGCCCGCTATACGGGTAGCGGGACCCTCATAAACTCTGCGAGGCCCTCGATATACCCAAAACCCCTCAGCACATACATACGTACACTGCACATTGAGTTCTCATGACTAGTTGACCCGTCAATCGGAGGTTCCTTCGCTTCAAAGGCGAAGGGTAATTAACGGCAGCTTAGTTCGTGGCTGCCGGAGATTCGGATCTCCACAATCAATAAACTCCGGCCTATCCTAGGCTAGGGGGAATCTGTATACGCGTGACAAGCGACGCGTATTCCCATCTCAATAGGGTGACGAAAAACACCCTACAAGCGTATGGGGTTAAACCCGTCCGAACTCCAGCCTACCTCGCATGTTCTTTCTAGGTCACTAACTACTCCGTTCAAGCTGAGGGAACGATCACTCTCCCTTTCAACATTGGGGAGGCCGAAAGAACCCAAACAATGTCGATGAGTTTCCTTGTCGCTTGGATTCCTACCTCTTATAACATCCTCCTGGGTCGCCCCACCTTAAACGACCTCCAAGCTCAGCTCTTGACCTACCACCTCACGCTTAAGTTTCTTGTGAGCCATGGTGGAAGAGGCCGGGCCTTCAGAGATTGGCAAATCGCAAGGGTATGTCATGCAACGATAGTCCTAGAAAATAGAAAAGTTGGTCTGACCGACGGACCATGTGATCCTCGGGAATCGCTGGATATATGTGATAACAAGAAGGAGATCTAGGGTTTCCCGGTAGAAGCCTTGTCCGAAATTCCCCTCAAAGAGGGGGATAGCAGCCGAACTATCCAGATCGACTCCATCTTAACCGGGGAAACTCGGGAAAACCTTATCCAATTCCTCCAAGACAACTCCGACGTGTTCGCTTAGACCCCCGCAGACATGATGGGGATCGACCCCAAGGTGATCTCCTATAAGTTTGAAGTTGACTCAAAAGCACGGCTGGTCCGACAAAAGAAAAGAAGCTTCGCGCCTGTCAAACAGAAGGCGATTGAGAAAGAAGTGGACCGACTACTCACAACAGACTTCATCAGAAACCTGGACTACTCGGCTTGGCTAGCCATTGTAGTCATTGTCAAGAAAGTGAATGGGAAGTGGCGTATGTTCTTCGACTTTACCAATCTGAACAAGGCCTTCATGAAAGACAACTATCTACTCCCTCGGATAGATCAGCTGGTGGATAACTTGGCCGGTCAAGAGCTGCTGAGCTTCATGGATGTCTTCTTCAGTTATAATCAAATCCAGATAAACTCGGCTGACGAAAAGCTCACCACTTTCACCACTGATCGAGGGGTCTACTGCTATAAGGTAACGCCCTTTGGCCTCAAAAATGCTGGGGAAACTTATCAACGGCTGGTCAACAAACTATTCAAGCCATAAATCGGGAAGAATATGGAAGTCTACATCGATGATATTCTTATGAAGTCTACCCAGTCAACCGGGCATACCACGAACTTTGGCGAAACCTTCGAGGTCTTACGAAAGTACAAAATGAAGCTGAATCTAGCTAAGTGTGCTTTCGGCGTTACGAGCGGAAAGTTCCTCGGATTCATAGCCACCCACCAAGGAATCGAGGCAAACCCGGAGAAGATCAAAGCTATCATTAACATGACGATGCCCAAGAGCAACGTAGATATCATGCAACTCACAGGCAGGATGGACGCTCTCAGTCGTTTCATGTCTGGATCTGGAGAAAATTGTCTACCTTTCTTCAAAGCCTTAAGGAAGATCCCAGGGTTCGAGTTGTCCGAGGTGTGTCAAGTTGCCTTCGAGAAGCTCAAGGTGCATCTGTTGATGTCACCGCTACTCACTCGACTAGCCGAAGGAGATGAGCTACTGCTGTACCTAGCCGTCTCTGGCCAGGAAGCTAGCTCCGTACTCATCAAAGAATCCGAGGGAATATAAAGGTCGGTTTACTATATCGGCTACGTTTTCAAAAGATGCGGAGACAAGGTACCCGACCAACGAAAAGATAGTCCTGGCGCTCGTCGTCGCCTTCAGGAAGCTTCGGTACTATTTCCAGGCTCATACGATCATCATTCTCACCGACCGATCCCTGGGGAACATACTCGGTTCCCCTGAGTCATTGGGCCACTTAGAAAAGTGGAGATGGGAGTTTTCGCAATTCGACATCCAATACTGACCAAGGCGAGCTATTAAAGCCCAAGCCCTAACCGATTTTGTGGTCGAATGCACCATTCCTAACAGAGAAGAAGCGCTGACACGGGATCCAAACCCACAAAACTTAGTCGAAGAAAAGCTCGGTCTGATTCCATACTGGGTATTCTAAGTGGACGGTTCCTCCCCAGAGAAAGTGGAGCTGGACTGGTCATCCACGGCCCCAATGAAGCCGAGATGGAGTATTCTCTGCGGTTCGGCTTCAAGGCCTCAAATAACGCTGCAGAGTATGAAACCTTATTAGCCGGTCTACGAATCACCTCGGGGTGGAGTTAAAGAAGATTAGATACCGCAGCGATTCTGCGTTGGTCGTCGGCCAAATGATTGGACAATTCGAAGCCCGAGAACCCTTCGTGATGAAATACCTTGCCGAGGTGAAAAGGCTAAGGAAGGGTTTCGACAAAATCCAAGTAGAGCAGGTTCCTCAAAGTATGAACGTCGAAGCCGGCATCTTGAGCAAGCTCGCCTCCTCCTATTTGGACAACCATACGAGGAACATCCTTTTTGAAGTCCTATTGTGACCCAACGTCAAAGATACAGAAGTGATACACCGGGTCTACGCTACTCAGGAAGTTACCCTAGATTGGAGAAAACCTGTCACCCCCCGCTTCCCAAAATACGGAATACGAGGGGTTGACAAGGCCAGCCATGCTCCTACGGTCAAGGAAATGTCCTGTCGTAGTCACGCTTCGGCTTCTAGCTTTACGTGGTAAACAGTAAATAATGCGCAGGTAATGAGAAATGCAGTAACTGAAACAAAACAATAATAAGAACTGACCTGATGGGAACCAAAAGGGTATAACTCTGGATGGTAAATCAAGATGTCCGTGATGTACGTCTAGTCCTGGTCCAGGCTAAATCCTTTCCTCACACTGAGCATGCATACTCAGGTCGTCAGAGCGACACAATAGCAATATAATATATAAATCCAAGTGACACTCTAATAGTGATAATAAATATATATATAACAGTAACTCAATGACGGTATAGGCATGAACATGCAGTAATCAATGCAGCAGAATAGTAAAAACAGTAAAATAATATGCCAAGTATGTCAACACAGTAAGTATGTATATTGATGCTATCATCCCTATCAGTCTTTAAGTCTCACTGTACAGGTCACTAAGCCTATCGTCAGTCAAGTGTGAGAGTCAACCACTCGCGAGTGTCCTCCACCCAAGGGTAGGACCCAAGGGCAAGGGACCACGGGCCCAATATGTAACTCACGGTAATAATCATGTACCCTGTAAATCTCCATATATCTCCATATATATAAGTCGGCATAGGACTCCCGAGATTCTGTTGAACTCACACTCAAACTACCTCACACCCCGTGGTCTACATCAAACGCTAACCATAACCTTAAATACTAATCGGTCTGTGACAAGTCTGCGCGAGAACTGGAGGCAGGACCTCCATCAAGCACGTCCCGACTAATACCTAAGATAAATGGCTGTGTCTGGTGCCTTATCTGTGACACCCATGCAAGAGTTTCCATAAGTGTCACATACCATTTATAGTCACACGTACACGCATTTCAGACGTCGATAATGCAATAGAATAATAAGGTTCACTGATTGTGTACAAGTACGTGTCACTTTCACTTATTCACTTATGCACGAACACTTACGTACTTGCCACAATCATCACTAATACCTAACAATGGGTAATGCACATGATCACTAGGTTAACAATGCAGTGACATAAGTGTGATTTGATATGGAAACAGTATGTAAAGCATGATTAAAATGTCCTAAAACAGTATTCTACTACTTGCACAATTTATCATAAATCATACGTGTACAGTTTAGAAAAACGATGAACGGGGATTATTAGTATGTTCAGTTATCTATCCAGCGAATTTAGTTTCACGCCAATCGGGTTTCAGGATTACTAGTTATGGCCATTTCATTTTAAACGTTCACGGCTGGAAATCCGGTTTCAGAATCGGAAGTCCGTTTCGCAACGCATTTTAATCCCAGTTGGGATCAGATCTTAGCAACACTACAGTTGAATTAAATCTAGGTTTTTAAGTAAGGTTTTCAACGCAATAGACGGATTCTCAATCGCATCTGTACGTCAGGAGATATGCACTGTTCAATACTAGTATGATAATTCTGATTCTGTTGGGACTGTTATACGTCCCTATCTAGTAAATTACAGATTAAATAACAAACGATAACGGAACAGAATGAAACCACTTGTGTTGTCTAGCTAACAGATTTACCTTTAATAAACAGTGGAGTTCTACAACGTACGAGTTAAGGAAACAGTGTGGTACCCATTACGGGACAGTAAACAGGAACTAGAGTCGCTCTGGACTGCAGTCCAGAGTCGCACTCCGATCCAAATATTGTCATACTTTAAGTACAGAAACAATTAGAAACTTGCATAGGGTTATAGTTCGTCGAGTCGGCTTCGATTTGAACCCTCTAACGCATCATTCCAGTATGTGTATAATTTATGGTGATTTTAACGGTTTTCAGGTACAAGAAATTTCCAGTTTTACAGGTAAACTTGGGGGTAGTCGTTTTAGTCATTAACGGTCATATTTTCCAACGAAATTCATACACTAGATTCACAGCCATACGGGAAAGATTATACAATTGATTTCCGCCAAATTAAATGATGATTTCCATTGAGAACATGCATCGAACAGTTGCGTCGTAATATTTAACAGAAAAGTAAAACATGGGATATACATGATTGTAATTTGTAATTATCATAAAGTAGCATGTAGCAAGTAGGGAACTTGCCTGACGGCGTATCGACGATGGTATGGCAGCGGCAATGGAACGATCGCGACACGCGCGTGGCACGACAACGACGATTCAGGCACGGCACAACAGCAACAAAGTTTCTATCTTGGCTCGAGCTTAGGCTCAAAGTAAAGAGGAAATCTCGGCTCGGCCTCGGGGCTTGGAGTGGTCGACAGATAGGAGTTTAGGCAACGCGCAGGCAATGTTCGACGGCGCAAAAGGCTTGAGCGGTGGCTAGGAGCTCCGGCAAATGTGGCAGAGGCTGCGACGGTGAAGGGCGTGGAGGTGGGCACTGTGGTTGGGTCTCCAGAGGCTGAGAGGGAGACGATATTGGTGGTGACGGAGGTGGTTCCGGTGAGGAGCTTATCGGCGGCGGTCAAAGACGGTGGCTGCGATGGTTGATGGGTAGTTGGTGATGGTGTCGTGTTGAAGTGGCCGGAAGTGAGCTCAGGGATGAGCCGGTGGTGGTAGTAGGTGCTTGGAGCTCGGTGGTGCTCAGTGGAGTTGATGGAGATTGCGGAGGAGCTTCTGGCGGTGTTAGTAGTGGTGGCAGGCGACTGGGGAGGAGACAAAGTCGGTGACAAGGATATTCTGGCAGCTCGTCAGAGATGAGAAGAAGTCGATGGTGCTAGGGGCTCGTCGGTGAGGTAGTGATTGCCGTGGTGTTCAAGTTGTCACTGGAGGTTGCTCGAGGGAGATGGTGAGGTTGTCGACGAAGTAGGATGCTTGTCGGCGAGTGGAGGAGAGGGGCTCGATGGGGTTGGACGATGATGCGGGTGTGTAGGGATGGTGTCACGGCGATGACAGGGAGGGTGTCGACGGTGAAGACGAGAAGGAGACGACAAGGTGGGGGCGAGCGACGGTGAGGCAGGCGAGGTGGAGGCGAGCGACGGTGAGGGGACGGCGGCGAGTGCGACGTGCTGGCGGGTTCAAGTGAGGAGCGGGAAGGGAAAGAAGAGAGAGGGAGAGGAGACGTGGGGGAGAGAGAAAGAATTATGAGATGAGAGAGAGAGGCGTGTCAATGAGGAGAGGTCGAGGCGCACGTCGTGGGTAACGCTCGCGAGCGGGGTATGGCTCGTGACGAGCGGCGATGTGGGCGCAGGCATGGGGTGCGGCAAGGAGAGCGGAGGCACAGTAAAGAGCGGGAGAAATATAGCCGTTTAGAAGAAGGAGTGGGTAGTGGGCCGGGTCGGATAGGAGCGGGCGGGTGAGGGTGAAGCGGGCTGGGCTATGGTTGGGCCGAAGGAAAATACAAAGTAAGGTAAAGAAAGGGCCGGGCCAGAGAAATAAAACCAAATAATAAATAAGAAAGGAAAGGGCCGGGCTTAAAGAAATAAAATGGGAAAATGGGCTGAGGTAAAATAAAAAAAGAAATTATAGGGAGTTAAAAAAGGGGCCGGCTAAATGAGGAAGTAGAGGAGTGGACTTGGTGATTGGGTTTAGTTTTAAATGAATAAGGAAATGGGTTGAAGGGAAAAATTAGGGTTTTGGGTTTAAATAGAAATATGAAAGGAGATGGGCGTATATAAATTGAGGTTTATATAAATGGGACAAGATCATGAGGAATTGGGATTAGGGTCTGAGAAAGGAGATGGGAAGAATTAAAATAGATTGGGAAAATTTTAAAATAATAAATAATTATAAATAAAATTTTATAGGTTAAAAAAAGAAATACGGATATAGGCGTATATAAAAGAACCGGGTATTACAAAACCCATAGTGGAATTCTCAAGGATGGAACGCTTCCTAGGGACCAAACAGAAGCACGCTGGCTCCGCATAAAAGCTCGGCACTTCGTGTGGAGCAAAGGCAACTTATACAAAAAGTCGTATATCCAACCTCTGCTCAGATGCGTTGATTCCAATGAAGCTGAGTATGTTCTCCAAGAGATACACGTAGGGTCCGGCGATGCACATCAGGGGGACTGTAATCTGATCCAAAAGACGTTGCTGTAGGCTATTATTGGCCGAAAATCCATGTCGATGCAGAGAAACTCGTATGGAGGTGCAAGGCGTGTCAACTCTTTGGAAGCGTTTCTCGGCTACCAGCCACGGAGCTGACACCCCTGAGCTCCCCTTGGCCATTCTCCCAGTAGGGAATGGACATGATCGGTCAGCTCCCCACGGGCACAGGAGGGCATAAGTACATCCTCACCGCTATAGATTACTTTAAAAAATGGGTCGAAGTCACACCGATCAGAAAACCGAATGCCGCCTCCACATTGAAGTTCCTGCAGAACAACATAATTGCACGATTTGGAATTCCGAGGTGCATCATCACCGACCATGGAACCAACTTATAGAACGACAAAGTCAGAGAATTCTGCAATGACTACCACATACTGATGAAGTTCTCCACGGTCGCTCATCCCCAGTGGAACGGGAAAGCAGAGGTAGCAAACCGAGGTGTCATCCGAGGGCTCAGAGCCCACTTGGAAGGAAGGCAAGACGGATGGGTCGAAGAACTGCCCCGGATACTGTGGACATTGTGAACGTCGAGGAAGACACCGACGAGGGAAACCCAGTCTCTATTATGGAACTGAGGCAATGGTCCCTGCTGAAATCAGTCTACCTAGTTATCGGGTCGAACACTTCGATGACGAAGCTAACGTCTTGGCCCTTCCAAGTAACCTGGACATCCTGCTGGAGAAGAGAGACCGGGCACAAATAAAGATGGCCGCATATCAACAGGAGACTATCCGGAAATACAATGCTCAGGTCGAACACCGAGCATTCAAATCAAGAGACTTAGTCCTCCGACGCAACGAATTTGAGGGCCAAGGGAAGCTACACAAGTTCTCTCTGAAGTGGGACGGCCCCTTTCTCGTGACCGAGGTATTGCCCGGAGGAGCATACCGCCTCTAAGATTTCTTGGGACGTAACCTTCCGTGGCCGTATAATACCGAAAAGCTTAAATTGTATTGTTAAACTTGTACTCTCTTTAATAATAAAGATTCTTGGATCTTTGCAATTCAGACTGTATCTCTCGATTCCAAACCAAGACATCGCACAAGACCGGTGGGTAGGCTCCTGCCCGTCGCGCCCATTCAAAACGGGTAGTTTTCTGCCCGACCTAACCGAGGGTCTGCCCACCGGCCCATTCAAAATGGGTAGTTTTCTGCCTGACCTAACTGAGGATCTGAAGCCCTCTCACGGGCCTATAGGCTGTCTCCAACTTGGCTCGGAAGCAAGATAAGTATCCCAGGACAACTTTTTACTCAGGTAAATAAAACGCGGGTGCACCTATACGTAGGCGACCGACGTCTCGCTCCGCCCATCTTACCTCGACGCCGGGGTGAAGGATTAAAAGAAGGGCACCGATCTACCTACACTTGGAGAACAGAAACGAAAATTTTTGATATTCTGACATTCTAAGCAAAGAAAAATTCATGAGCAAAAGAAAAATTCATTAATAAGAGGTATTCTCGGCTCCTCATCCTTACAAAAGTGCCCGTGGGCTTGCAAAAGAAAACACTATTTTGTCGCTTGACAATTACAGCAAAGGAGGAAGAGACTCTTGAACGCATTGTCCATGGTACTCAAAACAAAGGTTCGCCAGCGAATTCCAAGCGGCATCCCATCACTCTCTCTTCCTACATACATAGACACGAGCATCAACAGCATCGTTGGGGACTCCTGCCGTCACGCACGAAGTTATGACCAATCTCTGATGGAAAGATCGGCACATGAGATCTATCGAACAATATTGTCTTGTCTTCGAGATTAGGCCCAACTCATGGGTCGTGCGCATCTTATCGACAGCTTCCTCCAGCGCTTGTTGGGACAACGCTCTAAAACGGCCAGGGGAAGACCTCTAGATTGCGTGGACAAGCGCATGCAGGAGAGATGATCAATGTGGGAGTAACCATCCATAATGATGTTCTGGCCGACCTATCACAGCCTTGTATGTTGCCTCGGAGCTGTCGTGGTCGTAATAGTAGACGTCGTGAGAGACGATATCTCAAATGTTGTACATGTTGCCGGCCATCGGAAAACGATTAACTATGAAGGTCGGAGAAAAAAAGGGCTGGAGCTGGAGACAACTAAAAGCAAATCGACGGAAGTGCCTAAGAGGAGGATGGGACTCCTTTATTTATAACCTCAACGAAAATTTCCCTACGGTCGAAATTCTCTCCCGCCAAGGTACGAATTACGGAGCATCGTATCTATCGGACGAGACGTCGCCACGCGGCTTCCGACCATTGGCTACCTCCCTTTCACGTGGATCCAGACAGATTGAACGACGCCGCTATGAGATACGCGCGGATCTCATGATACCTGCCTTGCGCCACGTGGCACCGGGAATCAGGGAAGCGCAAACGTCAATGTCATGGCGATCTGACCTTCCATTGATCTGAATCCCTCTCACGAGGCCGCTGGGTAGCTTCCTGCCCAGCCGGTTCACAGCGAGTAGATTCCTGTTCGGTCCAAACTGTGGATCTGAATCCTTCTCTCGAGGCCGCTAGGTAGCTTCCTGCCCGGCCAATTCGCAACGAGTAGATTCCTGCTTGGCCCAAACTGTGGATCTGAAGTCTTCTCACGGCGCCGCAGGGTAGCTTCCTGCCCAGTCAATTCACAACGAGTTGATTCCTGCTTGGTCCAAACCGTGCATCTAAAGCCATCTCACGAGGCCGCTAGGTAGCTTCCTGCCCGGCCAATTTGTAGCGAGTAGATTCATGCTCGGCCCAAACTGTGGATCGGAAGCCCTCTCACGAGTCCGTTGGGTAGTTTTATACCCGGCCAATTCGCAGTGAGTAGATTTCTTCTCGGCCCAAATTGTGGATCGGAAGCCCTCTCATGAAGCCGCTTGGCGGCTTCCTGCCTGGAAAATTCACAGCGAGTTAATTCCTGCTCGGCCTAAACTGTGAATCCCAATTTCCCACGTGGGTAGACTCCTGCTCGATGCCGAGGCACACCCATTCATGACGAACAGATTCCTGCTCGGCTTAAATGGTGGATCCTAAGACCTCACATTAGACCGGCGGGCAGACTCCTACCTAGTACGCATACTCGAAGTAGGATGAATCCTGCATAGCCCAAGTAATGAAAGCTCGTCTACAGTCTATAGCCGGCCCAACTCTCGTTCCACTCGAATCAGCCCATTTCCGGGGGAAGAGGGGATATTGCCGATCTTTGCAAAGTCCAGACCAAGTTCCTAGAGTTTTTAAGGGGACATCGGTCTATCTATACTTGGAAAAATAAACCTAATGATCGCTCGACTCACGTTACCTCGTCTCCGGGGTGAAGAAGGGACACCAGTCTATCCACACTTGGAAAAATAAAAAAACGAAAATTATTCGATCAGACACATTGCTGACAAGCAAATATACTTCATTAATTTCAAAATTATGTACATGGTATTATGAGCTCCTCAGCTTTACAAAATTGTTGCAAAATTGTCCGAAGGCTTACAATGGGAAACAAAGGAAAAGAAAGAGAGCAATGAGAGCGGCGGCTTCAAGTCGTATTCTCAGCCGAGATCCCGTTGCCGCCTGCCGCCTCCGCCCTTTGGCTCTTCCTCCGAGAGAGCGTACCTCGCACGGAGCTCCTGGTCGTCGAACCCGAGCACCATCTTCTTAACTGCGTTGAGGGCATTATGCCACCCAACGGCCGCAGAGTCGGCGAGGTCGACATAGAACTGGTTGGACATTTTATAGTCCTCCATAGCCTTCTCCGTCTTCTTCTCGGCCTTTTTTCGCCGCCTCATTGGCCACCCAGGAATCCTCCTTAAACGAGTCTCTTTACTTCTTCATCGCGTCAAAGTGCTTGTTGACTTCACGAACCTGGGCTTGGAGGGCCCGTTTGGACTCTGTCAGAGCCTGGTGGGACTCCCTCAGCCTTATGGCCTTCACCCCCTCCGAGAGCAACCCCGTCTCGAAGGAGACGGCGATGTCCTCGGCCTCCTTCAGCTTTGCGAGGATGTCTTCCCGACCTTTTTTATCGCCGGGGCAACTTCTTCGACCTCTATGGCAGTCAGGAGGGCACAGTGATGAAGGACCTACAGAAAGAAGCAAATAGTATTCGTCAAAGACAAAACAGGGGAAAAATTACAGGAAAAATTCGCGGAGAGCTAAAGTACCTGGACAGCTTCCTGGGCTATCGCAGTGACCTGGGTTTTCATGTTGCCCTAAGGTATTTTGGCCCCTGCCGTCTTTTCCATATCCGCCAGGAGGCTGTCGGCCATAGACAGTCCCAACGACACCTCGATGTGGAAGTCGCCCTCCTGAATTTGTACCCCGGTCGGCTCTGGCCGAAGATTTAGCGGAAGAAGGTGCTCTGGCCTCACCTCGGGAATCTGTTCCCGGGCTTGTTTCTGCCCATTTCCCCTGCATGTCTCGGGGACTAGTCGAGGATGGCAGCCTTTGCAGAAGCCTCCTGGCGGAGCATCCTACTCGTCATGGGCTTGGACGAGCTGGCGCCACCGCCCTTCCTGCCCTGTGTTTTGGCGGCCAAGGCGGCCATAATCTTCAACCGGTCCATGGGCTCTGCGAAGAGAAACAAAAAAGAGTTAGCAACAAAAGCAACAAAATATACCAAGTCTAAATTGATCGGTGATTAGTCAAAAATATTGCATATTTGTATGGAAATTTTCCCTACTATTATTAACTAATAAAATGTGTTAATTGTAAATAAAGAACATATGTGGGTTTATTTGTAAAAGGATTATTATCATATATTTCATCATTTATAATTATTATAACTAGGGAAAATATATGCAAATCATATTTAAATAGAATATCAATAAGATTATTCATATTAAAATATGTATATCATGTCAAATATTCCTAATCAATATTTTTAAGATGTTATATCATATAAATGGTTGGAATAATATCTCAAAAATATCAAATGCTGCTAACAATGTGATTTGAGATATTTTGCAGGTATTAGCTCAGGTCTAAAATCTAAGTAGGGGATCTAAATCAAATCGGAATATCAAACCGAATCTGCCAAATATTAGAAGTAAATCGAAGAATCTAGCAACGGCAGAGACTAGGAGCAATATTTTCAGAATCTATATATCAAGATGATCCCCAAATATCAAGAAAGAAAACCAGAAAAAATCCCAAGTCCCAAACCCATCAGGAGGCGGAGGATCCGCGGTCAAGAGGGAGGTTGGGCGGCGATTCCTCGGTCAGTTCTAATCCGTTGGATGTGGAAATTTGGGGGCATGATTGTAATTTCACTTACTCCCATATGGCATCTAGGGTTTGTACTTTCAGAGACTATATAAAGAACCGAGAGCTGTGCATCTTATAATCTCATCTAATCTATTCATCTACATCGAAAGAGAGAGATCTACGAGTGAAACTAGGGTTCTTGTAATATACCTTTTTAAGGAGAAAAGTTGTAATGCAATAGTTGATTAATAAAAGTAGTTTTTGTTTTAATTCTTTTCGCATTTACTTTCCGCATTACTTTTCCGCATTACTTTCCGCATTACTTTTCCGCATTATATTCAGCATTACTTTTTGATTTCAAATATGGTTTCATTCATCTTCCATCTTTATTGTATTACACTAATAACCATGAACGAGTAATTTCTTGCTTGCTAGGGCTTGTAGGATAGGGTAGAATAATGGATGAAATATCGCTTAATTTCTTTTGACGTTTTAATATTTATAAATTTTAGCAAAATGAATGTTAACCTTTTTTATCGGACGCGCTATTAATTAATGATAGTCATGAGCACGATTTGAGATTAATTAATGCTTGTTTTGTTAGGGCTTGAGATAAATAGAGATCAATGGAAGGACAAGGTGCAGTAATGGGAAACCCTTATTCCCTCTAAGAACTTTAATCCATATTCATCATTATCTCTCTAGTTTTATACAATTAAAAGATAAAAAGAATCATCTATAAATCTTCATCCATTAACTACTAAGTATTATAAACCCTACAAGCCTTTATATTATAAATTTTCTATCCATCTAAAAATAAAACGACAACAACCCGTTCTCTCTTTTATCAACTCGTCGAAAACAAGATAAAAAATTCATGTTTCCTTGCGAACGACCCATACTCATCGCGGCTAGCTATTTGCGACACCATCTTGATTGCGGTTATTTATGGCAAAAAACACACACATACCTTTTCGCAACCACCAGTCAATCGGCAAGGACCTAACTTACCTATAAAGCGCACGGGACTGAGTCCTGCCCAGCTCAGGGCTTTCTCGGAAAGAAAGACGTCATCGGCACGCTGGATCGGCTCCCACCGAGACACAATCCACGCCTCCGGGGCCTTCGACAGCTTGGCCTTCGGGCAATCTGCCTTATGCCACTCGGTGGGCAGCGGCCATTCCTCTCCCTTTGGAGGACCGGCGAAGATGAACTTCTCCTTCAACTCGTGGATAGAAGAAGGGACGATCACTACCCCCGACTCGGCCGCCTTACCCTTGTGCTTCTTAAAAGAAAAGTATACCTAACTCTGCTCGTCCTTACGGGTACCCAGATGGCTCTTGTAGCAGAGAAAGGACAAGAGGAGTCCTAAATTAAAGGGGATGTGATCGATTTTAAACCGGACCAGGAATCTGAGGTGAATCCTCCATGAATTCAGTGCTAGTTGGCCCGAGGCGAGTCGAAAACAGTGAAGGACCCTACAAATCTCGGGCGAAAAGAGCAGACGCATCCCTGCTCGGAACGCTTCCAAGTACAGGGCAATCTTATTACCTGTATCTGGTCTGCCCGTTCACCCTCCCTGGCCAGACATAGCGTGTAGCCAGAGGGAATGTGGAAACGAGCCTGTATGTCGAAAAGCTCGTCCGACCTGTTTAGCACCGAGGCAACATCACGAGGGTTCTCGATACACACCTTAGGGGCCTTTTTGGTCACTCGACGACGGGGAACAAGGGAATCACCATCCCTTGGGGGCGAACCCGACACAGAAGAAGAAGAACTTTCTCGGCTATCAGAAGCCGAGGAAGACCCACTAGACTCGACTTCATAGGTCGAAGCCTCATCGCTTTACTCTATCCTAACTACATCTACCGGAGAATTAGGGGAAGATATCTGACCTGATTCAAAGGAAGGAGAGCCGAAGGAGGGTTTGAACTGTAAATCCGACCTAAGAGTGGGAGCGCGGGGCAATAAAAAGATAATAGATGGCAAGTGAAGCAAATTTTTTTGCCGGGGACATGTCGCCCCTGTTTATACACTCAACGAAGGCCATCCAGTGGCTTAGATCCACTCCCGCCAAAACGAAGTGTTGTGCCCAACGATCCAGATGGCTCCACACGGTAGCCGACCATGAGACGCCTTCCCCTCAAGCGAATTAGATCAGCTGAAGCGACATCTCACAATCTGCCATCCGAATGTAGCCACATGGCACGAAATCGACGGTCGGCATGTGGCCACGACGGCCCTAGAAAGCGAAGTGACGTCTCCATGATGGCATCGTTCCCTCAACGATCCGCAGACATCATTGAGGATATGCGTGGAAATTAAGGCGCACGGTGAATGCCACATGGACCCGAAAATCGGGGAGACACAAACCTCGAACGCCATGTCGTTACCGAATGATCCACCATATAGATTCCTCGGTAAATAGCTGGAGAGAGAACACCAAGCGATCCACTTTCGACCCGATCCATAAAATAGGTCGGGACGAGTGTGGGGGCTAATGATGATATTCACAGTTTGGGATTCCCTAGATCTTGACACGCAGTAGATGACCTGTCCTCCGTGCACGCTGCCTAGATTCCTGGGGGACTACTGAAGTAGAATAAGGACGATGCAAAAGGAACACTCCTCGGTGCCTCATCTCCAAGGCTCGGTCTAAGGAATAGATCCCGACCTCTAGGGGGCTTCCCCTTGGTACATTCCTCCTTCGACCAACCACCGGTCAGTAGCTCGTCTCCGAGCAATCATAGAGCTGAGATTCCTCGACTTTCTTGCTCATCTCCGAGCTATCTTATAGCAGAGATTCCCCAGCTTCCCTGTTTGGCCAGGGGCATAGAGCACGAGCGTCCCCATAATGACTCCGTGTATCTAGCCACGACGAGATCCCTGCCGCTCCACGTCCAGCGTCCCACGCCAGCGTATCTCGTCCTTAACGAGCGCATCTCGTTATTAATGCGGACGTTACGCCTGGACGGAACTGACGACGAGAATCTCGCAACGGCTCGCTCCGATGCGACCTCTATGAACCCCTCCTCCAGACGATTCAGGTAACTGAAACTCATTCTAATACGTCGTCGCTCTGCCTGAATATTCCCTAATACTTATTTGATCGTCAGAGGGTCCTACAGTGGTCTCCCACTCCGGTACTTCTTTGCAGGTAACTCGGGTTCCCCATCAACAACCAACCCATTGAGATTCACACCCAATCTCCCACTAAACCGTTCAGTCCCGTTGGCTACAAGATCGACGGAGGACAACATCTGAGGGAGATTCCGACCTCCATCGGTATGGGTTTCTCTGTCGGCACAGTAGGGGCAACCAGAAATGCTAATTTTTTTTTAAACTTGCCCTTACGGTGGGAACCGTAGGGGCAACCAGAAACTGCCCATACAGGTTTTTCCACTTGCAGGGACAAGCCATCTCTGCAGTAGTGCCAAATAAAGAAAGAAAAAAACAACCACTTTATGATATCATGCTTCAACAAAGTTTTAATTCACATAATTCAATCTCCAAATACAAAGTATGGGAGACTTCTTCTTAGCACTTAAATGCAACATTCAATCTTCACATTTGTGATTTTAACTTTTTACTCTCATATACATCATCAATTTTTTTAAAGGTTAAAGAAGAAGAAGTTGATGTGCTTGGTTGTTGTATCTCGATAGTGGGCACCTCCTAGATATATGCATTGTGTCGGCATCTTTGACATATTCAACTTTTTTTTAAAGTCACATGCATGCCGAATTAAAGTACTAGAAATTCATATCCAATATGAATGCTTTACTCTAATGTCGAATCCAAGGACAATTGCCAACTATTTGTGATATTTAACTTCCTCTAACAAATTTGACAAAGTCCTTTGACTTGTTTCATTCAAGCCAAAAAGTGCATGTTATAACAAAAATTAATGATTAGGTTTTAATCCAAAAAAGTTAATGCCGGCCGTTTTAATATCACATGTCCCTTTATAAGCTATTTAATTAACTCTCTATAGAATAATTGCATTAAACATGGAATATGCGACAAACACAAATGTTGGTTTCATCTGTAAAAATTTAGTCATTTATATATATTTTTTTGCACATATGATGTATATTTGAATGTATAGTTTTCAAAGACACTGGTTTTATAATGAATTTTCATGCTGGTGATGCCTGTGGAAACAGAAAGTGATGACTTAAATATTGATTTTTTTGGGGTGTTGTGTGGATGGGGGTGGGGGCGGGGCGGAGGGGGGATAATAGGTTGGGATGTGAGCAATAGAGATTTGGAAGGTATATAGGTGTTACCATATCTGTATCCGGTAGCTGTAGATGGACTCGAATACGGATACAAATAATTAACCGGAATGAAAGTTACTATTTGTATTTGATAAAAATTGGAGATAAAATGAATATTGAAAAAATATAGCCACTAAAGTTAAACATCGGTATAATTTTGGTATTGTAAACATATGGATGTTACCATATACATATCAAAGTGGCGTTTGGGGATACATGTATGGATATGGAGAGTCATCAAAAAAGAAATCAGTATCCGTAAATGATAAAAATTGAATACAAATATAGAGTCAACTTTTATTATTTGTACCCGTTAACATTCCAAGGAATACGGTGCACTACTACAATGGAGTTGCCCTTACGACTTTCTCCGTAGGGGCAAAGCACTGCCCCTACGGATATATTCGTAGGGGCTAAAAAATTCTCCGTAGGTGCAATCACCGCAGGTGCAAATCGTCATCCTGAACATGTCCCTACGGAGTAAAAATTGCCCCTACGGTTTCATGCGTAGGGGACTATGTACCTACGGTATATTCGGTAAGTACAAAATATTTATTTAATTTAGTGGTTTATAAAATAAAATACTAGCCCCTCCGGTGCTATCCGTAGGGGTAACTTTCAGCCCCTACGGAGTTAGCCGTAGGTCTACATATAAGCCCCTACGGGTGTATCCGTAGGGGCACGTGTGACTCCTGTTACTGAATCCATAGGGGCAAAATGCCAGTTATCCAGCCCTTACGGAGTTAGCCGTATGTCTACATATAAGCCCCTACGGGTGTATCCATAGGGGCACGTGTAACTCCTGTTACTGAATCAATAGGGACAAAATGTCGGTTATTCTGATATTTTGTCCCTACGGATAAATATGTAAGGGCAAACATTGGACCTACGGATTAATCCGTAGGTGCAACTGATGTCCCTACGGCTTAATCCGTAGGGACATAATATCAGTTTTTTTTTTAAAACGGGGCTTCCTGTTTTTAACCTGCCATGTGCACAATAATATATACATCATACAATATCAGGATAAATATAATAGGAATAGACATAATATAGGAATATTCATAATCAACCATGTCACGCATAATATATAATAGAAATAGACATACAGAATACGATATCAGGATAAATCATCGTTCATAAACAGCCACCAACCATTATCATCCAAAATTTATACAATATGTATCAGATAAGTATATACATTCTCAAAAATATAAATAAAACTACCCTAGCTCGGTCCAGCTCCTCCACCTCTGATAATCGACGTAATCTGGCGCATCTGCTCCTCGGTGCAGCCCTGAGTCGTCAAAAATTCGACCAATGAAGGAGCGGACTGTGCACGAGTCTGAACAGGCTGTGGAGCTGCAGGAGTGGTCTACGCAACCGCAGCCGAGATAATGGCTTGCGGAGCCGCAGCCGAAGAAGATGTATGTGGATCCGCAGCCGAAGTACCCTGTCGCATCTGTTCAATTTTGTGTGTAATAAACGAGTAAGAACTGTGTATTAGTCGAATTAGTTTCATTATCAGGTTATTGCGAAACCCCAATCTAAGATTAATCAAAGTTAAATCTACAACCAAATAAGCTCAGGCTACTAATATTGGATATGTTACTATCTATAATATGATATAATATTTTACTATTAAGTAGTATACATATCATCATCTCCTTCAACTCCTGCACGGTGGTCTTTAAGGTGGCAACATCTTGCTCTAGACGTCGCTCACGGAGGGTAAGGGAAGTAACCGCCGGAGTAGAGTCCAACCTCATATGGGCTCTGCTAGGACCCAGTCCCCGGCCTCTCTCCCAACCTCCGAGGTACCCTTCGTGTGCGATGTATAGAACTGGGGTCAGCGGTATCGGATCGTTCTGTCCAGTAAAATCGATCCCCGATACCTCCGCCTGCTTCATCACCCGCTCCTACACCCACATTAACCATTAAAATATAAGTATATCATTTAAATTTGAACTTTTCAAAACAAAAATTTCAAACCTGTTAGAATAAATATTAACACTTACGCAATACTTCTGGGTAGTGGTGTCGGGGAATCGAAGCTCGCCCCTGGAAGGATCTGTCGAGGTGCCGTGGACGGCAAGATAGGACAGCACGCTCGGTGTACCACCCTGCGTCAGGGCATGAGCTCTCTGCAATTTGCTAAAAATTTAAATATATTATAAAATAACTCTTAATATTATATTATATCACAGTAGGTCTATTGTAATTTACCGATAACTCCATGGCACAAGTAATATTCCTCGAGCCACCTGTATAAGTGGGGAGACCCCTCTTCGCCGACTTCCTATTCTCTTTATTTTGATCGGCATGTTTCTGCACAACACATTCAGATTTAGTTTTCTAATTAAGCAATTCAAAAAAACAAATTATATACTAAATAATGAATTACATTTAAAATACAAATCTGTTTGCGCTGAGAGTCGAAATATTGGCACAAGAGAGGCCATGTATCTACGTCGACTCTCGCAAAGGCCGGAGTATGTAGGAGAGCCGCTCTCTCTACCTCGGGGGTCGCCATTCACAGGGAATAGCAGTCGATCTTCAGCTCATTCCTATTTTATCGGACCTTTGATTGCATGTTCTTCATCAGGCCATGGTACAGAGCGTGAAGATCGAGCACTCTCTCAGGGTGATCAGGATCGGGTACAGGCTGAAAGTCGTAATCCAACTGCAAATACAAAAAAACAATGTTATTAAGTTGCAAGTGTTAAATAATACTAAATATATTGGGTAAGTCAAATGAAACTATATATTAATACCCGAGCCTGATCCCAGAAGAGAGCAAATGAGCGTCGGTGCTGGTCGCCCCATTCAACGTGAAGTGGATACTTCTTCACGAGGCGGCTCTCATCCCCCATATACTGGCCGAACCTTTCGGCATAATCGCTGGTATAGCGATAATCAGGGGTAAAGAAGAGGGGGAATACTGCCTCCCCCTAACTCTGTTGGGCCTCAGCCTGTGGGACTGATTCAGGCCTCGAGTCTCCCTCTCGGGATGGGGATGCCCTGCATCTACAAGAAATATCAAGACAATCAATATTAAGACAAAGTGGTATTAAGAAATCAAGGTTTAACAAAAATTGAAGTGTGATATATACCTCCGGCTATAGAAGCACGAGCCTGGGCCCGGGCAGCGGCACGAGCGGGACGATAGTTCCTCCGGTTAGGAACAGCCAGTGACCCGGACGTGGACGCATCTCCAACTAGAAAATAAATATCGATAAAATTACATGAAGTTCATGTTTATTCTTAAAGGATATGTAAAATGAATAAATATTTTATATTTATTCATACAAAGCTGCAGACTGAGTGGAGGGTATGAAAGTGACGGGAGTGACCCCTGCATCAGACGTGGACGCACCACCTATAATTAGACAATCAAACATTGACTATACAAGTAATTGCAAAAAGAATGTGTATATTAATAATATAACATTCTAAATCAACATGTATACACTATAGGATATATAAATATACCCGCAGGTGCGGTGGTGGCCTCTGCCCGGAATGTGGAGGCACCACCTACAGCCCGAGATGTAAGTACGTAAAAGCAAAAAAAATGTATGTATATTTATGATATAGAATTCTAAATCAATATACATGCACTATATGATGTAGAAACATATCTGGAGGTGCGGGAGTGGCCTATGTCCCTGATGTGGATGCACCACCAACAGCTAGACAATCAAACATTGACTATGTAAGTAATTTTGACATGAATATGCATGTATATCTATAATATTACATTCAAAATGAATATGCGTGCAATATACCTGGAGGTGTGGCAAATTCCACACGAAAAGAGGCATCCGAAGGGGTCTCCGATCGGGGTGCAAGACCGGCCCTCTAAAGCTCCCTACGCAGCTCTCCGGATGGCAGAACCGCTCTGCCTCTGCCTCTGCCGGTGCCGCGGCTGGAGCTCCTGCCGCCCCTCGCTGCTTCCGTCGTCGTCATCAAATCTAGATAAAACGGTTTATGGACGTATTAGACAATCATTACATATGCATGCTATATATGTATAGATCGTAAAATGTAAAGTAATAATATAACATTACTGATAACCTTTTTCGTTTCATGGACGCATTAGACATATCTACTTGGATTTCATCATCGATATCATTTCTAACCCACGTAACTTCATGATCAGTCGAAGACAGCCCGTCTTTCGAAACAGACGGTCGGAGCACTCTAAGTCTTCTCTCTTCTTCATTCTCATCGATGTCCTTGAATTCTGGGACATCATAAACATCCCTGGGTTTCCAACGGCATATGACACTCTATTCCGGATGCTTCAAACACTGTGGGTAGTATACTTGGAACGCTTGGTTCGGAAAGATAAACGGATCTTCCTAACCGTAAAATCGAAATGTGTTCACACTGGTCAATCCATATTCATCTTTCCAAGTCCTGAGATTGCTTCTCCATTTATCCGTATCAGTTCGTGTATCGTACCAAATACAATGAAATATATAAAACGGTTCTGATCGTCCGGGATATTGGATGCCAAGTATACAATTTAAGTATCCATATTAAATCACACCATCCGATCCTACCGTCGCAATCTCACAATTCTGAGTGGTTCTAGATGTTTCTATATCCTTAACTTCGAATTTGTATCCAAGGACACCGAATCCTTTATAATATGCAATCTCCATACTAGGAAACCGAGCTAAACATATTGAATCACTCTCTAATGATGCAGATAAGTTCGGATCGTGGATCTAACAAAACAAATTTTACGAAAAATACATAACGATATAAGTTTAGATTAAAATTGATACTAATAACATGTTATTCGAATAACTTACATGATTCGCAACCCAATCGCAAAAATTATCCTGATGATATTTTTCCAATCGTTCATCGTTCCAATTAGGATGCCCCTCACGTATCTCGTTAAAATGAATTATGTTCTCGACAATAAATTATTACATTAATATTATATCATTTCATACACACAAAAACACAAATATAACAATTAATCCAAAAAACTTACTCTCTAATTTTTTTAAGACATGCGCTATTGAGGAGGATAAACCGGCATATCTTGTTGATAAACATAGTGTCTACCCTCTTATAATCGGCTTTACCATATGGCCTGTCCTGAATTTTTCGAGACCGGTTAAGTCTCGCCTCAATGTTCTCGTCCAGATAGCGGGAACAAAATGTGGTTGCTTCATCTAGAAAATAACCTTATATGATAGAACCCTCTGGTCGATTTCTATTGCGTATATACTTTTTAAAAGTGTAGAGGTACCTAAAGAAAAATATGTTAAATAAATAAATACGGCAATACAGGACAACAATAATTTTACAAATTGCGCGAAACGAAAACTTCCACGTACCTTTCGACGGGATACATCCATCGATATTGTACCAGTCCGGCTAACTTAGCCTCAGTTGCCAGATGAACCGTCAGGTGTATTATGACATCAAAGAATGACGGTGTGAAAATACGCTCAAACTTCTAAAGTGTCAACAAAACAGAATTTTCTAGTTTCTCCAGCGTCATAACATCCACTATTTTAGCACATAATTCTCTGAAAAAACAGTATAGGTCATTGATTATTAGACCAACCGATTCGGGAAGGGAAGTCCTGAGGGCTAATGGGAGAAGGTGCTCCATAATAATATGGTAATCATGACTTTTCAGCCCATCGATCTTGCTTTTCACAATTTTTATCTTCTTCCTGAATGATCCTGAGAAACCTGTTAGAACTTTCAAATCATGCAACACCTGTAGGGATCTTTTCTTCTCCGGTTGTGACATTTGATACACGGCATTGGGAAGTAAAAACTTGCCTGGTTTACCCGCTACCGGTTTAGGATACAATTCACTTCTAATTTCCCAGTCCTGTAGATCCATCTGAGCATTGAGGTTGTCTTTCGATTTCCTGTCTTTACAAAGAAGTAAGTTGAGTATGTGCTCGGATACTCTCTTCTCTATGTGCATGACGTCCAGACAATGACGCACTAAATTTGTTGACCAGTACGGAAGCTCGAAGAAAATGCTTAACTTGTTCCAGAATGGTGGTTTGACCTATTTTGTCGGATCCATCCCGAAGGTCACATTATTGTAACCATCCCACTGAGCAGTCATGTCCTCTCTGAATAATGGGGCTGGAGGTCTAAGAAGCTCCTGATGACCATCAAACTGAACAACGTCTAACCTATAAGGGCGGTCTAGAGGCAGGAAACGTCGATGGCCGCAATAACAAACCTTCCTGCTAAAATTCAAGAATTTCGATTTTGTATATTGATGGCAATAAGGACATACTTTATGACCATGTACGGACCAACCTGATATCATTCCATACGTAGGAAAGTCATTAATTGTCCACATTAAACCCGCACGCAGTATGAAGGTTGTATTTGTGTTTGCATCGTAAGTCTCTACACCATCAATGAATAAAGATTTTAACTCCTCGATCAGAGATCGGAGGTAGACATCGATATTGTTTGCCGATGAGTTTGGTCCGTCGATAAGAAGAGGCATCATAAAGTATGATTGGTCCATAGCCAACCAAAGCGACAGATTATAAACTATCATTATAACGGGCCATGTGCTGTGGCTTCCAGCCATATAGTTGAATGGGCAGAAGCCATCACTAGCGAATCCGAGCCTGACATTGCGAGGATCGCTTCTGAATATTTCGTGCCTCCTATCGAAATCCTTCCTTACCGGTGAATCGCTTGGGTGACTCATTTTTCTATCTTCACTTGGAGGAGCACGGTGATGCCAAATCATTGCCTCGGCTGTTTTCTGGCACCTGAATAGCCTATGCAGCCTCTGTGTTATGGGAAAGTATCGTGCTATCTTGACAGGTATATCAGGCTTCTTATCAGGATTTTTCGGCTTATACCTGGCCTCTCCGCATGTTGGACACTCTTTCAAATCTGAATTCTCTTTCCGGTACAACACGTAATTTTTAGGTCATGCTTGAATCTTCTCACACTTCAGACCCAAATCAGGCATCATCTTCTAGGTTCCGTACCAGCTGTCGGGCACGTTATTTTCCGGGGGCATAGAATCTTTCAAGAACGAAAGAAGCATTGTGAATGACTTGTTGCTCCATCTATTTAGGCACTTAATCTGGAAAAGTTGGACGAACCATGAGAGGGTGGAATACTTTGCATTCACATAAATTGGTTTTCTAGCATCATTCATGAAATTTTCATACTTATCCCCACGCGGTTCTTGACCGGAAGGAATGTCATCTTCGGTATGAATAGATTCACTTAGGGCAGCCTCTACCATATCTTCCGTTTCTTCTCCTGAAAAGAAATTACCGTCTTCTTCTTCTGTCGCATTACCATCTTCTCCTTCTTCTTCTGCCGCATTACTGTTTTCTTCTTCTTTCCCGTGATATAGCTAAGTTGTATAAAATCTAGTAAAACCATATTTAGTGATATGAAGCTCTGCAAATTATACCCTTTGCCAGTACTTATTCCCACATCTATCGCACGGGCAGAAAATCTTCTCTACCACGATCTTATTATGTGCGTGTGCAAATTCAATAAAAGTAGCAACTCCTGCGATAAACTTAGGTTGCATACGTTGTTGCCAATCCACATACATCCAGTTCTTAACTCTAATGTACTCATGGGCCATATTAGACTGTATAACATATAAATTATAGGTTATGATGAGTATATTGAGAAATGTAAGAACGAGATGGTTACCGACAAAGGAGAAAATCCGTGTATATGCTTTGCATGTGCGTTTGTCGTTGAAAAGAATAAATTATCGATAATCAAAGTTAGATTTGAGGATACCCATGTATGAGTTGTATTCTATATATGTGTGTTTCAATTTATAATTTTGCTTAACTGTAGGGTTGGTAGTGTGTATGTGCTGTGTGTGCGTTTGTTGTGTATTCGTGTTGTATGTGTGTGTTTCGGCTGTCGGGGGTAAGGCTTCTATCCCATTAAGAATGTATAGAGCAGACACCCATTCGCCTGTGCTTTCAACCGTTTCGAGTAAATTTCGGCAGCACCTCTCCACTGTTCTCTGAGTACGCTGTAATAAAATAGATAATCATTTCAAAACTGTGAAATAACGTTGAAATGAACATCTAATCTATATTTGTATACGGAGAACCAGCGGAAAAGTACCAACGAAATAATTCGAAACGGATCAAAACACAAGTGAATGTAGGTGTTTGCTTTATACATTCCTAACTTGTCCATACTGGACAAATCTATCAGTTATCATACGATTGAATTTTCTCGTCATATAGACTATACGACGGTTGTTAGTACCGAACTATACCGTCCGATATTTAACAACTTCCGTATAGTTCTATGTCACGACGAATATCGAACGTATGTTAACCGATAGACGGGGACTAAGTCGCGCTTTGATTTTTATATGTCAGTATCGATGAGAATATGAAAGTTTCATATTATCATCGAGTATCATATATTGGTTTGAACTTGAACATTTAACTTGAATAGGTATACGTTTACGTTTCGTTATTAATGGTTCGAAATTTTTAGTTTAGGGTAAATTTTTCTTGCGTTTACGGTAAAGTTGAACATTTACGTTATCATCGAGTATCCTACTGAATGAACTAGTGCACCCTAAACCCTAACCCTAAATAACCTAAATTAACCTAATTAACCACAAGTAACCATAATCGTTACCCTAACATAAATTATCCCTAATTAACCCAAACTTAACCCAATATACCCAAATTAACCAAATTAACCCTAATCAATCCAAACTTAACCCAATTTACCAAAATTAACCTAATTAACCCTAATCAACCCAAACTTAACCCAATTTACCCAAATTAACCTAATTAACTCTAATCAACATCCTAACCCTTTCAAATTAACAATAATTAAACCAAATTAACTCTAGTCTCTAATTAACCAAAAATAACCCTAGCCTCTAACCCTAAACCTGAACCAAACCCTAACCCTAACCATACACTGAACCCTAACCCTAGTCCAAGGCCAAGTCTTATCCTAACCCTAACCCTAACCCTAACTAATTAACCGTAACCCTAACTGAACCCAATCCTAACCCTAACCCTAACCCTACCCTCAACTGAACCCTAACCAACCCTACCCTTAATTGAACCCTCAACTGAACGCTACCCTCAACTGAACCCTAACCCTCCCTAACCGAACCCTGAACCCTAACCCAGCATTCTAATAATCAACAAAAACAGAAATAAAAAGATAATTAGAAGTAAAACTATGAAATTTACTAACCTGTAGCTAGGCCGGCGATGGAGAAGACAAGAGACGGTCGACGACGCAATCGACGACGAGTCGAGGGCGGTGGGGACGAGGAAGTCGACGGTGATGTCGGGGACGACGAGCCGCGCGCGGGAGGGCGGTGACGACGAGGCGCAGGCGGTGGCGACGAGAGGCGCGCGCGGGAGATCGAGTGATGAGAGAGAGTTTTTTTGGGGATCGAGGACTTTTCTTTGTTTATTTTCTTATTAATAACCCATATACATGCTCCTACGGATTCAACCTTAGGTCCTTCTTTTGCGGCTCCGTAGGACCAAATAACAAATTACTTTTTAATATTTTTAAATTAATTCGTATGGCACCGTAGGGACAACTATGGGAACCTATGGAATAATTCGTAGGGGCAAATTTTTATTGCCCCCACGGATAACTATATCCGTAGGGGCAACCCCTTATTGTAGTAGTGGTGTTTGAATTTTGAATATAAAAGAGTATTAAAAGCCGTAAATGGGATGATGACGACATGAATAACCGGAAATGAGATACTCTACCGAGAGATAAATCTCTCGTTTCTTTAATATTGTTTGTTTACGAAGAAGAAACCATCTATTGTTGCATCATATGAATAGAGATGTATATAATTAACACTCTATGATTGTGACCAAAAAATTAGCTTTCTATTTAGAATGCAGTAGCTATGCAAGTTCACTAATCAATCTAGAATAGAACCAAAAATTGTCATTGGGTTATATATATTTGACATTTGTTTATTCCCTTCTAAAGTTGGTAGAAAATTCAAGGTGATGAACTTTGAAGAACATACATGTTCAATTTTTCAAAGGCAAGTGGGATTCACACAAAATGCACTTCGATCCAATATATAGTGGTGGGAATAAGTCAAATAGAAAGGTATACTAATTATGGGTCAAAAGCTCACCTCAATCATGTCCCACTTCTTCCTGTGCCCTCACATTTTGAATCCACATGCAAATATACAGGTTAAATCAAGCCAAAGGACTATTCTCTCTGTGTGTATGTGTGTATATATACACACGTACACATCTATCCCATGCAAGCCATCTCCTTAAGCAATGGCTTTTCCATCTTCTTTCTTCTTCCTCCTCTCCCTTTGTTGCCTCCTTGCATATTCACTACCAAGGATCCAGGCACAGCCTAGTCTTCCGGTGTCATGGATAATCTCCGAGGAGCTTTATAATTCTATGTTCTTACACAAAGACGATAGCGCTTGCCCCGCTAAGGGATTCTATCCTCACTCTTCGTTCATCGAAGCCGCAAGGAAGTTCCCTAAGTTTGGTACCACGGGGAATCTTGAAAAGCGAAAGCGCGAAATTGCGGCTTTTTTCGGTCAAATATCACATGAGACTACAGGTATTTCTTCTTCAGCTAATCATCTTATGACTGAATATGGTTGAATGATGTATATATTCCGAGGAGAAATTTTGCATGTTAAATAGGAGGATGGCCTACTGCGCCAGATGGACCTTTAGCATGGGGTTTATGCTTTAAGGAAGAGATAAGCCCACGGAGCGCCTATTGTGACTCGAGTAACTCGAGTGATACAAACTGGCCGTGTTATCGGAACAAGACGTACCTTGGAAGGGGCCCTATCCAGCTCTCATGGTAAGAGAAGTATATTTCGCTAAGTTATATATTTTTTCGGTGCAGTGATTGAGAGATACTTTTAAATTATGATAATTTTCATGAATTAGGTTTCATTCTCATATCAGTTGCTCATTGGGATGGCCGGCAAGCCTATAACTAACTTCAGTATATTACATGCAAAATGTACTAATTAGGACAAAAGAACATAAATATCTATTTTGGGGTCACTACCGATCATTCTCAATTTGATTCATAATTAGGATGTCTCTGTGGGAAGCCGCCATCAACTTGCCTGCGGCTGACACTCAAAACCAAAGGATTGCGGGGGTGGTTCCTCCCAATTTCCTTGGTTTTGTGCGTGTGGTGTGGCTGATCACAACCGTTAATTTAAAAACGAAAATTTACACTTGTACTCCAAACTTATGCTGGAACTTCAACTATGGCCCAGCTGGCCATGCCCTGGGCTTCGACGGGCTGAAAACCCCCGAAATTGTTGCTAACGAGGCGAACGCTTTCAAGACGGCCCTCTGGTTTTGGATGATGCCACGTCAGCCAGTCACGTCGTGCCATGACATCATGGTGGGCCGGTTCAGGCCCAGCAAAGCGGACCGGGTAGCTAACCGGACCGCTGGGTTCGGCCTTGTAACAAATATTGTGAATGGTGGGCTTGGGTGTGGGATTGCTAATGATGGGAGAGTCCATGATAGGATTGGGTTCTTTAAGAGAGATGCACAGATGCATGTTGTGCCCAATTTGGATTGTGATAATCAAAAGCCTTTTTAATTTTTCTTCCTATCTTTTTTTCGTTTTTGTCCTCAACCGCCTCCCGTCCCCCGCCCCAACCACCCACCCCTCCCTCCTTTTTTTGACTAGATTGGATGTGTTTTGAGTTAGATGATGATGAATAATTTGACTGTTTACAAATTTCAATAATTTGTTAGTTTGGTACTTGATGATACTCATAAGTGGACGTGTCGTCCACATAAGCGCATTAGATTGAACGTGTCGTCCACGTACTCACTACATTCCTGGAGACTATGAAACAGGAAAAGATATGATAAAATGGGGATATTTCGCGTCATCTCGCCTTCGAGGTAACACACGACCTTTTGGGGGCCTCCCCTAAGTACGTTCCTTCTTCATCTGATCGCCAGCCAATAGCTCATCTCCGAGCTATCCTATAACTGAGATTCTTCAGCGTCCCTATTTGGCCGAGAGTATGGAGCACGAGCGTCCTCATAATGACTCCGTATATCTCGCCACGGTGAGGTTTCCACCGCACCACGTCCCGCATCCCACGTCAGCGTATTTCGCTATTAATGAGCACATCTCGTCATTAATGCGGACGTTACGCCTGGGCTGAACTGACGGAGAGAATCTCGCAATGGTTCGCTCCGATGCGACCCCTATATAAACCCCTCCTCCAGATGATTCAGATAACTCGTATTCATTCCAATACGTCGTTAGTCTGTCCAATTATTTCTCGGCACTTACTTGATCGTTGAAGGGTCCTGCGTGGTTTCCCACCCTGAAACTTCCTTTACATATAGCTCAGCGTCAACAACAACCAACAAACCAATTGAGATCCACACGCTCAATCCCCCTACCATAAATCTCAATCGTTCAGCCCCGCTGGTTACAAGATCAACGGAGGACAACATCTGAAGGAGATTTCGGCCGCCATCAGTTGGCGTCGTCTGTGGGAACATAAGCTTTTCCATCCAAAAATTTGATCTTTTGCCTTTGATTCGATGGTCAGCGATTATCACTATGAAGATCCTAGCACGAGCCATCTCGTCCTCCGCAACGGAGGCGGGGGCGGTTCTACTCCTCCTCCCAATATCGTTGAAGTCCTAACGGCATGGATTGACTGACTGACAGCTATGGCGGACGCGCTCGCTCATGTTCAAACTGCCAGCAATGCCCGACAAGACACCACCCCTGCTCCCCAGAATGGTGGCGTGCACGAGGCGGCATAGTGATGCGTTCAGGACCTCGGCCTCACTCGTGCCAACCTCGACACCACGGAACACCGGCATGCCGATTCCGGCACTCGCGATCCCCATACGAAGAAGGATTCCATGACTTATTGGGCGCTAGATAGTCCAACGCCGAGGTCTCAGGACCAACCAAATGGTCGCTTCAACGCTCGCCGCGTTCTCTCGCTTTCTGAGGCGACGTCGGTTAAGTCGCATGATTCTAGGGAAGACCGACGTCACCATAATCATCGAGGCCGTGCCTATGGAACACGTCGGGGGGGAGCCACGAAGGGTTCACCCCGAGAATCTGAGAAACGTGATAGAGCGAAGCCGAAACCGCTCCATCGCTTAAGCCGGAAGTAGGGATAGAAGGCACTCCGATTACGGAGAATTCTCGGGGTACCACCAGCGAATCGAAGCCCTCGGGAAGAAGAGCGAATACATGCAGCTCGTCACCCGTTCGTCCAGCGCATCGGCAAAATACTACGTGGACTCTCTCACGAAGCCCTTCACTGAGCAGTTACTGGGAGAGCGGGTCTTATCCCGGAATAAACCACCCAAAGCGGCTCTCTTTGATGGGAAGTCTGACCCAAAAGTCCACTTGGACTCGTTCACTGCGGGCTTGAGCTTTTAAGATAATTCGGACACGACTCAGTGCCGAGCCTTCCCTACCACTCTCATCCGGGCCGGGTGAGACTTGTTCCGTGGCCTGACTATGCGCTTAATCTCAACTTTTGACAAGTTGGCTACTCAGTTCCTCAGCCACTTCGTCGGCAACCAATGACAGAAAAGGTCAGTCGACGACCTGTTCACCATCAAGAGTGAGGACAGAGAATCTTTCAAGTGCAATATCACCCGGTTCTATAATGCTCTCCTAGAAGTACCCGAACACCGAGACGAGACGATCATCATCGCCTTAATATCCGGTCTTAGGCATAAAGAGTGGCTCCGCTCTTTTGCATTGGTGCAACCTAAGACCACGGCCGAGGTAAAAGTCTAGACCGAACGGAAAATCCAACTTGGGTCTGAGGTGAATGCTAACATTTCCTCGTAGAGACCGGACAGACCGAAAGAAACGGGACCAAGAAGAGAAGAAGAAGACCAATCATTCGAAACCCTATTCTCAGAGGTTTCTCTAGTATACTCCTCTTAACGCCTCTCAGGCCGAGCCGCTAGAAGAGGTGAAGAGCGAGAGATTTTTCAAGATGCCGCCGATGATACAAAGGTCAGGAAAGCGACTCCGCAGCCTATATTGTTCCTTTCATCGGTCACAGGGACACCCGACAGAGAACAGCAAGCAGCTGCGCGATTACATCGAGGAGCTGATCCGCTCCGGTCACTTGGCGAAGTACCTGCGAGACAAACGCCAAGCAGATAGAAAGAAAGAGAACAAACCTCCCACCAGAGAGTTGACGGTCGGATAGATCATGGTCGTCTCCGTTGGCTCAACTTCGAGCAACAAAGACACCCGCCATATCCGGCTGGTCATGACCTTAAATGCTCCCCCTCCAAGAAGTGCAAAAAGGTTGCTCCCATCACCTTCGCCGACGAGGACCTGCATGGCATATCCGTCCCACACAATGATCCCCTAGTGATCATGGCCCGGGTAAATCGGTACGAAGTCAGGAGAATCCTCGTTGACCCAGGAAGCTCGGCGGACATCCTATTCTGTGACTGCTTCTAGCATATGGGATTAAACCCGTCCGATCTCGCACGTTCTCTCTGGATTTACTAACCATTCCGTCCAAGCTGAGAGAACGATCACTCTCCCTTTCAATATTGTGGAGGCCAAAAGAACTCGAACAATTTCGGTGAGTTTCCTTGTTGCTCGGGTTCCTTTGTCTTATAACATACTATTGGGTTGCCTCATCTTAAACGCTCTTCAAGCTCAAATCTCGACCTACCAACTCATGCTGAAGTTTCCTTTGAGCGATGGTGGGATAGTCCAGGCCTATGAAAATCAGCAAATCGCTAGGGTGTATCTCACTACGACAGTTCCTAAGGACAAAGAAGTTGATCTGAATGATGGACCGTGTGATCTTAGAGAATCGCTGGATACAGGTGATGAAAAAGGGAGATCCGGGGTTCCCCGGTAGAAGCCTTGTCCGAAGTCCTCCTCAAAGATGGAGACAACAACCAAACTATCCAGATCGACTCCTTCTTGGTCGAGGAAACTCAGGACAACCTTATCCAGTTCCTCCGAGACAACCCCGACGTGTTTGCTTGGACTCCCACAAACATACCGGGGATCGAACCCAAGATGATCTCCCACAAGCTCGGAGTTGACTCAAAAGCCCGACAGGTTAAACAAAAGAAAGAAGCTTCGCTCATGTCAAATAGAAGGCGATTGAGGCGGAAGTGGACCGACTACTTGCGGCAGACTTCATCAGAAACCTGGAATACTTGGCTTGGCTAGCCAACGTAGTCATGGTCAAGAAAGCGAATGGGCCATGCGCATCTTGTCGACGGCCTCCTCCAGCGCTTGTTGGTACAATGCCTTAAAAAGTCCAAGGGAAGTCTTCTAGATCGCGTGGACAAGTACATTCAGGAGAGATGATCGGCATAAGAGCAACAACCCATAATGACGTTCCAGCCGACCTATCACAGCCTCGTATGCCTCCTTAGAACTGTTGTAGTCATAATAGTAGACGTGGTCGCGGGATACGATATCTCGGATGTTGTATGTGTTGCTGGCCATCGGAGAAAGGAAAAAAGGAAGGAGATGGAGACAACTAAAAGCAAATCAACGGAAGTGCCTAAGAAGAGACCAAGATTCCTCTATTTATAGCCTCAATGAAAATTCCCTTACGGTCGAGATTCTCTCTCGCCAAGGCGCGAACTACGGAGTATCACATCCGTCGGGTGAGGTGTCACCACACGGCTCCCGGCTATTGGCCGCCTCCCTTTCACGCGGATCCAGGCAGATTGAACGACGACGTCAGGAGATACGTGCGGATCTCAAGATACCTGCCATGCGCCATGTGGCACCAAAAATCGAGGAGACGCAAATGTCAATGTTATGGCGATCCTACCTTTTATTGCTCGGAAGTCCTCACACGAGGCCGCTGAGTAGCTTCCTAACCGACCAATTCACGGCGAGTAGATTATTGCTCGGCCCAAACTGTGGATCAGAAGCCCTGTCACGAGGCCGCTGGGTGGCTTTCTTCCCGGCCAATTTGCAACGAGTAGATTCCTGCTCGGCATAAACTGTAGATTAGAAGCTCTCTCATAAGGCCGCTGGGTAGCTTCCTGCCCAGCTAATTCACAGCGAGTAGATTCCTTCTTGGCATGAACTGTGGATCTAAAGCCTTCTTATGAGCCCATTGGGTAGCTTCCTGCCCGGCCAACTCCCAATGAGTAGATTCCTGCTTAGCCCGAACTGTGTGTCAGAAACCCTCTCACGAGGCCGCTGGGTAGCTTCCTGCCTGGCCAATTCACAGCGAATAGATTCCTGCTCGGCATGAATTGCGATCTGAAGCCCTCTCACGAGGCCACTGGGTAGCTTCCTACCCGGCCAACTCTCAGCGAGTAGATTCCTTCTCGGCCCGAACTGTGAGTCAGAAGCCCACTCACGAGGCCGCAGTGTAGCTTCCTACTCGGCCAATTTACAGCGAGTAGATTCCCGTTTGGCCTAAACTGTGAATCCCAAGTCCCCGCACGGGTAGACTCCTGCTCGACGCCGAGGCACACCCATTCATGACGAACAAATTCCTGCTCGGCCTAAACGGTGGATCCTAGGACCTCACATTAAACCAGCAAGCCGAAACCTACCCGACACCATACTCGAAATAGGCAGACTCCTGCATAGCCAAAATAAAGAAAGCTTGTCAACGATCGATAGCCGGCCTAACTCTAATTCCACACGAATCTGAAGAGGGGATATCACCGAGCTTTACAAAGTTCAGTCTGAGTTCTTAGAGTTTCTAAGAGGACACCGGTCTATCTGCACTTGGAAGAATAAACTTATTGCTCACTCGACTCATGTTACCTCCTCTCTAGGGTGAAGGGGGACACCGGTCTATCCACACTTAGAAAATAAAAATAAAAATGAAAATTTTTCCAATCAGACACCTTACAGACGAGCAAAAATACTTTATTAACGTCAAAATTATGTACAAGGTATTATGAGCTCCTCAGCTTTACAAAGTTGTTGCAAAATTTTCCAAAGGCTTACAATGGAAAACAAAGAAAAAAAAGAGAGAGCAGGGAGACCGGCGGCTTCAAGTCGTCTTCTCGGCCAAGGTCTCGATGCCACCCACTTGACCGGTGTCTCCGCCCTTTAGCTCTTCCTTCGGGAGGGGGTACCTCGTATGGAGCTCCTGGTCATCAAACTCGAGCACTATCTCCTCAACAGCGTCGAGGGCATTATGCCACCCAACGGCCGTAGTGTCAGTGAGGTCGACGTAGAACTGGTCGGACATCTTGTAGTCCTCCATAGCCTTCTCCGCCTTCTCCTCGGCTCTTTTCGTAGCCTCATTGGTCGTCCGGACATCCTTCTTGAACGAGTCTCTTTGCTTCCTCATGGTATCAAAGAGCACGTTTATTTCGCCGACCTGGGATTGGAGGGCCCGGTTGGACTCAGTCAGAGCCGAGAAGGACTCCTTCAACCTGGTGGCCTTCACCCTTCCGAGAGCAACATATCTCGAAGGAGGTGGCGTTGTCCTCGGCCTCCTTCAGCTTGGAGAGGATTTCCTCCTCGCATGAAGATTTCTCCCTGGCCTTTTTATCGCCGGGGCAACTTCTTCGACCTCCATAGTGTAAGGTGGGTCGTGCTCGCTGTATGGTTTTTAGAAAATTTGCGGAAGCGTAAAATGAAAATTCCGAGCGAACACAAGAAACCCTAACCCTAGAATCAACCATAGACACTACTACTTTGCAAACAAAATTGAGCTAAAGTAGAAAGTACAACCTTTGAAACTTCTTCTCATGCTCCAATGATGATACCAAGGACTCCAGTTAGGCTCCAAGCCGATCCGGGTCTCTCTTGGTTCCCGATCGGCTCCGTCGAAAATAATCTATGCGAAGGCCACCGGTTCTAACTTCAAGTTCAATCAAATCGAAGTTACTCACTCACTCAATTTGCTAGATAGATAGAGTAAGAGATGTATATGTAGTGAATTCTTGAACTCTCTTTCTTTTTCTTTTATTTCTTCTTTCTTTTTTGTTCTTGAAAAAATGAGAGATGGAAAAACTTAGCCTTTTTCACAAAACAACCACCATGGATGGAATGAAGAGACTAGAGAGTTTACTCATTTCATTCCATCCTCTCTCATCTCCAAGTGTCATGAGTATAGAAAATGAGTAAGCAAATGAGCTCCACCTCATTTCTATCTCATGAAAAAAGAAAAGGGATAAAATTTATTTACACATAAATACATTACACACACACAGACACATATAAACAAACATATAAATATACATGACATGTAATATGCACATGATATGTAACAAGATAAAAGAGAGTGTGAGAATATCACAATAATACTAGTTTATATTATTAGTTATATGTATACTCTAGAGGCCATTATTGTACATATGATGTATATTATAGTGGATGCTTGGACATATATAGAGAGGACTTTCTTGCTCGACATGATAGTATGTTATCTGGTTGTTCTTTGTCTTAACATATAGACTTGTATTGTGATACTGTCTTGCTCTCACATATTGATAAAGCCCTTTGGATGTGAACTTGACTACCAGAACTATGATGGAGATCATACTAGTGGGGCCAGGGTAGTCCACAAGTTCATCCTTAAATTATTCTTAGTCGAGGGTATATCGAGACAGGGCATCGATATTCCAGAGTAGACTAGCGTATACGCCTCTTGACCCATATGATGGGCGATGGATGATCCCACATCCATTGGTGTTTTATATCAAAAGATAGTATACGGGTGCTCAGTGGAGATTGGATACACTGAACAGGACTCGCCGAGGACTCCTATGTGGTAGTATACCTATCGTCAGATAGCAGTCCTCTGGTGACACTGGTACATGTTAGTCTGTAGACCCGAGATCGTCATGGAGTCTTGCGCGACTCCCACCGTGCTTTGATTTCCTCCTTACCACGCTCAATGGAGACATGCAAGCAGGTGGATTTTGGGTACAGTCCCGAGTCGCATGGAGGCAATGAGCGATAGGAGGGGTTTCGTCTCTCCTGGTATTGGGGGTTGATGTTGCTCTATACTCGATTGCTTATAACTGGAAGTCCCTGGCCATGGCTGCTTATGAGATTTACTGATAAGTGTTATTAGTAATTTCTCGAACCGTTATAGGCCAGACATCGGCATGACTTATCACGTTACTGGGGTCTGACGATTTCCACCCCTAAACTTGATATGCGACATATCAGACGAAGAGACCGGACTGTACGGTAGTGTTACTGATAGGCTTCATAGAGACTGTAGACAGGCTTGCTTGTTGATCTTCATATCGCTCAATACCCGGGTAGCCGTTACGTCCAGCTAGTACCGCTGACGGCTTGTAGGTGACTGATGTGATCATCACCTACTGCTGGAGTATTGACGAGTCTTTAGAGTCCCACACAGAAGTTCTTTGGTTCAACAAAAACGAATTAGGATACATATGCGATATGTGTGTGGGCCTGATTAAATACGAGTATGTGATACCGTATTGTAATCTGTCAGTTATCTGTTATCGGTTCGGTTATATGTGATATAACCAGATTGTCGAATCAAGTGTTGATTTGATAATATGATATACAGATAAATGATATTAGTCGGTTATATGTGATATAACCGGATTATTAAATCAAGTGTTGATTTAATAATGTGATATATATTATATGTGATATAATTATATCTTAACTAATATCATTAGCTCACTAATTATTCTTCATTATATATATATTAATATATATGATATATATAATAATAATAATAATAATAATAATAATAATAATAATAATAATAATAATAATAATAATGAAGCATGGCATATGAATTTCTATTTTGTGAAAATAGAAATGAGGTGGAAAATGAGAGAATGGTTGCAAGCATGGGATTTACTTTTTTTATATTTATCTTGACTCACTATTCAAGCATGATTGCAATTTTATATTGCATAATTCCATACTTGAATGAGTGATGGGTCAAGAGTTGCCATTCATTCTAGCTCATTCTCAACACTTAGTGATTTTTCTTGAGTTGCTCTCATGGTTGCTCTCTAGCTTCTTCTTCTTCCTCATGGTTCAAGCTTCAACCCTCACGTGTGATGTGAACCATGAAGCTTGAAAACTAACTTATGAGCTTTTAACATCCCCTACTTCACCATTCTACACTTGACTAGAGATCGAGTGTAGCATGTTTTCTATGCTAAAGAGTTTAGTGTAGAGGTAGCATGAGTTGGAGGGACTTTGCGTGGATCATCTTTGACACGAAGGTCATCGGAGGAAGCTCATGTAAAGCCTCAAGTAGAGCTTAGTGGAGTCGCGGGACTACTACACGGAGCATGTGAAGTGAAGGACCAGTCTACAAAGGTTGTAATCCTTGTTCACAAGATGTAAAGTTCTTTACATTCTTGTATCGTCTAATTCTCTAGTTAAGATTCTTGGGTTAGCGTTATTTAGCATGGAAATTTTTTGAAAACACCATGGATGATGCCTCCATAAACCTTGCTGTCGTGCTAGGCAACCCAACATATATATGCATCATCATATATAAGTAATATCATTAAATCAACACTTGATTCAACGATCCGGTTCAATCATAAACCAGCTAGTATCATCTGTCCGATCAATACATGCAGTATCACATACATATGGTTAATTGGACCCTGCACGCATCATCGTACGTGCACTACATCATTTCGCTAGAACGGGAAAAACCCTCTGTGTAGGACTCTAAAGACTTGACAATACGAAAAGCTAGTCGACAAGCAAGCTCATCCAAACCCTGCAAGACCCTACCAGCGACATTCACCGTATAGTACGCTCTCTTTGTCTAAGACTGTCGCATACCGGGTCTGGAAAGTGGAAACCGTCAGACTCCCAATAACCTGATAAGTCATGCTGACGTCAACCTCATGTCCATCTGAGAAACTACCGATAACACTTATCAGTAAATCTCATCTGTCTTGGCCAAGGGCTTATAATCATAACCAACTGTCCACAGTGCGACATCAACTCCCTATACCGGGAGAGGAGAATTCCATCGACTGCTCGCTGCCTCCATGTGCTTCGGGACTGTACCTGACTAAAACCTGTTTGCGCGACTCTTTAAAGCCGCAGTTGGGTAGTAATCTAAGTATAGTGGAAACTCAAACAAGACACTATGGCGATCTTAGGTCTAGGGACTACCATATACTCATATCACCAGAGAACTGCAATCCGAAGATTAGTATAATTCCATCTAGGAGTTCTCGGCGAGTCCGTCCAGTGTAACTCATCCAATGAGCACATGTATACAATCATCAGTGTCAAACACCAATGGCTATGGGATCAGCCATCACCCCGTACAGGGTCATAAAACGTATACACTAGTCTAAACTGGAGTACCGATGCCCAGTCACGATACTCCTATGACTAGGGACTTTTAAGGATGTGCTTATAGACTACCCAGGCACCACTAATATGATCCCTATCATAGTCCTGGTAGTCAAGTAAAGATCCTAGGGGCTTTATCATCATATAGCAGTGATACGTTATACTAAGAAAAACGTATACTTATGAATGATAAATACAAACCAAATAGCGTACTATCATCTTGGGCAAGACTGTTCTTGGTATAGGCCCTCCTCGAATTCAGTAATTATATTCCTACAACTACGATAATTGCCTTGAGGGCACCTATATCCAACAATCTCCCACTTGCACTCAAGGACAATTATTACGGTATCGTATACACACATCTCATGTGTTACTGCATACCCAACTTCCGTACTAACAGTTTCACAAATTGTGTTCGAGAAACAGGCTCAGAGAGTGGATTCACTGTAACGTTTCTATCTGTACCTCTCTGAATCTCAACTTAACAGAGATCAACCATCTTCCGAAATGAGTGATACCTACCTTGGAACTTTGTTTGGATAGCTGATGGAACCATGTTTGTAATACCCTAGCACTTTAATACGATATTTTATTTGGGGTAATTCAAGTCTTGCGACAGATTTCTGTTTATTATTGGTTTTGGGTGCAGATAGTGCATTTAATAACTATGGTTAGTATCTGACCCGACCCGCATGTTTGAAACCCATCATGGTTCAAGATTATATCATATATTTGCTAGTATAGATGATCCATGCACATCTAAACTCTATACACATATATAATATTTTGTATCCGCATATCTTTTAAATAATACAAATAATAACCAAATAATATTTTTAATATCTAGCATGGCATGTTATCGTACACCATATCATATGGTTGTATCCATACATCATGTTCATGTCCTAATTGTTAAAACAGACTCGTTTGGATCACTACGCATATTTACGAATATCCGTACTTGGGGGTATGTATTTTTATTGACCGGATATCGCATTATGGTTTTAACTTATACGTATATTCTCCATATTTAAAAACTAAAATTTTAGAAGAGATCCGGGTAATTTTCGGAGTAATTTAATATTAGCTGTATAATCATATAATATATATTATAATATTCTTTTAATATATATATATATATATAAATATAATTATATAAATAATCTATTTCTCTCCCTCCCCCTCCCCCCTCTCTCTCTCTCTCTCTCTATATATATATATATATATATATATATATATATATAATAACCCTTAAATCTCTCTCTCTCTTCCCTTTCTTTTCTTCCCTACTCGCCATGAGAAAAACCCAAACCCTAGCCCTCGTCGTCGCCAAACCCTCGCCGACCTCACCTCGTACCCGTCCTCACAACCTTCCCATCATCACCTCCGTCACCACCTCCACCTCCTTTCTCTCTCTCTTTTCCCGAAGCATCCCCTGCAACCCATACACCAACCCTGCAGCAACCTCAGAAACCCCCAACCTCGACGGAGACCTTGCCATCGCCACCCGCCATCACACCCACCTTCACCTTCTCACCCCATCTCCTCTCCCGACACCCCAGACCACCACCAACTCCGCAACTTCCTAACCCCAATCACCAACCCAAGAACCCGCTGCCACCTTACCGATGCAGCCATGTTGTCGTCGGCCATCGTCGCCGTCATCGTGCCTCTGTTCTCGCCATCCCAGAACCCAACACAACAACACCCACTCTTCTTCAGTTATTTCTTGTGTTTCTTGATCTTTTCTTGATTCTCCGATCGGCTCGCCGAAGTTGCACGCGTCGTCGACGATCCGGACGACCCAGTCACCAACGCCATCCAGCCTAATCACTATGTCACATCACTGCTCAGCCAGGTCCAGTCCTGTGCACGTAAGTTTGCATCGCAACGTTATTCCGACGTTAGACGAAGCATCCGTATCTCGACGTAAGATCCGATCAGGAAAGTTTTAAAATTGCAACGTGCTATATTATTATATCGATATCTATATGAATAAGAATAGTGCATGTGTTTTATTATTCAGCAGATATTACAGATTTACAGTTTTACGGTATCCGTTCGTATCCGTACTGATAATCGTTTATCTAGTTGCATGCCGGAACATCATGATATCATTATACTACTACATCAGTACAACACGTTATCTAGTTTGCATAATACAGGGTAATGGATGTATAATGGTTATTACAGATAGATACATATGCATCCTGGCATCAGTTGTGTTTACCGTGTTCCGATATTGATTACAGTTTCACATCGGGTATCTACTTGGTTAATATACATCACATGATATGTTCACAACACACTACCTGACTTGTTACTTGGATCTTATTGCTAATGTCGACAATCCTGACTTGTTGTTCTGACGGACGTGACTTGTTGTCTGCATAGACAAGACCTATACCTGCTTGATCTTGTGTTGGCATTAGATTTATATCGGCAACACCTGACTTGAACACAAACCTGGCGGAAAAGGGGAAATCAAGAATGTAACTGAAATGTAACTCAAAAGGATATTATTTTTGTTAGCCGTATTTCCAGGCGTTACGGAATAAATTATCATTGTTTGTCGTGGTTCCGGGTGTTACGGAATAATCATTATTGTTTGCCGTGTTTCCGGACGTTACAGAATAAATCATTGTTTGTCGTGTTTCCCGGCGTTACTGTTACTATGATCCTGTGGGGAATGAACGGGATATATACTGTTGGCTTACGATGAGAATTACATTAATTAATTTTAAAGACTTATAGAGTAGATAACCTAGAATCACAGATTTAGGTTACACATCACACACCCATCCATACACATAGCTCACTATTTATACCTGTGTTTAATATTTATATTCATGTTTAATCATACCATTATATCCTGGTCATTACTGTTATTTTGATATTATGACGCACTGACGTCTGGGTTATGCATGACCCAGTTCCTTTACCTTTATCGCAGATAGATCGAGAGTATTTTAGCAATCAAGACGAGCAATGAGGAATTAAATGTGTATTATTAGAGATGTTTAGTTTATTTATTTCCACGGTTTTATTTCTATTGATATAAGCCCATATTAGGACATGATTCAGATATTGTTTATTGGATCTTGATTCGTTTCCGCTTTATGCATTTTCTTGATTTTATTTACTGTGGCAGATGGACATGTACTAGCTAGATTATATTCTTTTCTGTTCTTGATATTCGATAGACAGCAGTAATGTGACCGTCGAAGGATGATTCCTAGACACAGGAAGCATGGTTGGCTATGTCACGTGCGGTAGTTTACGTATCTTAGGAAGCGGGGCATGACAGGATTTGTTTGGTATTAGAGCCCTAGAATTTATGGTTAATCGGGTTTGGTTCTTTTGTGGTTGGGTATTGAACCCAATACATCGACCAGAAAACCCAGAATTAGGAATATGTCCTGCCACATTATTGTCGTGTCCTTCAGATATTTGAATCTGATCTTTCTCTTGATTCTTTTTCTTGACGATATGGAAATGACTTTGTATCTCAACTTGGAATCCTTTTGGTTCCTTATTGTCTCTCCCATATTATTCCCTCAATTCTGATAGTAGGATTTAGGCGACTTGAGTGTAGTTATGTGATTGTAATTATGTACCACGGCATGGTTATAATGCGGTACTCTATTTTGGTAACCTGAAATCCTATTTCGATTCATTTTCTTGACTTATGTTCATTATACTATCTTGTTTCTCTCGGTTTCATTGCTTACGAGTTTATGTCTTATCGCAAGTTGAATCCAACAACCGCGTTATATCTTTCCCTTGTCCCGTAGGGACCAATCCGTTTGTGTTTCAAAGAATAAGGAGAAACACATAAGAAGCTTTTGATGATTGTAGTAGTACGAGATTAACTCCAGCGGAAGCTGATACAGACCGCTTCCAGGACGATCAGATATAAGATGTTTGATTGAAGAAGTTTTGACAGACCCGTCTCAAATTGTCAGAGTAGTGTAGCGGAAGAGTGGTGGGCTGATAACCCACAAGTTTTAGAACAAACTTGCAAATTCATGAAGAAGGGAACTGTTTAGTGAAGGGTGAAGTTCGTAAACAAGTTGCAAATGAAGCGCTGATAGCAGTTCGGGATTTCATGAATATGTTCAAGGAAATCTTGAGTTTACCATTTAAACGAGATATGGAGTTCATGATTGATCTTATTCCTGTCGCAGCGCCAATTCAAAGGCTTTTATCCGATATCACCGGTGGAACTGGAAGAGCTAAAGAGACAGGTTTCTGAGTTATTAGAGAAGGGTTGGATTCACAGCAGCGGTTCACCATGGGGAGCTCCAATTCTTCTAGTAAAGAAGAAGGATGGCACACAGAGGATGTGCATTGATTATCGAGAATTAAACCGGGTGACTATTAAGAACAAGTACCCAATCCCTCGCATCGGTGAATTATTCGATCAACTCAGTGGCGCGAGGGTATTCTCGAAGTTGGATTTGTGATTTGGATATCATCAAGTTTGGGTGAAATCAAAAGATATTTGCAAGACAACGTTCCGAACTTGATATGGGCATTACGAGTACTTAGTGATGCCATTTGGAGTTACCAACGCACCGGCAATACTCATGGACTTGATGAACCGAATCTTTTCACCGTACTTGGACCAGTTAGTAGTGTTCATTGATGATATTCTGGTCTATTCGAGGAGAGAAGAAGAGCATGCAGAACACTTGAGGATCACACTACAAACGTTGAAATAAGAAAAGTTATATGCTAAGATGAGCAAGTGCGAGTTTTAGCTCGAAGAAGTGAAGTTCTTGGATCATGTTGTATCCGGAGATGGAATTGTCATTGACCTTGAAAAGATTGCAGCCGTTCATGATTGGCCAATTCCAAAGAATATAAGAGAGATCAGAAGTTTTCTTGGGCTTGCTGGATATTATAGAGAACTTTGCCCGAATAGCTGAACTATTGACCAAGCTAACACGAAAAGCGGTACCGTTCGTATGGACGGAGAAATATGCGTCAGCTTTTGAAGCGTTGAAGCAAAGATTGACCACCTCTCCTATCTTGACAGTGCCGGACGGTTCTGGAGGGTTGGTTATTCACAGCGACTCATCAGGGAAAGGCTTGGGATGTGTTCTAATGCAGCATGGGAAATTCATAGCTTATGCGTCGAGAAAATGGAAGACTCATGAGAAGAACTATCCAACTCATGATTTGGAGCTAGCAGCAGTGATTTTCGCTTTGAAAATTTGGAGACACTACTTATTGGGCGAAAGGGTAGAAGTATTTACCGATCACAAAAGCCTAAAATATGTGTTCACCCAGAAGGAGCTCAACATGAGGCAGCGTAGATAGTTGGAGCTGATGGCTGACTATGATCTTGATCTAAAATGCTATCCGGGGAAAGTTAATGTAGTGCCGGATGCTTTAAGTCGATTGCCAGCAATACGGATGTTGACTGCACAAAAGGAGATATAGCTGATCTTCAAAGGTTCGAGTTGGAGATTGTACTACCGAATTCTTCGGGACAGTTGATGCAGTTGCAAGTATTCATCCTTGATCGATAATATTAAAACAGCACAATCGCACGATCCAAAATTGCAGAAGTTTCGAGAACAAGTAGAAGCAGGACTTTGAACGGACTTGTTAATTCATGAAGATGGTTCGTTACGATATGATAGTCGTCTATGTGTGCCTAAAGGAGACGTTCATGAAGGAGGCTCATAGTTCCGCATATTTCATACATCCGGGAGGCATAATGATGTACCGAGATCTACGGCAAAATTTCCGGTGGGAAGGCATGAAAAGGGAGATTGCTCGCTACGTATCGAAGTGCTTGGTGTGTTAGCAGGTCAAGACTGAACATCAAAGTATAGCTGGTTTATTGTAACCACTTTCGATTCCTCAATGGAAGTAAAAACATATAACCATGGATTTCGTGACTGCTCTACTATGGAGTCCAAAGGGTAATAATGCAGTTTGGATGAATGTTGATCGATTGACCAAGGCAGCTCATTTTATACCGTTTTGAGTTGGTCAGTCGACGGAGGCTTTGGCAGAACGGTACATGCAGGAGATTGTGAGATTGCATGGAGTACCTATAAGCATCGTTTTCGATCGTGATATTCGATTTTTATCGCACTTTTGGAGGAGTTTACAGAAAAGTTTGGGGACTTGCTTGAAATTTAGCACCGACTATCATCCTCAGATAGATGTCCGGTCTGAAAGAACGATCCAAACTCTTGAAGATATGTTGATGGCTTGCATGTTAGACTTCAAGGGTTCATAGTAGGATCATTTGCACTTGGTGGAGTTTTCATACAATAACAGTTTTCAGGCGACTATACAGATGGCTCCATTCGAAGCATTATATGGTCATAAATGTCGCTCGCCTATCTGTTGGGACGATATTGGAGAAAGAAGATTATTGGAACCGGATCTTATTGTGCAAACGGTGGGGAAAGTCAACGTGATCCGAAATCATATGAAAGCGGCACAAGATCGACAAAAAATTTGGGGCGATACAGGATGAAGACCTCTGGAGTTCGCAGTTGGTGATCTTATAATCTTGAAGATATCACCGACAAGAGGAGTGATTTAGTTTGGTAGTCGAGACAAGCTTAATCCTCGATTCGTGGGGCCTTCCGGTATCATCGAGCATGTTGGAGAAGTAGCGTATCGATTGGCTTTACCACCATCCTTGGTGGGTGTTCATGACGTGTTTCATGTATCTCAACTCCGCAAATATGTTCGAGATGAGACGCACCTCCTAAATCACTCGGAACTGACCGTAAGGGAGGATTTAACGTATGAAGAAAGACCAATGGCGATTATGGATCCCTCTAGTACTTGTTTCATGAGGGATTCGTTCGCACGGAGAATTTACTTGGGAACGTGAAGACGAGATCCGACAGAAGTTTCCACATCTCTTTTCTTAGATCCGTGTTTTCTTATCTTTTCTTGTTCCGGGAATTTTGAGGACGAAATTCTTTTGTAGTTGGGTATAATGTAACACCCTAGCACTATTATGTTAGGTTATGCCAGCGCCCTGGCCTTCTGTGATGATCGTTTGCGGAACAATAATTTTATAAACCGGCTCTAGAACAACCCGATAATCTGGATCTACCATAAACCTATAAGCTAGCAAACTATAGAAGAGTTAGAATGGTTATACCGAATGATCTGAGTCCTCCGGTCTTCTACCATATTCCTAAGCTCCTAGTGGCCTCTATGATCAAGTTTGATCGTCAGTCTCCCTCGGTCGAAGATGATCCATCTGAGGATTTGTAGTTCGAGCTCCTACCTCAATACCGAGGTAACTAGGGTACCTAGTTCGCTAAACTAGATAGCCTAGAGGATGTAAAGTCTAATGATGGATTAACATGTCTCATAACACCCTTGTTTTCTCAACACATGATACTTTAAGGGTGGAGGTAGAAGAAGGAAGCTAGAGAGGATGAGAGTGTTGTGTGAAGCAACCATGAAAATAAAGTCTTGTGAATTATTAAGCATACAAAAGAATCAAGCATGCTTCAATAATTCACCCAAGGCACGAGTCACCCCATGAGTCACCAAGTGAGCCATGCCTCAATAAAGGCAAATAACACCCCATCCTCCACCTCATTAACCATTTAATCCTAAATGGTTATAAACAAAATGAGGTGTTTTCTTCTAGAAGCACCATTGTAATAAATTACAAGAATACCCCTCACTGTATATAAATATCCGTATCCGTATACTAATACAAAGAGACGAAAATAATCCAATAATATAATACTAGAATCCGGCTTAAACCAAAGCCCACTAGTATTATCCGTTCGAATCATGATACGTGCACAAGAGCACGTATATGATCAAACCCTGTTGTAATACCATACAGGCTCTACATCGTTTCGCCCGAACCAGGAAAACCCTCTGTGTGAGACTCTAAACACCCATCAATACGATGGCAGTGGGTTTAACCACAAGCACGTTAGCGCCACTAGCCGTACGTAACGGTTATCCAGGTATTGAGCGAAAGGGAGGCCGAAGAGCAAACTCATCCGAACCCCTACTGAGCATGTCCATGACAATCTCCGTACAATCCGGTCTGTTCGTCTAAGAGTATTGCATATCAGGTCTAGGGGGTGGATAAAGTCAGACCCCTAATAACGCGATATTTCGTGTCAGTATGAAGCCCATCACCAACTCAGAAACTAATGATCCAAATCGGTATTTATCGACTATCTTGGCTAAGGATTTCTGGTGATGGCCACCCATGCACTGCGCAACATCAACCCCCAATACCGGGAGAGACGAATCTCCGATGATCCGCTCACTGCCTCCATATGGCTCGGGACTGTACCCAACTAATACCTGTTTGCCCGACTCCTTTGAGCCGTGGTAGGGTAGTAATCAAAGCACAGTGGGAACTCACACGAGACAAATGACGATCTCAGGTCGACATATTAACCTGTACACATGTCACCTGGGAACTGCTATCTGACAATAGGTATAATACCAACTAGTATGTTCCTGGCGAGTCTATCCAGTGTAACTCATAACCCAATGAGCACCTTTATACTATCTTAGGTGACTAACCGACACCAATGTCTTGTGAGACCGGCCACCGCCCCTCATCGGGGTCTCGATAAGTACACACTAGTCTACTCCGGAGTATCAATACCCAGTGTCGATACTCCCTCGACTAGGGACATTTAAGGATGTGCTTATAGAACACCCAAGTCCCACGTATATGATCGCCATCATAATGCTGGTAGTCAAGCAAGATAGCATACTATCATTTTGAGTAAGACTGTTTTATCCGTATCGGTCCTCCCTCAATCATCATAATCACATGCCTGCGATTACAATAATTACCTTGAAGGCACTATAACCAACAATCTCCCATTTGCACTTAAGACTAATTATTGCAGTGTCGCATACTCACAGCCCGTGTGATACCGAACACCTAACTTCTCTACTAATCAGTCTCGTAAAGCACGTTTGTGAAACTATTGTGTTCAAAAAATAGCCTCAGTGAGTGGATCCGCTCTATTGTTTCTATCTTTTTCTCTCTATAAGTCAACCTTGCAGAGAAAGACTATCTCCCGAAATGAGCAATACCTGTCTTAGAATTTTTCTGGATATCTGAAGGGACCCAGGTCACAAATGAACTCCAAATCCAGTAAACTTCTTATACTATATCATCCACTGAATTTAATCAGTATCATGCGCCACGCCTTCCACAGTATCTGCTTGGACCACCTATCCAACATACCACCCCTCAAAAGAGGAAAACTATAACTCTGACAGTCACTCTGTCATCCAGGTCACCTTGGAAGTCTGAAATGATAACCGCCTCTTAAAGGAGGCTGCTGTTACCATATACTAAGAATATCCACTTATGTTCATAACTGCTTCCCAATATTTCTCCAGGATTGGATTAATATATATACGCTTATTACAGCCTGTGCAAAAGCAAAATCTGATGTGGTACTTGATATCTCATGATTGACTCAATTGCCTAACCAAGTGATATGCCAATCATGCAAATCCCTCTCATCATCAGTTTACAAGACATCTCTTTAGAGTGGGTGACTCCATCACCTGCGGGTACACCACCACGCCGGAGTCATTTATTCTAAAACACTTTAGAATAGTGTCAAGTACCATAATTGGGACACTTCCCAAATCTAGATCTAAAACCATAGATCTAGTGACCAGAATTCTTAATATTTTATCCAGATCCTATGTGGAGAAACCACCTTGTGACAAACACAGTATAACCGATCGTAGTATAGGAAGATCTCTTCCGATTAAGTGCATGTCATCCAAATACTAGGATATCACTCCCTACTACCTTCTTATCAGGTTCATCTGTTGTTCTGATGAAGTCAAACTCTGACTGTCACATCAAAACTAGATCTATCTCCGCTATATTTGCTTTAGTCTATAAATAGTTATAAGGTACTTCCCCACTATGCTTCCGCTACTCATACTGACTACAACAACCTTCTGGCAGAGTCATATACACGTGCACTTCTAAAGCTAATTTAGAACGGCGTTATATTCATCCTCCTGCCAGAACTCATAGTCTAGAACAGCAGCAGTAGCAAGTTTGGGTAATCAAAAACCTCCATTTCACCGTCTTTGAGGAGACCGAAGTACCTTTCGGGTGCCTGAGGTTACCTACCAAATCTGTGGAGTGGCTAATGGATTGTCGAATCCAATTGAATTTTTAGGTTCTACTAAATTTTCAGTAATCGTTTGTTGTTCTGGAATCACTTCCAGTTCTACCATACTCCCACTAATGTTTTCTGAAAGGAATTCATTTTATTAAAACGGTGGCGAGTCAAGAACAATATAACTATTGATCTTCCAGGTGGTAGAATGTTAACCCTCGTCAAAGCCCGAGATAACCCATAAACTGCCATTACTGAAACATGTCTTGAGTTTGTACAGATTATGTTTTAAGTATCAGCCGGATAACTCCATATACCTTAACATCGTTAAGATATGAATCCATTCTATATCCAGTATAGAAACAAAGGAACTAATTTAATTGGAACCAGATTAAAAATCATGCAGCTGTTTCCAGTGCATATCAACCAAATGGAAGAAGGCCGTGCGACATTACTCATCAAGGAATGCACCCACGTATGGGTAACCTGAAAGAAAATCAAGTTCTCAAAACTATTACTTACGACGGAATACCAAACACAAGTAACTACATCTTCGATCACCTTGAAGAATCCTGATACTTGCAACATATGGTTCTCTATCTTATTCTTATATCTATAACTTCTTAAAATTTGGACCTTGTATTTCAAAGAAATACTTATCTAAAACTAGAGAAGTCATGAATAAACAGAATATAGTACGAGTACCAACCCCTTTGTCCTAACTGATATCGGACAACATACAATACTTTGTATAAGTCCACTGAGTTTAATAACTCAAACCTTGTGCGTCGTAGGTTGAAAAACTGTACTATGGTTAAGAATAATTACACCGTTGTTGAATGATCCTTACCTAACCATTAACTAATATAGGTAAATGTCATAAACATAATTTCAAAAAGTTATATCTCACTTTATAAAATAAACGTACAGATATATCAGTTTGAAATTTATGCATAATGACGGATATTCAAAACCAAATATTTGCCATCAGGAAAAACCCAGGTGATGTCCTCAAATATCACCAATTACAAAGAATTTCGCTATATTAAGGGTATATTCACCCAATTTCCAATATTCTACTCCTACTTAGCATCTTGTAATGCCATACATATGTAAGACTCAAATCTTGTAAATATATACCTTGGAGTTAGAATCTAATTAGGAAAACAATTTTCACTTAATATCGAACAGTAAAACTGAAACATGAAAATGTTTCGAAGGGGTAGCCGGGTATTCCTAATAATGCCTCTTCAACTATCCAGGTTCATGACAGTAACCGTATACTTTCTTGCCCTCACTCTAATCCTTTTATATGTCTTTACTTATTACCTTCTGTACACCACACTTAAGCTAATTGATTTTCTTCCTTCCTTACCCTTCGGCACCAGCCTAGGGTTTGGAAGAAGACTATCCAATAAGCGTAATTGGTGTACTCTCCTAATACCAGGAGCCCTCGCAACCTGAGAGAAGGTAAAAATAAAAGACAACCGAATAATCCTATTCAATTTCTCCCGAACCGAAAACCATCCTCGAATGTGAATAAGTTCCTTCGAGTTCGTATGTAACTATATGATGGCATACCCAAGTAATATGGATTTTCGTAGTGATACGAAGTGTTCCGGAGAAAATGCAAAGGGAAGGTAGGAGTGGTAGAGGTATACGCGGATTCGTCGTGAATGATAGCAGTCGCAATTTCCTTTACCCTCACTCTAATCCCTTTATATGTCTTTACTTATTACCTTCTGTACACCAGACTTAGGCTAATTGATTTTCTTCCTTCCCCACCTTTCGGCACCTGCCTATGCTTTGGAAGAAGACTATCCAATAAGCGCTATAGGTGTACTCTCCTAATACCAGGAGCTCTTGCAATCTGAGAGAAGGTAAAGGGAAAAGACAATCGAATAATCCTATTCAATTTCTCCAGAACCATAATCCATCCTTGAGCTGGAACAAGTTCCTTTGAGTTCGTATGTAACTATACGATGGAATATCCAAGAAATATGGATTTTCATAGTGATATGGAGTGTTCAGGAGAAATGCAAAGGGGATGTAGGAGCGGCAATGATATATGCGACTAAATGACAATCCAAAAGCTAAACTGTTTTAAGAAGGTTCGGTTAACTTAGTTCATGAGTTTTTTAAGGTCAGGCCATGGTCGCTGCCAAAGAGAGAGAAAAAAAATACTCAGCGTGCACTCTAACCTAAATTATATTGGTTAATCACTTTATCTAATCGGGATGGCTCCCACTATTTTCTAGAATTCTCCTTCAAATCTTAAAAGGAGAATTAGTCGGGATCGTCTAAAATCACTTGAGGAGTAACACCTACTCATTAGTGGGAATCGGGATCCAACTATCACCGGATGATAACTTGATGAAACCCACTCAAGTCACCACACTCCAGAAGGTATGTGCATGCCTGGCAATTTTTCTGTATATTTGAAACTCCCTATGTGCTTTTTACCCCTAACAACCTATGACCTTGATAAGGTTAACAAATCATAAGTCGCTAGTCAAGTTCAACCCGTCATTATCTTGATTACCCTAGACCCACCCGCATAAACCCTTGATAAGGTCAACAAAGCTATATGACTGTCCTAGTTAATCGCATCATATGCGACAAACAAGCAGCACTCAGCTACCGTACACTACGCCTTGACAAGGTCAACAAACACAGCACGAATACTAAGTACTACTCGTCGGAAATGATGGAGGGCAACGACTGGTTTTTGGCAAAAATCCTTTAACGTAATGAACTTGATATCGTTGAATGAACCCGAGCAGTTTTACAAATATATAGTAGCGCAAACTTTTGTTAAGGAGATCACTCCCTATGAAGGGATCTTGGCTCTTTCCTCATCGAATGAGGTGTAGCATATTCCTAACTGAATATCACGTTACAAAGCAAAAGAATCGACTATAGTAAAGTTATTACACTGACGTAAACTTTTGCCTGAGAGATCGCTCCCTATGAAGAGATCTCGGCCTTGCCTTGTCGAATGAGGTGCTGGATATTCAGAACCGAAAATCACCGTGCAAAGAAAAATGAAACATCTGTAATAACAATTTTCAAAATCGGTTCCAACAATATCATATAGGTTTGTTTTCCTTGCATTAATCAGAATTAATGCAGTCCCATCAATTAATCCATATCACATCAAAAAGAACGAAAATACAATATACGTATATGCCATCCGCATTCGCCACGGGGCTCCATCATGCACCGTTAGGTTACTTAACTAACGGAAGAGTGGGGGCTGGACTAGCGCGGATGAAAAATATATACAACATCTACTAGTATATATATAAATATATATAACATTCGTCCCATACATGATATAAGCAACATCACAGAATCTCAGCAAGCAACACAGAATAGTAGATAGTCTTGGAGCCTCGGGTTTCATTTGAGCTGCAAATGAGACCCGACGTTCCCTGTTGTGTGGATAGCCCGTGCAATGAAAAGCTGGACTCCTATGAGCGCGGCAAGTTACCCGCCAATCCCAGAAGTGAGGCAACCCCAATTAACAAAGTGAATGGGTCACTCAACACTTCAGAATTCAGTAACTTGAGCACCCTTCTGTGAGTCATCCTATACCCGTACGAGTGTGGTGAATAGCTCGCCAATTCTATAGTAAGGCCCCCTCCGTCTTAACGCCATGAGATGCGGGCCTGTTGCCCTCTAGAACCCGGCTATTCAAGCACTCCTCCACTGGATAATCCTAGTGCAAAAAAGAAAAATATATATGTACACGAGTGACATCGACCTCAACCCGGTCGTGCGCCAAACAAATAATATACAAACTGGCAGAGACGGCAGTCCACATGTCGGACGCTTACTCCGTAATATCAAATGTACAAATGAATCTCAACTGTACTAATACCATTGCACCGTAAGCTATCCACCACGACAATCCAACAACCTCAGCACAACACAGAACATCAACATGAATGTCATGTTCGCAAACCCGTCTAAAAGAACATATAGCAGTTAGACGAGTTATACCGCTTTAATGACATCCACGGTCGCAGATAGTAATGTATGCACTGAAACTTTTAAACAGTGTTAAAATAGAGACTTCGAAATACCGTGTATTGCTCCAATACCAAAAATAACATAATATGTAATCTGGGAAAAATCAAACAATACATAAAACCCAATATTCAAGTATCCAGAACAGCACCAAAATACCAAGACCCAAGTCCCAAGGAAAACCGACGCCGCCGGGAAAATAGCCGTTCTCGCCGGCCATGGTATGGAGTTTGGGGCTCGTTTTTAAACTGTGTTCTAGTTACAACATGAGTAGTTTTCTGCAATTGTTTAAAAAAATTTAGAAGACAATAAAATTTCGACAGAAACTTGAATATTTTGGCGATTGTTTCGGAGTTGTTTCGGTTTCGTTACTTTAAACATCGTTTAAACTGCTAGTTTAGGGTTTATGGGTTGGCTCTGATACCATGTTGGGTTATGCCAGCGTCCTGGCCATCCACCATGACCGTTTGCGGAACAAAAATTTTATAAACTGGCGCTAGAAAAACCCGATTACCCGGATCTACCAGAAACCTATAAGCTAGCAAACTAAAGAGGAGTTAGAATGGTTATACCGAATGATCCGAGTCCTTCGGTCTTCTACCATCTCCCTAAGCTCCTAGTGGCCTCCATGATCAAGCTTGATCGTCAGTCTCCCTCGGTCGAAGATGATCCACCTGAGGATTTGTAGTTCGAGCTCCTACCTTAATACTGAGGTAACTAGGGTACCTAGTTCGTTAAACTAGATAGCCTAGAGGATGTAAAGTCTAATGATGGATTAATATGTCTCCTAACACCTTAGGTTTCTTAACACATGAGACTTTTAGGGTGGAGGGAGAAGAAAGAAGCTAGAGAGGATGAGAGTGTTGTGTGAAGCAACTATGAAAATAATTGGCTAAGTCTTGTGAATTATTAAGCATACAAAAGAATCAATCATGCTTCAATAATTCACCCAAGGCATGAGTCACCCCATGAGTCACCAAGTGAGCCATGCCTCAATAAATGCAAATAATACCTCATCCTCTACCTCATTAACCATTTAATCCTAAATGGTTATAAACAAAATGAGGTGTCTTCTTCTAGAAGCACTCTTGTAATAAACTACAAGAATACCCCTCACCGTATATACATACCCGTATCCGTATACAAATACAAAGAGACGAAAATAATCCAATAATATAATACTAGGATCCGGCTTAAACCAAAGCCCACTAGTATTATCCGTCCGAATCATGATACGTGCACAAGTGCACGTATATGATCTAACCCTGCCGTAATACCATACGGCCTCTACATCGTTTCGCCCGAAGCAGGAAAACCCTCTGTGTAGGACCCTAAAGACTCGTCAATACGCTGGCAGTGGTTTAACCACAAGCACGTCAGCGGCACTAGCTTTACGTAACAGCAACCCAGGTATTGATCGAAAGGGAGGCCGACGAGCAAACTCATCCGAACCCCTGCTGAGCTTGTCCGTGAAAATCTCCATACAGTCCGGTCTGTTCGTCTAAGAGTATCGCATATCGGGTCTAGGGTTGAAGAAGTCAGACCCCTAATAACGCGATATTTAGTGTCGATATGAAGTCCTTCACCAACTGAGAAACTACTGATCCAAATCAGTAATTCTCGACTACCTTGGCCAAGGATTTCTCGTGATGGCCACTCGTGCACTGTGCAACATCAACCCCCAATACCGGGAGAGACGAATCCCCGACGATCCGCTCACTGCCTCCATGTGGCTCGGGATTATACCTAACTAAAACCTGTTTGAACGACTCCTTTGAGCCATGGTAGAGTAGTAATCAAAGAACAACAGTGAGAACTCACACGAGACAAATGACGATCTCAGGTCGAAAGATTAACCTGTACACATTTCACCTGGGAACTGCTATCTGATAATAGATATAATACCAACTAGTATGCTCCCAGCGAGTCCGTCCAGTGTAACTCATAACCAAATGAGCACCTGTATACTATCTTAGGTGACTAACTGAAACCAATGGCTTATGAGACCGGCCATAGCCCCTCGTCGGGGTATCGATAAATACACACTAGTCTACTCTGGAGTATCCATGCCCAATCACGATACTCCCTCGATTAGGGAAATTTAAGGATGTGCTTATAGACCACCCATCTCCCACGTATATGATCGCCATCATAATTCTGGTAGTCAAGTAAGAATCCTATGGGCTCTATCAACATGTATTAGTGATCTGTAATACCATATAATGTATGTACATGATGATAAAGGCAAACCAGATAGCATACTATCATTTTGAGTATGACTGTTTTATCCGTATAGGTCCTCTCTCAATCATTATAATCACCTGCCTGCGATTACAATAATTGCCTTGAGGGCACTATAGCCAACATATTATACAATATTTTATTTGGGGTATTTCAAGTCTTGCGACAGATTTTTGTTTATTATTGCTTTTAGATGCGGATAGTGGATTTGGTAACTGTGGTTAGTATCCGACCCGGCCCGCATGTTTGAAATCCATCATGGTTCAAGATTACATCATATATTTGCTAGTACAGAGGATCCATGCACATCTAGATTCTAAACACATATATAATATTTTGTATCCGCATATCTTTTAAATAATACAAATAATAACCAAATAATATTTTTAATATCTAGCATGGCATATTATCGTATCCCATATCATATGGTTATATCCATACATCATGTTCATGTCCTAATTGTTAAAACAGACCCGTTTGGATCGCTACGTATATTTACGAATATCCGTACTTGGGGGTATGCATTTTTATTGACCGGATATCGTATTATGGTTTTAACTTGTACATATATTCTCCATATTTAAAAACTAGATTTTTAGAAGAGATCCGGGTAATTTTCGGAGTAATTTGATATTAGCTGTATAATCCAATAATATATATTCTAATATTCTTTTAAACTAAACAGTTATATAAATAATATATATATATATATATATATATATATATATATATAAAATATAATTATATAACTAATCTATTTCTCTCTCTCAACATCTTTCTCCCCTTTCTGACTCTCTCTCTCTCTCTCTCTCTATATATATATATATATATATATATATATATATAACCTAATATAATAACCTTCACCTCTCTCTCTCTTCCTTCTTTCTTTTCTTCCCTACCCGCCGCGAGAAAAACCCAAACCCTAGCCCTTTTCGTCGCCAAACCCTCGCCGACCTCACCTCGTGCCCATCCTCACAACCTTGCCATGATCACCTCCGTCACCACTTCCACCTCCTCTCCCTCTATCTTTTCCCGAAGCATCCTCTGCAACCCCGACGCCAAATCTGCAGCAACCCCAGAAACCCCCAACCTCACCGGAGACCTCGTCGTCGCCACCCACCATCACATCCACCTTCACCTCCTCACCCCTATCTCCTCTCCCGACACCCCAGACCACCACCACTACCAACTCCACGACTTCCCAACCCCAATCACCAACCCAAGAACCAACTTCCACCTCGCCGAGAAATCCACGTCGCCGTCGGCCATCGTCGTCGTTATCGTGCCTCTATTCTTGCCACTCCAGAACCCAACACAACAGCACACAATCTTCTTCAGTTCTTTCTTGAGTTTCTTGATCGTTTCTTGATTCTCCGATCGGCACGCTGGAGTTGCGTGCGTCGCCGACGATCCGGACGACCCAGTCACCATCGTCGTTTATCCTAGTTACCACGTCGCGTCACTGCTCAGCAAGGTCCAGTCCTGCTCGCGTAAGTTTGCATCGCGATATTATTCCGACGTCGGACGTAGCATCCATATCTTGACGTGAGATCCGATCAGGAAAGTTTTAAACTTTCATCATGCTTGTCACACCCCTCTTCCTAGTAGACAAAAATGATGACGTGGTAGGACGCAACGTATTTACTATGAAATAAATACGTTAAGTGTAATTAAGAAATATATAAAAATGTACAAGAATGACAAGAGTATTAAAATAGAAAAACTTTATTTACATTCATCTTTACTTATAACTATTTGAAAATGAAAAGATACATGATAATAAGTAGTGCCTAAACAATGGCATATAGGAAAGTAAGTATAAGGAACTAGAAGTCAGGTTGTGCCGCAAGCTGGTCCAAGTCCTCTTGGTTAGGCTCGATCTCCTGAGATTTTGGTCCTCCTGACGAATATTCCAAAGAAAGAAATAGAAAGGAATGTCGTCAGCGAACTAACGCTCGGTAAGTCCCAAAAGAAGAAAGAGAATATAACAAGTAATGTGAAATGAATAGGAAAGTTTTGTATGATTGATTACTAGTATATTATAGTTATTATAACGTGGTTGTTTGCAGCTTGGTAAAGAAGGTATTCATGTATACGAGAGGAGTCCATCTTACCCCGTGAACTATGGTAACATGTAGTATAAGGCCCCATCATAACCCACGTGACAACGGCACGTGTATTCATATAGGTGTCTTTTAAGTGATCTCTCATACCATGATATACGTTCTGTACCTATCTACCCCTTTACCCCCGCGTAATGTATTGTATAGATTATATTTACAAGTCTTATCAAAACCATGGATACAACATGTTTAAGTATTCATGTTCAGAATGTAGTCAAGTATGCAAGTAGTCAAATCAAGTTATAACCATGGTTCGGTCAAGTCAAGTCAAGTATACATGTTTGATATTGGTGTTTGGATTCGAGTATTCATGTTCATGATCAAGTATTCATGTTTGAATTTGGATTCAGGTTTGAATTGGACCCAGACTGAGTCAGACACTTGTAAACAGATTTAAACTCTGGAATTCTTAGGTTTGGAAGTCATCGGTAACTGGTGTACATGGACGACATGATTTGTGTTTTTTTCCAACACAATTACCATTGATAACTCCGTTAAGTTGTCTACCTTAAATACGTAAGCAATCACTTTTTCCGGCTCCCTGAGGCTCAAGAGAATCGATCCCGCTTAAATCTATATTTACTAAAGTCCTTAAATATTGTTTTATATATCTCGAGGGAGTTTTATGAAAATATTTTTAATATAGTTAAAAAATAAACCTCGAGGGTGATTAGTATTATTTAGGATTGTCATGAGCATGGATTTTAAGGATTTAGGTATTTTAATGATAAATATTTAGCATTTGAAAGTTCATGGTACTTTATTGAAAAACTTGTCATTTTTGGTATCTTGATGGTATTTTATTTACATTTGTTAATCTTTTAATTTTTTGAAAATTATATATTTATTATATTTTGAAAATATGGATTTATAATTTTATATAATTTTAATTTTAACAGTAATTTTATTTTATTTAGAAAATTCGTATTTCTTAAAAACCGTATTTAAATCCTTTCGAGATCGAATGCTCCGTGAAAAGGTCTGCATCTCGCTCTACTAGCCCAAGGATTTGCGATAATATGCACCATCCATTAGCGGGTCCCCTAAAGAGCGTTGTAGATACATAATTGCAAAGAAAATGAAATACCGCTTTTAAAGAAATCCGGTTTTAGTATTATGTGGTATTTTATCGTAAATTTTTCTTCGTAACAAAAATTCATACAAAAAAGGTATCATGCTATGGATTCAAGTGTGCGTGTGGGGTAGGTCGTTATCCTGTGAAGTTTTCCTAAAGTTATTGTGAAGCAATTTTGTCGAAAAGATGTAATAACAAAGTTCAAGATATTTTAATATAAAAATTCAAATATGGTTGTTTTACATGAGATTCATGGGTAAAATTTATTCTAAATATTAGTATTAAGATTACAAGTGAAGTGGTAAAATTATATTGTCCAAATGATAAAGGAGAATGGAGTTATAGGTTTTAGAAAAGATGATATCGGTAATAACTCCACTTTTACCGATTTTGATTAAAAAGAAATTTCAATGAAGAGAAAGGGGTTTGGGAGGGACTTACGGTTTAGAAATTTCAAGGAGATGTCGAAGAAGAGGGGTTGAGCTTTGTGGCTTCGCGGGTGCTCCGGAATAGGTTTCGATCTTCGCCGGAACCAACTTGCTCGCTAACTCCACTTTAATTCACTTGCACTAGGAACTTTTTAGAGAGTTTTGGCTAGAATTTTCAGAATGGTGCTGAGCCAAGATAGGGGGTGGTATTTATAGCGGAGAATTAGGGTTTGGGAATTAAAATGGTGGATTAAAAAGCATTAAAATTGTGTTTAATTGTGAAATGAAAGGTCTCTGTTTAACTGCAAGGAAATCAAACAGTGCAGAGGGGTTAGGGGTAGCTGAAGAGACAAATGTGCAAAGCACGGGCTTTATTGGCCTCATCCTGACCGTCGACGCCGGTTTTAATGGGCTTTTGGCCAGTCAATCTCGATGCAATTGTCTCGAGATTCATGCCACTTGATCAACCCTCTGTTTACTTCATTTTCCACATGTTTGATTTTTCTAAACTTTTCATTTCTCCGTGTATTACACGTGTAATGTTTTGGGCTTCCAAAAAGTTTTAAAAAAAATCAGAACAAATAATTGTGTCTGATGGAAATCAAATACAGGGGCTACGTCACAGCAGTGCAAAGACTTTACCAGTGAGTTACAAGTTGTTTCTTGTTGTTATTTAACAAAAGTAACTTATAACTCAAACTCAGGCTGTAAAACTCATTTCTAGTATATTAACAGTAAAATTTCCGTACAATATTTTAGAGTCGTTACATTCTACCCTCCTTATAAAAATTTCGTCCTTGAAATTTACATTTACATGGGGACTAATTTTCAAATAGATAAGGGTATCTTGCACGCATGTCTTCTTCTCGTTCCCATATTGATTCTCCTGGAAAATCCTTTTCTCCATATCACTCGGACCAAATTTACTTCCTTATTCCGTAATGTTTTCACCTTTTGGTCCAGGAACTCAACGGGTTGTTGCTCGCAAATTAGGTATGTTTGTACTATGAGCTCTAAGTGATCAAGTATGTGGCTGGGGTCACTCACATATCATCCTAGCCGGGATATTTGGAACACGTTGTGCACTCCTTCCAATGAGGGTGAAAGTGCTAAACGGTATACCACTTCTCCAACTCGTTCGAGTATATTGAACGGTCCTATGTATCTTGGACTTAACTTACCCCTCTTGCCAAAGTGGATCACTCCTTTGTTTAGAGAGATCTTCAGAAAAACATGGTCTCCAGGTTGGAACTCCAAATGTCGACGCTTTGAATCAGCCCAATACAGCCGTCGGTCTTAGGCTATGAGTATTCTTTCCCTGATCGTGTGAACTACCTCCACAGTTGCCACGATCATCTCTGGTCCAAGGAGTTCACGATCTCCAATGTCGTCCCAACTTAGCGGTGAACGACACTTTCGTCTATAGAGTGCTGCGAATGGTGTCATTTCAATGCTTGCATGATAGCTGTTATTATATGAAAACTCCACAAGGTGTAGGTGATCTTCCCACGAACCTTCGAAATCTAACATACAAGCTCTTAGCATGTCTTCCAGAATCTGAATTGTTCGCTCAGACTGTCCGTCTGTTTATGGATGATAAGCCATGCTGAAATTCAGACTCGTTTCCAGGCTAGCTTGCAGACTCTGCCAAAATTAGGATCGGAATCTGGTATCACGATCGGAACCGATGCAAAAAGGTACTCCATGTAATCCCACGATCTCCTTCATGAGTTCATGGGTATCAAATATGGTACATCTTGATGGTTTAAATCTTACTTTAGATTTATGCTTACTTCTATGTACTTCTTTGCTAACGTCTCGGTAGATTAGCCAACTCGAAATGGAATAAAATGAGCCGACTTGGTGAGTCGATCCACAATAACCCATACTGCGTCGTTACCCTTCGTGCCGCAAGGAAGGGCAGTCATGAAGTTCATGGTAATGTGCTGCCATTTCCATTCTGAAATTGGTAACGGCTGAAGTAGAACAGTAGTTCTGTGATATTCAGGTTTCACTTGTTGACACATCAAACACTTGGCCATGCTTCTAGCTACTTCGCGCTTCATTCCATGCCACCAGTAGTGTTGTGTAGATCCTTGTACATCTTTGTACCACCGGGGTGTACAGAATAAGGAGAGCTGTGAGCTTCCTTCATCAACTCTTCTCGAACAGGGCCGTTTGGTACACATAATCGACTTCCATATCATAATGATCCATCTTCATGGATGATGAAGTCAGTTCAAAGTCCACTTTCTACTTGTTCTTGGATCTTTTGTAGCTTGGCATCATTTGCTTGAGCTGCCTTGATCTGATTGACAAGAGTGGACTGGACTTGTAAGTTCATCAAATATAAATCGTTACCTGGCATAATTACTTCAATTTTCTATCCGTGCAATTCCTGCTGTAGCTTCCACTGAGCGGTGAGATTCATTGCTAATGGCTGGCGGCTAAGTGCATCAGGAACTACGTTCACCTTTCCAGAATGATATTGTAGGTTGATATCGAAGTCCGCCATGAGTTCTAGCCATTTTCTCTGCTGCATGTTTAATTCTTTCTGTGTAAATACATACTTCAGACTCTTGTGGTCAGTGTATATATCCAATCGTTCTCCCAGAAGATAGTGGCGCCAAATCTTAAGTGCGAAGATAACGGCTGCCAACTCCAGATCATGTGTTGGATAGTTGCACTCATGAACCTTCAGCTGTCTTGATGCAAAAGCCACAACTTTTCCATGCTTGTGTAGAACACATCCTAATCCTTTACCGGACGCAGTACAATGCACAAAAAATCCTCCAGATTGATCCGATATTACAAGAATAGGAGCAGAGGTTAATCTCGACTTGAGTTCTACAAAAACTTTCTCACATTCTTCTGACCACACGAATGCTTCATCTTTACATGTGATCTTGGTCAGAGGTGCTGCAATCTTTGAAAAGCCTTCAATGAATCGTCGGTAGTATCCTGCTAATCCCAAGAAACTTCGTATATCCTTCACCGTCTTTGGTGTCGGTCATTCGCTGACAGCTGACACCTTAGCTGGATCAACTGAGATTCCTTCGCTTAAAATGATATGCCCGAGAAATCCAACTTGATCTATCCAAAATTCACACTTGTTGTACTTTGCGTAGAGCTGATGTTGTCGCAATGTCTCCAGGACAATCCGTAAGTGCTCGGTGTGTTCTTTCTGATTCTTTGAATACACTAGGATGTCGTCGATGAAGATGACAACGAACCTGTCTAAGTACTCTCGGAAAACCTGGTTCATCATATTCATAAAGATGGAAGGTGAATTGGTCACTCCAAATGGCATTACGAGATACTCATAATGACCATAGCGAGTCCTAAACGCCATCTTCGGAATGTCGGACTGTTTGACCTTCACCTGATGGTAACACTCTTTCAACTCAATCGTTCACTTTGCTCACTTGACCGAACGAAGATCTAGCTTCGAAAATACAAAAGACCCACTTAGCTGGTCGAAAAGATCATCGATGCGTGGTAGTGGATACTTGTTCTTAATTGTCACTTCGTTCAGTGCTCGATAATCCACACACATTCTGTATGAACCTTCTTTATTTTTCACCAGTAATATCGGAGATCTCTAGCTCGAAGTACTGGGACGAATCCAACCTTTTTTCAGGTGTTCGTCCAACTGAATGTGGATTTTCTTCAATCCTTCTGGACTTAACCGGTATGGAGCTTTGATTACAGGCTGCGCACCAGGTTGTAAATCGATGCTGAATTCAAGAGCTCGATCAGGTGACAAACCTGATATATCTTCCGGGAATACATCCCCGAACTCTCGAACTACCTCTGGTTTCGATTCTTCCGCTTGCAATGCTGCAACCACTGCCTTCTTTGATTTTGCTTTGTAGACGCTAGGTTCTAAGGTACGGTCTCCACTCTTAAAATAGAAAACTGGATGATCTGGCATTTCAAATACTACCTCCTTTGTCGACAGTCGATGGTAGCGAAGAAAGTTTCCAACCAGTCTATTTCTAAGACTACGTCGAAGTTCGGTATGTCTATCACCTTGAAGTCCGCATAAAATTCTTTACTGCAGACGACCACTAGACTCAAATCTTATCCCAAAGTTGCTTTTAGAACGTCGTTCTCTGAACCGACATTCCATCTGGATACGAGCGGTTTAACTGGAATCGCATGAGTTCGGATGAACCGTTGCGACATAAAGCAATGTGATGCCCCAGTGTCGAAGAGTGCTAGAGCAAGTAGGGAGGCTACTAAGATTGTACCTATGTTGTGTGAGTTTGGGTTTAGATATAGGAAAAGTATAGTGGTATACAAGGATTGAAATTTTTTGAAAGGATTGGGAATTACCATTGATGACTTGGTCCGTGGTTTCGGCCTCCTCGACCGTCATTGTGAAAGTCTGACGTCGTGGTATATTCCTCTTTGCTGGAGACACATTCCTCTATTCTTGGGGCATGTTTCTCTGCCCTTGAGGCATGTTTCTCTGTGCCTGATGGAACTGACGTTGAGGCTGTGCAGGAGGTCCACGTGGAGCTGTTATAGGGAGAGCTAAACGAGGTGCAGGAGCCTTAATGGCTGGCCGCTACGGAACTGTGATTGCGGGTCTGGATGCTGGAGCTGTGTTGATGCGGTATGGACATGCTCCTATGGCATGAGTGGATGTGCCACAAACCAAACACAGGCTATTTGCACGCCTGCAGTCCTTCGCCGGGTGTCCCGTCCTTTTGCAATAGAAACAAAAGTCTGGACTGGACCGGTTAAATGATCCTCCCGGTCTTCTGGGTGCAAAAGTTGGCCTAGAAGAGGCTCCTCCTGACATCTGTGTGGCAGGGCGTTTCACATCAGCAGTCTGCGGTCTGCCCTTCTTCTTCACAACTGCCTCATTGAGTCGGGCAGCCTTCAAAGCAAGTTCATGGGTTGGGAAATCCCTTGTAGCGAGTACAGCTTCGATTTCCGGGTCCCCTTGCTGAAATCATCGTGCTCGGATCTCAGCAGTAGGAATCAGGTGTGCAGTGAACCTGTTACGACCTTGTGTTGGTAGTGTAATGAGTAAGATCAGAAATTTGAATTTGAGACAATATCTTATCTGCTAAGCATGGTAAACTCAGCATCGTATTCATCCACAAACTTGACCCACATCGAGCCTTGTTGTAGATGAATGAACTGCTGCTCCATGTCAAAATAGGCAGTCTCAGGGAAGTACTTCGCATCGAATAGATCGCGGAACGTCTTACACTCGATAGGTTGGGTGAGATGGCTTTCCTCAGCCTTCCACCAGATTCTGGCGTTGTCTATCAATTGCAGCTTCGCAGCTCTCACCCAGGCAATAGCTGGCACTTGAGCAGCTGCCAGATCATCTTCAATCGATTGAGCCTATTCTTCCGCCTCCAGTAGGCTCTCTTTCCCCGAGAAATGTTTTAAGTGCAGTGCCCGGAATTGCTTGACTCTGGGTGCCTCGGCTTCGGGACGGTGCATGAGGATCTGCTGCTACTGATCTTCCAGAAGGCTCTTGATCGCCTCGAGTAGTACCGTTTGCTCATGATGGGATCTGCAATGGTAGGTGGTGGTGGTAGAGTAGGCGGTGTGGTATTACTATTGACATTGGTACTGGTGTTGTTGGGAGAATCCATGACCTTGATAGAAAAGGAATGGTTAGGATAGATTCAAGAAATTAGAAATGTAAGGAATGTATAGTTGTTGATTCTTATAATTCTTGTGATATATTGCTTAAGACTTCATGCAGAACTGACTTGTATGGGCCGCCAACAAAACCTGTCACGCCCCGCTTACCAGTAGACGGAAACAGTGACGTGGCAGGCCGCAACGTATTTACTAAGAAATAAAAACGTTAAGCGTAATTAAGCAATATATAAGAATGACAAGATTATTAAAATAGAACATCAACTTTATTTACATTCATCTTTACATACAACTGTTTGAAAATAAAAAGATACAATGATAATAAGTAGTGCCTAAACGATGGTATACAGGAAAGTAAGTACAAAGAACTAGAAGTCAGGCTGTGCCGCAAGCCTGTCTAAGTCCTCCTGGCTAAGCTCGATCTCCTGAGAGTCCGGTCCTCCTGACGAACATTCCAAAGAATGAAATAGAAAGGAATGTCATGAGGGAACTAATGCTCGGTAAGTCCTAAAAGAAGAAAGAGAATCTAACAAGTAATGTGAAATGAACAGGTAAGTTTTGTATGATTGATTACCGGTATATTATAGTTATTATAATGTGGTTGATTGTAGCATGGTAAAGAAGTTATTCATGCATACGAGAGGATTCCATCTTACCCCGTAGACTATGGTAACATGTAGTACAAGGCCCCATCATAACCCACTGGACAATGGCACGTGAATTCATGTAGGCGTCTTTTAAGTGACCTCTCGTGATAGGATATACATTCTGTACCAATCTACCCCTTTATCCCCGCGTAATGTATTGTATAGATTATATTTACAAGTCTTGCCAAAACCATGAATACAAAATATTCAAGTATTCATGTTCAGGATGTAGTCCTGTATTCAAGTAGTCAAGTCAAGTTATAACCATGGTTCGGTCAAGTCAAGTCAAGTATACAGTTGGGGTCAAAAATTACATCCCGGTTGACCAAGTCAAACTCAAAGTCAACCCCAAACCAAACGGGCCCATGCCCAGGTCAAGTGGGCCCATGCCCAAGTCGAGTCCGAACATGAAGCGCTCGGCCTCCCCCCATGCCAAAATAAAAATCATGTAATAAATAATTTTGATGTAATTTTTATGGGAATAAACCCAAATTTTTGTAAAGCCCATAGCTCATGTACAAAAGAAATAAGCACATGAGACATGGGATGGGCAAAATGCCATTTTGTAAAGCCCAAGGGGTTATATGTAAATGGGTAAGCCTATATAAGGCAACATGACAATGAAATAAAAAAGGACTTTTCATTCTCTCAAACTCTTGGGTTTTTGTGCATCATTTTCCTTCCTCAAGGTTCTAAACCTTCTTTCCCTTTTCAATTAAATCAAGAGTTTTACTCTTCTTTTTCAAAAATTAAATAGTTTTTCACCACAAAACCTATAAAGGAGAGCTCAGATCTTCCATCAGATCTCAAACAGGAGAGATTTTTAAATCTCACCACCTTTCTCCAAGATCCGGCCAACCGAGAGGAAGAAGAAGGAGACCCATCTCCAAAAATCCAATCTTGGGAAGATCCAGGGCCAAAGGGGAGAGAAACAAAGGGACCCCTTTGATCATTTCTAAAGATTCCTAGGAGTTTAAATACATTCAAGATCTGTTGGAGTTCAACTCCATAAATTAATCTCTTTTTTTTAGGAGTTTAACTCCAGAAGTCAAATCGGGAGCACAGCTCCCAGTGCAGGGACAAAGTCCCTTTTCCTGTTGACGCCCAGCGCCCGCGTGCTAAGCGCCCATGTGCCGGGCACGTGGGGCGCTCGCACCCAAATGCCCCGCACTAGCACCAGCGTCCAGCGTCCAGCGCCTACGCTTCCTTTAGACGCCATTTCCCCCCTCATTTTTGTTGGATATAGTGCCCTCTAAGTCAATTATTGGATCGCAGGTAATTGATTGCAATGATTGAGAGGGGGTCTATACCGATAAAACAGTCTTACTCAAGATGATAGTATGCTATCTGGTTTGTCTTTATCATCATGATAGAGCCCATAGGATTCTTGTTTGACTACTAGCAGTATGATGGCGATCATATATGTGGGAGCTGGGGTCTATAAGCACATCCTTAAAGTGTCCCTAGTCGTGGGAGTTTCGAGACAGGGCATCGATACTCCGGAGTAGACTAGTGTATACAGTCGAGACCCCGATGAGGGGCGGTGGCCGGTCCCACAAGCCACTGGTGTCAGTTGGATCACCTAAGATGTATACAGGTGCTCATTTGGTTATGAGTACACTGGACAGGACTCGCCGGGAACATGCTAGTTGGTATTATACATATCGTCAGATAGCAGTTCCCTGGTGACATGTGTACAGGTTAGTTCATCGACCTGAGGTCGTCATTTGTCTCGTGTGAGTTCCCACTATGCTTTGATTTATACCCTACTACGGGTCAAAGGAGTCGTGCAAACAGGTATATTTTGGGTACAGTCCCGAGCCACATTGGAGGCAAGTGAGCGGATCTTCGGGGATTCGTCTCTCCCGGTATTGGGAGTGATATCGCGCTGTGTTTAGGAGAGCCATTACACGAAATCCCTGGCCAGGGTAATCGAGATATACTGGTAGGTATACCAGCAGAATCTCAGGGTGTTCTGGGCTGCTCTCTGACACGACTTTGAAAGGTTCCTAGGCACTCTAGTGAGGTCTCACAAGGCATCGAACACGCCAATTTAAAAAAAATGGTGCCGAGAAACCCTAGACTACGGATCTTAGACTAGATGTTTAGGCGAAAAGATAATCTAGTTAACTACTTAACTAAAAGTTAGATTCTACAACCTTTGTAGATCCGGATATCCACTTCCTTAGCTCCACGTAGTGCTCCTCTCGCTGTCCTTTTCCAATCTTAGACTCGTTCATCGGTTTCATCGAGAAAGCGAGCGGAATAGGTCGTCGGCTTCGTGTCAAAGACGATCTACGTCGAGGCATCACAAGTTCAAGCTCCGACTTCACAAAGTTGTGAAACTTGTGAAGAAAACACCCAAAACAACTTGGCAAGAGGTAGAGGTTGAAGAAATAGGAGATGGGTTCACTTTAGAATTGGATTTCTCACTTTAGAAATCAAGTTGCCATTGATGGCATCAAGCTTTCTCCTTGAAGATGAAGATGATGAAGAAGAAAGAATATGATAAGTGTTGAGATAAAATAAAATTAAATCAATACTTATCATAAAGAGAACCATAGTTAAGTGTAGAGAGTTAACTAAGGTTAGAAGAATGGTTAGGGTTTAGTGTGAAGACAAAATGGTCACAAAGTCAAAGCTTCATGAAGCTTCAACAATGTTCAAGAATGAAAGCAACCATTTTGTATTCTTATCCCATTCTTTTTCCAAAAATGAATAAATAAAAGAATGGATAAATAAAAACCCTAATCACTTTCTTAACCTAAGTTTAATTCTATACACTTAACCAAATGAGCATGCATCATCAAACATGATACAAACATGTGCACAAAAATATATCACATATACAATTTGCACATCAAGTGAGAATATCCATTTAAAGTGAACCAATACTAGTTAATGCAAAGTAATATATCAAATATATAATTATACATTAAATCATTAAATCAACATTTGATTCAATGATCCGGTCATGTCGCACATAACCGACTAGAATCCAATGTATCGATTTATCGAATCTATGATTCGATAACTAGGTCATATCGAATATCACCAATCGAAACATATATCGCGAGAATGAAATGCGGTATCACATATACGCATTATTCTCGGTCCTGCACATATCTCATATGCGCTCCTATTTCGTTTCGCTTGAGCCAGGAAACCTCTGTGTAGGACTCTAAAGACTCGTCAATACGCCGGTAGCAGATGATGATCATATCAAGCACCCACAAGCCGCAAGCGGTCTGCTAAACGTAACGGCCACCTGGGTATTGAGCGATCAGAAGATCGACGAGCTAGCCCGCTCACACTCCTATGAATCCAACCAGTAACACTTACCGTACAGTCCGGTCTGTTCGTCTGATACGTCGCATATCAAGTCTAGGGGTGGTAAACGTCAGACCCTAATACTCGATAAGTCGTGCCGATGTGAGGCTCATAACGGGTCGAGAAACTACTGGTAACACTTACCAGTAAATCTCTGATCAGCCCTGGCCAGGGACTTCCCTGTTACGGCCAATCGAGCACAGCGCAACATCAACCCCCAATACCGGGAGAGACGAAACCCCTCCCATCGCTCATTGCCTCCATGTGATTCGGGACTGTACCCAAAGACCACCGTTTTGCACGCCCTCATAGACGTGGTAAGGTGGATATCAAAGCACAGTGGGAATCACACAAGACTCTATGACGATCTCGGGTCTACAGACTAACCTGCACAAGTGTCACCTGAGAACTGCCATCTGACGTGAGGTATAATACCATCTGGGAGTTCTCGGCGAGTCCGTCCAGTGTACCCAGTCTCCACTGAGCACCCGTATACCATCTCTGATGTCAAACACCAATGGATATGGGATCATCCATCGCCCATCACATGGGTCGAGAAGCATATACGCTAGTCTACTCTGGTATATCGATGCCCCGTCTCGATACACCCACGACTAGGGACCTTGAAGGATGTACTTATGGACTACCATGTCCCCACTAGTATGATCTGCATCATAGTCCAGGTAGTCAAGTACACATCCTAAGGGCTTTATCAACATGTAACTACAAGACAGTATAAAGAGACTAGTGTACATGTTAAGATAAAGAGTAATCAGATAGCATACTATCATATCGAGCAAGAAAGTCATCTCTATATATGTCCAAGCATCCAATATAATATACAACATCTGTACAATACTGGCCTCTAGGGCATACATACAACTAACAATCTCTCACTTGCACTAGGGCCAGCTGCTGTAGTATCTCATACCGAGCATCCCGAAGAGTCTCTCAAACTGTGTCTGGGGAATGGCCTTCGTGAGTGGATCCGCCGTGTTGTTCTTCGTGTCAACCCTCCTGACCTCGATCTCCAGGCGATCAACTATCTCCCGGATCAGGTGATACCGCCTCAGAATATGCCTGGATCGCTGATGGGACCTAGGTTCCTTGGCCAAAGCCACCGCTCCATTGTTATCGCAATACAAAGGTATTGGACGCTCAATGGATGGAACCACTCCAAGTTCAGTAATGAACTTCTTGATCCAGACAGCCTCTTTGGCAGCATCGTTGGCAGCGATGTATTCAGCCTCCATCATCGAGTCTGCCACGGTTTCCTGCTTGGAACTCTGCCAGCTAACCGCCCCTCCGTAAAGGGTAAAGACAAAACCCGACTGCGACTTAGAGTCGTCCTTATCACTCTGGAAGCTCGAATCGGTAAAGGACTCCACTTGGAGCTCTCCGTTACCATACACCAAGAACATATCTCTAGTCCTTCGCAAGTACTTGAGAATGCTCTTCACAGCTGTCCAGTGACTCTCTCCAGGATCAGCTTGATACCTGCTCACTACACTTAGTGAGTATGCCACATCGGGTCTGGAACATAGCATCGCATACATGATAGAGCCTACTGTCGAAGCATGGGGTATCCCTTGTATACGAGCTCTCTCCAAATCAGTCTTGGGAGACATCTCTTTGGAGAGAGTGACTCCAGAGATCGTGGGCAAGTTCCCACGCTTGGACTCTTCCATACTAAACCTCTTTAGTATGGTGTCAATGTACCTGGATTGGGACAATCCCAAAATCCTTTTGGATCTATCTCTATAGATCCTAATTCCCAATATGCAGGAGGCATCACCAAGATCTTTCATTGAGAATCTTTGTGATAAGAAGAGCTTGACCGATTGCAGCATAGGAATATCATTTCCTATCAAGAGTATGTCGTCCACGTACAATACGAGGAAGACAACCTTATTCTCTGCCACCTTCCTGTAGATACAAGGTTCATCTGGATTTTTGACGAAATCAAACTCTTTGATAACGACGTCAAAGCAGATGTTCCAACTCCGCGATGCTTGCTTTAATCCATAAATGGATTTAAGCAGCTTGCACACCTTCCCGCTGCTCCCACTGTCTACGAAGCCCTCTGGCTGAGTCATGTACACGCACTCTTCTAAATCACCGTTTAGAAAGGCGGTCTTAACATCCATTTGCCAGATTTCGTAATCATGATATGCAGCGATGGCAAGCATGATCCGGATGGATTTAAGCATAGCCACTGGAGAAAAGGTCTCGTCATAGTCCACACCTGGTCTTTGACGAAAACCCTTTGCTACAAGTCTAACTTTGAAAGTCTCCACTTTCCCATCTACACCAAGTTTCTTCTTGAAGATCCACTTGCTCCCAATGGGTTTTACCCCTTCAGGAGCAACGTCCAAAGTCCATACTTTGTTGGTGTACATGGATTCCATCTCGGACCGCATAGCATCCAGCCATTTCACTGAGTCACCACTCGTGATGGCCTGCTCGAAACTAGTCGGGTCATCATCTTCCATGATACAATCCTCGCTTCCACTATCAATGAGAAAACCGTAGTATCTCTTAGGTGGACGAGAAACCCTACTAGATCGGCGGAGAGGCTGGGGTTCGTCGGGTACTATCGAATCCTCTGGTTCCACTAAATCTTCAGTTATAGTTTGTGTATCTGGAATTTCTTCCAGCTCTACCATTTTGCCACTAATTTCTTTTTCAAGGAATTCCTTTTCTAAAAAGGTGGCATATTGAGAAACAAACACTTTTTGTTCTTCAGCATGGTAGAAAAAATATCCTTGAAAATTCTTAGGATGTCCCACAAACTTGCAAAGAACTGACCGTGCTTCGAGTTTGTCTGGATTTTGCCTTTTGACATAGGCCGGACAACCCTATATCTTAACTCGTTTAAAATATGGTCTCTTCCCACTCCATATCTCATATGGTGTGGTAGGTACAGATTTAGATGGAACTTGATTCAATAGGTATGCTGCTGTCTCCAGCGCATAACCCCAGAAGGAAATAGGTAACTCAGCTGTGCTCATCATAGAGCGCACCATATCTAATAGGGTGCGGTTCCTCCGTTCAGATACACCGTTGTGCTGTGGTGTATATGGAGGAGTCAGCTGAGAGAGAATCCCATTCTCTTTTAGGAAGTCCAGGAATTCATTGCTCAAGTATTCACCTCCTCGATCAGATCGAAGGATTTTAATACTTTTTCCGGTTTGGTTCTCGACTTCTTGTTTATATTCTCTAAATTTCTCAAAAGCTTCTGATTTGTGTTTCATCAAGAACACATATCCGAATCTAGAGAGATCGTCAGTGAATGTAATGAAGTACGAAGAACCATCCCTGGCATGTGTAGACATGGGACCGCATACATCACTATGTATCAGTCCCAAGAGTTCGGTAACTCTTTCTCCGTGTTCCGTAAACGGAGTTTTGGTCATCTTGCCTTTGAGACATGACTGGCAAGTGTCATAAGATGAAAATTCGAAAGGTTTCAAATATCCATCCTTATACAACTTAGCCAGTCGTGTCACATTGATGTGACCCAGTCTACAATGCCACAAGAAGGATTCGTTGAGTTCAGAACTCTTCCTCTTGTGTGTGTTTGTTATGCTCAGAACTGTTGATTGATTTAGAACATAAATGCCATTGCATAACGTGTCTGATCCAACCAACTTTTGGTTACGGAAAATGTTCATAACATTATCCTGTAATACAAAATTATATCCTTCTTTACTTAATAAAGAAACCGATATAATGTTGCATATCAGGTTCGGCATGTAATAGCATTCGTTCAGAACCAATGTATTACCAGTTGGTAATACAAGGTGATATTCCCCGACATTTTTAGCTGCAACAATTGCACCATTTCCAACTCTAATGTCTTTATCACCTTCTCCAAGTTCTCTACCTATCCTAAGCCCATGTAACTGATTACATATATGGGATCCTGACCCGGTATCTAATACCTAGGACGTAGAGCAAATGGAGAAACAGTTCTCAATAACGAACACACCCGAAGAAAATGCATCAACATGTACTTTCTTCATTCGGGTGGCATGGGAATCCTGGTATTCCCCTATATCCTGTTCATTCCTATAACTCTTATAGGAAAGAACGGAACCAACGTTCCCCAGCACAGTATAACATGCGGGTTCGGTCAATACATCCATATTATTATCTTCATTAGGGCATGAAATAGTCGCTACCTGGAGAGAGAGAGAAGAAAACACTTTAGCATATGCTCGTGCAAGATCAGATTGGTTATTATCTTATCTAATCAGGATGGCTCCCACTGCTTTTTATCAAATCTTCCTCCAAACCCTAAAAGGAAAGACTAGCCGGGATTAATTACACACTACAAGTTCGCCAATCTTTCAGCCAGGCCGGTGTCGGTACTTTGAGGGAGGTCCCCCGTGCTTTCGCACGAACCTAATTAATGTAAACCTCGTTTTCCCAGAGGCGTAACCCCGTTGACACCTTTCTAGACACCTACTTGATCAGCTAATTGCAATGTGTAAAACTCTCCCAGGAGTAACTCTTACTCGCAGTGGGTATCGGGATCCAACTATCTCATATAAGGTATGCAATCCATTGCAAATTTCAACACTTGAAATTCCCGATAATATTTTGCCCCTAGCATCTATATGACCTTAACATAGTCAACAAATCACAAGTGCTAGTCAAGTTCAACCCGTCATTTCCTGATTGAATTAAACCCACCCGCACGACCCTTAACATAGTCAACAAAGTCGCACGACTACCCTAATCCAATCTGCATCATATGTATAAGCAGATAAATACTGGTCAGCTACCGCACACTACGCCTTAACATAGTCAACAAACGTAGCACGAATACTAACTAGTACTTATCTGAAATGACGGAGGGCTACGCAGGTTTTCATAAAACCATGAACGTAATGAACTTGATATCGTTATAGAATCAAATGAAGTTTTAAAAATGGAGTGATTTTGAGGCTTTTCTAGTTTTGCTAAAGGGGTCACTCCCGGTGAAGGGATCGTCGGCCCTTTCCTCATCGAATGAGGTGCGGGATATATCATATATATCACTGTGCAAAGCATAAACTATAGAAGCAATCAAAAAGCAAACCGAGTGTGTAGCATCTGCCAGTTATTGCTAAAGAAGTCACTCCCGGTGAAGGGATCTCGGTCCTTTCCTCATCGAATAAGGTGCAGGATATATCATATATACCGCTGTGCAAAGCAAGAACTGTAGCTACCTGTTTTATTTTAAAATTTGATTCTACAACATCTTAGGTTTCTTATCTTTCATTAATCACATTAATGAAGTCCCATCATTTAAATACCTAAACATCACAGATAGATATGACGTACACTTCTGCCATCCGCATTCGTCTCGATGTCCCCTCGTGCACCATTAGGTTAGGTAACTAACGACAGAGCAGGGCAGGGCTAGCGCGGGTGTAAAACATAAGTAACGTCTATATAATATATCATATATACTATATACTATATCCATCACAGAGTCACAACACAGATATCGCAGCAGAATAAACATATGAAATATTGGATATACTAGGACGTCCGTGTTTTCAATACGAGCCAGTATAAAACACGGATTCCACGGTCGTGATGAATAGCCAATCCCACACCCCTAGACCCCTACGAGAGCGGCAAGCAACCCTGCCAATTCTAGGGTTAGGAGACCCGGACTCGACTCCTCGAGTTGGTCTCCCACTGGACCCCAGAACCCGGTTACTTGTGCTCCCCTCCTTGGGTCTATCCTAATGCGGAAAAGTAAATAATATACAAAAGGTGACATCTTCCGCTACCTGGAAGTGCCCCAAATAAAAGAATATTACATACAAGTTTTTACATGAATGAAAATGAAAAACACTCATCTCATATAAAAACCCCCCGGCTATTCGAATACGACGATCCAATATAACATATCCAGCAACACATAATATCACATGTCATCAACGTAAGTAAGATGCATACCCCAATTGTCGTTGACGTATAGCAACGAAACCGGCGATATCTGCATACTACACTTACGGTCACAGAAAAGAAAGTGTAAAACTACAACAATTGGAATCCGCAACCTTTTTAGACATCGCATGCCTAATCAAATGAAATTCTTAGACATCACATGCCTAACAGATATAAATCCCGCATTTTAGTCTCATTATCGAAAACTCTTTTCAATATCATATGGGACTAAACTGCTAAATTTATAACATTCATTCAGTTATCTCATAACTGTTTGTGAATTCCAATTATTGTATCACATTCCAGATAAACAGAAAATGTTAAACTTTCCGATCGAACAGTCGAATACCTAAGTTTTCCCGATACAGCTCAACACATGAAATAAGTTTAACAACATTCAGTTCGTGCCTCAGTACCAACGGTCCAGTCGTAGAAGAGTCAAGCCAACGCCTCACATGTGGCACGCCGTACTGCCCCAAACCCGAAGGTTCAAAGGGCAGTTCAAGACGGTCACATAATCGAGTTAAGGTTTGTTGTCTTCTAGAGGGTCCATCGCGTTACTTGCACTACTTAGAACGTCGTTAAACTACGGAAAAATCCAACACTTGGAAATTTCCCGACAGGGGAAAAATTGGGTATTTATATCCGGTCGAACTTTTTAACATATTCTAAAAATTATCCGGAAAAACACAAAGACGAAATTTGATACCCCGATCGAAACACCGAATCCCCAAAGCAACCCCAGAAAATTCAACTCTTGAATAATTATTAAAAATTCCCATAAAACTCAGCACCAGAAAAGAAGAATTACTGTGCAAACAATATTGGGTAAAGTAAACAGTTGGCCGCGGAACAGCGGCATAAGCCATGCTTCTGCCGCGTTTCCGCGGCTGTTTGGAAGCTTCATGATCTCATGTTTCACCATAATTCTTAGATATTCCTGCTGAATTTTTTAGGCATTTTTAATCTTGAAAACTCCCAGATTTTAGAAAAAGTACAGAGAGCATGTTAAGTTTAGGGTTTCGGGTTCGTTCGGGCTTCAAATTGCGTCTAGACTTCGCCTAAGGCTCTAGCTAGACTCTGATACCAGTGAAAGGTTCCTAGGCACTCTAGTGAGGTCTCACAAGGCATCGAACATGCCAATTTAAAAAAAATGGTGCCGAGAAACCCTAGACTACGGATCTTAGACTGGATGTTTAGGCGAAAAGATAATCTAGTTAATTACTTAACTAAAAGTTAGATTCTACAACCTTTGTAGATCCGGATATCCACTTCTTTAGCTCCACGTAGTGCTCCTCTCGCTGTCCTTTTCCAATCTTAGACTCGTTCATCGGTTTCATCAGGAAAGCGAGCGGAATAGGTCGTCGGCTTCGTGTCAAAGACGATCTACGTCGAGGCAACACAAGTTCAAGCTCCGACTTCACAAAGTTATGAAACTTGTGAAGAAAACACCCAAAACAACTTGACAAGAGGTAGAGGGTGAAGAAATAGGAGATGGGTTCACTTTAGAATTGGATTTCTCACTTTAGAAATCAAGTTGCCATTGATGGCATCAAGCTTTCTCCTTGAAGATGAAGATGAAGAAGAAGAAAGAATATGATAAGTGTTGAGATAAAATAAAATTAAATCAATACTTATCATAAAGAGAACCATAGTTAAGTGTAGAGAGTTAACTAAGGTTAGAAGAATGGTTAGGGTTTAGTGTGAAGACAAAATGGTCACAAAGTCAAAGCTTCATGAAGCTTCAACAATGTTCAAGAATGAAAGCAACCATTTTGTATTCTTATCCCATTCTTTTTCCAAAAATGAATAAATAAAAGAATAGATAAATAAAAACCCTAATCACTTTCTTAACCTAAGTTTAATTCTATACACTTAACCAAATGATCATGCATCATCAAACATGATACAAACATGTGCACAAAAATATATCACATATACAATTTGCACATCAAGTGAGAATATCCATTTAAAGTGAACCAATACTAGTTAATGCAAAGTAATATATCAAATATATAATTATACATTAAATCATTAAATCAACATTTGATTCAATGATCCGGTCATGTCGCACATAACCGACTAGAATCCAATGTATCGATTTATCGAATCTATGATTCGATAACTAGGTCATATCGAATATCACCAATCGAAACATATATCGCGAGAATGAAATGCGGTATCACATACACGCATTATTCTCGGTACTGCACATATCTCATATGCGCTCCTATTTCGTTTCGCTTGAGCCAGGAAACCTCTGTGCAGGACTCTAAAGACTCGTCAATACGCCGGTAGCAGATGATGATCATATCAAGCACCCACAAGCCGCAAGCGATCTGCTAAACGTAACGGCCACCCGGGTATTGAGCGATCAGAAGATCGACGAGCTAGCCCGCTCACACTCCTGTGAATCCAACCGGTAACACTTACCGTACAGTCCGGTCTGTTCGTCTGATACGTCGCATATCAAGTCTAGGGGTGGTAAACGTCAGACCCCAATACTCGATAAGTCGTGCCGATGTGAGGCTCATAACGGGTCAAGAAACTACTGGTAACACTTACCAGTAAATCTCTGATCAGCCCTGGCCAGGGACTTCCCTGTTACGGCCAATCGAGCACAGCGCAACATCAACCCCCAATACCGGGAGAGACGAAACCCCTCCTATCGCTCATTGCCTCTATGTGACTCGGGACTGTACCCAAAGACAACCGTTTTGCACGCCCTCATGGACGTGGTAAGGTGGAGATCAAAGCACAGTGGGAATAACACAAGACTCTATGACGATCTCGGGTCTACAGACTAACCTGCACAAGTGTCACCTGAGAACTGCCATCTGACGTGAGGTATAATACCATCTGGGAGTTCTCGGCGAGTTCGTCCAGTGTACCCAGTCCCACTGAGCACCGGTATACCATCTCTGATGTCAAACACCAATGGATATGGGATCATCCATCGCCCATCACATGGGTCGAGAAGCATATACGCTAGTCTACTCTGGTATATCGATGCCCCGTCTCGATACACCCACGACTAGGGACCTTGAAGGATGTACTTATGGACTACCATGTCCCCACTAGTATGATCTGCATCATAGTCCAGGTAGTCAAGTACACATCCTAAGGGCTTTATCAACATGTAACTACAAGACAGTATAAAGAGACTAGTGTACATGTTAAGATAAAGAGTAACCAGATAGCATACTATCATATCGAGCAAGAAAGTCATCTCTATATATGTCCAAGCATCCAATATAATATACAACATCTGTACAATACTGGCCTCTAGGGCATACATACAACTAACAGACTTATACAGCTGTTGGGGGTCTGACGTTTACCGGCCCCCTAGGCCGTATATGCGATACTCATAGACGAATGTTCCGGACTGTACGGTTATTGTCACTGTCAGGCTCAGTAGGGTTTATAGATGAGTTCGCTCGTCAGCTTCCCTTCCAATCAATACATAGGCAAAACGTTACGTACAGCCAGTACCTCTGACGTGCTAGTGGTTATACCCAGTGCCAGTGTGTTGATGAGTCATTAGAGTCCCCCACTGACACTTTTCCAAGTTCTGGCGAAACGTTATAGATGCCGTATGGGTTTATGGCAAGGTTCGGAAAAAGCACGTGCGTTTTCGCACGTGTCAGTTTTCGGGCAGATAATACTGGTAGGCTTTGGTTTGAGCCGGAACCCAGTATTATACCATGTAGATATAATATCTTTGTCTCAGTTGCATTTGTATTCGATCGTAATACAAATGCGGGTATGTTTATACCGATACGGGGTTATCCTGAAATTCGTTTCGGGATGATTTTTGGAAGTTGCCAGTTTCCAGTTTTCTATCGGCCGTATTTTGACATTCGGTTAAATACGGAATTATCATTTCTTCTTTGGGTGAGTCATTGTGTGTGGAAGTTTCATGATTAGTGACTAGGTTAGTGACTCATTCTATTGCTTTAATGAGTTGATGACAAGGCTTCATGATTCATGCTTTTACACTTAATGCATTTTGATGATTCATTCTTTCTTTAATGACATGATAAGGATGAAAGCTAATGGTCACCACTTGAAGCTCCTACACTCACCTCCCTCTTCTATTTATTGTGGCCGGCCCTCTTTGTGAGGCTATGGTTGTTCATTTGATTTCATTTGCAAAAGATTATGATAGTTTAATGTATGGAAATTTCATATAGTTCAATTTCCATTCACCCGATTCCAAAAGGCAACTTCTTATAACCGTTCGTCCGTGACCTTGGACGTAACGAGACAAAGTATTCTACTCATTCTCTACTTCATCTTGGTCATCTCTTTTAGCAAACTTGACGATCGAGTTGCCTCGTTTCAGAGGCGGGAGCCCGTTTAAAGATCCGTCGACGTGGTGCCACCTGGACGACGAGACCGGAGATCGAGCAAGTTCGGATCAGTTGTAACATAGCTTGGGATGATGGTTGAAGACCGAAGGACTCGGATCATTCGGTATAACAATTCTACCCTCTTTACAATTTGTTAGTTTAGCTTTAATGGACGATCCGAGATAAAGTACGCGATAGCGCCAGTCGTAAAAGTTTTGTTCCGCATATTGGCGTCTATTAGACTGCCGGGGCGCTGCCGCAGACTCACAGTGGTATCAGAGCCTCACCATTAAGCTATACTAACTTGTGCTAACGCGTTTAAAAGATCGATCGAACGGAATTTCCGAAATCACAATTTTTTGTACATGAAGTTTCTGTCAATTTTTAAATTGTTCTAAAATTCATTTTGAGCATTTCAGAAAAACAAGCAGGGTTTTTGAAGCAAACTGTGCAAATTTGGGCACGTGATCCCATTAAATCACCGCGGAACCGCGGTCAAACCTAGGGTTTGACCGCGCTTCCGCGGCGGTTTAGTGGGATTGGTGGACCAAATTTTTTCAGGGGCTTCTTCACAGGGAAATGTGGTTTCTGGTACTGTTTTTTTGGGCCTATATTTTATTACTGTACACCAGATGATTGTGGGGCCCACTTCGAAAAATTTTGTCGATCGAATTTTTAAACTTGTTAGTTTACAGTACTTTCATTATATCTCCGACCGGGAATGTCATTTGATCGGTAAACCGCGTCTGATTGCTATAGTTCTTTTAGACGGGTTTGCGAACATGACATTCGCGTTGATGTTCTGTGTTGTGCTGTGATGTTGCGGATTTGTCGTGGTGGATAGCAGTGTGCAATGGTAGTGCTGTTTGGATTTATTTGTACATCTGATATTGCGGGGTGAGCGTTCAACATGTGGACTGCCGTCACTGCCTGTTTGTATATTATTCTTTTGGGGCACGACCAGGTTGCAGTCGATGTACCTGTTGTACTATTTTTATTTCTGTACTAGATTTACCCCACGGTGGGGTGCACGAATAGCCGGGTTCTGGAGGGCAACGGGTCCGTATCTCATGGCGTTGAGAGGCAGAGGGACCTCACTCTAGAATTGGCAGACTATTCGCCGCACTCGTAAGGTTACAGGTTGACCCAAGGAGGGGTGCTCAATTTACCGGATTCCGTGAAGTGCCGGGTATTCCATTCACTATGTTGTGGGGACTACCTCGCTTCAGGTTTTGGCGAGTAACTTGCCGCACCCGTTGGGGTCTAGGTTTCATTGCACAGGCTATCCACACGACCAGGGGAACGTCGGGTTTTCAGCAGTGGCTCTGTGAAACCCGGGGATTCCAGATTATCTGTATTGTTCTGTGATGCTTATTACTTTTCTGTAATGTTGCATTTTATCACGCCTGGAGCGATTATTGTATATTAGTATATATACTATTAGATGTTGTATATGTTTTACACCCGCGCTAGTCCAGTCCCCCCTCTGTCGTTAGTTAAGTAACCTAACGGGTGATGACGGGACCCAGTGACGAATGCGGATGGCATATACATACATTTTATTTTCGTTCTTTTCTGGTGTGATTGATTGATGGGAATGCATTGATTCTTTTCAATGCAAGGATAAAACAAACCTATATTTGATGTTGTTGGAACAAATTTTAAAATTATTACAAAGACGTTTCCTTTTGTTTTGCATAGCGGTATTCAGTTGTAATATCCTGCACCTCATTCCACGAGGAAAGAGCCGAGATCCCTTCACCGGGAGTGACTTCTTTAACAAAAGGTTTTCGCTACTATATATTTTTATAAAGCTATCAGGTTCCTTCAACGAGATCAATTTCATTACGTTAAAGGTTTTTCGCCAAAAACCAGTCGTAATCCTCCGTCATTTCTTATGGATGGTCCGTAGTATTCAAGCTATGTTTGTTGGCCTACGTCAAGACATAGTGTTTGGTAGCTGCTGGGTATTCATTTGTTGCATAGATAGATGCATTAATTTAAGTCAGACGTACACCTTGTTGGCCTACGTCAAGGGCTTGTACGATGACTTAAGTTGATCAGGACAACGACGGGTAGAACTTGACATGTTGCTTATGACTTGTTGGCCTACGTCAAGGTCATAAGAGCTTGGGATTAAAATTACATCGGGAGCTTCAAACATAAAAGAAACTTGCCAGACTTGCGCATACCTTCTGGAGTGTGTTAACTTGAGTGGCTTCCATCAAGTTATCATGCGATGATAGTTGGATCCCGATTCTCACTGATGAGTTGGTTTACTCTTCGGGTGACCCCGACTAATTCTTCTTTCAGGTTTGGAGGAGAATTTGAGAAAACAGTGGGAGGTTTCCTAATTAGATAAAGTGATAACCATTCTGATTTAGGCTAGAGTGCACGCAGAGTGTTTCTTTTCTCTCTCTCTTATAGCAGCGACCTTTGACCGATCCTAGACTACAACTCAGTGACCAAAGTTGACCGAATCTTCTTAAAATACTAGCTTTTTGGATTGTCTTTAGTTGCATAAATCATTGCCGCTCCTTCTTTTAACCCTTTGGATTTCTCAGAACACCCCGTATTACTACGGACATCCACTTCCATTGGATAGATCCATTGTATGGTTATATACGAACTCGAAGGGAATTCTTCGAGGATGGATCCAGGTTCAGGAGAAATAGAATTGGTTTATTCAGTTGTCTTTTATTATCATCTTCTCTCAGGTTGCGAGGTCTCCTTGATTTAGGAGAGTACACCTATTATGCTTATTGAATAGTCTTCTTCCAAACCATAAGCAGGTGCCGAAAGGTAGGGAATGAAGAAAACCAATTAGCCTAAGTAGAGTGTGCAAAAGGTAATATGTAAAGACAAATAAAGGAATTAGAAAGAGGGCAAAATAAATTGCGACTATTAACATTCACGACCAAACCACGTATTTCATCGCCACTCCTACTTCACCTTTTATTTCTCCGGAACAACCCGTATCACTACGAACATCCAATTCCATTGGATAAATCCATCGTATGGTTATATACGAACTCGAAGGATATTTTTTCGAGGATGGATTCTGGTTCAGGAGAAATAGGAATAAGGTTTATTCAGTTGTCTTTTATCATCACCTTCTCTCAAGTTGCAAGTTCTCCTAGGATTAGGAGAGTACACCTATTTTGCTTACTGGATAGTCTACTTCCAAACCATAGGCTGATGCCGAACGGTAGGGAAGGAAGAAAAACCATTTAGCCTAATGATGGTGTACAGAAGGTAACGACTAAAGACAAATTAAAGGGAATTGAAAAGATAGCAAGGAAATACACGGTTAAAGTCATGATATATGGAAGAGGCGTTACTAAAGAATACCAGGATACCCCTATGAAACATATTTCATATTCACTGTGCATTGTTAATAGAAAACTGATTTTCCGATTAGATACTCACTCCAGGGTATGTATTTACCAAATTTCATTCTCATATCTGTATGGTTTTACAGATGTTGAGTGAGAGTGAGTTATTGGGAATTAGGTGATCATCCTCATTATATCGGAATTCGTTGTAATTGGTGATATTTGAGGAAATCACCTGGGCACAGTTTTCAACCTACGACGTACAGGTTATGAGTTATTCAACTCAAAGGACTTATACAGAGTATTATATGTTGTCCAGTGTTCATCAAGACTAAAGGGGTTGGTCCTCGTACTATTTTCTATTTACTTGTGACTTCTCTAGTTTTTAGACAAGTGTTTCGTAGAAATACAATGTCTAAGTTTTGAGAAGTTGTGGGTATAGGAATAAAGTAGAGAACCAAGCGTCACAAGTATCGGGATTCTTCAAAGAAATCGAAGATGTAGATTCTTGTGATTGGTATTCAGTTGATAGTAATGGTTTTGAGAAACTAGTTTCTCTTTCAGGTTACTCATAATTGGATGGATTCCTAAGTTGAGTAATACTGATCAGCCTCTCTCTATTAAGTTATTATGCACTGGAGACAGCTGCATAATTTGAATCCGGTTCCAATTAAATAAGTGCCAAAGTTTCTATATTGGATATAAAACGATTCATATCTTAACGATGTTAAGGTAAGGGGAGTTGTCCAGCTTATGCTTAAAACCAGACACTGGATAACTCAAGGCACGTTTCTGTAAGGGCAGTTTGCGGGTTGACCCTAGCTTCGACGAGGGTTGATTTTCTACCATCTGGAAGATCAATAGTGATATTGTTCTTGACTCGCCACAGTTTTATTAAAATGGATTTTTTCAGAAAACAGAAGTGGGAGTATGGTAGAACTGGAAGTGATTCCAGAACTGCAAACGATTACGGAAAGTTTAATAGGACCTATATATTCAATCAGGTTTGACATTCCAATAGCCACTCCGCAGATATGGTAGGTAACCTCAGGCACCCGAGAGGTACTCCGGTAGCCTCAAGGACGGTGACAGGGAGGTTCTTGTTTACCCAGACTTGACACTACTGTTGTTCCAGACTATGAAACCCGGCAGGAGGAAATATATAGCGTCGTTCTAAACTAGATTTAGAAGTGTACGTATATATTATTCTGCCAGAGGGTTGTCGTAGTCAGTGGGAGCAGCAGAAGCATAGTGGGCAAGAAGCTAGTGTCTATTTATAAACTTGAGCAGATATAGTGGAGATTGATCATCTGATTTTTGATGTGACAGTCATGGGTTTGACTTCATCAGAATAGCGGATGGATCTGTTAAAAAGGTAGTAGGGTGTGATGTCCTGATATTTGGATGACATACACAGAGTAGGAAGTAAAATTCCTATACTACGATCGGCTGTACTGTGGTCGTCACACAGTTGTTTCTCTACAAAGGACATGGATATAATATCAAACATTCTGGTAACTAGATCTAATGGTTTTAGATCTAGATTTGGGTAGTTTCCCAATGTGGGTAGTTTGACAGTATTCTAATAGTATTTTAGAATAGATGACTCCTTGTATGGTGGTGTACCTGCAGGTGATGGAGTCACCCCCTCTCTAAAGTTGTCTTACAGACTAAAGGGGAGAGGGACGTTCATGATTGGCTGATCACTTGCTTAGGCAATTAAGTCAATCATAAGATGTCAAGGACCACACCAGATGTTGTTATTGCACAAGATGCAATAAATTTGTATTAATCAAATCCTGGAGAAACATTAGGAAGTAGCTTTAGAACATAAGTAAATGTTCTACGGGTTTGATAATGTCAGCCTCCTTGAGGAGACAGTTATCATTCCAGGCTTCCAAGGTGACCTAGATGACAGAATGATTGTCAAAGTTATAGTTTTCCCTCTGACGAGGAACAGTATTATGGACAGGCGGTCCAAGAGGATACTGTGGGAGGCATGGTGCGCAACACTGATTAGTTTCAGTGATTGATACAGTCTAAGAAGTTTGGATTTGGAGTTCATTTATGAACTAGGTCCCATCAGATATCCAGACATATTCTAAGATAGCTATTACTCGATTCGGGAGATGGTTTTCTCCGTGAACTTGAGATTAAGAGAGACATAGAAAGAAACTTCAAGGCGGATCCACTCACTGAGGCTATTTCTCGAATACAACAGTTTTACAAACGAGCTTTGTGAAACTGATTAGTAGAGGAGTTGGATGTTCGGTATCACACGAGCTGTGAGTACGAGACATCGCAATAATTAGCCTTAAGTGCAAGTGGGAGATTGTTGGATATAGTGCCCTCTAAGTCAATTATTGGATCGCAGGTACGTGATTGCAATGATTGAGGGGGGTCTATACCGATAAAACAGTCTTACTCAAGATGATAGTATGCTATCTGGTTTGTCTTTATCATCATGATAGAGCCCATAGGATTCTTGTTTGACTACCAGCAGTATGATGGCGATCATATATGTGGGAGCTGGGGTCTATAAGCACATCCTTAAAGTGTCCCTAGCCGTGGGAGTTTCGAGACAGGGCATCGATACTCCGGAGTAGACTAGTGTATACAGTCGAGACCCCGACGAGGGGCGGTGGCCGGTCTCACAAGACACTGGTGTCAGTTGGATCACCTAAGATGTATACAGGTGCTCATTTGGTTATGAGTACACTGGACAGGACTCGCCGGGAACATGCTAGTTGGTATTCTACATATCGTCAGATAGCAGTTCCCTGGTGACATGTGTACAGGTTAGTTCATCGACTTGAGGTCGTCATTTGTCTCGTGTGAGTTCCTACTATGCTTTGATTTATATCCTACCACGGGTCAAAGGAGTCGTGCAAACAGGTATATTTTGGGTACAGTCCCGAGCCATATTGGAGGCAAGTGAGCGGATCTTCGGGGATTCGTCTCTCCCAGTATTGGGAGTGAGATCGCGCTGTGTTTAGGAGAGCCATTACATGAAATCCCTGGCCCGGGTAATCGAGATATACTGGTAGGTATACCAGCAGAATCTCAGGGTGTTCTGGGCTGCTCTCTGACACGACTTATACAGCTGTTGGGGGTCTGACGTTTACCGGCCCCCTAGGCCGTATATGCGATACTCATAGACGAATGTTCCGGACTATACGGTTATTGTCACTGTCAGGCTCAGTAGGGTTTATAGATGAGTTCGCTCGTCAGCTTCCCTTCCAATCAATACATAGGCAAAACGTTACGTACAGCCAGTACCTCTGACATGTTAGTGGTTATACCCAGTGCCAGTGTGTTGATGAGTCATTAGAGTCCCCCACCGACACTTTCCCAAGTTCGGGCGAAACGTTGTAGATGCCGTATGGGTTTATGGTAAGGTTCGGAAAAAGCACGTGCGTTTTCGCACGTGTCAGTTTTCGGGCAGATAATACTGGTAGGTTTTGGTTTGAGCCGGAACCCAGTATTATACCATGTAGATATAATATCTTTGTCTCAGTTGCATTTGTATTCGGTCGTAATACAAATGCGGGTATGTTTATACCGATACGGTGTTATCCTGAAATTCGTTTCGGGATGATTTTTGGAAGTTGCCAGTTTCCAGTTTTCTATCGGCCGTATTTTGACATTCGGTTAAATACGAAATTATCATTTCTTCTTTGGGTGAGTCATTGTGTATGGAAGCTTCATGATTAGTGACTAGGTTAGTGACTCATTCTATTGCTTTAATGAGATGATAACAAGGCTTCACGATTCATGCTTTTACACTTAATGCATTTTGATGATTCATTCTTTCTTTAATGACATGATAAGGATGAAAGCTAATGGTCACCACTTGAAGCTCCTACACTCACCTCCCTCTTCTATTTATTGTGGCCGGCCCTCTTTGTGAGGCTATGGTTGTTCATTTGATTTCATTTGCAAAAGATTATGATAGTTTAGTGTATGGAAATTTCATATAGTTCAATTTCCATTCACCCGATTCCAAAAGGCAACTTCTTATAACCGTTCGTCCGTGACCTTGGACGTAACGAGACAAAGTATTCTACTCATTCTCTACTTCATCTTGGTCGTCTCTTTTAGCAAACATGACGATCGAGTTGCCTCGGTTCAGAGGCGGGAGCCCGTTTAAAGATCCGTCGACGTGGTGCCACCTGGACGACGAGACCGGAGATCGAGCAAGTTCAGATCAGTTGCAACGTAGCGTGGGATGATGGTTGAAGACCGAAGGACTCCGATCATTCGGTATAACAATTCTACCCTCTTTACAATTTGTTAGTTTAGCTTTAATGGACGATCCGGGATAAAGTACGTGATAGCGCCAGTCGTAAAAGTTTTGTTCCGCATATTGGCGTCTATTAGACTGCCGGGGCGCTGCCGCAGACTTACAATTTTATATACACTCCACACTAAAAATACCTCCCCCGTTAGAAAAAATTTCTAACGGGGCGCTGCCCCACACCCCACTAGGGGGCTGCTAGCGGGACCCCCGTAAAAACTCTGCGGGGCCCCCAATATATCCAAAACCCTTTCAAAACACAACACTGCACATTGAGTTCGCATGACCTGTTTAACCCGTCAATCGGAGGTTATCTCGCTCCAAACGCGAGGGGTAATTAACGACAGCTTAGTTCGCGGCTGCCGAAGATTCAGATCCCCACAATCAATAAACCCCAGCCTACCCTAGGCAGGGGGAATCTATAATTCACCTGACAAGCGCGCGCGTATTCCCATATAATGGAGTGACGAAACTCACCCTGCAGATTCTGGCACGCCCGGTAGGACCTATCTCTCCTCCCATATTTTGGGGTTAAAAGTTCATGCGAACTCAATCGATATACATATCGATTGCCTATACTGAAATCATACTTCTTTGTGCAGGTTAACAATTTCCAATTGCAATCTTCGGACGCAGCAAAAATTTCTCCAAGGATCATCTCAGCTCTCGACACGGCTCCCATCACCTACACGATGAAGATGGATGCCAGGACGGTCCTCTCGGCCAATGTCGCGCGACAATAGGAGGAGTCGCCGCTACCATTTGGCTCTATTCTATTCGTGCCAGCTAACGCCATCCCTGTTTCTCAAGCCCCGGTGACTGATAAATCAGCCTCGAAAGGAAAGAGGCCAAATGTGGTGATCTCGAGGGCACCACTACCCAAACGCAAGTCGGTGTTTGAACAACTTTCCTTGGCCCCTGCTGGGGGCAAGGCCATCAACACCAAGAAAGTAACAAGGTATCTCGGGCAAGCTCCAGCGGTGCACCCGACAACTGCTCAATCGGGTGTCTTCTCTAAGTTCCTCATCAATCGACTCACGGTAGCTTCCAAGAAAATGGATGCCCTCCAAGCCTTCAAAATCGAGAAGCTAAGACAGAAAATGCTCAGATACAGAGCCAACAAAAGGGCTAGGGCTCATGCTAGGCTGAACTTCATGAGGTTCCAAGAATAGGGTTACCCCGCCAAAGATAAAGAGATGGCTGGGTATGTGGTCCACAATGTCTACATAGTGGGCACGCACAGCAAGCGCAAGGGCGGGGATACCACATCTCAAATCCAATCTGGTAAGAATGTGGCTTCCATTTCCCACGACCAACATCCTCTGGGAGGTAATGAAAACCCTTCCAGTGAGGCTGATAAGCAGAGAGATCCCTCGGTTCATGAGGAGTCGGGCTCGGAAAGCGAAGAGGAACCAATCTGCCGTCCCAAGAACGTAGAGCAGCAACTTCTCTAAGAACTCCGAAAACAGCTCAGAAGTAAAGGCAAGGAGATGGCCAAACTTTACTCCAAAATTGATGACTTGACGAATGTCGTGATGCAACTCACGGCCCATGTTGCCTCTCAGCCGTCCAATCAAGCGCAGGGTTCTGCTCATGAACCGGGAAACGGTGTCCCGAGACAGCCGACACCTACTCCCTCAAATCCAAACGTGGGCAGACCGCATGAAAGTCAGTCGCATCCTATCTTGGGAAATATCTTAGCTACCGATGACAGTATCCCGCTAAATCAATATCAAATCATGGATTTGGTTGCCAACAAAGTCAAAACATTGGTAGCCGAAGTCGAAGCGCAAAAAGATGTTAGCAGTAGCGGGAGACCATATCCTGCTCAATATGATCTGGTATAATTTCCTAGCGTCTATGTCATCCCTAAATTCGGAAGATTCGAGGGTACGGGAAATGCGAATCAGCAAATCGCCCACTTTAAAACCTCATGCGGGAATACTGGGGGCAATGATGCGCTTCTCCTCCGCCAGTTCGTTAATAGCTTGATCGATGTTGCTTTCGACTGGTACGCAAGCATACCGGATGGCTCCATCACAACTTTCGTCCAAATGGAGTCTCTGTTTCGGCAGAGGTTCATGAGCGTTAGCGATAAGATCACCATTGCCGATCTCATAAGGACCAAGCCAAAGAACAATGAAAGCAGCACGGATTTCTTAGTGTATATGCCCTAGAGGCCATTACTGTATCATACTAGTTTGTATATTACTTGATGGAAGCTTGGGATATTCACCTTGTATAGACAATCTTGCTCAATATAGTAGTATGCTACTTTGTTTGTTTCTGCTTTAATGTGTGCATGTGTTTCTTTAAGCATATCGCCTTTACACATTAGTGGAGCCCTTAGGATCTTTGCTTGATTACCAGCGTTGTGATGGCAGTCACACTCGTGGGGGCTGGGTAATCCACAAGCACATCCTTATGCAGGTCCCTAGTCATAGGACTATCGAGACAGGGCATCGATACTCCGGAGTAGACTAGCGTATACGCTTCTCATCCGAGCTTAGGAGACGGTCTGTCCCACAGCCATCAGTACGCCGTACTTGAGATAGTATGCGGGTGCTCGTTAGGTTACGAGTACACTGGACAGGACTCGTCGGGAACTGTTGGTTGGTACTATACCTATCTTCAGTTATCAGTTCCCAGGTGACATGAGTACAGCTTAGTCCGTTGACTTGACAATGTTACTTCGCCTCAAGTGTGTTCCCACTGTACTTTGATTACTACCCTACCATGGCTCAAAGGAGTCGTGCAAACATGTAGTTTTTGGGTGCAGTCCCGAAGCACTTGGAGGCAGTGACGGTTAGACAGGATTCGTCTCTCCCGGTATTGGGGGTTGATATCGCGCTGTGTCTAGGAGAGCCATTACACAAAGTCCCTGGCCAGGGCAAGCGAGATAGACTGGTAGGTTTTCAGTGTTATCTCAAGTGTTCTGGGCTACACTCCAGCACGACTTGTACCGCTAGTAGGGGACTGACGTTTACCGCCCCTAGGACCGCCATGCGATGTTCTCAGACGAACAGACCGGACTGTACGGAGATTGTCACATTCAGGCTCAGTAGGAGTTCAGATGAGTTTCACCTCGTCCATCTTCTTATCGGCATCTACCTGGGGACCGTTACGTACAGTTAGTGCCACTTGCGGTCTGTGGTTAAACCCACTGCCAGCGTAGTGCCGGGTCCTTAGAGTCCCACACAGAGGGTTATTCGCTTTGGGCAAAACAGAGTAGATGTCCCATGGTTTTGCGACAGGGTTCGTTCACATCCGCGCACTTGTGCACGTTTGGTGTCCGGACAGTTTTTACTAACGGGCTCTGGTTTGAGCCAGATCCTAGTATATGCTTTGGGGTTAGTTTTATCTCATAGTATTCGTGCTCCTCGGAATACGAATGCGGGTGTGTATGCACAGTTGACTGAGGCAGAGGAAGAGGATTCTCATTAGGGTTTTGGTACGAGTGTGTATGCACAGTTGAAGGTTGTCGTTTACCAAACCATAATGATTATGTTTAATATCAATTGATAATGTTATTTAAATGAAATTGTGTCATGGTTGGGTTTGTTGACTTGTTGACAAAGGTTGACTAGTTGACCATGGTTGAAACTTTGACCATCATCATTTCTTTTCAAGATGCTCTTTGATCGTTGCAAAAACATTTAATGTGAAATGATAATGGTCTTATCAAACAAACCATCACCTTTTTCATTTTGATTAATATTATTAATTAGATTAATTCACATATATTTGATATGGTTGTAAAACTATTCTCATTCTATCATAACCATTCTCTCTCCTCCATTTTGCTCTTCCTCTTCCTCTAGTTCAAGGAGAATCATTCTCATGAGTTGAGAAACCTTTCCTTGGAGATTAAACACCCAAAGCCACTCTCTACTCATCCTAAGGTTGAAGGTCTAGCAAGCCGGACACTTTAGTTCTCTCAAGATCGAGAAAGGAGCTCAAGGTAGAAACCCTCCGGTGGATCCATCTTCGACAATGTAGGGTGTTTTCGTCACCCCATTGAGATGGGAATACGCGCACGCTTGTCAGGCGTACTACAGATTCCCCCTGCCTAGGGTAGGCTGGGGTTTAATGATTGTGGGGATCCGAATCTCCGGCAGCCGCGGACTAAGCTGTCGTTAATTACCCCTCGCCTTTGGGGCGAGGGAACCTCCGATTAACGGGTTAAACTGGTCATGCGAACTCAATGTGCAGTGTACGTGTGTTTTGTTTTGAAAAGGGGGGTTTTGGATATATCGGGAGCCACGCAGAGTTTTTACGGGGGTCCCGCTACCCGGATAGCGGGCTGGGGGTCAAGAGGGCTAGCAGCCCCCTTGCGGGGTGCGGGGCAGCACCCCGTTAGAAATTTTTTTCTAACAGGGACAGTGTCGTGGAGTACGTGTGTGTATAAATTTGTATACATATGTATATACGTATATATGTGCACAAAAAGAGGGGGAAAATGCATCCAAGGGATGCGTGGGGCCAGCGCCTTGAGCGCTGTGCGCTTAGGTGCTGCGCGCTCAGGCGCAAGCGCGCCACGTGTCGGCACGTGGGCGCTTTGCGCATGAGCGCTGCGCGCAGGAGCGCAAGCACGCGCGCCACGTGTCGGAACGTGGGCGCTTTGCGCATGAGCGCTGCGCGCTGGAGCGCAAGCGCGCAGGTGCGCAAGTGCGCGCGCCACGTGTCGGCACCACGTGTCGGCACGTGGGCGCTTTGCGCATCGTGCTGGTGCGCAAGCGCGCGCGCCATGTGTCGGCACGTGGGCGCTTTGCACACGAGCGCTACGCGCTTTGCGCATCGCGCAGGTGCGCAAGCGCGCGCGCCACGTGTCGGCACGTGGGCGCTTTGCGCATGAGCGCTGCGCGCTGGAGCGCAAGCGCGCGCGCCACGTGTCGGCACGTGGGCGCTTTGCGCTCGAGCGCTAGCGCGCTGGCGAGGAAAGGAGGGCTTTTAGCCCCAGAAACCCTCGAAAGAGAAATTGGTGGAATTAAACTCCTGAAAAATGGGAAAATGTTTTGGTTGGGGAAATGGGTTCTTCTTCTTCCTCCTCTGTTGGCTGGCTCAAGAGATGTGAGATCTAAAAATCTCTTCTTTTTGAGATCTAATGATAGATCCAAGTTCCCCTTTGTGGGTTTTGTGGTGAAAAACTAATTTGTTTTATGAAAAGAAGAGTAAAACTCTTGATTTAATTCAAGAGAAATAAGAAGGTTTTGGAACCTTGAAGAAGAAGAAAAGATCTCAGATCTGGAAAGTTTTTTTTTAGAGAGAGAAAAAAGTTGTTGGGATATTTCATTATCTTTTGCCTTTATAGGCTATACACTTTGCACATAGCCCCTTGGGCTTCACAAAATGGCATTTTGCCTATCCCATGGCTCATGTGCCATTTCTTTTTGCACATAAGCCATGGCTTTACAAAAATTTGGCTTTATGCCTATTTTTCCTACATTTATACATAAAACAAAACAAAAGAAATACAACAAAATTATTTATTACAAAATTTTAATCTTGGCATGGGGGGAGGCCGGCCGTTTCATGTTCGGGCTCGACCCGGGCATGGGCCTACTGGATATGGGCTTGGGCCCCCTTGGCTTGGGGTTGACTTTGATTTTGACTTGGCCAACCGGGGTGTAAATTTTTACCCCAACAAATTGCCCCCCATCAATACATGCACACCACATATGTGGGTCGTGTGCATGAAATTGATGGATCTTCTTTTACTTGGAGGCGACCTGATTTGGTTCCCGCTTTTTGGGAAGCTAGCACTGCCCTTTTTATGACATGGACGGTCGTTGCTTGACATGTCTCCGAGATGGAGTGTCTGTGATAGACGTTTCCCTGGCCCGGAGTGATTTGGTTCCCGCTTTATAGGAATCCTGCGCTGCCCTTTTTATGACATGGACGGTCAATGTTGCCCTTTTTGCGACTTGGATGGTCGATGCTGCCCTTTTAGCGACTTGGACGGTCGATGCTGCCCTTTTTGCGACGTGGACGGTCGGTTCTGCCATTTTAGCGACGTGGACGGTCGATGCTGCCATTTTAGCGACGTGGACGGTCGGTTCTGCCCTTTTTGCGACGTGGACGGTCGGTTCTGCCATTTTAGCGACGTGGACGGTCGGTTCTGCCCTTTTTGCGACTTGGACGGTCGATGCTGCCATTTTAGCGACGTGGACGGTCGGTGCTGCCCTTTTAGCGACGTGGACGGTCGATACTGCCCTTTTTCCGACTTGGACAGTCGGTGCTGCCCTTTTTGCGACTTGGACGGTCGGTGCTGCCCTTTTAGCGACTTGGACGGTCGGTGCTGCCCTTTTAGCGACGTGGACGGTCGGTGCTGCCCTTTTTGCGACTTGGACGGTCGGTGCTGCCCTTTTAGCGACGTGGACGGTCGATGCTGCCCTTTTTGCGACTTGGACGGTCGGTGCTGCCCTTTTAGCGACGTGGACGGTCGGTGCTGCCCTTTTTGCGACTTGGACGGTCGGTGCTGCCCTTTTTGCGACTTGGACGGTCGGTGATGCCCTTTTAGCGACTTGGACGGTCGGTGCTGCCCTTTTAGCGACTTGGACGGTCGGTCCTGCCCTTTTTGCGACGTGGACGGTCGATGCTGCCCTTTTTGCGACTTGGACGGTCGATGCTGCCCTTTTTGCGACTTGGACGGTCGGTGCTTGATTTGACTTGCTCTGCTTCTTGCAGTGTCAGGGGTAGACTTGACTTGCTCCGCTTCTTGCGGTGTCAAGATTGGATTCTGACTTGCTCCGCTTTTTGCGGCGTCGGAATGAAAGTTGACTTGTTGATTTTGATTTGGGTTGACATCAGCATCGCTATACTGGAATCTGGTACCAGGAGCGAATCATCATCTGTCATTTAGAGGATTTTGGGATTTTGGTTTTTGTTTGGCATCTGCATTGCTGCACTGGTATAATGCCAGGAGCAACTCATCATTTGCCCCGAGAGGATTTGTGATTTTTTGTTTGGGACTTTGAATGTGGTCTCACCGGTAGGACTTGGGAGAGGTTGGGATTGTTTTACGCCCGTGGATTGTATACGGTTTTGCAGGATGTATGATCCAGACCGTAGGGCCGGAAAGATTTCAGGGCTTTGTTGGCGTCTGCATCGCTGGACTGGAATGTGGTACCAGGAGCGACTCATCATTCGCCGTCGGGGTATAGGATTTGGAATTTGGTTGGCGTCTGCATCGCTACACTGGAATAATGCCAGGAGCGACTCATCATTCGCCACTTTGGGGTTCGGGACTTGGAATTTGGATCTTGTTTGGCATCAGCATTGCTGCACTGGAATAATGCCAGGAGCAACTCATCATTTGCCTTGGGAGGACTTGGGATTTGGGTTTTTGGTCGGCATCAGCACCGCTAACACTGAAGCGAAATGCCAGGAGCGACTCATCATTTGCCGTTGCCCGTTGGGGAACGATGGCTTAGGAGATAGGTTTGGGTCCCTATCACCTAAGGCTTTTCAATTTTATGGGCCGTGAGGGTCCCATAAAAGCATTTTCTCCCTACGAGTCGTAAGGATCCCGCAGGTATATTTTCTCCTTAGGAATCGTGAGGATTCCTAAGTGTGTTGCTCCTTTGTGAGTCGTAAGGATCTCACGCAGGGGTTTTCTCCTCACAAGGTCGAGAGGACTTTGCGAGTGTATTCATCTCTTTTCACGAGTTTGCGCCCTTTCGGGTTTTCACAAACTCGCCGGTAGTCCTGCTGTTTTTACTCACGGAGCCCTTTCGGGTTTTCATCCGTGCCCGTTTTGCTTGTGGACATACCTTTTTATTTTTCCCTTTTTTCTTTTTTTTCTTTTTTTTTTTTTACCGCTGGTGGGACTTTAAAATTAGTCTCACCGGCAGGATTTAGGAGGGATTGGGATTGTTTTACGCCCGTGGATTGTATACGGTTTTGCAGGATGTATGATCCAGACCGTAGGGCCAGAAAGATTTCAGGGATTTGTTGGCGTCTGCATCGCTGCACTGGAATGTGGTACCAGGAGCGACTCATCATTCGCCGTTGGGATATGGGATTTGGAATTTGGTTGGCGTCTGCATCGCTACACTGGAATATGATACCAGGAGCGACTCATCATTCGCCGTTTGGGGATTTGGAATTTGGATCTTGTTTGGCATCAGCATTGCTGCACTGGAATAATGCCAGGAGCAGCTCATCATTTGCCTTGGGAGGACTTGGGATTTGGGTTTTTGGTCGGCATCAGCACCGCTAACACTGAAGCGAAATGCCAGGAGCGACTCATCATTTGCCGTTGCCCGTTGGGGAACGATGGCTTAGGAGATAGGTTTGGGTCCCTACCACCTAAGGCTTTTCAATTTTATGGGCCGTGAGGGTCCCATAAAAGCATTTTCTCCCTACGAGTCGTAAGGATCCCGCAGGTGTATTTTCTCCTTAGGAATCGTGAGGATTCCTAAGTGTGTTGCTCCTTTGTGAGTCGTAAGGATCTCACGTAGGGGTTTTCTCCTCACAAGGTCGAGAGGACTTTGTGAGTGTATTTCATCTCTTTTCACGAGTTTGCACCCTTTCGGGTTTTCACAGACTCGCCGGTAGTCCTGCTGTTTTTACTCACGGAGCCCTTTCGGGTTTTCATCCGTGCCCGTTTCGCTTGTGGACATACCGTTTTTTTTTTGGGCCGCTAGTGGGACTTTAAAGTAGTCTCACCGGCAGGATTTGGGAGAAATAGGGGTCATTTACGCCCGTGGATTGTATACGGTTTTGCAGGATGTCTGATCCAGACCGTAGGGCTGATGTGCTCAATTCGCCTGCGACTTGGAGCATTCATGTGTAGTATTTCTTGAGATATCGGCCATTGATGGGTGGCATGGGCCTTTCTCCCTCGGCACTTATTAGTTGGTAGGATCCTCCGTCGAACACTTTCTCGATGACGTATGGTCCTTCCCAGTTCGGCTCGAATTTTCCCTTGGCATGTCGATTGGGGATGATCGGTCTTTTGAGGACCAACACCAATTCACCTTTCTTGGAAGCGCGGAGACGGGTTATCTTGTCATAGGCCCGTGACATTTAGGCTCGGTATAGCTCCAGATTTTGCTGCACCACGAGCCTCTTTTCTTCGAGGGCATCGAGTTCTTCAAGTCGAAGGAGCACGTTTTCTTCCTCCGTCAACTCATGTTGGACGGCCATTCTTAAGCTTGGAACTTCAATTTCGAGGGGGAGGACCGCCTCCACTCCGAAGAGCAATGAGTATGGAGTGGACTGAGTTAGAGTACGGTGCGTGGTACGATATGCCTACAATGCCTCGTGAAGCTTGAGATTCCAGTCTCTCTTGTTGGCTGAAGCATTTTTCCTCAGGAGCTTGCATAGAGTCTTATTGAAGGCTTCGGCTAGCCCGTTGGCTCTTGGATTATAGATGGAGGAATATCTCCAGTCTATCTTGTGCTGAGTAGCGAACCTTGAGACATTGAAGCTCTTGAAAGAAGGTCCGTTGTCAGAAATGATTCTTCTTGGTGTACCGAAGCGGTATAGAATATTATGCTGGAAGAATGTCAGAATATCTTTTGTCTTGATTTCTTTCAATGGGACAGCTTCAGCCCATCTGGAGAAGTAGTCTGTCGCGGCTAGTATGAACCGGTGGCCTTTGGATGACGGAGGGTCAATTGGGCCAACAATGTCGGTGCCCCAGACTTCGAAGGGCCACGACGCCACCGTAGGATGCAACGGATTGGGATGCTTGTGAATGAAATCACCATGGATTTGGCAGATCTGACACTTCTTTGCATGCTCTCCGCAATCCCGTATCATAGTGGGCCAATAATACCCAAGCCGTTTGATTTGAAGTCGCATCTTGGGGCCAGATTGGTGAGCACCGCAAATGCCCGAGTGAACATCTTTCATAACCTTTTGGGCTTCGGCCAGTGACAGACACCTGAGCCAAAGTTGGTCATATGACCTGCGGTATAACGTGTCATTTACAAACACGTATCGGAGAGCTCTTTTCTTCAGCTGAATCCTCGCAGATTTTTCTTCAGGCAGCTTGTCGTATCGGAGGTATTCTATGAAGGGTTCTCTCCAATCAGGCTCGTCTTGGATGATCGAAGCTTCTTCGGCAGGACTGCTCTCCTGTTTCGCGCTTTCCTCTTCTCGTAGACAGACTGGGGGTAGAATTTGTCGGCTCCTGACTGTGATTAGAATTTCGTCCATGTCAGGATCAGCCAGCTCCTTGGCTAGGCGAGCGAGTATGTCGGCTTTTCCGTTCAATGCTCTAGGGACTCTTGTCAGTTCAATGTGAGTAAACCGTTTCATGAGTTCCACCACCCGGCTTCTGTACCGAGCTAACTCGGGTTTGTATATCTTATAGTTGCCGCTTACTTGGTTGACGACAACCTGGGAGTCACCGTAAACCCGTAGCCGAAGGATTTCCATTTCTATGGCGAGCTCCAAACCAGCTATCAGAGCTTCATACTCGGCCTCATTATTTGTGCGAGGCTCGGTGAGAGAAAAAGAGCGCCGTAGGGTTCCCATTGATGGCGTGATGAACACCAATCCTATCCCTGCCTTTATCTCCGGGACACTTGATTTGCTGGAGGTCCTTATTGATGAGGCTCCATCGAAGTAGAGCTCCCAACATGGCCCATCTTCCTCGAGGTGCAGAACTTGTTCATCGGGTAACTCACAATTTAGCGGCGACCCTTCTGGTATGGGATGAGCAGCGAGAAAGTCTGCAAGAGCTTGCCCTTTTACTGCTTTCTGAGGAGTATAAACTATGTCAAACTCAAGTAGCATGACAGCCTATCTTGCCATTCTGCCGGCTAGGCTTGCTTTGGTCATTAAGTGTTTGAGCGGGTCGACCTTAGAGATCAGCATAACCCGATGAGCCAGCAGATAGTGCCTCAGCTTCTTCACAGCAAATATCAGAGCCAGGCATTGCTTTTCGATTGGGGAATAGTTGTGATCCGCCCCGACTAGAGTTCGACTAAGGTAGTAGAGGGCATTTTCCTTTCCCTCCTCGTTATTCTGGGCAGGGAGCACACCGAGTGACTCATCTAGCACGGCAGTGTAGAGAATCAGCGGTTTATTTGGAATAGGAGCGGCCAGCACTGGAGGGTGCAACAAGTATTGTTTGATGCTTTCGAACGCTGCTTGACATTCGGCATCCCAGATAAAAGGAGCTCCTTTCTTCATGAGCTTTGAGAAGGGCCTACATCTCCCCGATAAATTTGAGATAAACCTCCGTATATAAGCAAGCTTGCCTTGAAAAGATCTTAGCTGCGTCAGACTCTTCGGAGGGGGCATTTCCATGATGGCCTTTATCTTTGATGGGTCAACTTCGATCCCTCGATGTCGAACTATGAAGACCAGGAATTTTCCCGATGACACGCCAAAAGCGCATTTCAGAGGATTCATCTTCAGGTCAAATTCCCTCAGTCTGGTGAGAACGGTCCTAAGATCCTGGATATGATCGGCCTTGGTTTCAGTCTTAACGACCAGATCATCAACATAACATTCGACGACTTTATGAATTAGGTCATCGAAGATATTGGTCATTGCCCTTTGATATGTAGCACCTGCGTTCTTCAGTCCGAACGACATCACCTTGTAGCAATATATTCCGATCGGGGTTCGAAATGCTGTGTGTTTCTCATCCTCAGGCGACATCTTGATCTGATTATATCCAGACGAGCCATCCATAAAGGTGAACAGTTCGTAATTTGAGGTGTCATCGACCATCATTTCCATGACCGGTAGCGGGAAGTCGTCTTTAGGACATGCCTTGTTGAGGTCCCTGAAATCGACACAAACTCGGATCTGCCCATTTTTCTTCTTCACTGGGACTATGCATGCGATCCAGTCTGCATATTTCTCTTCCCTGATGAAGCCGGCATCGATGAGCTTCTTAGTTTCCTCGATGACCTTTTCTTCTAGTTCCCTTCTCATTCTTCGAGGAGCTTGTTTGACTGGCTTAGCATCAGGAGATATAGCCAACTTATGTACGGCCACTTCAGGGGAAAGGCCAGGCATTTCTTTGTACGTCCACGCGAAGCAGTCGACGAACTCATGCAGCAGGGCAATTATCTGCTCTTTCATTTCCTCCGACAAGAGCGAGCTGATATAGGTCGGCCTTGGATTATCGGGCGTTCCTAAGTCAATCTCGGTTAGCTCATCAAAGGTTGCTTGTCCGCCATCTTCGAGCTCTTGAGGAGCTTCTTCTGGCTCGGCTATCTCGTCATCATCATTTGATCTTTCGCTGACCTCACCAACATAGATCATGTAGCACGCTTTGGAATCAGGTTGAATGTAGCCTATGCCCCGTCTATCTGGAATTTGTCCATCGATGAGTACTCGGACCTGGGGTGGATGCCATAGCCCTTCGTAAAACTTTGCTTCGGACTTCGTCTGATATAACCGGTATCCGCACCTTTTAAAGTATTCCCGCATCTCGGACGCATAGTATCTGGGATTGAGGACGGCTCTTATGCCTCTCTCATAGGGAAGGCACGTGACAGAAAGATCGTCCGGGTGCACAACGGGGGTTGACCCGTAAAACAGGATGCCCTTCTGTCCATTTTTCCTCCCGGGCACGTAGAAAGTTTTCAGCTGGTCTACGGTAGAGACTGACAATGCGTCGAGCTCTTTGCACATCTGCTCCGGCACCCTTGTGACGGCTAGGGACCCTTCTGCAATTTCAAGGGTCTCTCGTAGTTTCTCTTTTTGCATGGGGGTCCGATCTGCACCGCTGTTGCACGACAGGTCCTCTTCCTCTGACTCTTCAGTGTCACTGCCAAGATGAGGGCGGACATTACTGCTAGATGGGGCTTCAGTGACAGATTCATCTGTATCGCTGCCGAAACGAGGGCGAGTTTTACGGAAGGACGGGCTTCCAGCGTCGGACTCGTCAGTGTCGCTACCGAAATGTGGGCGCACTTGGGCGTTTTTACTTTTGAAAGTGACAACCGGCGCAGATTTGCTTTTGGGTCTTGGGGCCGGTCTATCCTCAGTCAGTTGTGGCTTAGCATTTTGGTGGTTCATAAAGTACCGAGAATCTTCATAGCGGACTTCATGCACACCGAACGGCTGGATGTCTCCGTCAATGCGTCTTTCTTCGCCATTTTTAGTATACTTCATGCATTGATGGAGAGTTGACGGAATGATGCCATAATCGTGAAGCCATGGCCGCCCCAAGAGAATCTTATAAGACTTGTCGGCGTCGATCACGTATATCTTAGCTTCAGTTTGCAGATCCCCGAATTTTATTGGCAAAGCTATAGACCCCAGAACTTGCTGACAATTTTGGTTGAAGCCTTGAATGACAATCCTTTCCCTTGACAGGTGTCGGACGTCCATTGACAAACTCTTCAGAGTTCGCAAGTTCATGATGTTCACTGAGGACCCCGGATCAATCAATATGCGATTAATTCGATCTCCGTCGCTGTACCCGGTCACGTAAAGCGGCCGATTATGCTCAGCCGTTCCCAGTAGCAAGTCTTCATCCGTAAATGTGACTGCGGCGGCATGCAAAGCGTGCTGGGCTTCTTTCATATTAATTTCCGCAAAGTGAGCCTGATACCGCTCGGGGTTTTGTAGAGCGTGAATGAGAACATCTCTAAGCTCCTTAGATAGGACCAAGGCGTCATAGATGCTCAGGAGAGACGGAAGCTTCCGAAGATGCGTCTAGACATTATAGTCCACCGAGGAAGGACTTGTGTTTTCATCAACTGGTTCTCTGCCATCTTCTTCATTAGCGACTTGTTTTTCCTTCCCTTTTGGGGCGTTGCCCTGATTTGGCGGTAGAGCCCTGCCGCTTCTGAGCTGGATTTGATTGGCCGTTGTGGCGAGCTCTTCGTCCTGTTCAGGAAAACAGAGCTCCTCTTCCGAGTCGTTGCCAAGATGGATGGCGTAGCAGGTCACTACTGGGATCTCTTCATTGGAGTCTTCTTCTAACTCCTCCAGAATTTCAGCCGCTTGTACAGGGAAGAACTCCTTCAATTGAATCAATGTTCTTTCCTTTTGTTCATATTCTTCGAGGGAATCGATATATTTTTGAATGGTCGATTTCCCTGCAGACTCTTTTTCGCGCCGAGCTGCACTTTTCTTCTTTTTGAGCTTCTTGGATTTTGAGCCTGATGGAGCCGCATTGGCAGCTGGACTGGTAGGCTTCTTCTGCCCTTCCCGTTCCGTACTGGGTTCTTTCCGAAGTAGCTTTATCATCTTCTTCGTCTTATTAGATATGTGCGTACTCCACGGAGGCCGCGATGAGTCCGTTTCGTTTCTCACGGCAGCGGGTTCGGCTGTCTGCTCCCAGAAGGCTTCAGTTTCTGTCTGTATAAAGTTGGTGGTTGCAACTTGATTGTTCACCAACACACTTTTGGACAGCTCGATCTCTCCAGCCTTGTACTGCTTCTCGACCCAGTCTTTGAAGATATAGCAATCCTCGATCGCATGGCTCACCACTCGGTGGTACGGGCAATACAGGGGATTGTCGGTCATTTTTGCTTCTTGGGGTCTTTTCGACTCTGGAAATTATAGGCCGTTGTTCAAGGCATCTTTAAATATCTTACGGACCTTGTCCCTTCTGAAAGAGTAAACCTTGTTCTTTTTCTCCTCTAGGGAAGGCCCATCTCCTCCCAGCAATGGCTTTCGAGACCGGTTGGTTTTGGATTCGCCCGCCCTTCGCTTTTCTTCATTGTCGGACGCATTGAAGACATTGGTACTGCTGGAACTCTCGCTTCTACGGTTGTCGTCCCGCTTGCTTTTCCAAGTTTTGTCTCTCTGAGAATCCGGCGGGGACTCTTGCTTTGAGCGTTCCAGCATTTGGACTTTCTTGGTTAGCTCCTGAAATGTCTTGAGGCCCGCCGTACACAAGAATGGGACCATCCAGTTGCTGAGGTTCCCAATGAGAAGGCTGACGGACTGGTCCTGCTCCAGCGGCGGTTCGCACTTGACTGTGAGATTACGCCATCGAGCGATAAAGTCGGTGTTGCTTTCATTCTTCCCCGGCTTGGTCCTCACAAGGTCGGCAATGGAGATTTTATCACTGACACTCATGAACCTTTGCCGAAACAGGGACTCTATTTGGGCAAAGGTAATGACAGACCCGTCCGGTATACTCGCATACCAGTCGAAGGCGACGCAGGTCAGGCTGTTGACAAACTGACGAAGAAGGAGCGCGTCATTGCCCCCTGTATTTCCGCACGATGCTTTGAAGTGGGCGACGTGCTGATTTGCATTCCCCGTTCCATCAAATCTTCCGAACTTAGGAATGACGTAGCCGCTTAGGAACTCAATCAGATCATACTGCGCAGGGAATGGCCGCCCACTACTGCCGATTTCTTTCTGAGCTTCAGCTTCGGCCACCAATGTTTTAACCTTGCTGGTGACCAAATCCATTATCCGATCCTGTGTTAGCGGGATACTGCTATCTGGGGCCAAGGCATCCCCAGAAGCGGAATGTGGCCGGCTTTCATGCGGCTCGACCAGTCTTGGTCCCAAAGGAACAGGCATTGGCTGCCTCGGATTGTCATCACCCGGCTGATTAGTAGCGGCTTGTGCCTGATTGGGAGGCGCTCGAGCAATTTGAGCCGTAAGCTGCATCACCACGTTCGTTAAGTCGTCAATCTTCGAATAGAGCTTGGCCATCTCTTTATCTTTGCTCCTGAGCTGTTTTCGAAGCTCTTGAAGCAGCTATTGCTCCGCAGTCCTGGGGCGGAAAGTTAGCTCTTCCTCGCTGTCCGAGCTTGACTCCGCATGGACCGAGGGGTCTTTCTGCCTATCATCCTCATCGAGAGGGTTTTCTTCATCCAGTGGGGGTGGCTGTTCTTGGGCAGCGGCAATCACATTCAGGCTAGATTGGGCTTGGGATGTGGTGGCCCCATCCTTGCTTTTGCTGCGAAGGTTGTCGCTGGGGCGCCCGCCCGCCATATAGACCATATGGATAATATGTCCAGCCGTATTTTTATTGTCGGCGGTTGATTTCACAGATCGCTGTCTTGACCCCCTTGCTTCGATTGCTGGTATTCGATTGAAGGCGGCTGGCCTAACCAGGTTCTTGAATAGTGCTGGCGCTTCTTTTCTGGATTTGCCCCGCTGCTTTCGTGCGGCACAAAGCGCCTGATAGACCCTTGAAGAGACAGTGTCATACTTTTTCTGTTGGGGCCAGGACACGTCTCTTTGTGGCACTGTTCGGACCGCTGTCTTCTTGATTTCGGCGGTCATAGTGTTTTTCTGAACCCACTTCAGAGGGTCGAAGGAATTGCTGATAATTACGTCCAACTCAGCCGTCGTCGTGGGGCAACCCTGCACTTGGAACTTCACACGATTCCATTTGGCCGAAGACTTGGCCCTTTTGTTGGCTCGATACCTGAGCCGCTTCTCCCTTAACTTTTCTGTTCTAAGCACCTGGCAGACTTCGGCTCTTTGGGAAGACGCCGCAGACCGGGCGATGGAGGGCCTTGGAGATACGCTCGATTGTGCATTTGCTGGAGTCATTTCCTGAGCTCGTCCGCAACATTTGATTTTGCCTTTTGTACCGAAGTTCTTGCACCCCGCTGGAGCACTAGATAATTCTTCAGATACCGTCTTAAGTTTCGGTTGTGGTGCCTTGGCGATCATGACATTCGGCCTCTTGCCCCGTGAGACCGGCTTGGCCACCTGTTCCGCTGGGATCTCCGCCGGATGAGCGCTTCCGGCAGGGTAGATGATGACGGAGCCGAACTGGCGGGGCGGTTCCTCCCACTGTCGACTGAGGCTTGCTGGGAGAACCACACGAGCATTGATCTTGACCACGTACGGAATCGGGGTCACGTTGGAAGCTGAATTCGTCTGGGGAGACATTGTCGTCGAAGGTTGATTGCTGCATGGAAAAAAAAGAACATTATTTCAGTATAGGCAATCGATATGTATATTAATTGAGTTCGCATGAACGTTTAACCCGAAATATGGGAGGAGAGATTGGTCCCACCGGGCGTGCCAGAATCTGTAGGGTGTTTTTCGTCACCCCATTGAGATGGGAATACGCGCACGCTTGTCAGGCGTACTACAGATTCCCCCTGCCTAGGGTAGGCCGGGGTTTAATGATTGTGGGGATCCGAATCTCCGGCAGCCGCGGACTAAGCTGCCGTTAATTACCCCTCGCCTTTGGGGCGAGGGAACCTCCGATTAACGGGTTAAACTGGTTATGCGAACTCAATGTGCAGTGTACGTGTGTTTTGTTTTGAAAAGGGGGGTTTTGGATATATCGGGAGCCACGCAGAGTTTTTACGGGGGTCCCGCTACCCGGATAGCGGGCTGGGGGTCAAGGAGGCTAGCAGCCCCCTTACGGGGTGCGGGACAGCGCCCCGTTAGAAATTTTTTTCTAACAGGGACAGTGTCGTGGAGTACGTGTGTGTATAAATTTGTATACATATGTATATACGTATGTATGTGCACAAAAAGAGGGGGAAATGCATCCAAGGGATGCGTGGGGCCAGCGCCTTGAGCGCTGTGCGCTCAGGTGCTGCGCGCTCAGGCGCAAGCGCGCCACGTGTCGGCACGTGGGCGCTTTGCACATGAGCGCTGCGCACTGGAGTGCAAGCGCGCAGGTGCGCAAGTGCGCGCGCCACGTGTCGGCACGTGGGCGCTTTGCGCATCGCGCTGGTGCGCAAGCGCGCGCGCCACGTGTCGGCACGTGGGCGCTTTGCCCACGAGCGCTACGCGCTGAAGCGCAAGCGCGCAGGTGCGCAAGCGTGCAGGTGCGCAAGCGCGCGCGCCACGTGTCGGCACGTGGGCGCTTTGCGCATCGTGCTGGTGCGCAAGCGCGCGCGCCACGTGTCGGCACGTGGGCGCTTTGCGCACGAGCGCTGCGCGCTAGATTGCAAGAGCGCGCGCCACGTGTCGGCACGTGGGCGCTTTGCGCTCGAGCGCTGCGCGCTAGAGCGCAGAAAGGAGGGGTTTTAGCCCCAAAAACCCTCGAAAGAGAAATTGGTGGAGTTAAACTCCTGAAAAGGGGGAAAATGTTTTGGTTGGGGAAATGGGTTCTTCTTCTTCCTCCTCTGTTGGCTGGCTCAAGAGATGTGAGATCTAAAAATCTCTTCTTTTTGAGATCTAATGATAGATCCAAGTTCCCCTTTGTGGGTTTTGTGGTGAAAAACTAATTTGTTTTATGAAAAGAAAAGTAAAACTCTTGATTTAATTCAAGAGAAATAAGAAGGTTTTGGAACCTTGAAGAAGAAGAAAAGATCTCAGATCTGGAAAGTTTTTTTTTAGAGAGAGAAAAAAGTTGTTGGGATATTTCATTATCTTTTGCCTTTATAGGCTATACACTTTGCACATAGCCCCTTGGGCTTCACAAAATGGCATTTTGCCTATCCCATGGCTCATGTGCCATTTCTTTTTGCACATAAGCCATGGGCTTTACAAAAATTTGGCTTTATGCCTATTTTTCCTACATTTATACATAAAACAAAACAAAAGAAATAAAACAAAATTATTTATTACAAAATTTTAATCTTGGCATGGGGGGAGGCCGGCCGTTTCATGTTCGGGCTCGACCCGGGCATGGGCCCAGTGGATCTGGGCTTGGACCCCCTTGGCTTGGGGTTGACTTTGATTTTGACTTGGCCAACCGGGGTGTAAATTTTTACCCCAACAGTCAAGAGAAGGTAACGAGGAAAGCACCATCCGACCACCATCAAGAGTCAAAGAGAAGGAGTTCAAGTTGAGGTATAACCCCTAACCTAGTAGCAATAGCTCTTGTTAGTTGCTAGTGTGTAGTTTAGCAAAGATCCGTGTTTTGTAGTCCATGTTGCCATGACCCGAAAAATCGTTTTTCATCATTTCCGCAAGCCTGAAAGAACCGGGAGAGGTAACATGGACTTACAGTGGTATCAGAGCCTAGCTAAACACACCCTAGCATGTTAGCAAAGTATCTAGAATTTTGACCGGACAAAAAACCGCAAAACACCCCGGAAAATCCTAGTTTCTGCCGATTTTTAATTCTGCTCCAAAAATAATAAATCATGTCTTAAAAATCGGCTCAGGCTTTTTAATGAACAGGCAAGACAAACGATCCAGCGAACCGACCAACTCACTGTGGTTCCGCGGCAGAAGCTTGCTTCTGCCGTGGATCCGCGGCCGAGTTGACTCGGCCGTGGATCATTTCTCTTGCAGTTTTCTCCTGTTGGTGTTTTGTGATTTTTCAGATGGTTTGTTTCTGCGCAGAATTTCCAGAGAACAAGTTTGTTTTTGGGGTGGTTACAAATTCGTATTTTGGTCGATTTTCTGTAGACTTTGGCTAATGGGTTGTATCTGTAATGTTATATATGTATTGAACGTCTGCTAATCGCTATATGTCGATTAGTGGGGGTTATACATATCTGTGATCTGTGATGTTGATGGTTTGTGTATATGAATTCGTTGGATTGTCGCGGATGAATAGCCGGGGGTTGTGAGATGAGAGTTTTCTTTGTCTTTCAATTCTTGTAATATGTAAATTGATGTAATATTATTTGTATGGCCGTACAACCGGGCCGGGGTTGTAGCCGTCATTGTATAATTTCTTTTTACTGTTTTTTCTCCTAGGATAGACCCAAGGTGGGGTGCACAAACTACTGGGTACCTCGAAGTGCCGAGTGGCCTACACACGTCGTTGAGGGAGGTTGCTTCACTTCGGATATTTGGCGGGTAGTTTGCCGCACCCGTAGGGGTCTAGGGTGGGGTATTGGCTATTCATCGCGACCGTGTAATCCGCTCTTCGTTACAAGCTCGTACGATTTGCGGATTCCTAGTATATCCAATGTATTCATCTGTGATCTGGAATGGCTATCATTGCATCTGACGTATGTATATATCTATATGTAGATATCTATTTAGGCATTGCTTATGTTTTGCATCCGCGCTAGTCCAGCCCCCGCTCTGTCGTTAGTTAAGTAACCTAACGGGTGATGACGGGACCCCGTGGCGAATGCAGATGGCATAAGCGTACGTCATATTTTCGTTGTTTTCTGCAATGGTGGGATTAATTGATGGGACGCATTAAAATTAATGCAAGAAAAATAAACTAAAGTAAAAGTCGTTGGAACACTTTCAAAAACCACTCGGTTTCTTTTCAAGATAACTTTTAAACGCGGAACTTAAACCACTCCTTTGAAAAACTATCTCGTTCCATCGATTATATCAAGTTCACTACGTTCACGGTTTCGCCAAAACCATTCGTAGCCCTCCGTCGTTTCACATGGATGGTCAATAGTATTCAAGCTATGTTTGTTGGCCAAAGTCAAGGCATAGTGATTGGTAGCTATTGGGTATTCATGTGCAGCATAGATAGATGTGTTGGTTTGGGACAGTCGTACTGCCTTGTTGGCCAAACTCAAGGGTAGGTACGGATGGGTTCAAATTAACCTGGAGAATGACGGGTAGAACTTGACATGTGACTTATGATTTGTTGGCCAAAGTCAAGGTCATAAGAGTATGAGGCAAAAATCCACATCGGGAGTTTCAAAAGAACTGAAACTTGCTAGCGCTGCATACCATTTGGAGTTTGATGATTTTGGTAGGATTCCTTCAGTTTTGTCACGCGATGATATTTGGATCCCGATCCTACTGTGAATATATGCTACTCCTCCGGAACTTTCTCACTTAACGATCAATGATATAAACCAAGTAGGTGTTTAGAAAGGAGTTAGCGGGGCTACGCCCACAGGGAAAAGTGGTTATTTAATTAAGGAACTTCGCGAAAGCGTTGGAAAACCTCCCTCGAAGTACCGACACTAGCCTGGCTGAACGGTTAAGCAAGTATTGTACGGTAAGATTGATCCTGACTAATTCTTCCTTTTTGGTTTGAAGAGGGATTCGAGAGACAGTGGGAGCCATCCTGTTTAGACAAATTAAAAACCACTCTAAACTTGCAAGAGCATCATGCTAAAGTGTTTCTTCTCTCTCTCCTAATTGCAGCGACCCAATATCATGACTGGACTTAAGTTACTACTAGATAAAAACATACTGACAGGGCCAAACTATAAAGATTGGCTCAGGAATGTCAAAATGGCAATCACTTACGACAAGTTGGGGTATCTCCTTACCACCAAAGCTCCCCCTGCCCCAGATCCTACCTCCAGCGTCGCGGATAAGGAAATCTGTAATACTTGGGAGATTGATTGCGCGAAGGCCAAGTGTCTCGTGCTTGCCTCTATGAACAATGAACACCAGAGGAGGCACGAGAATATGGACCTTGAATCCATATTTCTTCATACAAAAGAACTGTATGGAGAGCAATCCCGTATCGCCAGATACGAAGTCTCGAAAAAGCTGTTTTCGGCGAGATTGGCCTTCGGATCACCGGTAGCGGAACTCGCGCTTAAGATGATTGGCTTCATTGAGGAGCTCGCGGACCTTGGGACCACGTTGGAGAATGAGCTCTATACGGACTTGATTCTCCAGTCCCTTCCTTCCACTTACGCCCAGTTCATCCTGAACTTCAACATACAAGAAAAGGAAGTTAAACTTTCAGAACTCCTCAACATGCTGAGGAGTGCAGAGGGCACCCTACAGAAAGGTAGGGAAACATCCATTTTGTTTGTAGGAGGAGCTTCCTCTTCTAGGTCCAAGGCGAAAGCCAAGGGAAAGAAGAAGAAAACCCCCGCCAAACCAAGGGGCGGTGTTAGTAAAGTGGATACGAAGGGAAAGGCAAAAGCAACAAAGGAAGCGGGAAAGCTTGTAGGAAAGGAAGAATGCTTTTACTGTCACAAAAGTGGACACTGGAAGAAAGATTGCATGGCTTGGAAGGCCAGAACACAGGATATGAAGCGAGTTGCGGCTTCAGCTTCAGGTGTGTATGTTATTGAAAACTGTCTATCAATAAACTCTACTTCCTGGGTATTGGATACCGGATCAGGATCTCATATCTGTAATTCTTTGCAGGCGTTGAGAAACCGTAGGGTTTTGAAGGCAGGTGATATGACCCTCAGAGTTGCAAACGGAGCTGGCATGGATGCTGAGTCCGTGGGGGACTATCACCTGGGGTTGTCAGATGGACACGTTTTGGTTTTGCGTAATTGTTATTTTGTACCCAATGCAACTTGTAATATCATTTCTGTATCTTTAGTTTCTAAAGAAGGTTATGAATTTTCGTTTGTAAGTAATGTTGTAAACATTCACCTTAATCAAGTACTAATTGGGTCAGGTACATTAAATAATGGAATATATGTATTAAACCAACCACAGATTTTCAATGTCCAGAATACATACAAAAGAAAGTCTCCGGAAACAAATCAGGCTTTCTTATGGCATTGTAGACTGGGTCACATCAATGAGAGAAGGTTGACGAAGTTACATACAGAAGGATATTTGGATCCGTTCGAATATCAATCATATGCAACTTGTCAATCCTGTCTCAAAGGAAAGATGACAAAGACTCCGTTCACTGGACACGGAGTAAGAGCGAGCGAGTCTTGGGACTCGTACACAGCGACGTGTGCGGTCCAATGTCTACGCATGCACGAAGCGGTTATTCTTATTTCGTTACTTTTACGGATGACTTTTCAAAGTACGGTTATGTCTTCTTAATGAAACATAAATCCGAAGCCTTTGGAAAATTCCAGGAATATAAGAATGAAGTGGAAAAACAAACAGGCAAAAGTATCAAGAAACTAAGATCTGATCGAGGTGGTGAATACTTGAGTGCCGAGTTCCTGGATTACTTAAAAGAGAATGAAATTCTCTCTTAGCTTGCTCCTCCATACACTCCGCAACATAACGGTGTATCGGAGAGACGGAACCGAACCCTATTGGATATGGTACGGTCCATGATGAGTAACGCTGAGTTACCGCGATCATTCTGGGGATATGCACTAGAATCAGCTGCATACCTTTTGAACCGAGTTCCAACTAAGACTATGCCTACTACACCATATCAGATGTGGTGTAGGAAGAGACCCTATCTTAATCACATTAAGACATGGGGATGTCCAGCTTTTGTCAAAAAGCAGCATGCGGACAAGCTCGAGGCACGCTCAGTACAGTGCAAGTTTATGGGATATCCAAAGAACTCCAAGGGATATTTCTTCTATTGCGAAGAGGAACAAAAGGTTTTTATTTCTCGTCATGCCCACTTCTTGGAAACTGAGTTTTTGGAAAGTCAGATAAGTGGGAGCACAATAGAACTGGAAGAAATTCCAGAACCACGAGCTATTACTAAAAGCTTAGTAGAACCAGAGGGTTAGAAAGATCAGGACATTCCTACGCCGCTCCGCTGAAGTAGTAGGCAGTCTCATCCGCCCGAGAGATACTACGGTTTTCTCATACACGGGGATCGAGAGGATTACATCATTGATAGTGATGAGCCTACTAGCTTCCAACAGAACATTCAGAGCGTTGACTCGGTAAAATGGTTGGATACAATGCGGACCGAAATGGAGTCCATATACACCAACAAAGTATGGGCGTTAGACATTGCTCCAGATGGGGTAAAACCCGTAGGATGCAAGTGGATCTTCAAAAGGAAGATTGGTGTAGATGGACAGGTTAAGACCTATAAAGCTAGACTTGTTGCAAAGGGTTTCCATCAAAGACCTGGCTTGGACTATGACGAAACCTTTTCTCCAGTGGCTATGCTGAAATCCATTCGGATCCTTCTTGCCATTGTTGCCTTCCACGATTATGAAATTTGGCAGATGGACGTAAAGACCGCTTTTCTGAATGGAAATTTAGAAGAGTGTATCTATATGGACCAGCCAGAGGGTTTCATTCAGAGTGGGAGCAGCGGAAAGGTGTGCAAGTTGCTTAAGTCCATCTATGGACTAAAGCAGGCATCGCGGAGTTGGAACATCTGTTTTGATGAGACGGTCAAAGATTTTGGCTTTATCAAAAATCCAGATGAACCATGCATCTATAGTAGATTTGTAGCAAGAACTGTAGTATTCCTCGTTTTATACGTGGATGACATTCTCTTGATAGGAAATGACATTCCTATGCTACAATCTGTCAAAGGGTTCTTGTCACACAGGTTCTCCATGAAAGTCCTGGGTGATGCCTCTTACATTCTGGGGATCCGGATCTATCGTGACAGATCCAAGAGGATATTAGGACTTTCACAGTCCAGGTACATCGACACCATACTGAAAAGATTCAGTATGGAAGATTCCAAGCGCGGTAATCTACCGGCTTATCACGGGATCACCCTCTCCAAAGAGATGTCTCCTAAGACTGATTTGGAAAGGGATCGCATGTCTATTATACCCTACGCTTCTGCGGTAGGCTCTATAATGTATGCGATGTTGTGTACAAGACCAGATGTAGCTTATGCACTGAGTGTGGTAAGCAGGTATCAGTCAAACCCTGGGAAGAAACACTGGATAGCGGTAAAGAACATTCTCAAGTATCTGAGAAGGACTAAGGAGATGTTCTTGGTGTATGGCGGAAAAGACCTCCATATCAAGGCCTTTGCTGACTCCAGCTTCCAAAGTGACAAAGATGATTCTAAGACCATGTCGGGTTATGTCTTTACCCTCAATGGTGGGGCGGTGTGTTGGAAGAGTTCCAAACAGGAAACCGTTGCTGACTCGACGATGTAAGCGGAATATATCGCTGCATCTGATGCCGCAAAAGAAGCCGTCCAGATGAGGAAGTTCTTGATAGAACTTCAGGTGGTTCCGTCCATTGTTGATCCAATACCTCTGTATTGCGACAACAACGGGGCTATAGCTTTAGCGAAGGAACCCAGGTCCCATCAGAAGTGCAGGCACATCTTGAGGCGGTATCACCTGATCAGGGAGATCGTGGGTCGCTAGGAGATCGAGGTTCGGAGAGTTGCTACGGAAGATAACACTGCCGATCCATTCACAAAGGCCTTACCCCAGAATCAGTTCGAGCGGCTGATCGAGATGATAGGTCTTCGATACGCCAGTACATGGTTTTAGTGCAAGTGGGAGATTGTTAGTGTATATGCCCTAGAGGCCATTACTGTATCATACTAGTTTGTATATTACATGATGGAAGCTTGGGATATTCACCTTGTACAGACAATCTTGCTCAATATAGTAGTATGCTACTTGGTTTGTTTCTGCTTTAATGTGTGCATGTGTTTCTTTTAGCATATCGCCTTTACACATTAGTGGAGCCCTTAGGATCTTTGCTTGATTACCAGCGTTGTGATGGCAGTCACACTCGTGGGGGCTGGGTAATCCACAAGCACATCTTTATGCAGGTCCCTAGTCGTAGGACTATCGAGACAGGGCATCGATACTCCGGAGTAGACTAGCGTATACGCTTCTCATCCGAGCTTGGGAGACGGTCTGTCCTACAGCCATCAGTACGCCGTACTTGAGATAGTATGCGGGTGCTCGTTAGGTTACGAGTACACTGGACAGGACTCATCGGGAACTGTTGGTTGGTACTATACCTATCGTCAGTTATCATTTCCCAGGTGATATGAGTACAGCTTAGTCCGTTGACTTGACACTGTCACTTCGCCTTAAGTGTGTTCCCACTGTACTTTGATTACTACCCTACCATGGCTCAAAAGAGTCATGCAAACAGGTAGTTTTTGGGTGCAGTCCCGAAGCACTTGGAGGCAGTGACGGTTAGACAGGATTCGTCTCTCCCGGTATTGGGGGTTGATATCACGCTGTGTCTAGGAGAGCCATTACACAAAGTCCCTGGCCAGGGCAAGCGAGATAGACTGGTAGGTTTCCAGTGTTATCTCAGGTGTTCTGGGCTACACTCTGACACGACTTATACCGCTAGTAGGGGACTGACGTTTACCGCCGCCCTAGGCCCGCCATGCGATGTTCTCAGACGAACAGACCGGACTGTACGGAGATTGTCACATTCAGGCTCAGTAGGAGTTCAGATGGGTTTCACTTCGTCCGTCTTCTTATCGGCATCTACCTGGGGACCGTTACGTACAGCTAGTGCCGCTTGCGATCTGTGGTTAAATCCACTGTCAGCGTAGTGTCGGGTCTTTAGAGTCCCACACAGAGGGTTATTCGCTTTTAGGCAAAACAGAGTAGAGGTCGCATGGTTTTGCGACAGGGTTCGTTCACATCCGTGCACTTGTGCACGTTTGGTGTCCGGACAGTTTTTACTAGCGGGCTCTGGTTTGAGCCAGATCCTAGCATATGCTTTGGGGTTAGTTTTATCTCATAGTATTCGTGCTCCTCGGAACACGAATGCGGGTGTGTATGCACAGTTGACTGAGGCAGAGGAAGAGGATTCTCATTAGGGTTTTGGTACGGGTGTGTATGCACAGTTGACGGTTGTCGTTTACCAAACCCTAATGATTATGTGTAATATCAATTGATAATGTTATTTAAATGAAATTGTGTCATGGTTGGGTTTGTTGACTTGTTGACAAAGGTTGACTAGTTGACCATGGTTGAAACTTTGACCATCATCATTTCTTTTCAAGATGCTCTTTGATCTTTGCAAAAACATTTAATGTGAAATGATAATGGTCTTATCAAACCAACCATCACCTTTTTCATTTTGATTAATATTATTAATGAGATTAATTCACATATATTTGATATGGTTGTAAAACTATTCTCATTCTATCATAACCATTCTCTCTCCTCCATTTTGCTCTTCCTCTTCCTCTAGTTCAAGAAGAATCATTCTCATGAGTTGAGAAACCTTTCCTTGGAGATTAAACACCCAAAGCCACTCTCTACTCATCCTAAGGTTGAAGGTCTAGCAAGCCGGACACTTTAGTTCTCTCAAGATCGAGAAAGGAGCTCGAGGTAGAAACCCTCAGGTGGATCCATCTTCGACAAGAGAAAGCAACGAGGAAAGCACCATCCGACCACCATCAAGAGTCAAAGAGAAGGAGTTCAAGTTGAGGTATAACCCCTAACCGAGTAGCAATAGCTCTTGTTAGTTGCTAGTGTGTAGTTTAGCAAAGATCCGTGTTTTGTAGTCCATGTTGCCATGACCCTAAAAATCGTTTTTCATCATTTCCGCAAGCCCGAATGAACCGGGAGAGGTAACGTGGACTTACAGGATTTTATAACCCGATGGCGCAATCTCTCCGTCAAATGTGAACCGCCGATAGAGCAGGACCAATCTGTTAGTCTCCTCGTCGGAAATCCCAATAATTGGATGACCCCGTTTCTATGCACCGTGGGTTTCAAAACATTCCAAGAGCTGATCAGGAAAGTTCAAATGTTGGAACAGTCAAAGCAGGTGTACTCCTCTGACTCCCAAAATAACAATAGGTCCTGGAGGAACTGAAAGGACGAAAATTGCAAAGGCGAAAATTCTGACGATGCTGAATCTTTAAACACTTCGGCTAACCGAAATAAGAAAGGGATGAGCGGGCCTAATGCCAACCAGCCTCGGAAGCCAGTGTTCGGAGAGGGAGAAGAATCTCCACTGAAAGAGAAGATGGATAAGGTCTATTCCTTCAGAAGGGACAAAGTCCGTAAAATATTCAAGGATGGCTTAAGAAACGGTCTACAATTGCCAGAATCAAAAAGACCGCCGGAAGCGAATATGACCGACGACCCCAAATATTGTCCCTATCACAGAGTGATAGGTCAAGCCATTGATGACTGCTTCATCTTCAAAAATTGGGTCGAAAAGCAATATAAAGCAGGAGAGATAGAACTGTCTAAAGGCGTGTTAACAAACAGTAAAGCTGCGACCGCCAATTTCATACAAACGGAGACCGAAGTCCTTCGGGAACCTGATTCTCTCAGACATCTATCTTTCTCTAAAAAGAGTCAACCACCACGTCATTAAACTGGGAACAGTCGACCTCTAAGTCGTTAAACTGGGAATGTAAAAAAATGTGTAAATAAAAAAAAAAAGAAATGCCGAAATGATGAGGCAACTCGCAAGAAAAATCAGCGGGTAAAATAAAGATGAAAAATAAAGCCGAAATGATATGGCAACCGCGAATAAATAGCCGAAATGATAGGGCAATCACGAGCTTCGCGATAAGAAAAACTGAAATGATTAAGCAATCGCGGTAAAAATAAACCTCCAATGGCGAATGATGAGTCACTCCTGGTACCATATTCCAGTGCAGCGATGCAGTCGCCAACCAAAATTTCAAATCTATGAATGTCCCAACGGCGAATGATGAGTCGCTCCTGGTACCATATTCTAGTGTAGCGATGCAGACGCCGTCCAAAACTCAAATTCCCAATGGCGAATGATGAGTCGCTCCTGGTACCATATTCCAGTGCAGTGATGCAGATGCCGACCAAATCCCAAATCCCTAAATTCCCAACAGCGAATAATGAGTCGCTCCTGGTACCATATTCCAGTGTAGCGATGCAGACACCAACCAAATTCCAAATCCCAAAACGGCGAATGATGAGTCGCTTCTGGTACCATATTCCAGTGCAGCGATGCAGACACCAACCAAAATCCAATTTCCCAAAATTCTCCCATCCCTACGGTTGGTCCCCGAACTGACCACCGTATAAAATCCACGGGCTCAAATAATTCTCATCATACCCATACCCTACCGCAATCATCAGTCCAGCGGCCGGTCTCCGCCCTTGGACTTATACTCCATTTGGGAATACCCACTCATGTGTCCTTACGATGCATGAGGTGAAAAAACTTACGAGGTCCTCTCGACTCGTAAGAAAACACCTTCGTGGGATCCTTACGACTCACGAAGGAAAAACACACTTAGGAGTCCCCACGAATCCTAAGAAGAAAGTACACCTACAAGATCCTTTCGACTCGTAGGGAGAAAAAGCTTTTATGGGACCCTTACGGCTCATAAAATTGAAAAGTCTTAGGTGATAGGGACCTAACCCTGTCTCCTAAGCCATCGCTCCCCAACGGGGAACGGCAAATGATGAATTGCTCCTGGCACATGTGCTTCAGTGTCAGCAATGCTGATGCCGACCCTTACCCTAAAATTCCAAACTTCCGATCCAATAGACCCCTAAGTCTTTAAACTGGGAACAAATGACCCCTAAGTCGTTAAACTGGGAACAAATGACCCCTAAGTCGTTAAACTGGGCATAAATGACCTCTAAGTCGTTAAACTGGGAACAAATGACCTCTAAGTCGTTAAAATGGGCACAATATACCCCTAAGTCTTTAAACTGGGAACAGATGACCTCTAAGTCGTTAAATTGGGAACAGATGACCTCCAAGTCGTTAAACTGGGCGCAAATGACCTCTAAGTCATTAAAATGGGAACATATGACCTCTAAGTCGTTAAACCGGGCACAATAGACCCCTAAGTCTTTAAACTGGGAACGCATGACCTCTAAATCGTTAAACTGGAAACAGATGACCCCTAAGTCGTTAAACTGGGAACGAGGAAAATCCCCTCACGGCAAATGATGATTCATTCCCGGTACCACATTCCAGTGTAGCGATGCTGATGCCAAACCAAAACCAAAATTCCAAGTCCCCCCAGGGCAAATGATGAGTTTCTCCTGGCATTATTCCAGTGCAGCAATACTGATACTAAACAAATTACAAATTCCTCTCAAAAGTCCTGCCGAACAAGGCAAAAATCAAACAAATCAAACCAACCAATTCCAACATCGACCTCTGCGTCAAACAGCCGACACTCCGCAACGAGGAAACGTCAAGAAGGCACTCCGTCTCGGGGACAAGTCAACCAGCGACACTCCATGCCGGGGAAATGTCGACCAGCGACACTCCGCCTCAGGGACAAGTCACTAGCCGACACTCCGTAATGGGGAAACGTCAAGCAGACACTCCGTATCGGGGATACGTCAACCAGCGAAACTCCGTACTGGAGATACGTCAAAGAGACACTCCATACCGGAGAAATATCAAAGAAACACTCCGTGCCAGGGAAACGCCCAACACAGACACTCCGTTCCGGGGACAAGTCAACCAGCGACACTCCATGTCGGGGAAACGTCGACCAGCGACACTCCGCCTCGGGGGTAAGTCGACCAGAGACACTCTGTGCTGGGGAAACGTCATATACAGACACTCCGTCTTGGGGAAATGTCCAACACAGACACTCCGTGTCGGAGATACATCAACCGGCCGACACTCCGTAATGGGGAAACGTCAAGCAGACACTCCGTCTCGGGGACACGTCAACCAGCGACACTCCGTACCGGAGAAACGTCAAAGAGACACTCTGTACCGAGGAAACGTCAAAGAGACACTCCGTGCTAGGGAAACGCCCAACATAGACACTCCGTGCCGAGGACAAGTCAACCAGCGACACTCCATGCTGGGGAAACGTCACATACAAACAACCTATTTCGGGGAAACGTCCAACATAGACACTCTGTACCGGGGACACGTCAACCAACGACACTCCATCTCGGAGTCACGTCAGGCGTCGACCGTCCATATCGTAAAAATGGCAGTGCCAGCTTCCCAAAAAGCGGGAACCAAATCAAGTTGCCTCCACGTGAAAGAAGATCCATCAATTTCATGCACACGACCCACATATACGGTGTGCATTTATTGATGGGGGCACTTTGTTGGGCTCAAAAATTACACTCCGGTTGACCAAGTCAAACTCAAAGTCAACCCCAAGCCAGACGGGCCCAAGCCCAGCTCAAGTAGGCCCATGCCCAAGTCGAGTCCGAACATGAAGCGGCCGGCCTCCCCCCATGCCAAAATAAAAATCATGTAATAAATAATTTTGATGTAATCTTTATGGGTATAAAGCCAAATTTTTTTAAAGCCCATGGCTCATGTGCAAAAAAAATGAGCACATGAGACATGGGATAGGGAAAATGTCATTTTGTAAAGCCCAAGGGGCTATATGTAAATGTGTAAGCCTATATAAGGTAACATGGATAATGAAATAAAAAATGACTTTTCATTAATGAAATAAAAAAAGGACTTTTCATTTTCTCAAACTCTTGGGTTTTTGTGCCTCCTTCTCCTTCCTCAAGTTTCTAAACCTTCTTCCCCTTTTCAATTAAATCAAGAGTTTTACTCTTCTTTTTCCAAAATTAAATAGTTTTTCACCACAAAACCTATAAAGGGAAGCTCACATCTTCCATCAGATCTCAAACATGGGAGATTTTTTAATCTCACCATCTTTCTCCAAGATCCGGCCAACCGAGAGGAAGAAGAAGGAGACCCATCTCCAAAAATCTCATCTTGGGAAGATCCATGGCCAAAGAGGAGAGAAACAAAGGGACCCCTTTAATCATTTCTAAATATTTTTAGGAGTTTAACTCCATTCAAGATCTGTTGGAGTTCAACTCCATAAATTAATCTCTTTTTTCTAGGAGTTTAACTCTAGAAGTCAAATCGGGAGCACAGCTCCCAGTGCAGGGACAAAGTCCCTTTTCCTGCTGACGCCCAGCGCCCGCATGCCAAGCGCCCAGCGCCCAAACTCTGGAATTCTTAGGTTTGGAAGTCATCGGTAACTGCTGCATATGGACGGCAGGATTTGTGTTTTTTTCCAAGACAATTACCATTGATAACTCCGTTAAGTTTTCTATCTTAAATAGGCAAGCACTAACTTTCTCCAGTTCCTTAAGGCTCAAGAGAATTGATCCCGCTTAAACCTATATTTACTAAAGTCCTTAAATATTGTTTTATATATCTCGAGGGGGTTTTATGAAAATATTTTTAATATATTTAAAAAATAAACCTCAAGAGTGATTAGTATTATTTAGGATTTTCATGAGCATGGATTTAAGGATTTAGGTATTTGAATGATAAATATTCAGCATTTGAAAGTTCATGATATTTTATTGAAAAACTTGTCCTTTTTGGTATCTTGATGGTATTTTATTTACATTCGTTAATCCTTTCATTTTTTGAAAAATATAAATTTATTATATTTTGAAAATATGGATTTATAATTTTATATAATTTTTAAAATAATTTTATTTTATTTAGAAAATTCGTATTTCTTAAAAACCGTATTTGAATCCTTTCGAGATCAAATGCTCTGTGAGCAGGTCTGCATCTCGCTCTACTGGCCCAAGAATGTGCGATAATCTGTACCATCTATTAGCGAATCCCTTAAAGAGGGTTCTAGATGGATAATCACAAAGGAAATGAAATACCGCTTTTAAAGAAATCCAGTTATAGGATTATGTGGTATTTTATCGTAAATTTTTCTTCGTGCCAAAAATTCATACAAAAGAGGTATCGTGCTATGGATCCAAGTGTGCGAGTGGGGTAGGTCGTTACCCCGTGAAGTTTTCCTAAAGGTATTGTTAAGCAATTTTTTCGAAAAGATATGATAACAAAGTTCAAGGTATTTAAATGTAAAAATTCAAATATGGTTGTTTTACATAAGATTCTTGGGTAAAATTTATTCTAAACATTGGTATTAAGATTACAAGTGAAGTGGTAAAATTAGATTGTCGAAATGATAAAGGGGAATGGAGTTATAGGTTTTAGAAAAGATGATATCGGTAATAACTCCACTTTTACCGATTTTGATTAAAAAGAAATTTCAATGAAGAGAAAGAGGTTTGGGAGGGACTTACGGTTTAGAAATTTCAAGGAGGGGTTGAATAAGAGGGGATGAGCTTCATGGTGTCGCGGGAGCTCGGGAATAGGATTCGATTTTCGCCGGAACCAATTTGCTCGCTAACTCCACTTTACTTCACTTGCACTAGGACCTTTTTAGAGAGTTTTGGCTAGAATTTTCAGAATGGTGCTGAGCCAAGATAGGGGGTGGTATTTATAGTGGAGAATTAAGGTTTGGGAATTAAAATGGTGGATTAAAAAGCGTCAAAATTATGTTTAATTGTGAAATGATAGGTCTCTGTTTGATTGCAGGGAAATCAAACAATGCAGAGGGGTTAGGGGTAGCTGAAGAGACAAGTGTGCAAAGCACGGGCTTCAATGGCCTCATCCTACCCGTCGGTGCCGGTTTTAATAGGCTTTTGGCCGATCGATCTCGATGCAATTGCCTCGAGATTCGTGCCACTTGATTAACCCTCCGTTTACTCCATTTTCCACATGTTTGATTTTTTTGAACTTTTCATTTTCCCGTGTATTGCACGTGCAATCTTTTGGGCTTCCAAAAAATTAAAAAAAATCAGAAAAAATAATTGTGTCTGATGGGAATCGAACACAGTGGCTACGTCACAACAGTGCAAAGGCTTTACCAGTGAGTTACAAGTTGTTTCTTGCTGTTATTTAACAAAAGTAACTTATAACTCAAACTCAGGCTGTAAAACACATTTCTTGTATATTAACAGTAAAATATTCGTACAAGATTTTAGAGTCGTTACAATGATATGCTATTATATCGATATCTATATGAATAAGAATAGTGCATGTGTTTTATTATTCAACAGATATTACAGATTTATGGTTTTACAGTATCCGGTCGTATCCGTACTGATAATCGTTTATCTAGTTGCATGCCGGAACATCATGATATCATTATATTTCTACATCAGTACACCATGTTATCTAGTTTGCATCATACATGATAATGGATGTATAATGGTTATTACAGATAGATACATATGCTTCCTGGCATCAGTTGTGTTTACCGTGTTCTGATATTGATTACAATTTCACATTGGGTATCTACTTGGTTAATATACATCACATGACATGTTCACGACACACTAACTGACTTGTTACTTGGATCTTATTGCTAATGCCGAAAATTCTGACTTGTTGTCCTGACGGACGTGACTTGTTGTCTGCATAGACAAGACCTTTACCTGCTTGATTTTGTGTTAGCATTAGATTTTTATCGGCAATACCTGACTTGAACACAAACATGGGAGAAAAGGGGAAATCAAGAATGTAACCGAAATGTAACTCAAGAGGATATTATTATTATTTGCTGTGTTTTTGGGCGTTACGGAATAAATTATCCTTGTTTGCTGTGGTTCCGGGCATTATGGAATAATCATTATTGTTTGCCGTGTTTCCCGGCATTGCGGAATAAATCATTGTTTGCCGTTTTTTCGGGCGTTACGGAATAAATACTGTTACCGAGGTCCCGTGGGAGATGGACGGGATATATACTGTTGGGTTAAGATGAGGATTACATTAATTGATTTCAAAGACTTGTAGAATAGATAACATAGAAGCATAGATTTAAGTTACACATTACACACCCATACATACACAGAGCTCACTATTTATACATGTGTTTAATATTTATATTCATGTTTAATCATATCATTATATCCTGGTCACTAATGATATTTTGATATTATGACGCACTGACGTCTGGGTTTTGCATGACCCAGTTGCTCTACCTTTATCGCAGGCAGATTGAGAGTATTTTAGCAATCAAGCCGAGCAATAAGGAATTGAACGTGTATTATTAGAGATATTTAGTTTATTTATTTCCACAGTTTTATTTCTATTGATGTGAGCCCATATTGGGACATGATTCATATATTGTTTATTGGATCTTGATTCGTTTTCACTTTATGCATTTTCTTGATTTTATTTACTATGGCAGATGGACATGTACTAGATAAATTATATTATTTTCTGTTCTTGATATCTGATAGACATCCGTAATGTGACTGTGGAGAGATGATTCATAACCACAAGTAGCATGGTTGGCTCTGTCACGTGCCGTAGTTACATATCTTGGAAAGCGGGGCGTGATAATGTTCATAAATGAACATATTTATCCAGACAATTTCTTAGGATGTATTCTTTGCTGAGTCAAAATCAGCATCCAGCACATTGACTACCTCGGTACCCCGATTGGAACTCTTCCAATATACTGCTTCTCATAATAGAGTAAACAAATGACCCGTGATAGATAATTTTTCAACCTTGTCACCTCGGAAGCTGGAATTAGTAATCGCCTCTTGAAGGAGGCTGTTATTACCATACACCAAGAACATCTCATATGTTCTTCACTTTTTCTTATGTTTCTCCAGGATTAGATTAATATGCTTACTACACCAGGTGTTAAAGCAATATCTGGTCTAGTATATAACATCGCATGATTGATATAACTGCCGTAGCATGTCGAATATCCTTCATGTGAGTCCCTCTCTTCATCATTCCCGAAAGACATCTGTAGAAAGAGTGACCCTATTACCTGCAGGTACATTACCCCATTAGGAGTCTTCCATTTTAAACTACTTTAGAATGGTGTCGAGATACCTGAATTGGGACAATCCCAAAACCCATACCAGATCTAAATCTATAGACCTAGTCACCAGAATCTATAATCCAAATCCATAAAGGAGAAACAAATGTGATAACAAACGTTTGACCGAATCGTAGAATAGAAACATCACTTCCTATAAAGAGTATGCCATCCACATCTTTATGAGGAACCTGACAAATACTCTCTACAGCCTTCTTACAAACTCCTGATTCATCTCTAATTTTGATGAAGTCAAATACTTTGACCACAACATCAAAACAGATGATACATCTCCGCTATGCCTGCTTTAGGTTACAAACAGAATTAAGCAACTTGCACACTATCCATTGCTCCCACTGACTAAGACAATTCCCTGGTATAGTCATATATCTGTACACTTCTAAATCTAATTTAAAAAGACGTTATAGTCATCCTTATACCAGATATCAAATTCATGAAAACAACATTGGCAAGTTATATCCGTATGGACTTCAGCATAGACAATGAAGTAACAGTATTATCACAATCCACATCGGGTAATTGATGAATACATGTTAACTAGCCTTATTAGGTTAATACATTTCCATTTGCATTAATCTTGAAAGATCTGCTTTCTCCTTATGGGTTTTACCCTTTCAGGAGCACACAATAAAATCTATAATTTGTTGTAGTGCATGGAGTCCAACATGGATAATCTTGGCATCTAGCTATCAATCGGAAGTCGCCACTGTCTATGGCATGCTGATAACTAATAGGGTCATCATCTCATAATTCAAGCCTCCTCATCACCGTCTACCAGAAAACCGAAGTATCTCTCGGGTGACAGAGTTCACCTACTAAATCTGCGGAGTAGCTATGGTCTGCTAGAGTCAATTGAACTTTCAGATTCTGCAAAACTTTCGGTAACCGTTTATGGTTCTGGAATCACTTCCAGTTCTACCGTACTCCTACTAATTTGTTTTGCAAGAAATTCCTTAACCAAGAAGGTGGTGAATCAAGAACAAAACACTTTGAACTTGAAAATGGCAGAAGCTATCCCTCGCGAAATCTTAGGAAAATCCACATACTGCTATTACCGAAACGTGCCTCGAGTTTATCCTGATTATGGTTTTAAAAACAAACCGGATAACCCCATATCTTAACAACTTTAAGATCAACACTGTTCTATATCACATATAGAAAATAGGCACTTGTTTAGGTGGAACTAGTATCAATTAATATGCATCTATTTCTAGTGCATCCCCAAAATTGAAGAAGGCAACTCAACATTACTCATCATGGAGCGCACCCGCGGATGAGCAATCTGAGAGAGAATCACATTCTCAATACGGAATACCTACTAGTAACCCCATGTCCGTATATATATCGGACAATATACATCAATATGTATAAATCTCTTGAGTTCACTAACTCAATTTCCATGTGCTATTAATTGAAAACATTATTTTGGTTAAAAGAAACCAAAAGTTTGCCGTTTTGGCAAAACCTGATGATTTTCCTCGACAATAACAATTGCTCCGAAAACCGACATTGATGATAAAATCATTCATTCTTAATTCTTTTCTCCTTCTCAGCATCTGTAACGCCCTACAGATGCAGGATTCTAATCCGGTATCTATATACCCAAGAGTTAGAGTTTATTAAGAACCAGTTTTTCAAAACACAGACATACGGAAAATCCGAAACATCAAAAAATTTCAACGGGATTAGTTGGGTATTCATAGTATTGTCTTTTCATTGCCGAGACTCATGACACTAGTCGCAATTTCCTTTCCTTACTCTTCAACCCCTTTTGATGTCTCTCTATCTTATCTTCTTGTATACCGAACTTATGCAACTTAGTTTTCTCATTTCCATTCCTTCAGTACCAGCTTCGGGATTGGAAGAAGACTATCCAATAAGCGTAACTGGTATACACTTTTTATATGTAAGGAGCTCTTGAGTTTGAGATAAGGTAGGAGGGATAGACAAATGAACTATTCATCTAATCCAGAACTAGTGGCGATCCTCGGAGTGAAACAACTTCATCGAGCTCATATCTAAATATACGATGGCTTTCCAAACAATATGGATCTCTGCACCGAATACATAGGGTTCTGGATTTAGCAAAAGTGGAAGTAGGACAGGTAAGGACATATTCGACTATGTCGTGGATCATGGCAATCCAGACATTCCAAAACTATCGATTTTGTAAAAAGGTCGGTCAGCTTAGTTAACAGGTCTTAGTTTAAGGTCAGTACAGGATTGCTGCCACAGAGAGAGAGAGAGAGAGAGAGAGAGAGAGAGAAGAAACACTTAGTGTGCACACTAATCTTGATTAGATTGGTACATTTATCTAATCAGGATGGCTCCCACTGTTCTGTCGAATTCTCCTTGAAACCCCAAAAGGAGAACTAGCCGGGATTTCGTATAGAAAAACTCTCGGGAGTAACTATTACTCACAGTAGGAATCGAAATCCAATCTATCATGGCGTGATAATCTTGACTAAAGATCAACAAATTACCCCATTCCATAGAAGGTATGCTATCACATTGCAAATTTCAACACTTAAAACTCCCGATGTCGTTTTTGCCCCTAGGACTCTATGATCTTGATTAAAGATCAACAAATCAAAGAGTCATAGTCAAGTTCAGCCCATAATTTCGTGATTAATTTAGACCCACCCACACGACCCTTGGCTACAGATTAACAAAGTCATACGAATGTCCTAACTAATTGCATCACATGTAAGCAGGAAGACATCACTTAGCTACCATACACTACGCCTTGACTAAAGATCAACAAACGTAGGAAGAATACTAAGTACTCTGCTTTCTGAAATGACAGAGGGCAATGAGTGGTTTTGAAGAAAACCATTAACATAATGAACTTGATCTCATCGTAGGAACCGAGTGGTTTTGAAAATTTATAGTCGCGTAGACTTTTTCTCAAGAATGAACTCTCCATGAAGGGATCTAGATTCTTTCCTCATCGAATGAGGTGCAGGATATTCCTAACTGAATACCACAATGTAATGCAAAAGTATATGGCTATAAAAAAAATTTAGTGACACAAACTTTTGCCCAAGAGCGAACTCCCATTGACGGGATCAAGACTCTTTGCTCATCGAATGAGGTGCAGGACATTCCTAACCGAATGCCATGACGCAAAACAAAAAATCGACTAAAATTTATTTTTTAGAAAACGTGGTTTCTACAATGTATTGGTTTATTTTATCTTGCATTAATTCTATTTACATAATCCCATCATTTAAATAATCACATAATTTAACATTATCCTTGATTTAAGAAATTTTAACGATCAAAAATATTTTACCGCAATCAAGAACGGCGTCGCTTTACAGATAGCCGATGAGTACGGGTCGGTCCACAGGGATGTTGTGAATTTCCTAATCGCTCTTACGAGTTAATTCCAAACGGTATGAATGGATTAATTAAATCTAAAAACTAAATTAATCTAGGGCAATTGAATTAAAAATCTAACTATCTAATTAGGGTAAGGAATTAAATTTAATCTAGGGCAGAGAATGAAAAATTACCTAGGGCAAGAATTGAAATTACCTACTTACTTTACAGATGGCTCTCTCCAAATATCAACACAAGACTTGTCAGATCTGAATTTCTGAAATGAAAAGAGGTATCGATGCTCTCCAAAAGAAATCTAAATTTTATTAATGAAGAGAGGCATAGCCTTTACAATGATTTAGAGTTCCTATTTATAGATGATAGGAAACCCTAGGTTACAATTGATTCGCACGTCTACATTTACCAAAATATCCTTAGGAAGACCTAGTCAAAGTAAACTCCAAGCTTTGGTAAGATTTTATGTCTCTGTCTCTTTAAAAGGAAGTATTGGGCCTTGAAATTTCCTTTGTTGGCTCTTCTGTCTTTGGGCTTCCTTGTTATTTGGTTCTTTTATTAAAATAGCTTCTATGTTCCTTCCAGATCTCCGGTGAATAATTGCGGTGGACTTTTAACCGTTCGCTTTGTAATCTTGGACCTTATATTGCCTTGTACTTTGTGAATTTTATCTTTGAAGTAGGCTTGATCAAGAGTCTTCTGTTTGTTGGTCAAAGTCCACTTTTGCATCGTCTTTTCATCGTTTTCACTGTTTTCTGTCCAAGAACCTGTAACCTGTAATATGTAGCAGACATGCGTCAAAAGCACCTGTTTATTTGTAAAATATATAAGAATGAGGAATATAATAATGCAATATTATGATATGAACAATCCTTCTCACACAAACATTACAGAGAAAGCAGTATGAAAAGGAAAAGTAGAATGCACATATACGCCATCCGCATTCGCCATGGGGCCCCGTCATGCACCGTTAGGTTACTTAACTAACGACAGAGCGGGGGCAGGGTTAGCGCGGTGAAAAACGTATATAGCATATATATATATATATATATATATATATATATATATATATATATATATATATATATATATATATATATATATATATATATTACATATTTCAATATATCATCACATGCAAATAATCATATTACAGCATGCGGTAAAAATAATATCACAGAATTGGAATGGTCGGATTACCTAGGAATCCCACATTTCGTTCGAGCCGCAAACGAAGCGCAACATTCCCCAGTCGTATGAATAGCCCGTGCATAGCCAAAAATAGACCCCTACGAGTGCGGCAAGTCATCCGCTAATCCAAGAAATGAGGCGGCCCAGTATCATCGCCATGATGGGGCCACCCATCACTTTCTCGAATTCGATGATTTTTGCACTCCTCCGCGGGTCTATCCTAACCCCCTACAAGCGTGGAAAGTAGCCTACCAGTCCTAGAATCGAGTGTCCCGGTCTCAACTCCTTAAGATGGTCACCCGCTGTAATCTAGAACTCGACACTGCTGGTAGTGCACTTCTCCGTGGGGTAAACCTAAAACCTGTATTAATACAATAGTGACATCGATCGCAACTTGATCAATCCCCGACAAATAATAATACAAAAGGGTAGCGATGGCCACATGTCGACCGCTCATCCCGAATAAAAGAATATACATATGTTTACAACATGAATGAAAAGAAATATATCACATTACACTTGACGCACTGGGCTATTCATTTCACGATAATCCGCAACCAATCCAAACACAATATTGAACAACAATATAATCATCACAAATAACTACTGTGGAACGTCGTATAATTGGCATATAGTAGATATACATTATCACATATAACTAAATACGGAAAAACAAAACTGCATGTAATGACTCTAAAATCTTATACGGAAATTTTACTGATAATATACAAGAAATTAGTTTTATAGCCTGAGTTTGAGTTATAAGTCAATTTTGTGAAATAACAGCAAGAACAAGCTTGTAGCTCACTGATAAAGCCCCAACACTGCTGTGATGTAGCCTCTGTGTTCGATTCCCATCAGACATAATTAATTTTTCTGATTTTTTTAACTTTTTGGAAGCCCAAAAGATTGCATGTGCAATACACGAGGAAATGAAAAGTTCAGAAAAATCAAACATGTGGAAAATGGTGTAAATGTAGAGTTGATCAGATGGGATGAATCTATCACACCCTGCTTCCCAGTGTACGGAGAAGTAGACATGACGTGCCGCGACGTATTTACTCAGAAGTAAATACGCTAAGCGTAAATGAGCAATATAAATAAATGAATACACAAGAATAACAAGAGATGTAATAATAACAACTTTCATTAACATTCTTTCTTTACATACAACTAAAAAGAAAAGTACAATGATTGAAAGCGATACCTAAATAATGGCATATGAACTGAAAAGAAAATAAGTACAAGTAAAAGCTTAGAAGTCTGGCTCCTCTGTGAACTGATCCAAATCGTCCTGACTGGGCTCGGTCTCCTGAGAGTCGGGTCCTCCTGACGAACATTCCAAAGAAAGAAGAGACGGGAATGTCGTCAGCGAACTAGCGCTCGGTAAGTCCCAAAAGATAAAATGTAATAGATAAGTAAAGAGAATAGAACTGGTAAATTATCTGTTTGTTATGCTAACATAGTTGTTTGTACCTTGGTGCAGAATGTATCAGCGTATACGAGAGGAGTCCAACTTGATCCGTGGACTATGGTAATCGAAAGTACAAGGCCCCGTCAATACCCACAGGACAACGATACGGATGTTCATGTAGGTGTCTTTTAGTGACCATCTCGGTCCACTTCTAATACATTCCGTATCATTCTACCCCGTTAAACCCCGTAATGTATATTATATAGATTGTAGTTATCATACTTGCCGAGACCATGGTATAAGTTGTTCATGAAATCGGTTTAGGATGCATCAAGTAGTCATGTAATAAAGTCAAGTCATAGCCATGGCTCGGTTAAGTCAAGTCATATTTACATGTTTGGTAATGTTCTGGTATTCAGGTTCAAGTTTGGTATATTGGATTCATGTTGAATTGTATTCATGTTTGGATTGGATTCACATTAATACTTGGACTCAGACTTGAGTCAGACACTTTAAACAGAATTTGGATCCTGAATTAGGTTTAGGAGTTATCGGTAACTGCTGCATATGGACGGCAGAATTTGTGTCTTTTTCCAGGACAATTACCATTAATAACTCCGTTTTACTTTTTCTACCTTAAATAGGCAAGCACCTACTTTCTCCAGCTCCATGAGGCTCAAGAGAATTGGTTCCGCTTAAACCTATATTTACTAGGGTTCTTAATTTAATTTTATATATATCTCAAGGGGGTTTTATGAAAAATATTTTATATACTTTCAAAATAAATCTCGAGCAATTATTTATGTTCTTTAGGGTTTCCATGGATGTGAGTTTGAAAGAGTGATGTATATTATATTGGATATAGTGCCCTCAAAATCAATTATTAGATCGCAGGTACGTGATTGCAATGATTGAGGAGGACCTATACCGGTAGCACAGTCTTACTCGAAATGATAGTATGCTATCTGGTTTTCCTTTATCAGTCGTGTATAGGTTTAGGTGACTGATCACTATTACACGTTGATAGAGCCCTTAGGATTTTGCTTGACTACCAACAGTATGATGGCGATCATATACATGAGAGTTGGGTAGTCTATAAGCACATCCTTAATAGTAGTCCCTAGTCGTGGGAGTTTCGAGACAGGGCATCGATACACCGGAGTAGACTAGTGTATACAGTCGAGACCCCGACGAGGGGCGGTGGCCTGTCTCACAAGCCACTGGTATCGGTTAGATCACCTAAGATGTATACAGGTGCTCATTGGGTTATGAGTACACCGGACAGAACTCGCCGGGAACCTGCTAGTTGGTATTTATACCTAGCGTCAGATAACTTAGTTCCCTGGTGACATTGTTCCCCTCCGAAAGACGCGCAAGACGGACTGTCTTGCCTGAGATTCGGGGAAGATACTAATTGGTGCTGTCCGTCAACCTCTCCGAAAATACCAAGTTAATTTATGGCACCGTGTATCGGAGGTTTAAACGGATGCGGACGATGTAGCAGACTTCGTCAGATTCCCCCTCGTTCGAGGGGTTTTTGATTGTGGGGACGCTCTTCCTTGCAGGCGCAAGCCCCAGCAGTTAATTACGCTACCGCATCGCGGTAACAAGTTTCTCCTTCTCCAGCTGGTCACTTCGTGTCATGGGTGTTTGTTTTGTTTGTGGTTGCACATGGATTGTATACGGAGACTAATTTATGTCATCGCTCGTAGGACGTGGATTAGTCCAAATCCGTATTTTCTTAGATTTGGGTTTGGGGTTTTGGTTTGAGGATACGTTAGCCATATTTGAAGCTAAGATCAATTCAAACGTTTGTTAAGGATACGTTAGTCTAATTTGAGACTAAGATCAACTTAACGGGATCGTTTAGATCCGACAAAAGAGCATTTGGGCTCTATTGTTCCAGTTTAGGGACGTAGTGGTCCATGTTCCAGTTTAGGGACATGGTGGTCCATTTGTTTAAGAACGCTTGAGTCCGGGAGTTTAAGGACGCTTGAGTCCGGGAGTTTAAGGACGCTTGAGTCCATGAGTTGGTTTAAGGACGCTTGAGTCCGGGAGTTTAAGGACGCTTGAGTCCATATTGATGTGTGGTTTTCGGGACCCGTCACCTCTCTGACGTCGTTGAAGGATTACAACGATAGGTGTCAGAGGAGTTCAGAGATGTACCCTTGAACCGAAGTTGGTTGGGAGATTTATCGTTCCCATTTTGATGATGAATGTTGGTTTAAGGACGCGTTAGTCCGAGAGTTTAAGGACGCGTTAGTCCGTGAGTTTAAGGACGCATTAGTCCGAGAGTTTAAGGACGCATTAGTCCGTGAGTTTAAGGACGCATTAGTCCGTGAGTTTAAGGACGCATTAGTCCGAGAGTTTAAGGACGCATTAGTCCGAGAGTTTAAGGACGCATTAGTCCGAGAGTTTAAGGACGCATTAGTCCAAGTCAATGTGTGGTTGTCGGGACCCGTCACCTCTCTGACGTCGTTGAAGGATTACAACGATAGGTGTCAGAGGGGTTCAGAGTTGTACCCTTGAACCGGATGTAAATTGATTTAAGAGAGCAGTCTTGCTCAGTCAATTTAATTTGAGGACTTACGGCCAGAATTGGGCTAAGTCCAATTGAAGATGTTCAACATTTTTATTTGTGGTTGGCCTGTTAGGCCTTGGCTTGGGCTTTGCCCTTTGTTTAATAATGCAGTGCATTTTGTCTGGCCTATTAGGCCCCCTTTTTAATTAGGCTCTGCCTTTTTTAAATGGTGCACAACATCTATTTTGAGCCTGACAGACTTTTGTTTGGGCTTTATTTTTTTAATAGTACACAGCACTTTGTTTGGTCTGATAGACCTTTCTTTATTGGGCTCTGCCCTTGATAATTCATTGCATTAATTAGTCTGACAGAGTGCCACGTGGCTTGTCAGGCGCTTTGCGCCGATTGAGGAGCGCAAGGCGCAAGTCCATGTGGAGGTGATACGTGTCACACTCTGGTGAGCGCAAGCGCAGTGCACTACGCCACTGCGCTGCGCTGTTGCGCTGTTGACACGTGGCGCGCTCTGGTGGGTTGCGCCAATTCATGAGAGCGGTTCTCTATTTTAATAGCGCATAGCGCAAGTGGTTTTTGGAGCTGACACGTGGCGCTTTCTGGTGGCTTGCGCCAACCCAAGAGCGCAATAGTGCAGATTTATAAGTGCAAGGCACTGTTTTAATATCTTGATCCAATTTTGGATTCAAGAAAAGAATCTTTAAGATTCCAGAACCAATGGTTCATAAAAAAGGCAATGCCTTTGTTATTATTATATTTTTATATTGAAGATCCTTGATCTTGTTCTTAGATCAATGATCTTTTCAGAAGAAATTCTTCTTTTTTATTCAAAGGTTTTACCTTTCTCTCTTTTTGAGTTCTTCTTAGAGTTCTTCAGAGGAGTTCTCTCTTTGTTTCTGTGTTTTTCTATCTCTGTCTTGTGTTTTGGAGTTGGGGTCTAGGGGCCTTTATATAGTGCCCATTAATTTGTTAAATTTGTTAAAGAGATCATTCTCTGAGTGATTTGGGGAATTTTCCCTACCGTTGAATCTTTGATCTAAGGACTTCTGTTTTATAAAAGACAATCTTCTTGTTTTAACAAGAACAGAAAGATCTTACTGGAATTTTAATTCTGTTTGACGCAAACGCACCAGCGCTTGACACGTGTCACGCAGCGCGCAGCACAACTGCGCTGACACGTGTCGCGCAGCGCACATCGCAGCGCAACTGCGCTGACACGTGTCGCGCAGCGCAAGGCGCAGCGCAACTGCGCTAGCGCAACATCGCTGACACGTGTCGCGCAGCGCATCTGAAGCGTTGCTTGTTTTGTTAAAGTTTGAATTTTAAACAGAGCTTTGCTCTGATTGGGTATGCTGCCTTGGGCGTTGCGCTCCCTGCGCTGGCGTGTCTGATTTTGACACGTGGCGCTCTACGCGCAGCGCAGGTGATCTAAAGCGTTGCTTCTTTTATTTTAACTTTAATTTTCACTTCAATTTCAAAACAGAGCTTTGCTCTGATTGGGGGAAACAGAAGCGTTGTTTCGTCTCCCGCCTTGGAATTTAAACAGAGCTTTGCTCTGATTGGGGTAAACAAATGTCCCCCACCGTTGCGCTTACGTGGCCCCAAACGTGAGCGCAGCGGTGGCAGAATTCCAACCGTCGCGCCATCCTTTGAAATTTGAAACGGCTCTTCAATGCCTATGAATAGGACCTTTGGTCTCTTAGATGATTTTCATCTCGTCATAGGAATTTTGTTCAGAGCCCTGCTCTTTTGTTTAAGCACTTTTAAAAGTTCGAACTCTAGAGAACTTTAGGTAAAAATTAATTTGGATTAAATTAAATCAATTTTAAGAGCCTTACTCTCAATAGATTCCTGATCTAAAGAAGACCCATTTAGGGTTTCACTTAGCAGAGCTTTGCTCTAAAGGGGTCTAAAGAGAACTAAGGAGAACCCTATTAGGGTTTCACTTAGCAGAGCTTTGCTCTAAAGGGGTCTAAAGAGAACTAAGGAGAACCCTATTAGGATTCCATTAATAGAGTTCTGCTCTCTAAAAGATTTTCCTTTTATTTTCTTAATTCATTAATGGAGCTTTACTCCTTCCAAATCATATAAAGGAACTCTTAAGATGCTATTTCATGGATCTTGGAGGTTTTAAGATGGATTTTTTTTTTTGAATTATATCATCTTTTTAGAGCAGAGCTCTTCATGTTCTTAGGGGGTTTTCTTTAAATTCTCCTCATAAATGATTTTGACAGGTGTCACTCCTGTCTGCAGTGCATTGCTCTCGAAGAGTTTAACACCCTATGTCTTTTTTTTTATTGCCAATCTTCCAAAGATGTTTCCTTCAGGCATTATGGATGTTCATCTATACAGTCTGCACGAATTCATCACTTATGTGGATATCCGCGTACAGGGTCGTCACCAAGACCAAGAGTTTATAGATGCCCAGTGTGCAGAGATTATGGGTCATCTGAACACACGCGTTGGCTGGTTGCTTCCTCGCCGTTCTGCTCTCTTGAAAGTCGTGCTGAGAGCAATTTGGAGAGCACTCTCGAGGTTTCACGAAGCCATGCCGCTTAATGCACTGGATGATGCCGAAGACAAGGTGCATTCAGTGTACCTATCGGGGCTAATCTCGAAGAAACGGCGGGATAGCCTCATCGACATTCTGTATCAAATTTTTCAGCAGACGACGATAATCGCTGCTTATCGAAGGATGGGGGGCCTTGACGAAGATCTTGACACACGTGAGCGCGATAGGCTGCGCACGAGAATAATTAGAAAGGCCAGAAGAACACTAGATGGCCTTACTTTCGAATTCCTTAATCCATGCCCTGGATCTGAGGTTTTGCCATTGTAAACATTTGATGATGTTTTTCGTTTACTGCTTTCATGATTGTAAAACTTTTTAGCAATATGAATGGAAAATTTTTATTTCAGCTTGTCTTATTTCTCGTTCTGGGTCTTTTGCACATGCATGAATGTGTCTCGAACGCTTGATCAAATGCAAATCGGATGTTCTTTCTGTCGCTTTCTTCTTTCTTTTATTCTCAGCATGTTACTTTAGCAAACATGGTCGACAGACGATAGAGCGAGCATCCTGTCTTGGTTTCTTCAAGAGGTAGCAATAGCTTAAGCCACAGGTTCAAATCTGCTGCCTAAGACTTTTCAACTCCATGAGCCGTGAGGATCTCATAGAGACTTTTCTCCCTACGGATCGAGAGGATCTTGTAGGTGGATTTTCTTCTTAGTAATCGTGAGGATTCCTAAGTATGTTTTCTCTTATAAGTCGTAAGGATCCTATAAGAGAATTTTTCCCTCTTATGAGTCGAGAGGACCCGTAAGCGGTTGTTTCCCTTCTTATCGAGATTCGACTTTGGAGAGTGTGACCCGTGAATAGTGTGCAAGAGTCTGTTTTGGGACGACTTGCAGGGCCCCAATGCTTAGGAAACAGGTTTTTTAATTCCCGCTGCCTAAGGCTTTTCCTCACGAGTCGAGACGAATTGAGCATTTCTCGCAAAGACACTAATTTCCTCATGAGTCGAGAGAAATCGAGCATTTCTCGCAAGAATATCCTAACGTCACAGTTAACCTCTGCTCTTTACGACAGAGGTCCGTTAGGGTCTGTGGTACTTAGGGTTTTGACCGTCGTACCGTCGCGTTGGCTGATATATTCCTCGATATGCAATCTTGCTGTTCGAGTAGCCTTGCGATTGTCGTGTCTCTGATCCCTTCGGGGGCTGGACAAGACGTCTTCAAGTAATCTTCCAGGTAGTATTACCGTCAAAAGAGCAAGCGTAGGGATATTCCATGTCACTTTTTACTTGAGGTTAGGCTCATTTTGGAGAGCCCCGATGAGTCATAACCACTCCGCGCTGGTGTGGGATGATCTCCGATAGTCTTTCAGGCTTTATATGTGTCACGCCCCGCTTCCCAGAGATGCTGAAATGGGCACGTGACATAGCCAACTATGCTACCTGTGGGTAGGAAGTATCCATCCACAGTCACATTATGGCTGTAGGGATATCATGAACGAAATAAAATTATCTAAAACATGTCCATAATCCAAGATAACATGAGTCAAGAATAATAAAATGCGGAAGCGAAATATCCAATACAAAATAACTGGAATGTATGTCCCATAATGCGGGCTCACATCAGGAATAAAAATGCAGGAAAGAAAAGCTAACTACTGCTGACACTCACAGCTCAGCCTGTCGGCTGAAGTACTCCTGCTCGGACTGCGACAGCGGTAGAGAATCTGGGCCATGCAAACCCCAGACGTCAGCGCGTCAAGTCATCAAGTAATAACATAATAAACAGGGTAACGGGCAATGCGAATATAAACATGAATAAAGCAAGGGTAACAATAATATAAATCAGAGCAGTGCAGGGTAGTGTGCAGTGGGAAAACTAAACTGTTCTATCAGGTTTTCTGTTCTAAAGTCTCTGAAACCAAATTGATGAATCATCGATGTAACTCAATAGTATCCCGTACATACCCGGGACCACGGCCCCAGATTCTCGGGCTGAAACCGAGACATGCCGCTAGGCACTAAACAGGAATGTGTACAGATGAATGATGTCAGCAGCATCATTCCAAGGCTGGCCTAGCCTCTAAACTGATCAGAACAGGTAGCGAACTGTTGAGTTACAAGTCAGGTTTCACCTTTGATTTCCCCATACCCCCAAGTTATATGTGTATGTCAAGTCAGGTATCCTGTAATTGAGAACTAATGCCAACACAGGATCAGGTAAACATGTTTGTCTGGATAGACAACAGGAACGGTCCATGAGGACTACATGTCAGGTTTGTTGGCATTAGACACAAGATGAGGTAACAAGTCAAGTCATGGTACATCAGGTCAAGTCAAGCAGTACACGGTACCATGTCGGGTCAATCAATATGTATGTAGCAAGTCAGGTCAAGATGTAAATGGTATCATGGGTGTGCTCATACTCAGTTACATAATCAAGCTTGGTAATCAACAACATAGATTTAAGCAACGAATTTAACAATAAAGAAACTTCGATTAATTAGCAGCACCTTATCAATTGTGTTACAGAGGTGTTCTCAACATTACAAGAATACAACATGACAGTTAGGGCCGTTAAATCATGTTAACCAGTTTAAGAATTTTATGGATGCAATGATATATATATATATATATATATATATATATATATATATATATATAGGTTCTATGGATGAAATCACAGTTTATGCAGGTTAAATGTACACATGTGTCCGAATGAAGTAAAACGATAGAGAAAGTGCCATAAGCTACGTCATTAGTGAAAGTGTAATTAAAACATGTAAATGTGATTATTAGGTTCAATACAGTAATTGCAAATAGTAGGTTTCACGTTTGGAAGATAAAATGATATATAACAATATTGAACATGAAAATGGGAAATTGTCGCGCTAAAGTTACACTACAGGTTTAGGGTGTCGTCAATGTATATGTAAATATTGTTTAGCATGTAGCTAGGGGTACTTGCCTCGACGGGTCGCGAATCGGGAAAACGGAACGTAAAACGTCGGCGGGGAAAACTCGCGACGGGCGCACGGTTCACGGAATGAACCCAAACGACGAACAGTGGAACCACACAGATCAGAGTACCTCGCTGGTCGTCGGGACACGTCGCCGGCACGGCCAGATTCCGGCGAGATGCAAAATAGCGAACGATCAAGAATGCAACAAGAAAAGAAAAGAAAATAAAGAAGAAGGGAAAAGAGGATCTGAGAAGAGGTTGCTCACGATGATCCGTGGAGGGGTTATGATTGCCGACCACGTCGACGGAGCTCCGGTGACTTGCCCGCATGGAACCATCGGCCAATCAAGAATAGAGAAAAGAACGAGAAAAGGAAGAAGAAGGAAAGAAGGAGAGGAGGGAGAGGTAGGCTTACTGGGTGCGCACGAAGACCGGGAACACGGGGACGAAGTCACCGGCGGCGACTCCTGGCAGCGCAGACGCGTGCAGGGGTGCGCAGGTGGCCGCGGTTGCTGGTGCAGGGTGCACGGGGAGTTGATGAAGGAGGAAGGAGGGTGCAGTGGAGATGACGAGGGCGAGGACGCCGGTGATGGTGGTGTCGGCATTGGTGCTGCGGCGGCGAGGGGCAAGGCGGCTAGGGTTGCGCGAGGTGGGTTCTGTTGGAGGAAAGAAATTAAGGGGGAGGAAGTTTAAAAATATAGAGGAGAGAGAGAGAGATATAAGGAGAGAGAGAGAGAGAAAGAGAGAGAGAGATAGAGACGGGGAGAGAGAGAGGGATTGCGAGAGGAGAGAGAGAGGAGAGAGATAGAGAGGGGAGAGAGATCGAGAGGAGAGAGAAAGTATAGGGGAGAGAGAAAATGGGATTGTAGCGTTTTAGAGAAGAGAGAGAGATGAAGTGGGGTCCACGGGGTGAAAGAAGGGAGGTGATTGGCTGAAGGATTTATGGGTTGGGAAAATTTAATAATGATTTAAAGATAAGAAAATATATTATGGGTTATAAAAATATATTCGACAGTTTTAAAATATATTAGAAATTGGGATTTGGCGCAAAGTAAAATATTTCCAAATTGCGCCCGGGTCGGGTCCAAAAATTTGAAATTGAAATAAGAAAATTTTAGGCGGGATCCAAAATTTAAAAAAAATGTATTTTACAGTCAAAAAGTATACCCCCAAGACGGACACATGTACGTGCGCGTAGCCGTCCAAACTCACCCGTTTCACTGAACGGGACTAGAACACGATGCACGGACGCTACAACAGGGTTAGGGGTGTCAAGCATGCCATGACGAATATTTTTAATTTTAATTTAGATGCCTTAAATTGTTATACGTAGAAATGAATTGTCGGGTAAAATTTATACTAGCAACAGTCAATTAGGATCAATGAAATAAATACCATACACCATTTATACGGTAACAGAAACTAGTAGCATTGGGCTCGGTTGTTACAATATGACTTGCCGTCAAGACCCTGAAGCTAGTAATTTGGCATTTGCTTCGTTTTGCTGGCATTGCGTCCTCTATATCGAGACGAATGTCGCGGTTGTCTCTAGGTTGTTGGTGAACCGTCGAGATTTGGAACTAGGGACTTTGCCGTGGCTCCGCTGTTTGATGATGTTGCATCTGCTGTGTCGAGACGAACGTCGAGGTGGTGACCATTCTGCACTGGTGTGAGATGATCTACGGTTGTCTTTCAGGCTTTATATGACTTGCCGTTAAGACCCTAAAGCTAGGAATTTGGCCTTTGCTTCGTTTGCTGGCATTACGTCCTCTTTATCGAGATGAATGTCGCGGTTGTCTCTAGGTTGTTGGTGAACCGTCGAGGTTTGGAACTAGGGACTTTGCCGTGGCTCCGCTGTTTGATTGTCGCGTCTGAACCCTGCTGGAGGAAGAACGCTGGGATGGCATCTCGTCTGTTGTATCGAACGAACGTCGACGTGGTGACCACTCCGCACTGGTGCAAAATGATCTCTAATTGTCTTTCAGGCTTTATATGACTTGCCGTTAAGACCCTGAAGCTAGGAATTTGGCCTTCGCTTCGTTTGCTGGCATTACGTCCTCTATATCGAGATGAATGTCGTGGTTGAGCTGGGATTTTGCCGTCACTCCGCTTTGCTGACCATGGGGTCTTTTGTCGACGTTGCATTTACATCCTGCTGGACTACGAAGGAACGCCTCTGCTGTATCGAGACGAATGCTGAGGTGAAGCTGGGATTTTGCCATGGCTTCGTTTGATAGTGTAACATCTGTGTCCTGCTGGAATGAGGAGGCATACCGTTGTTGGTTTCCAGGTCGTAGATGTGGCCATTGAGATTTAGAACTAGGGACTTTGCCATGGCTCCGTTTCACTGCGACCCTGAGGTCGGTTTTGACGTCACGTCAGCATCTGGTTGGAGTGAGGAGAAACGTCGTTAGCGATCTCTAAGTTGTCGATATCGACGTCAAGACCCTAAAGCTATGGATCTTCTTTTTCCCCGTTTGTTGACATCATGTCTGCGATATTGCGACAAATGTCGAGGTTGTCTCTAGGTTGTTTATGAACCGTCAAGATTTGGCTTCGCTTTCTGGTGGAGCCTGTTGGGAAGGTATGGTTCCCTCTTTGTTTGTGCCCCTGGATTGTATACAGGGATCGATGTGATCTCACCTGTAGGGTAAAAAGTTTCATTCTTTCATCATTTTTTTTAATTCTGTCCGCGATGCTCTATCATTTCAGCTTTTATATCGCGAAGGTCGCGATTGCCCAATCATTTCGGCTATTTTTCGCGGTGCCCAATCATTTCGGCTATTTATTTTATTTTCACTCGCTGTTTTTATTGCGAGTTGCCCAATCAATTCGGCTATTTTGCATGCATACATTTTTACTTGCTGCTTTTTATTGCAAGTTGCCCCATCATTTCGGCTATTTCGTATGCACGTATGGCTCGCTGATTTTTTTTTATCGCGAGTGTGGAACTTGGAATCTGACGCCAATCTCAGCATCAGCATCGCTACAACTGGAATATTTCCATGAGCGAATCATCATTTGCCACGAAAGGGCTTGGGATTTGATACCGGTTTAGGCATCAGCATCGCTACAACTGGGATATTGCCAGGAGCGAATCATCATTTGCCTCTGTCGATGTCGAACAAAGGTGGCTTAGCGAACAGGGTTAGGATCCCGTCGACTAGGGCTTTTGACTTCATGAGCCGTAAGGGTCTCACAAAGGTATTTCTCCCTACAAGTCGTGAGGATCTCGTAGGTGTGTTTTCTCCTTAGGGATCATGGGGATTCCTAAGTGTATGTTCCCCCGTAAGTCGTAAGGATCTTACAAAAGGGTTTTCTCCTTATAAGTCGAGAGGACTTATAAGGGTTGTTCACCATATAGACATATCCCTAGCCACGGGTGGGACTTGGTCAGGGAAATGTTTATTCGCGCCCGTAGATTGTATACAAGGGTCAGTATCGAGCAACTTGTAGGGCAGTATCGGAAGTTGTGGGGGTTGCTTAAGCACAGGTTTAGGTCTCTGTAAGTTAAGACTTTCAAATCTTATGAGCCGTGAGGGTCCCATAAGAGAGTTCTCCTTACGAGTCGTAAGGATCTCACGCTGGTGATCTCTCCTTACAAGGTCGAGAGGACCCTGTAAGTGTCCTTTAACGAGGTTGCGTCCTTTCGGGTTTTCACAAAACTCGCCGGTAGCCCTGCTGTTTTTACTCACGGAGCCCTTTCGGGTTTTCATCCGTGCCCACTTTGCTTATGGACATACCGTTCTATTTACTATTTAATTATTATTATTATTTTTTTTCTTTTTTCTAACGAGGTCGCGCCCTTTCGGGTTTTCACGAATACTCGCCGGTAGCCCTGCTGTTTTTACTCACGGAGCCCTTTCGGGTTTTCATCCGTGCCCATTTCGCTTATGGACATACTTTCTTTATTATATTTATATATATATATATATATATATATATATTCTTTTTTTTATCTCGTCAGCCTGAGGATGTTGCGGTAGTAGTTTAAAAACGTTTCGGTCGTCAGCTAGTTTTAGGACGTAGTGGTCCGTCGTTAGTTTAAGGACGTTTCGGTCCTCCGTCACCATATTCGAGGCGAATCTCTAGTTTACTGACTATTCGGTCTATAGGGCTTTCCTTATGAATGAGCATGATACCCCCGGCGTATCCATCTTTCTCGGAGCGTGCGGTTGTGGCGGGCTCACCTTCCAGTTTTCGGAGATGACGAACTTGCCCTGTTGGTATTGGTCTTCAACCCACTTTTTGAAGACATAGCAGTTTTCAATCGGATGGCCCAATACTTGGTGGTAAAGGCAGTAATTAGGAGTGTTGATATCATTCAGTTGTGGTTGGCATTTTGGCTCCGGTAGAGTGATAAGCCTATTGTGCACCGCCACTTCGAACAGCCTCCTTGTTTCATCCTGGGGAAATGAGTAAGGACATTTCAACCTCTCATAGAGGGGTTGCCGCTTGTTGTTTTGGCGAATAATCGGTCTAAGGCCACTCGATTACTGTTGAGTGTTGGCGACAAGGGCCATTTTTCCTTTTCCTTTATCCTTTTTGTTCGATCCGTCGTTTGTGGGTCCGAGATTCTCTTCGGGTATCGTGCAATTGCACGGATGAATGTTCTCTTAACTCCTCAATTCTTCAGAGACGGACTCCTTGAAGAGAGGGCCGAGGGCTACTTTTTCATCGGAGTCGCTCCTGAAGGTGAGAACTCGTGATCCCCCCGGGCTCATCCTTACGACAATTGCCAGCAGCTCTTTTATGCTCATCCGTCGTATTCTTCCGCTGTCTATGAGCTTCACGCTTTGTTCTGTTGACGTATTGCCTGTGGGCGACATACCCTTGCCACCAACACTTAAAGGAGTCGCAGTCTTCAGTAGGATGTGTGATCTTCTGATGATATAAGCAGAAATTAGGATGCATCTCTACTACACCAAGAGTGTTTTCTTCAGAGGGTGGTAGCTTCATTCCCATTGATATGGCTTTAGCAAACCTTTTCCTCGTCTTGAATTTGTTTTTATCGGCAGTGGATGTCTTTTGATTTGACGGGAGTGCCTCGACTCTTTCGTCTAGTCGGCGGTGTTTGGCTCCTTCCAGTATGGCCATCTCACGCTCATGATTGGCTTTAACTTTCAGATGAATCTCATTAGGTTCAGACTCGATCTGATGGAACCTTGGAAGAGGAAGGCATCGATCATCTCGTCCGACGGCCGCAAAATTTCTGGTTCAGGGTCCGCCCTTGGTTTCTCGGCGCAAGGAGCCTTTTCATCATCTATCAATGAGTGAGAGATCACATGACAACTCGCTACGTAGTCTTCGGATTCGTATGATGAGTCTTCTATATCGTTTTCGTCCTCAACAAAAGAACAAGCTGCCCCCGGTGTGTCCGTCTTCTTTGAAGTGTGCGGCTGTGGTGGGTTTACTTTCCACTTTTCAGACAGCGCGAACTTGCCTTGTAGATACTGATCCTCGATCCATCCCTTAAAGACGAAACAGTCCTCGATCGGGTGACTTACCGTGTGGTGGTAAGGGCAATAATCGGGATTATTGAGATCGCCTGGCTGCAACAGACGTTTTGGACTCGGCAGATTGATGAGTCCGTTGCACGTAGCCAGCTCGAACAGTTTCCTTGTTTTATTCTGAGGAAATGAGTAAGGACGTCCCAGTCTGTCCTCGAGGGATGGGCGTGGACGCACGTTGTTTTGGCGAGCAACCGGCTTTGATTTGCTCGGTTATTGTTGAGTATTGACGACGACGATCGCTTTTCCTTTCCCCTTCTCATTTCGAGAGTCCGGTTTTGGAGGAGACGGTCCATGGCCCATCTGGTACATTTGGGCTAATTTGTCGATCAAAGCTTGGAAAGTGGTCGGCCTGAAGAACATCATGAATTGGGATATAGTCACCTGCGGATCGAGAGCGCCCACGAACATGCCCACCGCTGGCGATTTTTCGATACGTTGTTCGCATTTTGACCATAGGTTCCGCCATCGTGTTGCATATTGGACTCACGTTTCGCCTGGCCTTATCCTGACATTGATCAGTGCTGTTATCGGGGTGCGTCCACTAGCACTAGCGAATCTTTGTGTAATCAGTAGCTCCATCTCCGCAAATGTTTTGACAGAGTCGTTAGGTAGCTCCGAATACCATTCAAAGGCTGTTTCTGCTAAGCTACCGACGAATTGTCGAAGCAACAATTTTTCATCGCCTCCAGTATTGCCGCATAAGGCCCTGAATTGAGCGACATGCTGATGTGGATTCCCTGTCCCCTTGTACACATGGAATTTAGGGATCATATATCCCGGCGGGTAACTGATTTGGTCATACCAGCCCGGGTAGGGTCGTCCGGTTCTAGCAATTTTCCCGTCCGCCTCATTCGCCCGATGAGCTCGTATTTGCTGAGCTATATAGTCATCTAGTGCGGCCTTGGAAATGGTTTCTTCCTTGGCTGCTGAAAGAGCCGGAGGAGGATCAGATACCTCCCCTCCGTCGTCTCCAACAATGATTGGATGGTCATCAGCTGGAGGGTCCGGCTGTAACATCATCCCGACCATGTCTTGGAAGAGAAGTGCCATTCGCTTTATGTTAGCCGCTTGCTCTGCGGCTTCTTTGTCCTTCTTTTCGAAGACTCTGCGTAAGAAGTCAGCATCAGTTTCTTGTTCGTGACGCTGCTCTGATGATGCCTCCGGGCTTTCTTTTGGCCCGGTAAGTGCAGCCATTTGCGTCAGCATTTCCTGAAGCTTCTGTTGCTGCTCCTGGGATTTTGTCACGGATCGGGTGAGCGGTCGGTGACCCATCGAAGCGCGGCTATCCTCTTTCCCGGATGCCATATGAACAGTATGCACCACTATGCCCCCAGACTTGAGGCGTTTGTGCTCAGCGCGTTTATGGTTCGCCATGTTCACGGGGGCTTTTTGCGGCCTCATGCTCTTTTGAGTGATTGACGTTGAGGGAGCCATTGCAATGGGCACCCATCCAGCTGTTGCTTTTTCTGGCTTGACAGAGTAGTCTTTCTCCTGCCGAACCTTCATCTTTTTCTGTCGGCAGAGATAGTCTTGATCAACAACCGAGTCTTGGACTTGACACCCAACTTTGTAAATCTTAGAGGACAGCCGTTGAGGGGACTGCTCCAGGTTCACTTTTGGGGCATTATCCACAGGTGTAGAAGATCTTTTCAATACGGCAGTTGGCGAGTTTTTGCGCACCCTTCTTAGCGGTTCAAAGCTATTCCCGGTCGGAACAGCAGCATTGATTTCCACCATCGGAGCTGGCGGAGTTATCCTAGAGGGGGAGTTGCCCTCAGCTTTCCTTACTCGGCGCCAGTGACGACAGCGAGCATGTCGCGCGATTGGAGTTGGTTTAGCCGTAGGGGTGACCTCCTTATACCCCCTGTGTTGGTCAGAATTTGCTGGTATCAGCCTTTTAAAGACCGACGTCCGTTGAATGGGGACGACCAATCTATCAAAAGCAGACTTCCGAGTAAGGGAAGCAATCTTGGTGATTTCGCCTGGAACGGGAGTAGAAATAGTCAGTCTTGTGAAGACCGGCCCTCTGGGAGGAGAAGCCGCCTTGACGACTTCAGGAACAGATATGGCTGTCTTCTTTGGGACGGCCACTTCACGAGTCGTGGGCTTCTTGGCAGGCCCATCGGGGTTCAGGCTCAGCCTGGTGAAAACCGAGGCTGTCGGCTTGAGATTAGACGGCCCGTTGAGAGGGGCCGTGGGAGTAGCAAGTCGATCGAAGACCGACTTCTTTGAAGCTTCCGATACGGGTACAGGGATGGTGAAGCTTGCCGGCGGGAGCATGGTCCCGAAAAATAGACCGGTATTAGCTTAGGTAATTTGTTCCACCGACATCGTGAATAGTGATGCCGCCTGGGATCCATAGGCTACACCTCCAGGTGAGGCGGAGCGTCGGTTGCACTTACAGTTGGAGCAGTTCGAGGAGTTGAACGCCATTGCTGTTTGATGTCTGCGCCAAGCAAGAGACCCAAATCTTAGTAACTTGAAACCCGAGGGCAACCATTACCAAACCGCGATTCGTTCGCGAATACGACGCACGAAGTGTGGAGTGGAAAGAGGAAAAGGTCCTACCGGGCGTGCCAGAATCTGTTCCCCTCCGAACGGCGGCCAAGACGGACTGTCTTGCCTGAGATTCGGGGCAGATGCTAATTGGTGCTATCTATCCACCTCTCCGAAGATGCCAAGTTGATTTATGGCACCGTGTATCGGAGGTTTAAACGGATGCGGCCGATGTAGCAGACTTCATCAGATTCCCCCTCATTCGAGAGGTTTTTGATTGTGGGGACGCTCTTCCCTGCAGGCGCAAGCCCCTGTAGTTAATTACGCTACCGCATCACGGTAACAACTTTCTCCTTCTCCAGCTGGTCACTTCGTGTCGTTGGTGTTTGTTTTGTTTGTGGTTGCCTGTGGATTGTATACGGAGACTAATTTATGTCGTCGCCCGTAGGACGTGGATTAGTCCAAATCCGTATTTTCTTAGATTTGGGTTTGGGGTTTTTGTTTGAGGATACGTTAGCCATATTTGAGGCTAAGATCAACTCAAACGTTTGTTAAGGATACGTTAGTCTAATTTAAGACTAAGATCAACTTAACGGGATCGTTTAGATCCGACAAAAGAGCATTTGGGCTCTATTGTTCCAGTTTATGGACGTAGTGGTTCATGTTCCAGTTTAGGGACATGGTGGTCCATTTGTTTAAGGACGCTTGAGTCCGGGAGTTTAAGGACGCTTAAGTCCATGAGTTGGTTTAAGGACGCTTGAGTCCGGGAGTTTAAGGACGCTTGAGTCCGGGAGTTTAAGAACGCTTGAGTCCATATTGATGTGTGGTTGTCGGGACCCGTCACCTCTCTGACGTTGTTGAAGGATTACAGCGATAGGTGTCAGAGGAGTTCAGAGATGTACCCTTGAACCGAAGTTGGTTGGGAGATTTATCGTTCCCATTTTGATGATGAATGTTGGTTTAAGGACGCGTTAGTCCGTGAGTTTAAGGACTCGTTAGTCCGTGAGTTTAAGGGCGCGTTAGTCCGAGAGTTTAAGGACGCGTTAGTCCGAGAGTTTAAGGACGCATTAGTCCGAGAGTTTAAGGACGCATTAGTCCGTGAGTTTAAGGACGCATTAGTCCGAGAGTTTAAGGACGCATTAGTCCGTGAGTTTAAGGACGCATTAGTCCAAGTCAATGTGTGGTTGTCGGGACCCGTCACCTCTCTGACGTCGTTGAAGGATTACAATGATAGGTGTCAGAGGGGTTCAGAGATGTACCCTTGAACCGGGTGTAAATTGATTTAAGAGAGCAGTCTTGCTCAGTCAATTTAATTTGAGAACTTACGGCCAGAATTGGGTTAAATCCAATTGAAGATGTTCAACATTTTTATTTGTGGTTGGCCTGTTAGGCCTTGGCTTGGGCTTTGCCCTTTGTTTAATAATGCAGTGCATTTTGTTTGGCCTATTAGGCCCCCTTTTAATTAGGCTCTGCCTTTTTTAAATGGTGCACAGCATCTGTTTTAAGCCTGACAGACCTTTGTTTGGGCTTTATTCCTTTTAATAGTGCATAGCACTTTGTTTGGTCTGATAGACCTTTCTTTATTGGGCTCTGCCCTTGATAATGCATTGCATTAATTAGTCTGACAGAGTGCCACGTGGCTTGTCAGGCGCTTTGCGCCGATTGAGGAGCGCAAGGCGCTGGTCCATGTGAAGGTGATACGTGTCACACTCTAGTGAGCGCAAGCGCAGTGCACTGCACCAGTGCGCTGCGCTGTTGACACGTGGCGCGCTCTGGTGGGTTGCGCCAATTCATGAGAGCAGTGTTCTATTTTAATAGCGCATGGCGCAAGTGGTTTTTGGAGCTGACACGTGGCGCTCTCTGGTGGTTTGCGCCAACCCAAGAGCGCAACAGTGCAGATTTACAAGTGCAAGGCACTGTTTTAATATCTTGATCCAATTTTGAATTCAAGAAAAGAATCTTTAAGATTACAGAACCAATGGTTCATAAAAAAGGCAATGCCTTTGTTATTATTATATTTTTATATTGAAGATCATTGATCTTGTTCTTAGATCAATGATCTTTTCAGAAGAAATTCTTCAGTTTTATTCAAAGGTTTTACCTTTCTCTCTTTTTGAGTTCTTCTTAGAGTTCTTTAGAGGAGTTCTCTCTTTGTTTCTGTATTTTTCTATCTCTGTCTTGTGTTTTGGAGTTGGGGTCTAGGGGCCTTTATATAGTGCCCATTAATTTGTTAAATTTGTTAAAGAGATTATTATCTGAGTGATTTGGGGAATTTCCCCCACCGTTGAATCTTTTGATCCAAGGGCTTCTGTTTTACAGAAGACAATTTTCTTGTTTTAACAAGAACAGAAAGATCTTACTGGAATTTTAATTCTGTTTGGCGCAAACGCACCAGCGCTTGACACGTGTCACGCAGCGCGCAGCGCAACTGCGCTGACACGTGTCGCGCAGCGCAAGGCGCAGCGCAACTGCGCTGACACGTGTCGCGCAGCGCAACTGCGCTGACACGTGTCGCGCAGCGCAGAGCGCAGTGCATCTGAAGCGTTGCTTCTTTTGTTAAAGTTTGAATTTTAAACAGAGCCTTGCTCTGATTGGGTATGTTGCCTTGGGCGTTGCGCTCCATGCGCTGGCGTGTCTGATTTTGACACGTGGCTCTCTGCGCGCAGCGCAGGGGATCTGAAGCGTTGCTTCTTTTATTTTAATTTTAATTTTCACTTCAATTTCAAAACAGAGCTTTGCTCTGATTGGGGGAAACAGAAGCGTTACTTCGTCCCCCGCCTTGGAATTTGAACAGAGCTTTGCTCTGGTTGGGGTAAACAGACATGTGTAAAGGTTAGTTCATCGACCTCAGGTCGTCATATGTCTCGTGTGAGTTCCTACTGTGCTTTGATTTCTACCCTACCACGGCTCAAAAGAGTCGTGCAAACATGTCTTTTTTGGGTACAGTCCCGAGCCACATGGAGGCAAGTGAGCGGATCGGCAGGGGATTCGTCTCTTTCGGTATTGGGGGTGAGATCGCGCTGTGTCTAAGAAAGCCATTACACAAAACCCTCGGCCGAGATAGGAGATTTACTGGTAGGTACTCCAGTAGTATCTCAGGGTGCCCTGGGCTACACTTCGACACGACTTATACCGCTATTGGGGGTCTGACGTTACCAGCCCCCTAGGCCCGATATGCGATACTCATAGACGAACGGACCGGACTGTATGTATATTGTCACTGTTAGGCTCAGTAGGGTTCCAGGATGAGTTCGCTCATCGGCTTCCCTTAAGGTCAGTACATGGGCAGCCGTTACGCACTGCTAGTGCCGCTGACGTGCTTGTGGTTAAACCCACTGCCAGGGTACTGATGAGTCATTAGAGTCCCCGACAGATAGTTTCCCAAGTTCGGGCGAAACGTTGTAGAGGCCGTATGGTTTTATGGCAGGGTTCGGAAAATGCACGTGCGTTTACGCACGTGTCATATTTCGGGCAGATAATACTGGTGGGCTTTGGTTTAAGCCGGATCCATGTATTATACTGTGTAGATATAATATCTTTGTCTCAGTTGCATTTGTATTCGGTCGTAATACAAATGCGGGTATGTTTATACTGTTACGGGGCTATCCTGAAATTCATTTCGGGATCGCTTTTGGAAGTTGCCAGTTTTCTATCACCCGTCTTAAACATTCGGTTTAATACAGATTTATCTTTTCTTGAGGGTGAGTCATGAGTGTGGAAGCTTCTAGATTGGTGACTAGGATTAGTGACTCATTCTTTGCATTAAATGATTGATGACTAGGTTAAGTGAGTCATTCTTTTCCTTTAATGCTTTTTGTTCTTGTTAAGATATTTGATTAAGATCTTTTCCTTTATAGTCACCACTTTGCTCCTACCCTCACCTCCCTCCTCCTATATTATGGCCGGCCCCTCTTTGAGAAAATATATGGTTTTTGTTGGAAAAAAAGATTATGGATTTGGTTCATGAAAATTTGATGGCTCATTTCTCATTTCATTCCATTCAAAAGGCAACTTCATTAACCGTTCATCCATGGTTTTGAATGAAGCGAGACAAAGTGTTCTACTCGTTCTCTACTTCATCTTGGTCATCTCTTTTAGCAGACTTGATGACCGAGTTGCCTCGGTATTGAGGCGGGAGCCCGTTTAAAGATCCGTAGATGTGGTGCCACCTCGACAAGGAGCCAGGAGATCGGAGCAGCCGAAACGGAGCGTGGGATGATGGTTAAAGAACGAAGAACTCGGATCGTTCGGTATAACCTTTCTACCCACTTTGTAGTTTGTTAGTTTAGCGTTAATGGTAGATCCGGGTTATAGTTTGAGATAGCGCCAGTATAAAAGTTTTTGTTCCGCATTTGGCGTCTGAAAGACGGCCGGGGCGCTACCGTAGACTTACATTGGTATCAGAGCCATGCCATTAAGCTTTACCAACCTGTTCTAACACGTTTAAAACATCGATCATACGAAATTTCCGAAACCACGATTTTCATGTTAAAGTTTCTGTCGAATTTTTAAACAGGTCTAAAAATCTTTTTAAGCATCTCAGAAAATCGTGCTGGCTTTTTTAAGAATTCTGGTGAAATTTAGTTCAGTGACTCCACAGTACTGCCGCGGAACCGCCGCACAAACCAGGGTTTGGCCGCGGTTCCGCCACAGGTTTGGAGCATCAGGGTGCCATTTTTCTACAGTAACCTCTTGCATAGAAAATTATGGTTTCTAGAATATTTCTTTTGGGCCCAGATTTTATTACTGTACTGCAGATGTACGTGGGGCCCACTTCGGGAAGTTTTGTCGATCGGAATTTTAAACTTGTTAGTTTACAGTACTTACATTATATCTCCGACCGTGAATGTCATTCGAGTGGTAAATTGCGTCTAATTGCTATAGTTCTTTTAGGCGGATTTGCGAACGTGACATTCGCGTTGATGTTCTGTGTTGTGCTGTGATGTTGCGGATTTGTCGTGGAGGATAGCAGTGTGCAATGGTAGTGCAGTTTGGATTTATTTGTATATTTGATATTGCGGGGCGAGCGTCCAACATGTAGACTGTCGTCACTGCCTGTTTGTATAATATTCTTTTGGGGCACGACCGGGCTGAGGTCGATGTACCCGTTGTACATATTTTTCATTTCTGTACTAGGTTTTACCCCGCGATGGAGTGCACGGATAGCCGGTTTCTGTAGGGAAACGGGTCCGCATCTCATGGCTTTGAGAGGCAGAGGGGCCTCACTCTAGAATTGGCAGAATATTCGCCGCACTCGTAGGGGGTACAGGTTGACCCAAGGAGGGGTGCTCAAGTTACCGGATTCCGTAAAATGCAGGGTGGTCCATTCACTCTGTTGTAGGGGGCTGCCTCACTTCAGGTTTTGGCGGGTAACTTGCCGCACCCGTAGGGGTCTAGGTTTCATTGCACAGGCTATCCACACAACCAGGGGAACGTCGGGTTTCAGCAGCGACTCTGTGAAACCCGGGGATCCCAAATTATCTGTATTGTTCTGTGATGCTTATTACTTTTCTGTAATGTTGTATATTATCACGCCTGGAGAGATTATTGTATATTGGTATATATACTATTAGATGTTGTATATGTTTTACACCCGTGCTAGTCCAGTCCCCGCTCTGTCGTTAGTTAAGTAACCTAACGGGTGATGACGGAACCCAGTAACGAATACGGATGGCATATACGTATATTTTATTTTCGTTCTTTTCTGGTGTGATTAATTGATGGGACTGCGTTGATTCTGATCAATGCAAAAGAAAACAAACCTGTTTGGCAGTTGTTGGAACAGTTTTAAAAGTGTTATTACAAAGACATTTCCTTTTGTTTTATATAGTGGTATTCGGTTGGAATATCCTGCACCTCATTCGACGAGGCAGGGGCTGATATCCCTTCACCGGGAGTGATCCCTTGGGCAGAAGTTTGCGTCAGGGTAATAACTTCACTATAGTCGATTACAAGTTGCTTTGCATTGCGGTATTCAGTTAGAATATCCTGCACCTCATTCCGCGAGGAAAGAGCCGAGATCCCTTCACCGGGAGTGACCTCTTTAGCAAAGGTTTTCGCCACTATATTTTTATAAAAAAGCTATCAGGTTCCTTCAGCGATATCAAGTTCATTACGTTAAAGGTTTTTCGCCAAAAACCAGCCGTAGCCCTCCGTCATTTCTTTTGGGTATTCAGTAGTATTCAAGCTATGTATTTTGACCTAACGCCAAGGCATAGTGTTTGGTAGCTGCTGGGTATTCATTTGTTGCATAGATAGATGAGTTGGTTTGGGACAGTCGTTCTGCCATTTGGCCCATGTCAGGAGCATGTGCGGGTGGGTTCAAATTGACAAGATATGAGTAGAACTTGGCATGTGACTTATGGTATTTTGACCTAACGCCAAGGCCATAAGAGCATGGGGAAAAAATCATATCGGGAGTTTCTAAAGAAACTGAAACTTGCCAGGCATGCGCATACCTTCTGGAGTATGATAACGTGAGTGGATTCCGTCACGTTATCATGCGATGAGAGTTGGATCCCGATTCCCACTGATGAGTTGGTTTACTCTTCGGGTGATCCCGATTGATTCTTCTTTCAGGTTTGGAGGAGAATATGACAGTACAGTGGGAAGTTTCCTGATTAGATAAAGTGATAATCATTCTGATCTAGGTTAGAGTGCTCACAGAGTGTTTCTTTTCTCTCTCTCTTTGGCAGCGACCTTTGACCGACCCTAGACTATGACTCAATGACCAAGTTGACCGAACCTTCTTAAAAAACTGACTTTTGGATTGTCTAAGTTATATAAGTCATTGCCACTCCTTCTTTTACCCTTTGATTTTCTCAGAACACCCCGTATTACTACGGACATCCACTTCCATTAGATAGATCCATCGTATGGTTATATACAAACTCGAAAGGGTACATCTCTAAACTCCTCTGACTTCTATCGTTGTAATCCTTCAACGACGTCAGAGAGGTGACGGGTCCCGACAACCACACATCGATACGGACTGCGGGGTCCCTAAACTCGTGGACCGAAACGTCCTTAAACTAATATTCGTCCCAAAATGGGAATGTTGGACCGAAATGTCCTTAAACTAATGTTCGTCCCCAAATGGGAATGATGGACCACCATGTCCCTAAACTGGAAATCGACCGCAACGTCATTAAACTAAACAATAGAGCCAATTGCTCTTTTGTCGGATTCAAACGATCCCGTTAAGTTGATCTTAGTCTGGAGATTAGGCTAACGTATCCTTAACAAAAGTTTAAGTTGATCTTAGCCTCAATATGGCTAACGTATCCTTAAACTAAAACACCAAACCCAAATCTAAGTAAACACGGATTTGAACTAATCCACGTCCTACGGGCGACGACATCACTTAGTCTCCGTATACAATCCACGGGTAACCACAAAAAAAACAAACACACACGACACGAAGTGAACATCTGGAGAAGGAGAAAGTGGCTACCGCGATGCGGTAGCGTAATTAACTGCAGGGACTTGCGCCTGCAGGGAAGAGCGTCCCCACAATCAAAAACCCCTCAAGTGAGGGGGAATCTGACGAAGTCTGCTACATCGGCCGCATCCATCTAAACCTCCGATACACGGTGCCATAAATCAACTTGTCATCTTCGGAGAGGTGGGCGGATAAAACCAAATAGTATCTTCCCCGAATCTCAGGCAAGACGTCCATGTCTTGGCCGCCATTCGGAGGGGAACGGTAGGCTGTGATGTCCTGGTATTTAGATGACATACATGGAGTAGGAAGTAAAATTCCTATACTACAATCGGTTATATTGTGGTCGTCACACAGTTGTTTCTCCACAAAGGATATGGATATAATATCAGACATTCTGGTTTCTAGATCTATGGTTTTAGATCTAGAATTGGGTAGTTTCCCAATCTAGGTACTTTGACAGTATTCTAATAGTATTTTAGAATAGATGACTCCTGGCATGGTGGTGTACCTGCAGGTGATGGAGTCACTCTCTCTAAAGGTGTCGTACAAACTAAAGGGGAGAGGGATGTGCATGATTGGCAGATCACTTGCTTAGGCAATTGAGTCAATCGTGAGATGTCAAGTACCACAACAGATGTTGTTTTTGCACTAGATACGATAAGTTTATATTAATCCAATCCTGAAGAAACATAAGGAAGCAGTTTTAGAACATAAGTGCATGTTCTAGGGATTTGATGACGACAGCCTCCTTCGGAGACGGTTATCATTCCAGGCTTCAAAGGTGACATGGATGACAGAGTGATTGTCAGAGTTATAGTTTTCCCTCTGACGAAGGGGGCGGTATTATGGACAGGTGGTCCAAGAGGATACTGTGGGAGGCATGGTGCTGGACACTGATTAGGTTCAGTTGTCGATATAGTCTAAGAAGTTTGGATTTGGAGTTCATTTATGAACTAGATCCCATCAGATATCCAGACATATTCTAAGACAGGTATTACTCAATTCGGGAAATGGCTTTCTCCGCGAACTTGAGATTAAGAGAGACATAGGAAGAAACATCGGGGCGGATCCACTTATTGAGGTTATTTCTCGAACACAAGAGTTTTACAAACGGGCTTTGTGAAACTGATTAGTAGGGAAGTTGGGTGTTCGGTATCACACGGGCTGTGAGTATGCGACATCGCAATAATTAGCCTTAAGTGCAAGTGGGAGATTGTTGGATATAGTGCCCTCAAAGTCAATTATTGGATCGCGGGTACGTGATTGTAATGATTGAGGAGGACCTATACCGGTAGCACAGTCTTACTCGAGATGATAGTATGCTATCTGGTTTGCCTTTATCAGTCATGTATAGGTTCAGGTGACTGATCACTATTACACGTTGATAGAGCCCTTAGGATCTTGCTTGACTACCAACAGTATGATGGCGATCATATACGTGAGAGTTGGGTAGTCTATAAGCACATCCTTAATAGTGGTCCCTAGTCGTGGGAGTTTCGAGACAGGGCATCGATACTCCGGAGTAGACTAGTGTATACAGTCGAGATCACGACGAGGGGAGGTGGCCGGTCTCACAAGCCACTGGTGTCAGTTGGATCACCTAAGATGTATACAGGTGCTCATTGGGTTATGACTATACCGGACAGGACTCGCCGTAAACCTGCTAGTTGGTATTTGTACCTAGCGTCAGATAGAAATTCCCTGGTGACATGTGTACAAATTAGTTTATCGACCTGAGGTCGTCATTTGTCTCGTGTGAGTTCCCACTGTGCTTTGATTTCTACCCTACCACGGCTCATAGGAGTCGTGCAAACAGGTCTTTTTGGGTACAGTCCCGAGCCACATGGAGGCAAGTGAGCGGATCGGCAGGGGATTCGTCTCTCCCGGTATTGGGGGTGAGATCGCGCTGTGTCTAGGAGAGCCATTACACAAAACCCTCGGCCGAGATAGGAGATTTACTGGTAGGTACTCCAGTAGTATCTCAGGGTGTTCTGGGCTACACTCCGACACGACTTATACCGCTATTGGGGGTCTGACGTTACCAGCCCTCTAGGCTCGATATGCAATACTCATAGACGAACGGACCGGACTGTATGTATGTTGTCACTGTTAGGCTCAGTAGGGTTCCAGGATGAGTTCTCTCATCAGCTTCCCTTAAGGTCGGTACATGGGCAGCCGTTATGCACTGCCAGTGCCGCTGACGTGCTTGTGGTTAAACCCACTGCCAGGGTACTGATGAGTCATTAGAGTCCCCCATAGATAGTTTCCCAAGTTCGAGCGAAACGTTGTAGAGGCCGTATGGTTTTATGGCAGGGTTCGGAAAATGCACGTGCGTTTACGCACGTGTCATATTTCGGACAGATAATACTGGTGGGCTTTGGTTTAAGCCGGATCCATGTATTATACTGTGTAGATATAATATCTTTGTCTCAGTTGCATTTGTATTCGGTCGTAATACAAATGCGGGTATGTTTATACTGTTACGGGGCTATTCTGAAATTCGTTTCGGGATCGCTTTTGGAAGTTGCCAGTTTTCTATCACCCGTCTTAAACATTCGGTTTAATACGGATTTATCTTTTCTTGAGGGTGAGTCATGAGTGTGGAAGCTTCTAGATTGGTGACTAGGATTAGTGATTCATTCTTTGCATTAAATGATTGATGACTAGGTTAAGTGAGACATTCTTTTCCTTTAATGCTTTTTGTTCTTGTTAAGATATTTGATTAAGATCTTTTCCTTTATAGTCACGACCTTGCTCCTACCCTCACCTCCCTCCTCCTATATTATGATCGGCCCCTCTTTGAGAAAATATATGGTTTTTGTTGGAAAAAAAGATTATGGATTTGGTTCATGAAAATTTGCTGGCTCATTTCTCATTTCATTCCGTTCAAAAGAAAACTTCATTAACCGTTCATCCATGGTTTTGGATGAAGCGAGACAAAGTGTTCTACTCGTTCTCTACTTCATCTTGGTCATCTCTTTTAGCAGACTTGATGACCGAGTTGCCTCGGTATTGAGGCGGGAGCCCGTTTAAAGATCCGTAGATGTGGTGCCACCTCGACGAGGAGCCAGGAGATCGGAGCAGCCGCAACGGAGCGTGGGATGATGGTTAAAGAACGAAGGACTCGGATCGTTCGGTATGACCTTTCTACCCATTTTGTAGTTTGTTAGTTTAGCGTTAATGGCAGATCCGGGTTATAGTATGCGATAGCGCCAGTATAAAAGTTTTTGTTCCGCATTTGTCGTCTGAAAGACGGCCGGGGCGTTACCGTAGACTTACATATTTGTGAAAATCAACTTAGCTTAAATAGTTCAAGATATTTTAGTATAACTTGTCTTGTATTGATACTTGATGGTATTTTAATGAAACTTGTCATTCTTTTATTTTCTTGAAAACATGGAATTTTATTATATATTAAAAATATATGGCTTGATAATATTTATATAATTATTAAAAATTAATTTTATTTATTAAGTAGAAAATCACGTTTTTCTTAAAAATCGTATTAAAATTTTTTCGAGATCGTATGCTCCGTGAGGAGGTCTGCATCTCGCTCTACTGGTTCCAAGGATATGCGATAATCCGCACCATCCAATAGCGGGTTCCACAAAATGGATTGTAGAGGCATAATTGCAAAGAGTTTGATAATACAATTCGAAGAAAATGGGTTTTTATAGTTCAAGGTAGTTTGATGAAAAGTTATATTTTGCCACAAAAGTTATGTCTCAAGAGAATCGTGCTATGTCAATATGTGTGTATATGAGAAGTAGGTCATTACCTCGTGAAGTTTTCTAAAGGTATGCTAAGCAAAAGTTTAAAAGATAACGTATATAAACTTCATGGTATTTAAACGTAAAAACTAGGTTAAAGTTATTTTACATGGAGTTTTAGAGTGAAAATTGTTTCTAATTATTAGTTTAATAATTAGCAAGTTTGATGTGATAATATTCATGAAGAACATATAAGAAAAAGTGGTTTTTGTAATGTTTTTAAGAAGGTGTCGGTATTAACTCCACTTCCGACATGTTTTTATGAAAAGAGACTTTTTAAGATGAAAGAGTAGAATAAGAAATGAAACTTACTAGCTAGAAGGAAAGAGGGAAAGTAGAAGAAGATGTGGAAGCTTTCGTGGCATTGTGAGGTCGCCGGAACTTGCGTAGATCCTCGCTGGAAGTCGACCTTTTGCTAACTCCACTTGTACTCTTCTTGGACTTAGAAAATTTTGATAATTTTGACTAGAGATTTCAGAATGAGAAGGGGCTAGGGTATGGGGTTGTATTTATAGGGTGAAATTAGGGTTTTGGAATTGAAAGATTGAATTAAAAAGTATTAAAAATGATATTTAAGATGAATTTTAATTCTCTGTTAAATTGCAGAGAAAACAAACAAAACAAGGGTAATGGGGTAGGCCAAAGGGTGTTGTGTGCAAAGCATGGGCCTCATCCCCTACGAATGGCCTGGCGTCGCCAACCTTAAAGGAAATCTCACCGGCCAAGTGTTGGAGGTGAGGGGTTGGATTCTTTCTACGTGTCCTACTCGCTGTTAAGTCTAATTTGTACATGTGTGATTTTCTATCTTTTCATTTCTTACGTGTATTGTACATGTAAACTTTTGGGATTTCAAAAAGTTTAAAAGAAAAACTCAGAAAAATAATACGTGGCTGATGGGATTCGAACACAGGGGCTATGTCATAGCAGTGCAAGGCTTTACCAATGAGCTACAAGTGTTTTCTTGCTGTTCTTAAACAAGAATAACTTTTAAATTGTGCTCAGGCTTGCAAACTCCATTCTGTACATTAAGAAAGAAAAAAATTGTACAGAAAATTCTGGTTCGTTACATTCTACCCTCCTTATAAAAATTTTGTCGTGGAAATTTATAGAAGAAAGTTGTAACAGATTCAAGAAAAATTTGATTACAGCAGTGGTGAAAAGAACTTCTGATATGGTACTGAAAGTGCATGAAAAATATGTTTGAAACAACAAAAGGATGCAACGGTTTTGGAAGAAGAGGAATTACTAGGACGTACGCTTATACCATCCGCATTCGCCACGGGGCCCCGTCATTACCCGTTAGGTTACTTAACTAACGATAGAGTGGGGGCTGGACTAGCGCGGATGCAAAACATAAGCAACGCCTAAATAGATATCATATATAGATATATTGCAATGATAGCCATTCCAGATTACAGATCAACACATTGGATATACTACGAATCCGCAATTCGTATGAGCCTGTAACGAAAAGTGGATTACACGGTCGTGGTGAATAACCAATACCCTACCCAAGACCCCAAAGTGAAGCAACCTCCCTCAACAACGTGAGTAGGCCACTCGGCACTTCGAGGTACTCGGTAGTTTGTGCACCCCCTCCATGGGTCTATCCTATCCTGACTTATAGCTTTGGCTTCTACGGACGCTAAAGTGAAAGCCAGACGACGGGGTACATTCCTCCTAGCTGGAGGCACATTCCTCTATCCTTGGGGTATGTTGTTTATTGCCTGATGGAACTGACGAGGAGGCTGTGCAGGAGGTCCACAAGAAGGTGGAGCAGGTAGGGTAAGACGAGGTACAGGAGCCTGAATAGATGGCCTCTGCGGAAAGGTGATGTGTGCTGGAACTGGGTTGCGTCTATGAGGACATGTTCCAATGTCGTGTGAGTGGATGCGCCACAAACTAAGCATAGGCGGTTAGTATGCATGCGGTCCTTTACCAGGTTTCCATCCCTCTTGCAGTAGAAGCAAAAATCTGGACTTGGCCGGTTAAATGTTACTTCCGGTCTCGTGGGTGGAAAAGGTAGCCTGGAAGAGGCTCCTCCTGCCATCTGAGTGGCAGGGCGATTCACACCGGCAGTCTGGGGTCTTCCTTTCTTCTTCACCACTGCCTCATAGCGGCGGGCAGCCTTCAGCGCAAGATCACGGGTTGGGAAATCCTCTGTAGCTAGTGCAGCTTGAATCTCCGGGTCCAATCCTTGCTGAAATCTTCTTGCCTGGATCTCAGCAGTCGGGATGAGATTACGACCTTGTGTTAGTAGTGTAGTATGTCATATTAGGAAATTGAATATTGAGATATATCTTACCTGCTAAGCATGGTAAACTCAGTATCGTATTCATCCATAGATATATTCCACATTGAACCTTACTGTAAGTGGATGAACTGTTGTTCCATATCGAAACGGGCAGTCTCGGAAAAGTATTTCGCGTCAAACATGTCGCAAAAAGTCTTCCATTCAATCGGCTGGTTAAGACGGCTTTCTTCATCCTTCCACCATACTCTGGCGTTATCTGTGAGTTGCAGTTTCGCAACTCTCACCCAAGCAATCTCTGGCACTTGTGATGCTGCCAAGTCATCTTCAATGGACTAAGCCCATTCTTCTGCCTCTAGTGGGCTCTCTTTCCCAGAAAAGTGCTTAGGGTGCAATGCCCGGAATTGCTTGACTCTGTGTGCCTCAGCTTCTGGATGGTGCAAGAGGATAGCAGTCTGCTGCTGCAGACCCTCTAAGAGAATCTTTATTGCTTCAAACAATACCATCTGCTCGTTGATAGGAACGGTAACACTAGGTGGTGGTGGTAGAGGAGGTGGAGTGTTTTCATTCATGTTGGTGCTGGTGTTGTTCGGGGAATCCATAACCTTGAGAGAAAAGGAAGGATCGGGATTGATTCAAAAGCTTAGAAATGTTTAGTTGCTTATTCTTATAATTCTTATAACATATTTCTTAGGTTTCCATGCAGAACTGACCTGCATGGGCCGCCAACAAAACCTGTCACGCCCCGCTTTCCAGTGTACGGAGAAGTAGACGTGACGGGCTACGACGTATTTACTCATAAGTAAACATGCTAAGTGTAAATGAGCAATATAAATGAATACACAAGAATAACAAAAGATGTAATAATAACAGCAACTTTCATTAACATTCTTTCTTTACATACAACTGAAAAGAAAAGTACAATGATAGAAAGCGATGCATAAACAATGGCATATGAATTGAAAAGAAAATAAGTACAAGTTAAAGCCTAGAAGTCTGGCTCCTCTGTGAACTGATCCAAATCGTCCTGACTGGGCTCGGCCTCCTGAGAGTCGGGTCCTCCTGACGAACATTCCAAAGAATGAAGAGACAAGAATGCCGTCAGCGAACTAGCACTCGGTAAGTCCCAAAAAATAGAATGGAATAGACAGGTAAAGAGAATGGAACTGGTAAATTATCTGTTTGTTATGCTAACGTAGTTGTTTGTACCTTGGTACAGAATGTATCAGTGTATACGAGAGGAGTCCAACTTGCTCCGAAGACTATGGTAATCGGAAGTACAAGGCCACATCAATAACCACGGGACAACGGCCCATATGTTCATGTAGGTGTCTTTTAGTGACCATCTCGTTCCACTTCTAATACATTCCGTACCAGTCTACCCCGTTAAACCCCATAATGTATATTATATAGATTGTAGTTATCAGACTTGCCGAGACCATGGTATAAGTTGTTCATGTAAACGGTTCAGGATGAATCAAGTAGTCATGTAATGAATTCAAGTCATAGCCATAGTTCGATCAAGTCAAGTCAAGTTTGCATGTTTGGTATTGTTCTGGTATTCAGGTTCAAGTTTGGTATAATGGATTCATGTTGAATTGTATTCATATTTAGATTGGATTCAGATTGATACTTGGACTCAGAATTGAGTCAGACACTTTAAACAGAATTTGGATCATGAATTAGGTTTAGGAGTTATCGGTAACTGCTGCACATGGACGGCAGAATTTGTGTTTTTTTCCAGGACAAGTACCATCGATAACTCCGTTTTAGTTTTTCTCCCTTAAATAGGCAAGCACGCACTTTCTCCGGCTCCCTGAAGCTCAAGAGAATTGGTCCCGCTTAAACCTATATTTACCAGGGTCCTTAATGTAATTTTATATATTTCTCGAGAGGGTTTTAAGAAAAATATTTTATATACTTTCAAAATAAACCTCAAGTAATTAATTATGTTCTTTAGTGTTTCCATGGATGTGAGTTTTAAAGAGTGAGGTATATTAGTGAAAATTAACTTAGCTTAAATAGTTTAAGGTATTTTAGTGTAACTTGTCTTGATACGTGATGGCATTTTAATTAAACTTGTCATTCTTTTATTTTCTAGAAAACATGAAATTTTATTATAAATTAAAAATATATGGCTTGATAATATTTATATAATTATTAAAAATTAATTTTATTTATTAAGTAGAAAATATCATTTTTCTTAAAAATCGTATTAAAATTCTTTCGAGATCGCATGCTCTGTGAGGAGGTCTGCATTTTGCTCTACTAGTCCTGAGGATGTGCGAGCACTATCCAATAGCGAATTCCCCAAAATGGATTGTAGAGGCATAATTGCAAAGAGTTTAATAATACAATTTGATGAAAACGGTTTTTTATAGTTCAAGATAGTTTGATGAAAAATCGTATTTTGCCACAAAAATTATGTCTCAAGAGAATCGTGCTATGTCAATATTTGTGTATGTAAGAGGTAGATCATTACCTCGTGATGTTTTATAAAGGTATGCTAAGCAAAAGTTTATAAGATAACGTATATAAACTTCATGGTATTTAAATGTAAAAACTAGGTTAAAGATATTTTACATGGAGTTATAGAGTGAAAATTATTTCTAAATGTTAGTTTAATGATTAGAAAGTATGATGTGATAATATTCATGAAGAACATATAAGAAAAAGTAGAATTTATAATATTTTAAAGGAGGTGTCGGTATTAACTCCACTTCTGACATGTTTTTATGAAAAGAGACTTTTTAAGATGAAAGAGTAGAATAAGAAATGGGACTTACTAGCTAGAAGGAAAGAAGGAAAGTAGAAGAAGATGTGGAAGCTTTCGTGGCGTCGTGGGGTCGCCGGAACTTGCGTAGATCATCGCCGGAAGTCGACCTCTTGCTAACTCCACTTTTACTCTTCTTGGACTTAGAAAATTTTGACTAAAGATTTCAGAATGAGGAGGGGCTAAGATATGGGGTTGTAATTATAGGGTGAAATTAGGGCTTTGGAATTGAAAGATTGAATTAAAAAGCATTAAAAATGAGATTTAAGATGAATTTTAATTCTCTGTTAAATTATACAGAAAACAAACAGAACATGGGTAATAGGGTAGGCCAAAGGGTGTTGTGTGCAAAGCACGGGCCTCATCCCCTACGGATGGCCCGGCGCCGCCTGCCCTAAAGGCAATTTCGTCGGCCAAGTGTTGGAGGTGAGGGGTTGGATTCTTGCCACGTGTCTTACTTGGCGTTAACTCTAATTTTCACATGTTTGATTTTCTGTCTTTTCATTTCTTATGTGTATTGTACGTGTAAAGTTTTGGGCTTCCAAAAAGTTTAAAAGAAAAATTCAGAAAAATAATATGTGGCTGATGGGCTTCGAACACAGGGGTTAAGTCACAGCAGTGTAAGGCTTTACCAATGAGCTACAAGTGTTTTCTTGCTGTTCTTAAACAAGAATAACTTTTAAATTGTGTTCAGGCTTGCAAACTCCATTCTGTACATTAAGAAGAAAAGTTTTATACAGAAAATTCAGGGTCGTTACAGAATCTCGAGGCCAGAGCCTCAAGATCGATCAGTAGAATAGCTATTAAGGCCGGCACCGACGGCTCGGATGTGGCCAATGAAGCCTGTGCTCTGCACACGTGACTCTTCAGCTACCCTTAACCTCTCTGCACTGTTTGATTTCCCTGCAATCAAACAGAGACATTTCATTTCACAATTATACACAATTTTAATGCTTTTAATCTCCAAAACCCTAATTCTCCACTATAAATACCACCCCACACTTTGGCTCAGCACCATTATGAAAATTCTTACCAAAACTCTTTAAAAAGTTCCTAGTGCAAATGAAGTAAAGTGGAGTTAGCGAGCAAGTTGGTTCCGTCGAAAATCGAAGCCAATTCCGGAGCTCCCGCAATACCACGAAGACAGTCCTCTCTTTTTTAACCTTTATTTGAAGTTTCTAAACCGTAAGTACCTCCCAAACTCCCGTTCTCTTCATTGAATTTCATTTTAATTAAAATCGGTAAAAGTGGAGTTATTACCGATATAATCTTTTCTAAAATCTATAACTCCATTTTCCTTTATCATTTGGTCAAACCAATTTTACCACTTCACTTTTAATCTTAATACTAATGTTTAGAATAAATTTTAACCACGAATCTCATGTGAAGCAACCTTAATTTAACTTTTTCATTAAAATACCCTGAACTTTGTTATTACATCTTTACGACGAAATTGCTTAACAATACCTTAGGATAACATCACGGGGTAACGACCTATCCCATACGTACACTTGGTTTCATAGCACGATACCTAGTTGTATGTGTTTTTGGTTCAAAAATAGTATTAACAATAACATACAATATAATTCTAAAACCGGATTTCTTTTAAAGCAGTATATCATTTCCTTTGCGATTATACATCTAAAACCCTCTTTAGGAGACCTGCTAACGGATGGTGTGGATTATGGCACATTCTTGGGCTAATAGAGCGAGATGCAGAGCTTCTCATGGAGCATTCGATCTCGAAAGGATTTAAATACGTTTTTAAGAAATACGAATTTTCTAAATTAAAAAATATTATTTTTCAAAAAAAAATTATATAAAATTATAAATTCATATTTTCAAAATATAATAAACCTATATTTTTTTTTAAATGAAAATATTAACAAATGTCAATAAAATACTATCAAGATACCAAAAAGGATAAGTTTTTCAATAAAATACCATGAACTTTCAAATGCTAAATATTTATCATTAAAATACCTAAATCCTTAAAATCCATGCTCATGACAACCTTAAATAATACTAATTACTCTCGAGGTTTATTTTTTTAACTATATTAAAAATATTTTCATAAAACCCCCTCGAGATATATAAAACAATATTTAAGGACTTTAGTAAATATAGGTTTAAACGGGATCAATTCTCTTGAGCCCCAGGGAGCCGGAGAAAGTGAGTGCTTGCCTATTTAAGGTAGAAAACTTAACAGAGTTACCAATGGTAATTGTCTTGGAAAAAGACACAAATCCTGTCGTCCATATGCAGAACTTATCGATGACTTCTAAACCTAAGAATTCCAGAGTTTAAATCAGTTTACAAGAGTCTGACTCAGTCTGAGTCCAATTCAAACCTGAATCCAAAATCAAACACGAATACTTGATCATAAACATGAATACTCGAATCCAAACATCAATATCAAGCATGTATACTTGACTTGACTTGACCGAATCATGGTTATAACTTGACTTGACTACTTGAATACTTGATTGCATCCTGAACATGAATACTTGAACATTTTGTATCCATGGTTTCGGCAAGACTTGTAAACAAGATCTATACAATACAATACGCGGAGATAAAGGGGTAGATTAGTACGTAACGTATATCGTGACACGAAAGGTCACTTAAAAGACACCTACATGAATTCACGTGCCGTTGTCCTGTGGGTTATGACAGGGCCTTGTACTACTTGTTACCATAGTCCACGGGGTAAGATGGACTCCTCTCGTATAAATGGATACCTTATTTATCAAGCTACAAACAATCACGTTAGAATAACAATCATATACCTATACAACTTACCAGTTCATTTCACATTACATGTTATATTCTCTTTATTCTTTTGGGACTTGCCGAGCGCTAGTTCGCTGACGACATTCCTTTCTATTTCTTTCTTTGGAATGTTCATCAGGAGGACCGGACTCTCAGGAGCTAGCAAGGAGGACTTGGACCAGGTCACCACTCAGCCTAACTACTAGTTCACTTGCACTTTCATTTTGTATGCCATTGTTTAGGCACTGCTTTACTCATTGTATCTTTTCTTTTCAAACAATTGTATGTAAAATTGAATGTAAATAAATTTGTTATTTATTTTATATCACATGTCATTATTGTTCATTTATATATATTGCTAAATTAGGTTTAACGTATTTATTTCATAGTAAATACGTTGTGGTCTGCCATGTCACCGTTTCCGTCTACTGGGAAGTGGGGCGTGACACTACAGTTTTGATCACAGAACTTACCGAACATCCCAAAAGCCAAACAAGATCAAATCTCAAATCTAGGGAAAATCAAACAATGTTAAAAATCCAAACTCCATGAATTGAGGCCACTTTCCAAACCTGGGACCAAATTTCCTCATATTGGCCGCTATTTAACCGCTATTGGAGGCCAGATTAAGGTGTTGTGGGCCCGGGTTTGGTACACATCATTTTCATGAAGAAATCTTCACTCTGCATTACTTTATAAAAATTTTGAGTGAATTTTTTTCAAATGTACAAAGGCTTGAAAATCGAAATCAGAAAACGGCTAGTTTCGTGATCCGAAACCGTAACTTTGTACCAATGCAAGCTAGGGTCTATGGCCGGCTCTGATACCACTGTGAAGTGTGTGTGCTCGTGGAACGGTTTTTAGAAAATTTGCGGAAGCGTAAAAGGAAAATTCCAAGCGAAAACAAACAAACCTAACCCTAGAATCAATCATAGACACTACTAGTTTCCAAACAAAATTGAGCTAAACTAGAAAGTACAACCTTTGAAACTTCTTCTCATACTCTAATGATAATACCATGTGCTCCGGCTAAGCTCCGAGGCGATCCAGATCTCGCTTGGTTCCCGATCGGCTCCGTCGAAGATGATCCATGCGAAGACCACCAGTTCTAGCTTCAACTTCAATCAAATTGAAGTTACTCACTCACTCAATCTGCTAGATAGATAGAGTAAAAAATACAGTATATGTATGTTTCTCTCAATCACAGAGCAAAGATCTGTTCAAAATTAGAAATTTGAACTAAGGCAGCGCCTCACGTGCAAAGCACGAGAGCGCTCACGCCAAGAGCGCCAGCGCTAAGAGTCAAAGACTCTGAGGCAGCGCCTCACGTGCAAAGCACGAAAGCGCTCGCGCCAAGAGCGCCAGCGCTAAGAGTCAAATACTCTGAAGCAGCGCCTCACGTGCAAAGCACGAGAGCGCCAACGCTAGAACTAAATGTTCTCCACCATTGGATCAAAGATCCAACGAAGATAATGAATCATCAAATTACAGAATCAAATTCTGCTGAGGAAATTATCCTCAAATCTTTCCAAATAAGAAAGATTGCGCTCTGTAAATCAGAGCACCGTTGGATCAAAGATCCAATGGTGATTAAAACATCACCAAGATACAGAATAAGTTCTTTGGAAAAATATTTTCCCAACCTTGTTAATAACAAGAGGAAAATCTTCTGTAAAATAGAAGCCCTTGGATCAAAGATCCAATGGTGGGGAACATCCCCAAATCAATTAGAGATCTCTCAATGAGAGATTTCCTTAACTGATTCAACAAATCAGCCTCCCCTATATAAAGGTCCCAAGACTTCAAGTCTTGTACAAAGAAACCCCCCTATAAGTTTCAAGCTCTCAGAAAAGAAAAAGAGAAGAGCAAGCTCTAAGAAGAAGACCTTCTTCAAGATAAATAAAAAGAAGAGAGATCATAATATCTCCTCCATATTTTGAGAGTTTAACTCTCACATCAGAAGAACTTAGTTCTTTTTCTAGATCACAGATCTATAAGACAAAGTCTTTCACAAAAACAGAAGAGATCATAGCATCTCCTCATAAAAGAAGAACTTAGTTCTTAGATCCACGAGACAAAGTCTCTTATAAACGAGAACTTAATTCTCAGAGCACAGAATTGATCAGAACTGCCAAAGAAGCGCTTTAGCGCTCCAAGTCTGGCGCTCAGCGCCAAGCGCTCCACATGCTCCTCACATGGGCGTTATTTTATAAGAATCACTTTAGCGCTCCAAGTCTGGCGCTCAGCGCCAAGCGCTTCATGTGATCCTCACGTGGGCACTATTTTATAAGAAGCGTCTTAGCACTCCAAGTCTGGCACTCAGCGCCCAGCGCTCCACGTGCTCCTCACGTGGGCGCTAAGGAATTACAAAGCGCTCTGTAAATAAATCCCCAGCGCCATAAAAAGTGTTCAACACTAAAAAAAGATAAAAAGAAAAAGGGGTGTCAAAACCCAAATCAATGCTCAACATTCTTGAATAAAAAGGGACTGAGCCCAAAAAAATGTTCAACATTTTATTCAAAACTGAGTGGGCTGAGCCCAAGTTGGCCACAAGTCCCTAATTCAGATTAACCGAGCCCATGTACTCATAATCTGTTTAATTGGTCTTAGTTCCAAACCTGACTATAGATCTCCCAACCAACATTGGTTCAAGAGTACATCTCTTCATACCTCTGATACATGTCGTTGTAATTTTTCAACGTCTTCAGAGAGATGGAGGGTCCCAATAACCAATAACTTTTGGTGCATCCCCAAACGATTAAACCAAAACCTTACAGACTAAGATGTCTTTAAACAAGACTATGATGTCTTTAAACCATACATACTACAATGTCTCTATACCTTACGGACTATGAGGTCCTTAAACTCATAGACCGAAACGTCCTTAAACTAATAATGGACCGCAACGTCCTTAAACTAAAACGATAGAGTCCAAATACTCTTTCGTTGAATCTAAATGATCCTAAAACCTTGTTAAGTAGATCTTAGTCTAAAATTAGACTAACGTATCCTTAACAAGTATTTAAGTTGATCTTAATCTCAAATGAGGTTAACGATCCTTAAAACAAACCCAAACCCAAATCTAAGAAAATACGGATTTGGACTAATCCACGCCCTACGGGCGACAGCATAAATTAGTCTCCGTATACAATCCACGGGCAACCAAAAACAAAACAAACACACACGACACGAAGTGAACATCTGGAGAAAGAGAAAGTGGTTACCGCGATGTGGTAGCGTAATTAACTGCAGGGGCTTACGCCTGCAGGGAAGATCATCCCCACAATAAAAAACCCCTCACAATGAGGGGGAATCTGACGAAGTCTGCTACAACGGTCACATCTGTCCAAACCTCCGATACATGGTTCCGTAAATCAACTTGGCATCGTCGGAGAGGTGGACGGATAAAACCAAATAGCATCTGCCCCCAAATTCAAGCAAGACGACCTACGCGTTTTCGTCTCCCGTTTTCGGCGGTAAACAGATTCTGGAACGCCCGGTGGGACCTTTTCCTATTTCCACTCAACACTTCGTGTGCCGTGTTTCGCGAACAAATCGCGGTTTAATATGGTTGCCCCTGGATTCGAGGTACTAAGATTTCGTGTCTTTTTCCCGTGCAGAGAAAAGAAGAGCAATGGCCTCCAGCTGCACTAACTGCAACAACAACTCCCACTCCGTCCTCGCTGGAGGAGTGACTTATAGGCCCCAAGCGGCCTCCATCTTTGCTATGCCAGTGGAACAGGTGACTCAGGCCACCACTGGACTGTTCTTTGGGACCATGATCCCACCGACAAGCTTCAGCGTCCCGATGCCGTCACAGGAAGCTCCAAAGAAGTCGGTCTTCAATCCACTTGAAACTATCGCGGCCCCTCTCAACGGGTCGTCCAAGTACAACGCCTCGATCTTTAACAGATTAGGCTAAAGCTCAAATGAGCCCGTCAAGAAGCCTGCAATACCCAAAGGAGTTATCCCGAAGCGGATAGCCATTCCAGCTCCGGCAAACAAAGTCATCAGAAGGGCTTCTCCTGCTAAGGGGTCGATCTTCGCAAGGCTGGCCGTTCCAACTCCCACTGTGGGTGAAGTCGTTACAAGTGCTTCCCCTACCGGAAAGTCAGTCTTCGACAGGTTGGACGTTCCTTCTCAGCAGACGTCGGTTTTCAATAAGCTTGCACCAACGGCAGCCCTTCACCAGAATAGGGGGCATGATGAAGCCACCCCCGCAACTGAACCAATACCATCTGCAAGACACGCTCGACGTCACCACTGGCGTCGAGTGAGGAAAACTGGGGGTAGCTCTCCATCTAGACTGACTCCGCCAGCTCCGATGGTGGAAATTGACGTTATTGTTCCAACTGGGAACATCTTTGAGCCGCTCAGGAGGGTGCGTAAGAACTCTCCAACTGCCGTGTTGAAAAATTCTCCTCCGCCCACTGAAAATGTTATTAAGGCGAAGCCGGAGCAGCCTCCTCAGCGGCTGTCCTCCAAAATCCACAGGGTCTGGTGAAGAGTCCAAGACTCTGTAATCGACAAAGACTACTCCCGCCGGCAGAAGAAAATGAAGGTTCGACAAGAGGAGAACCATTTCACCGCCGTCGTACCATGGAAAGCGTCGGCTGCAACAGCCCCCTCAACTTCGACCGTCCATAAAAGGAGAAGGCCGGAGAAGATCCCCGTGTCTGTGACAAATCTCAAGGGTACTGAATCCAAACGCCCCAAGCCTGGGGGCATGGTAGTGCACACCGTCTACATGGCTTCCGGAAAAGAGGAAAGCCGTACTTCTACGGGTCATCGACCACTCACACGGTCCGTAATAAAGTCTCAGGAGCAACAACAAAAACTCCAGGAGATGCTGACGAAGATGGCCGCATTCACCGGGCAAAAAGAAAGCACGGAGACATCGTCGGAGCAGCGCCAGGAGCAGGAAACCAATGCCAAATTCCTCCGAAGAATGCTCGAGAAGAAAGACAAAGAGGCCACGGAACAAGCGACTAACATAAAGTAAATGGCGCTTCTGTTTCAAGATATGGTCGGGATGATGATACAGCCAGATCCCCCAGCTGAAGACCCTCCGATTATCCTTGAAGACGACAGAGGGGAAACATCAAACCCTCTTCATGCTTTTTCAGCAGCCAAAGAGGAGACGATCTCGAAGCTTCCCTTGACGACTATATAGCTCAAAAGATATGAGCTCATCAGGCGAACGAAGCGGCTGGCCAAATCGTCAAAACTGGACAACCCTACCCGGGTTGGTACATCAAATAAAGTACCCGCCGGGATATACGATCCCTAAATTCCACGTGTATAATGGGACGGGTAATCCACACCAGCACGTTGCTCAATTCAGAGCCTTGTACGGTAATACTGGGGGTGACGATAAACTTATGCTTCGCCAGTTTGTTGGCAGCTTGTCGGAGACAGCATTCGAATGGTACTCTGAGCTCCCGAATGACTCTGTCAAGACATTTGCCGAAATGGAGCTACTGTTTACACAGAAGTTTGCAAGTGCCAGCGAATATACCCCGATCACGGCATTGATCAATGCCAGAGTGAAGCCGGGAGAAACCTGGGTTCAATACGCCAATCGATGGCGAAACCTATGGTCAAAGTGTGAACAGCGCATAGAGGAAGCTCCAGCCGTGGGCATGTTCGTGGGGACCCTTGACCCTCAGGCAACCATTTCCTAATTCATGATGTTCTTCAAGCCGACCACTTTCCAGGCCCTGATCGACAAGCTGGCCCAAAAGGAACAGATTGGCCATAGACCGTCCTCTTCGAAAACAGATTTTCGGAATGAAAAGGGAAAAGGGAAAGTGACCTTCATCGCCAACGCCATACAAGAACTACATTATTTCGCTAAAATGAGAAAACCCCTCTGTGTGGGACTCTAAAGACTCGATAATACGCCGGCAGTAGGTCGGGATCATATCCGATTGATCTGAAACACTTTCAGATCAATCCCCACCAGGTTAACCTACTAGGACGTTAGCGGTACTAGCTGTACATAACGGTTACCCAGGTATTGAACGAAAAGTCGGTCGACAAGTAAGCTCGTCCGAACCCTGCAAGACCCTATCAGCGACATTCAGCATACAGTCCAGTCTCTTCGTCTAAGACCGTCGCATACCGGGTCTGGGAGGTGGAAACCGTCAGACTCCCAATATACTGGTAAGTCATGCCGACGTCAAGCTTATGTCCATCCGAGAAACTACTGATAACACTTATCAGTAAATCTTGTCTTCCTTGACAAAGGACTTATGGTCATAACCAGCCGTGCACAGTGCGACATCAACTCTATACGGGGAGAGACGAATTCCCTCGACCGCTCGCTGCCTCCATGTGCTTCGGGACTATACCCAACTAAAACCTATTTGCATAACTCTTTAAAACCGTGGTAGGGTAGTAATCTAGGTACAGTAAGAACACACACAAGACACTATAGCGATCTTGGGTCTAAGGACTACCATGTATTCATGTCACCATAAAACTGCTATCCGGCGATTAGTATAATACTATCTAGGAGTTCTCGGCGAGTCCGTCCAGTGTAACTCATCCACTTAGCACCTTTATACAACCATCAGTGTCAAACACCAATGGCTATGAGATCAGCCATCGCCCCATACAGGGTCATGAAATGTATACACTACTCTAAACTGGAGTACCGATGCCCAGTCTCGATACTCCTATGACTAGCAACTTTTAAGGATGTTCTTATAGACTACCCATGCCCCACTAGTATGATCTCTATCATAATACTGGTAGTCAAAAAAAGATCCCAGGGGCTTTATCATCATATAGTAGTGATACGTTATAGCAAGTAAAACATATACCCATGAATGATAAATACAAACCAGATAGCGTACTATCATCTCGAATAAGACTGTTCTTGGTATAGACCCTCCTCGAATTCAGTAATTACATTTCTACAACTACGATAATTGCCTTGAGGGCAACTATATCCAACACATGGCAGCCAGGAGGGCACAATGCTGAAAGACCTGCAGAAAAAAAGTGGACAACATTCGTTACGGACTAAACAATGGAAAAATACTTGAAAAATTATGGAGAAATCACCAACCTGGATGGCCTCCTGGGCTATCGCAGCGACCTGGGCTTTCATAGTGCCCCGAGGTATTTTGGCCCCCGCCGCTTTCTCTAAATCCATCAGTAGGCTGTCGGCCATGGATAACCCTGACAGCACCTCGAGGCTCAAGTCGCCCTCCTGTATACGTATCCCGGCCGGAGACGGCCGGAAAATCACCTTCTTGAGCGTCTTGGTCGGAGACTTGGTGGAAGAAGGCGCCTTTGGCCTCACCCGAGGAACCTGTTCTCAGGCTTGTTTCTGCCTGCCACTCCTGCGCTCCTCGGGGACAGGCGGAGGGGCGACAGTCTTTGCTGAAGGCCCCTGGCGGAGCGTCCCACTCGGCACGGGCTTGGATGAGCCACCGTCCTTCCTGCCTTATACCTTGGTGGCCAAGGCGGCCATTATCTTCGACCGGTCCATGGGCTCTGCAGGGAGAAACAAAAAAGGGTTAGCAACAAAAGCAGTAAAATATACCAACTCTAAATTGATCGGTTGCGATCTACCTTACCTACGAAGCGTGCGGGATTGAGTCCCGCCTACCTCAGGGCCTACTTGGAAAGCAAGGCGTCGGCGCGCTGGATCGGCTCCTACCGGGATACGATCCCTGCCTCCGGGGCATTCGACAGCTTGGCCTTAGGGCAATCTACCCTATGCCACTCGGGAGGTACCAGCCACTCCTCTCCTGTCGGAAGACCGAAAAAGATGAACTTCTCTTTCCACTCATAGCTAGAAGAAGGGACGACCACAACTCCTGACCAGACCGTCTTACCCATGAGCTTCTTAAAAGAAAAATATACCCAACTCAGCTCATCCTTACGGGTACCCGGATGATTCGTATATCAGAGAAAGGATAAAAGAAGCCCGAGATTAAAGGGGATTCAATCGATTTTATACTGGACCAGGAATCCGAGGAGAATCCTCTACGAATTTTGTGCTAGCTGGCCCGGAGTGAGTTGAAAACAGTGAACGACTGCACAAATCTCGGGCATAAAATGCTGACGTATCCCTGCTCGGAACGCTTCCAAGTACAAGGCAATCTCATTGCCATATACCTGGTCATTCCATTCACCCTCCCTTTCCAGACGGAGTGTGTAGCCAGAAGGAATGTGGAAACGAGTCCGTATGTCGGAAAGCTCATCCAGCCTGTTCAGCGCTGAGGAAGCGTCATGAGTGTTCTTGATACGCACTTTAGGGGCCTTCTTGGCCCCTCGACGACGGGGAACAACGGAATCTCCACCCCTTGGGGGCAAACCCGACACAGAGAAAGAAAAACTTACTCAGCTATCATAAGCTAAAGAATACCCATTAGATTATGCTTCAGAGGTCAAAAGCTTATCGCCAGACTCTACCCTAACTACATCTACTAGAGCATCAGAGAAAGACATCTGACCTGATTCTAATAAAGGGGAGCTGAAGAAAGGTTTGAACTATAGATCCAACCTAAGTGCAGGAGCGTTGAGCAATCCACTGACGATAGAAGACAAGCAAAGCAAAGGTATTTCTGGGGGACAACCTGCCCCTATTTATACACTCAGCAAAGACCATCTAACGGCATAGATCCGCTCTCGCTAAAGCGAAGCGCCACACCCAACGATTCAGATGGCGCCACACGGTAGCCAACCATTAGACGTTTCCCCCTCATGCGGATCCGGTCGGCTGAAGCAACGTCTCGTAATCTGCCATATGATTGCGGCCACATGGCATGAAATCGACGGTCGTTATGCCGCCACGATGGCTTGAACAAACGAAGTGACGTCTCCATGATGGCGCCGTCTTCTCAGCGATCCGTTGACGTCATCGAGGACACGCGCGGAAATTAAGGTGCACGGTGAAGGCCATGTAGACCCGGAAGTCGGGGAGACACAAACCCCTAACGCCATGCCGTTCCCAAACGTTCCACCAAGTAAATTCCTCGGCAAAAGGCTGGAGGGAGAAGACCAAGTGATCCACCCATGACCCGACCCATAAAATAGGCCAGGACGAGTGTGGGGGGCTAATGATGATACTCATAAGTGGGGATTCCTCATATCATGACACGTAGTAGATGACGTGTCATCCACGTAAGCCTACTAGATTCCTGAGGGCTATGGAGATGGAATAGGTATGATGCAATGGGGACATTCCTCGGTGCCTCGCCTCCGTGGTAACACCCAACCTTTTAGGGGCCTCCCCTAAGTACGTTCCCTCTTCGCCTGACCACCATCCAATTGCTCGTCTTGGAGTAATTATAGAGTTGAGCTTTCTCAGCTTCCTTACTCATCTCCAAGCTATCCTATAACTGAGATTCCTTAGCGCCCTTATTTGGTCGGAAGCATGGAGCACGAGCGTCCTCATAATGGCTCCGTGTATCTCGTCACGACGTGATCTCCACCGCACCACGTCCCGCATCCTATGCCAGCGTATCTTTCCATCAATGAGCGCATCTCGCCATTAATGCGGACGTTATGCTTGGGCGGAACTGACGGTGAGAATCTCGCAACAGCTCGCTCCGATGAGACCCCTATATAAACCCCTCCTCCAAACGATTCAGGTAACTCGAATTCATTCCAATATGCCGCTACTCTGCCCAATTATTCCTCGGCACTTACTTGATCGTCGGAGGGTCATACGGTGGTTTCCCACTCCGGGACTTCTTTTGCAGGTAGCTCGGCGTCAACAATAACCAACAAACCCATTGAGATCCATACGCTCAATCTCCCTACCACAAATCTCAACCGTTCTGCTCTGCTGGTCACAAGATCGACGGAGGACAATATCTGAGAGAGATTTCGACCACCATCAGTACTCTTGTGTGATCTATTGAGATTACAATTGCCGAATGAGTATATGCTTGATATGTTCCATGTTTATATACAAGTTGTTCAATTCAATTTAAGATTAAGATGATTTGTTCTCTTTGACTTACTTTTATAGATTACCAAAATGCTTAAACATTTGTAATCTCCATAAAACTATCATACTAACAACTTGATGTCAGCTCTCATGTTGTCATGTTATCGCCACATCAACATGATAACCGAAACTGCCACATTATCCTAATATTGCAAGAAAAGCAAAATTGCATTCTTCTCTGTCCTTTTAACTCCAAACCTAACCCTAACCCTAAATCTTCAACTGCTAACCTCCGCAACCAGGCCACCGGCTAGCCCAACCGCCATATTCATGCCTCTCCTCTTTAAAATCATCTTCAACTACGCCAGTCCCGAACCTAGCCTCGCATCCGCCTAGCCCAATAATACTCGCCTCTGTCGCCGTCCTAGACTCGCCGCCGTTACCACCTCCCCATCGTCGTCTCGTTGCTGTCTCACTTCCGACTATGTTAACATAAAAGTCCCACATTGGTTAATTGAAGAGAGTTGCATTGGTATAACATATAAATGGCATTTCACGGGTAAACTTTAAGTCTTTTGGACGAAAACTCATTATATTGAAAGTTCGTAATTCCGTGTACTTTCATTAAAACCCGACACTCCAACTTCTTTAAATTTAATAGCCTAGCCTTAGGTTCACCTCCATCATCATCTTAGCCTTCCATATCCTCACCAGCTACATTTTCTTGTTTATCATCATCTTCTCTCTTCCATCATGTTCTTCGTCACCTCTTCCGTGGTATTCCTGTCTCATCTCGGCGTCCAACCATCCTTGTTCATCGCCGTCCTGTGACCGCTTATCAGCGCCATGGCCATGAATCATAAAGTAATAATTAAAAATTATTTAGCAATAAAGTAGTAAATGTAAATAATTGTAATTATTTAAATAACAGAAATGTCATTTAATATGCAAAATTTACCCTTTTAACTGTAGATCGATGTACACCATAAGTCCTTGTAGGATTATGAAGAATGCAAACATTTTAATAGATTTCTCTCAAATCGGATATGCCATGTGCGGCTTTCATTTTGGAGTTTAGAAAACTCCGGTTACACAAACTCCATAGTTAAGATAACCATAGTTTACTATACTCCAATCCGATTATAGTTTTCTAAACTCCAAAAAAATGAGAAGAAAACACTCATTTTGGATTTAGCAATGAACTATAGCTCAGTTGGTATGACACTTCCCCACTTGGGGAGAGTGTGGGGTTCCCCAGGAACCCTAATAGGGAAAGTGACCACAACTTAACGTTTTCGGAGCAAATTCGTAGGTTTTTTGGATGCGTGTGTGTTGTGTGCTTGTATGTGATGTGTTCGCGGATGTGTTGTGTGTTGTATGCATAGGTCAGGATTTATAGGCCTGTGCCACAAAAAATAAAATAAAAACTTTAAGATAACTCCATTGCCAAATACCTGATCAACTAAAATTTAAAATGAAGACAGGTTCATACAAACTAGAGTTTGCATCCTAATCCATCTCCATATGAAAATAAACTCCTTTTATTCTGACTCTATATCCAAACAGGCCCTTATACTTTTTGGTAGTGTACTAAAACAAGCCTTTTTTTTATTTCCTTTTATTTCTCAAAATGTAAAGTTACGTCAAATATAATATTTTATATTTATAAGAATGAGAATATAAGTAAATTTATAAATAATAAAGGTTTATATGTAAAATGTGCATTCCATATAATTGAGAATGAGTATAGATGTAAATTTGTAAATATTGAGAGTTTATGTGTAAATTTACATTGCAAGGTATCATTTTCTCTTGTCCTCTTTCTTAATGAGATGGAGGCCCCAAGAGAAGAGGATGATGAAGTGGAGGCCTTAGGAGAAGATTTTTCTACATTTTGTTTGAACTTTGGAGAAAGGAAAGAGTGTCCAAGGTATTTGCATTATAGAGAAAGATGATGTTGTGCCATCTTTCACATCCTTAATTTAAGAGGATTCGGGACAGGTAAGGTACCCTACATGTCCTCCCCCTCCCTCCAAGCAGTGTCCACACCCATGGGCATGTGGGGCCTAACGGCTTATTTTATTTGCATTATGGTCCCTGGGGTCTCATGTACCCATGGGTCTAGACGTTGTTGGGAGGAGGCTGCACGGACATTGCAGGACCCTTATAGCCTTAGATTAAAAGATATTATAACGCAATAAACCCTCCAGCAATATATCATCTTTAAGTAGCCCATACCAATAAATGGCCTGGTCCATATGACCCGCGGATACACAACTGGACACGAAACACAATTCAGCATCATTAACCTTACAAAACTTCCTAAAAGGTGCTCTAATCTTTATCTCTCCCCTGTCCGCATGCGTCCGATACAGAACACCGAATAATTTCTAACACTAAAATACATTATTCAAACAGCTCAAAAAGGAGGTAATGGATTCGATTCAAATGAAAAAGAAGGTGAAAAGTAAAGGAATTAATACACAACATGTTGTGCTGGGCACATAGCCCAGTGGTAGACAATAAGAGTTTTTGGGAGGAGACCTGTGATCGAATCCGAATTCTTCTATTTAGTGCTTCAAAAAGGGGCACATAAAACATGTGGGCTTTCGTTGCCATAAAAAAAGATATGCATGTTACATCCAAGCTGTCAGAATAAAAAAATGGGTGCAATTTGTAAAGCCTTCAACATTAAGATTTCCACCAGATAAGCATAACGCGGTTTATTTAGTAACGTAATTAAAACCACGTGCTGTTAATCACGTGACCTATAGTCTATAAATTTGGAAGCAAGTCTCTTTCTCAAATTTATCTTCTTCAAAACTAATCAAAATCATGGCTGATGAAGGAACTGCAAATTGCATAGACATCCTCTTGGCTGTTCTTCTCCCTCCTCTTGGGGTTTTCCTCAAGTTTGCATGCAAGGTGATTTTATTTTATTATTATTTTATCAGAGTGTTGGATTTGAATCCATATGGCTCAGATGATATCTATCTATGTACTTCAAATTTGGGTTGTCAAGATTGCTGCAGTCACATTGACGGCTGGATTTGAAACTGGATGGTTCTGAAATCATATAAACTATGATATTTTGTATGCAGGCTGAGTTTTGGATTTGTTTGGTTCTTACGCTATTTGGGTATCTGCCCGGAATCATCTATGCTGTTTATGCCATCACCAAGTAAACTGAAGGTGCAAAATGTTTCTAATTTTTATTTTACTTAGGAAAATAAATAAATAATTTTTATGAGGAAGGAAACTGATAATTTAATTGTTTGTTGTTTCAGGGAATGGGAGCGTAATGGAGTGATCAGTACCTTTTTTAATAATTTATTTTGATTTGTATTTTCATATTAATTTCTCTTTCATTAGATTGTGGGTTGTAATGCAACTTTTTATTAATTTGGTATTATTATTATTATTATTATTGTCATTTTCAGCTATGTAATTTAACGTTGTTTGGTTACATATAAATTAATCAATTGTTTCCTTGCATTAATATATAGAACTTTCCAAAATTCAAGACAAAAACTTTATTTTAAATTGGCTTTATTTATTTAGGAGAAGGGGTGGCCCCGAATGGAGTCAACGGGCTCAAAAACTTGGATTATAAAATCGCTTCATGTCTGCTCGATCTATTCGATTTTTCTTTAAGTTCTTCAGGGGCGTTTGGTTGCAGGATTATGAAATTTGGATTCCAAAATAGTACGGTTGAAAATTTTTAGATTTAGTAATATGTTGTTTAGTTGGTATTGCATTCTTAGTATTAGATTTATAGATTCTTGTAATTCTTGTTTGGTAGGTAAAAAGAATGTGAGATTTGAATTTGAAGATTTTAGAGAGAGAGGTAGAGAGAGTTAATTTTTTAATATATAAAGTACGGTGAGCCCCACTTAAAATACTGGAAAATCCAGCTGAATCTTTTTAATTTTGAAGGATTCATGTGTTCTCATTTTTGAGTGCCCCCTCCTGCCCTCCTCCTGCGCAAAAGACAAGCAAATCCAAAAAACCAAAATACTACAACCAAACACCAATTTTGTTAATTCTATGGATTTTGCAGGATTCCACAATCCAAATACTGCAAATCCATTGCAAAACTTGCAACCAAACATGTCCTTAAAAAATCGGATTAAAATTATGCACTCTACTCGCAAAAAGGTAATGCTATGAAAGTGTTTTGTATTCAACAGCAGAGAATGGCCAAACGTCTAAACAATATTACTTCAGAAGTCTGAAGAAGAGATTTTCATAAATCCAGAAAGTATTGAGAAGTCTGACGAAGAAGTGTTCAGAAGAACAGAGCTTGGAAAGACGTCTGAGCACTTGTGCTTCGGACGTTTGTCGACGATTTTGGCGTATTATAGAAATATTCGTTTGAAAAGATTTATTTGAAGGTTTATTTGAAAAGATATTTGAAAATTTGTTTTGAAGATTTGATGAGATCCTATTCTTTTGAAAATTTGTTTTGAAATAAATCGCCGTAAAAAAGGTAATGTTATGAAAGTTTATTTGAAGGATCTTATCAAATCTTCAAATATCTCTTCATAAGTATTCAAATAAATTTTCAAACGAATCTTTTCAAATGAATTTTTCCATAACACGCCAAAATCGTCGACAGACGTCTGAAGCACAAGTGCTCAGACGTCTGTCCATGCCCTACTCTTCTGAACACTTCTTCTTCAGACATCTGAACACGCTCTAGATTTCTGAAAATATCTTCTTCAGACGTCTAAAACACTATGGCTCAGATATCTGACCGCTCTCTGATGTTGAATACAAACCACTTTCATAACAATCTCCATCTTAACTTGTATTCAACAAGCCATCTTCTATCTGTTGGATATGTATGTCCTAAAAACCATTATTATATATTACAGGATTGTATATTATATTTGGATGTTTGGGATATATATATACAAGACAGTCTTGCTCGATATGATAGTATGCTATCTAGTTTGTTTTTATCTTAACATATGTATATGTTTATTATTACGTATCGCTAATACATGTTGATAAAGCCTATAAGATTTTTACTTGACTATCAGTATTGTGATGGCGATCATACTCGTGGGGGCTGGATAGTCTATAAGCACATCCTTAAACATCCCTAGTCATAGGAGTATCGAGAATGGGCGTCGATATTTCAGTGTAGACTCGTGTATACGTTTCTTATTCCCGAAAGGGGAGATGGCTGGTTCCACAGCCATTGGTGTATGGCACCAAAGATTGTATACGTGTGCTTATTAGGTTATGAATTACACTGGACGGACTCGTCGGGAAATGCTATATGGTATTATACCTATCGTCAGATAGCAGTTCTTTGGTGATGTGAGTACGAGTAGTCTGTTGACTTGATATCGTCATTTGTCTTGAATGCGTTCTTACTTTACTTTGATTACTACTCTACCACGGTTTTAAAGAGTCATGCAAACAAGTAGTAGTTGGGTGCAGTCCTGAAACACTTGGAGGAAGTGAGTGATAGAAGGGATTCGTCTCTCTAGATATTGGGAGTCGATATCGTGCAGTGTACGGTTGACCATCACCAAGTGTAGGGTTTCGGTTCTAGGGTCGTGACATTCACGGACAGCGGCGGAAATAGAAAACAATAATTTTTCAAATATAGAACCAAAATCTAAACAAGATTATCAAATTCTTACAATGAAAAAGGAAAAAAGAACAAGTTTAGTGTGCAACAACCTTTGTAGCGTTTCCGATCGCCATCGAAAGACCCAAGCTAGACATCGTGATCTCCGGAGAGTTTACTATCTGATCGCCTCGCCATAGATGACCCGTGGTGAAGAGTGACCACCCGAAACTCCATCTTCACTTATCAAGTGAAGAAACCCACACATTGAACTAGCTAAATTAATATGTAAAGGGATGTGATCATGAAAAACACTCAATTTTTTAATTCTAATCTCGTATCTATCCTCCACCATTTTTAAAGATCGAAGGATGAAGATGAAGAAGAAGAGCCATGGAAAAAATATGTTAAAGAATTAACATAAAAAGAACAGAGAAGATTAGAAGAGAAGAGAAAAATGAAGAAAATAAAGAAAAGAAGATAGAAGATGTAAGAAGAAGTTCACTCTTCTCTTCATTTCTTTTCTTTTATTTTTATTTCATTTCTGTATGTTTATTCTTAACATGAATCATTTATCTTTTCTTTACACACACTCATACACATATTTATAAAGAGAAGAAAACATGTAAAAAATACATTTCCATATTACGTATTGCATACGCAATAATATATCAGTATCGTATACTAATACATATACATAGAGAGTGTGTATGTATCCAATACACAGTACTAGAAACCATATTAAAATACGGTCATTAAGTCAACACTTGACTTAATATTCTGGCTTTTAAACCGGCTAGTATTTTTCGGACATTCGATTAAATCATACATTTAATCGAACTCTCGCACGTATCCTATATGCACGTCACATCAACATTTTGCCCAGACAGCCATCTTCGTTGCGGGACTCTAAAGACCTGTCAATACGCTGACAATAGGTTATATATGATCATATCCTATTGAATCCGAAACCGTTTCGGTTCCAATCCTCTGATGGGGTAACTCACAAGCACGTCATGTAAGTCGATGTCGCGCACCCCGCGTGTTCGCGGGGAGGCGGAAAACGTAAAAAAATGATTTTTACGGGTGTCGCAACACCGACTTGAACTCCAGGATCGATGCTAAACCCTAGCTAACAAACTAGTATGAGGTAAACTACTCGGATAGAAGTGTTATACCTCACAGATTCATGTCCTTCAGGTCTTCTTATCGCTCTCCTCCTCCTCGTCATAATGTCCAAGGATAGTAACAGATCGACGCATCCTCGTCGGCTACCTTGAGTTAAAGATGATCCACCCGAAAGTCTATAGTCCGAGCTTCTACCTCAAATCCAAGATAACTAGGGCACCTAGTTCACTAAACTAGATGGCCTAGATAATGTAGAGAGTGTAGATGGATTGATATGTCTCTAATTGCCATAGGTTTCTCAACACATGAGACATGAAGGGCTAGAATAATATGAAGCATACAAAAATTAAGCAAGAAAATATCTCATACAAATATCTAGAATGTTTCATTAATTCATAAGGTGAGGCATGCCATGAGTCACCCCCATGAGTCATGTATTGAGCTATGCTTCAATCAATGCAAACCTCCACCTCATTCCTCCACCTCATAATCTTTTAATCAAAAGATTAAAACCCCTAATGAGGTGTTTTATTCTAGAAACAAATGTCACGATCCGAAAGGTACGGAACATGATCGGCACTTAAATTAAGAAACGTCTCGAGATGTACGTAATCTAAGTAAGCCAAAACCCAGAAATCAAAACCAAAGAAGCAGTAGAGTGAAGAAAAAACCAACTTAAAACAAGTAGTTTTAATAGCATAAACCGAATTATGCGTTTTAAAAACATCAAGTATTTTCTGAAAATTTCGGCAGAGTCTCCTTTGTAAATACTGGCCCCCAAACGGGATACAACATGAATAGTATACGAAATCAATAAAAAGGCATCCCCAACCGGGAGCTAGCTCTTCGTCAATCGACGGTCACAACCACACAAGCAATATAATATACAACGCCAAGGGCGAGGATCAAAACTCAAAAGGAAGCTCAAAACAGTAAGAAATGCATAGAAATACAACGCGCGACTCTAAGGTCGAAAGAATAAACATCACTGGTCTCTATCTCTGAAATAAATACATGTTTGGTTGATGGAACTTCTAGATACAACAGAATAATAGTATACAAGGTATAATGATGGGTACGATACAAGTAAACCCACCTACTAACAAGTCACCCGAAAAAGAAGCAGTGCCAGCAAAACCGTAATGAACCCTGTACGGCAAAACCTGCAAGAAACTGTGGCACGATGGGGGTGAGTTCCCAACTCGTGAGTAGAAAATATCTACGAACAGAAATCGCATGAACAATGCAATCTTAAGTCATACGATCATAATATATCATCAAATATATAATCTGCAGCCTATAACAATGGCTAGGGTATACCTCTAAACAACGGTAATACCAAGTGCTCGTGTCAGTGCCTCAGGTAGCAATATATCATATGGATGAGGTATGAATGCATGAAAACAGAATACATGTAAATGAAGAAACTGCTTTCATAATTTAGTGAGATTTCTATATTTTCGAAACGAGGTATCATAAATGAAATCAGCATAAACAGTGTCTGGCATCGACACAAAACATGAAACCCAATATCTCAATATCTCAGGCTCCGGCTATCCGGACTGGCCTGGATCATCAATCTCAGTACCTCGATGTCTCAAAATCTCAATGTCTCAATCTCACTATCTAGGGCGCCGTCAGTCCGGACCGGCCCCTACCATCAATCTCAAGATCACGACAGTATCCTCCAGATATCCGACGCGTTGGGTAAAATCACCGGTAGGTAGTCCTCCCCTGCCAGGCTCATCGTCTACTACTCGAACTTCTTGCCCCGGGATACCTTACCGGGCCCACCATGTACCCGAAACGGTTCATCCAACTCCTCGAATCGGGTCTCAAAATCCATCAGCAAACTCATGGTGGACGACTCATACATCATAGGAAAACCACACTTTTCATTTAAAAAGAGAGAGAAAAGAAGTTTATAAATGTTTTTGCGGTTTCCCCCAAATCCAGGAAATCTCATGAAAATCTGAATCCAAATCCTTAATAGCATGTAAACAGGGAATATAGGCATAAAAATTCACGAATGCGGTATAACAGTGAATAATAACATGCATGAAGTAGCAAGTAATAACTATAATGTCTAAACTAGCATATAAGGCAAGTACACTAATATTATGTCTAAATTATTAGCTAACAAACTATGTTAATGAAATAGTATTTTCTAAAGTATTCGTGACATGGCAATTACCGATGAAGATGTGTGAGAGCTGGCAAGTAAGTGTACGTGGTACATACGCGTCATCGGTAATGGTGCTGGTTTCCTAGCAGCATGATATCAATAACGGTATATGAATCACAAAATAAGTATGTGATGCGGAGCGAACAGCAATAATGTGCGGGAGCTGAATACTAAACACAATGATAACTAATCTGCATTTAATAAAATATGAGTTCCACAGTGGTGCCATTTGAAATAACACGAATCGTGGGGTTTTGAAAATAAGGGTTACGGTGTTTTTAAGAAAAGATACATTCTTTGAAATATCCATAGAATCCCTTGATCTGTCTTTTAAAATATCCACGATTTGTTAGTTTTTGAAATTGGTAGGAATTGAATCTAGTCTAACAACCACACTAAACTATAGGGCTGAGCTAACAGGCTAACTGAAGGTAAGGAAACCGCTTAACATCTGAGTCGATACATATTTATATATATATATATATATATATATATATATATATTAGTCGGTGATTCCGCCTCAATAGTATCACACCCGATACAATATCTATAATTAGACATCCCAAGTCAAGAGTGCGGATCAATCATCAATATATAGCTCGTACGTAAATCTGTCGTACGACATCCCAAATCTGGGTACGGGTCAAATATCTCATTCATCACATTATTCATCTGGTACCCTCTTTATCAAAGATCATAATCCGGGGTACTGATCTACATTTAGTACAATACAGATACCAATCTAAGTAAATGCACGTGTGTGAAACACTACGTCAAAGGACCCGCTACAACGTCATGTCGTATCTCAAATACGAACCCTTCCATATCACCGATCTCACGGCCTCAAATCAAATCTCATCGACTCATCTGAAATCCCAAATACTATCCTCAAATCCAGTATATGAACACATAGTCCCATACCCATGTGAATACATATACACATATCCCCATATACGCACATGTAAAAGAATGAATGTAAGCAAGTGTATGTGCGTGTGTGGGTGCAACAACTACTCTAGGGTTTCGCGAGTAACACTACAATCCATGAACACATAACCATATCCTGAATATCATCCACGTATCATAAACCACACACACACACACACACACACACACACACACACACATATCCATTATATAAGCTATATTACGAACTGCGGGGGTGCTATACGCCATCCACCCGACTTCTTCCCGTAGATATAAATCTACTCACCTGGTCCTCGCTCGCCGGTGCCGACGTCGCCACACGCTTGCTTGTCGTCTCGAAGTCCACATGGGGGTACCTACATGTCACAACGTATCGTGTCACATAAACACCCAATTCGAAATCGAAACGGCATACGAAAACCAAATCGGCACGCGTATCACGCATAGGTCAAAACCTATCGCCTACGCATGCAAGAATAGCCAAACCAACCCTCGATGTCGATGTACAAACGTCAAACCATCGAGAGAAAGCCAAACACACCCATTTACACATTCACAAACACTAATTATAATATGAAATAGGTTGCAATTCACAAAAACCTCAAACTCACTTTAAAAACTATTTTTCCGAAAATCTAGCAAGCAAAATTGACCGTTTTAGTACAAAACTTGATATTTAAACAAATGTAGCGTCCACAATATCCACTAAATATTATAAATAAGTCATACAACCCTAATTAGATTTTTAATCTCATCAATTTCATTAAACCCAAAAACTTAGTTTACAAATAGCTTAATTAGCAAAATTTTGAAATAACAATTTGCAACTAGCTACAAGGTTTGGTTTTTAGCATTCCATTAACATGTTAAACTCCTCATGAAAACAACAATCATATGATAAAACCCTCACAATAGTTTTATCTCACATAAAAAAAATATTTTACAAAACCTAGTTTGCACTAGAAATCGAAATTTGCGCAAATATCGCGGATTTGCGACAAAATGGTCACAACATTGCACAATCACCCAATCCACACTACTAGCTAGCTACAACACTCAAATTAACCCATATGAAATGATTCAATTTCAATTTCTAACATCAACCCTTCTCTTGATTTTTAATAACTAGCAACAACAAACAATTTCCCACTTTAAATAACTAATTTAGCATATGCAAGTTACAATTTAACCATTAGATTAGAGTTTTACCTCCCAAGTTTGAAACCTTAGGCTCTCAAGCCTCCAAATACACCATCTTTCTCCAAGTTTTGAACCAATTTGGGTGTGAGAAAGGATAGAATTAGGATTTGCTTTGAATTTGTGAAGAAATTGTGGATTTTTTTGATGCGTTTTGAGATGAAATTGAAGCAAAAGAGATGGGAATTTGGGGAAAAAAGATGGGGCTGCTGCAGGTCATTTTCGGCCATGGGAGGAAGTGAGGAGTTGTGAGGGAATGGTGTGAAAAAAACTAAGTCAAAGCCCCTCCCAATTACCATAATACCCCCACCGACATAAATATATAATAAAACCTTTATTTTAACCATTCTTTTCACATGAAAGAAGAAAAAAGGAGGGGGGAAAGTGGGCTGCTGCCAAGGTGGTGGTGGGGCCGGCCATGAGTGGATGAGGATGGGTGAGAGAGAGTACAAGAAAATTCCATGCAAAAAGAACCCCTCAAGTTACCAAATTGCAAGTTTTAGTTTAATTATTTAAATTTTAGTTTTCCCCTTAATTATAACCAATTAGAACTTGAAATAAATTGCTAAAAATTTATATTACTAACTAAAGTTTAGTTGTCAAGGTTCTATAGTGTGTAATTAGCCTATTCAAATTTGTATTTATCGCTAATTTAATGTATTTGTGACGGCTTAAAATAATATTAAAATAATTAATTTCGGAAAAAATTTCAGAAAATTAGAAATTTTATCAGTGGCTCAATAAACACCAAACACTAGTAATTACATAGCTAGAATATATATATTTAATTTTATATTAAAGATATTTACATTTTGATTTTTTTACGGAAAACTCCCCTATTTTACCGATTTTCCGAAATTTCACCGAAACGATTTTCAAAACGTTACAACAAACTTGAGTAAATTACAATAATTCCCCTCATCCATATATACATATCCGTATCAGTATTCCGAAAAATACGAATACAAAGAGACGAAAATAATCTATCAATATAATACTAGGATCCGGCTTAAACCAAAGCCCACTAGTATTATCTGTCCGAATCATCATATGTGCACAATTACACGTACGTGTTCGAACTCTGTCGTAAAACCATACGACCTCTACATTTTTTGCCTGATGCAGGAAAACCCTCTATGTGAGACTCTGAAGACTCAACACTATTGTCATGCCCCGCTTCCCAAAATACGGAATCCGAGGGTTGACAAGGCTAGCCATGCTCCTACGGTCAAGGAAATATCCTACCGTAGTCGCACTTCGGCTTCTAACTTTACTTGGTAATCAGTAATCAATGCACAGGTAATGAGAAATGCAGTCACTAAATCAAAACAAATACAAAAGAACTAACCATATGGAGATCAAGAGAGTATAGCTCTGGGTCACTGATCAAGATGTCCGCGATATCCTCGAAGTACGTCAGGTCCTGGTCCAAGCTAAATCCACTTCTCACTCTGAGCATGCATACTCAGGTCGTCAGAGCGACACGATAGCAATATATATATAGATACAAATGTGAACTCGTGCAATAATAATGAACATGGAACAGTAATCATGGAAGAAAGACGTGAACATGAAGTAGCCAACGCAAGTAGCTAATAGAGCAGGCAAACAGTAAAGCAGTAAACAGTATGGCAGGTATGTTGAATCAGTAAGCAATGCATGTCAATGTCACTAATCCTATCAGTCTCTAAGTCTCACTGTACAGGTCGCTAAGCCTATCGTCAGTCCAAGTGTGAGAGTCAACCACTCGTGAGTATCCCTCACCCAAGGGTAGGACCCAAAGGCAAGAAAACACGGGCCCGAGTCGCTCGCTAATAATCAATAATATCCCCATATATCTCCAGAATCGCTGTACGTGCCGGCATGGGACTCCCGAGATTCTGTTGAACTCACACTCAAACTACCCCACACCCGTGGTCTACATCAAACGCCAACCATAAACTCAAATACTAGTCGATCCATGATAAGTCTACGCGAGAACTGAAGTCAGGGTCTCCATCAAGCATGTCTCGACTGATACCCAAGATGAATGGACAATGTTTGGTGTCTTACCTGTGACACCCATACAAGTGCTTCCATAATCTTCTCATACCAATTATAATCACACTTATACATGTCCCACAGACGTCGACAATGCAATAAATCAATAGGGTCCACTGATTGTGTACAAGTATGTGTCGTTTTCACTTATCCATTCATGCTTAAACACTAACGTACTTGCCACAATCAAATACTAATACCTAACACTGGGTAATGCATATGATCACTAGGTTACCAATGCAATGGCACCCATATAATGTGATGAGAATCCAGTAATTTAGACATGATTAAGATATCGTCAGTCGGTGTCCTACCACTTATATAATTTATCATAAATCATACATGCAAAATTTAGCAAAACAAATAAAAGGGGGTAAACAGTATGTTTAATTATCTATCCCGAAAAATTAGTTTCACATTAATCGGGTTTCAGGATCACTAGATATGGCCATTTCATTTTAAGCGTTCACTGCTGGAAATCCGGTTTCAGAATCGGAAGTCTGTTTCGTAACGCAATTTAATCCCAGTTGGGATCGTATTTAGGTGATTCTATAGTTGAACAATATTTAGGGCTATCAGTTAGGTTTCCACTGCAATTACCGGATCAGTAATATATTATGGATACAGGGAGTTATGGACATGTTACGTTCGATGTGTAAAATCTGCCTCTGCAGAATTCAGCACAACGTATCAACATTAAAAAATGAGTTAAAAATATCAAACAGAGGAATCCAGTGATACCAGTGGAGGAAGAAAGCTAATTTAATTCTCTACGTAATGATATAGGGTTCCGCGCATTCTCACAATGGAACAGGAATATACAGGGGTTTAGGAACAGGGGTTAACTGGGATTTCCGCTCTGGACTGCAGTCCAGAATCGTAATCCTCCGCAATTATCTCTATCATATTTTATTAAAATTTAGTAATCAACAATATAATACAGTAGGTTAAACAGTTAGCTTCGATACGAGCCATCGAACGCTAAATCCGGTTTGTCCACAATTTGTTTTTATAAATTTTACGGTTCAGCATGTCCGCAAGTTTTCAGGTTTTACGATAGAAATCGGGACGTCATTATACGTGAGCAAACGACATTGTATTGGTACCAAAGTCTCAAGGGACATTTGTAAATCCCCGTTCCCCATCTACAAAAATTTTCCTACAGTTCCCGAGTCCCCAAAGAGTATCCCCATTTTTCCCGTATTACTGCCTTGTGTGAAGACTAGTACTTAAGTTCCAACATTTAAATTTTTCCCAAACTTTTAAACCAAAACAAAATAAACTAAACTCACCTTTAATTTAAAACAAAACCCTAATATAAAATAAGCCCAATACTCCCTTTTCCAAACCAATTAAACTTTTAATTTAAACCTTATCCCCTCAGCCCACCCATTCTTTTCTTTAGCCCAAGCCTTATCTCCTCAGCCCACGTTAGAAAAAAAAGGAATTTAATTAATTATTCCCAAACCCCGGCCCAGCCCATGTTCCCAAACCTTACCCAAGCCCGCTACGACCTCTTCTTCTCTCCCCCAACGGCTCTTTTCTTTTCCCGCTCACTTTTTCTTCGATCCACTTCCCTCGCCGATCCTCGCGGCCACGTCGCCGAGCCGTTGCCCCACGACTCGCGCTTTCCCTCGCGACCTCCTCAACCTCAAACCCTCGCCTCCCCTCACTTCTCTTTCCCTCTCCAAATCTCAGAACTCTCTTCCCTCTCTAAAATTTTCCCATGAACCCACTGCCTTCTGCACCTCGCCGCTCACCTCCGACGGCGACGACTGCGACCTTTCCCCCTCCTTCCCTCGTTTCTCCTCCAACAATAAAACCCTTCACTACTCTTCCTCCACCAACCGAGAAGCCCTGCACACCCAACCCCCCTACACACCCGAGCTCCTCTGCACCCATTCTACCACCACCCTACACCCTCACGCCGGAGATCTCCCCATCACGTCGTCGACCTCTACACCCTCTTCTCCTCAGCCTCATCTCCATCACGACAAGCACCCGAGCCCCTACTCTCTCTCTCCCTCCAAAACAGCAACCCACAACACACAACCATCACTTCCCCTACTGCGAGCTCACTGTATTCATCGCCGGAGCGACGCCGCCGACCGTCATCGACCACAACACTTCCCAGGCAAACCACTGAGCACCCCTCAACTTCCAGTGACCGTGCAACGGCTCCGGGCAACTCCGACGTCAAATCCGTATCGTGAGCCAAGGTCGCGCAAATCGATTCACGTCGTTCCTCGCGCGTTCGTGATGCTGCTGCTGCCGTGCATCCCCGAGACGTTTCCAGGAAAGTGTTTTACTTGCTACATGCTAATATAATCGTGTTACAAACTTAAATCGTATAGGTTATAATTTACAGATTTCCGATAGATTATGTGACAGACCTGTTCGATGCGTGATCCCAATGAAAATACTCACCTAATTTGACGGAAATGAATTGTTTCTGTTAGCCCATGTTGTGAAGAATATCTTGTATAAATCTCGCTGGAAAATACGACTATTAGTGACTAAAATGAATACCCCCACATATACCGATAAAACTAGAAATTTCCCGTATCTGAAAATGGTTCAAATCACTGTAAATTATGTACATACTGGAATGATGCGTTCGAGGGATTAAATCGAAGCCGACTCGACGAAATTTAACTCTATGTAAGCTTCTAATGTTTTCTGTACTGTAACTGGGACAATATTTGGATCGGAGTGCGACTTTGTACTGCAGTCCAGAGCGACTCTGATTACTGTTTACTGTCCGAAAATGTGTGTCACTTTGTTTCCTGAATTCGTATGTTATGGAACTCTGCAGTGGATTAAAGATGGATCTGTTAGCTAAACAAAACAAGTAGTTTCATTCCGTTTCATTGCCGTTTGCTATTTAATTTTTAAGAACGTATAACTGTCCAGAACAGATTCAGAAGTGACATACTAATGTTAAACTGTGTATAACTTTCGACGTACAGACGCGATTGAGGATCCGTCTATTGTGTTGAATACCCTATTGTAAACCCTAGATTCTATTCAACTGTAGCATTGCTAAATTCTGAACCCAACTGGGTGCAATTCGTGTCGCGAAACGGACGTTCAGTTCAGAAACTGAATTTCCAGCCGCGAGCACTTAAAATGAAACAGCTGTATCTTGACTACCGGAAACCCGATTGAACTGAAACTAATTTTGATGAATTTCTGACTGAGTGTGCTATTTATCGTATTTGTATCATTTCGTTGAATTCTAAATATACGAATTTATGCAATTTTTGTAAGTTAATGACGTGCACATTGGTTCATAACATACTTAGCTTGTTAATGGCATACATACATATATCATACCCCATTTGCCATATACTTAGTGTTAGTGCGTGTTAGAGTCAGTGGACATTACATTATCGTGCGTGATTGATGTTGGTTTAGGAGTGACGAGTACACCAATGGAAAGTGAATATTCGTGACAGTGATTGATACAGTGAACAGTGATAAAACCGTGCCATTGGTATACTTGTACACGACTAAATCAAGATCATAAATAGTGTAAACCTGGGGATAAAGGGGAAATCGAAGTGGAAAGAGAATCGTAATTAGCGGGACCGTGTTATAGAGGATGATCATTCGAACAACGATATATATATTAGGTAGGATCTAGCGATCCGGCTGACAGGGTTATGTCCTGGGCATGTGGGCCTTTGTCTCGGGTATGTACGAGACTCCTGTTAAACATGATCCTCCTTTCCACTATGCGATTTCAAATATGACCAAGAGACCGATAGGGACACAGATCATATTTTGCATCATATAGTGACATAGTGATTACACGCATTGTACTTTTACTGTTATTACCTCTTTTATCTATTTCATCTTATTATAATAATATTGTTATTGTGTCGCTCTGACGACCTAAGTATGCATGGTCATATCCCGTGGAAAGACCAGCGCAGGAGACGGATCTATCTTTCGAGTTCACGGAGATCTAGTCTGGTATACTTTCTTTCTTTATTGTTTTCCATAAAAGAGATCGTGAAATTGAACTTGGTTGGTAACTGTTCTTGTTATTTGTAAATTGTGAACAATGGATCTTAATGTAATAATTTAGTGATGTAATTCCTTTACTGCTGTGCTTTGTTTACTGATTACCATGTAATGCTAAAAGCCGATGTGTGACTACGGCGGGATTATTCCTTGACCGTAGGAGCATGGCTGGCCTAGTCATCCCTCGTTTTCCGTATTTTGGGAAGAGGGGCATGACAACATTCATCATAACCCGGGCCGTCACATGTTATATGTCGCCGTCAATTTAACAGTTTTCTCTCATTCGGGTTTTGCATCGAGCACGTGGATTATAACGATTCACATGAAATAGTGTATACGGAAATCATTGATAACTTGAATTGTAATATAAAAATTAGCATGAAGCAAGTATCAAACTTGCCTCGTGACGTGTTGACGATGGTACGGCAGCGGCGCGATTGCGACATATGCACGGCACGGCAACAACACAACAGCTAGGTTCGATCTTGGCTCGCGCTTTGGCTCAAGGCAAAAAGGGAAATGCTTGGCTCGGTCTCGGGCTTGGAGTGGTCGACGGTTAGGAGCTCTGGTAATGGTTTAGCAGCGACTCATCATTCCCGATGGGGGCTCAGACGACGTGGGTGTTGGAGTTTAGTTGAGAAACAGCGCTCGGGGTGGGTGCTGGAGTTTGGTTGAGCAACGGTGCTCGGGTTGCAGGGAAATGGGTGAGCTCGGGAAGAGGAAAGGGGGTTGTTGAGGAGCTCAGGATTGTTGAGGTGGGCTCGTCAGAGATGAGTGCAACGGCGATAGGGTGCGCCAGTGAGGGTTTCAGGCGGCGAGAGCTCCGGCAATGAGAGCTCGGGGTGCAGGCGATAGAGAAGAGGGGTGTTGCCCGGTTGCAAGGAGGTGGCGATGTCGCAGAGGTGAGACGAGGAGGGCGGCGGTGTAAGCCCGTCAATGAAGGAGGAGATGGCAACAGCTGGTGGCGGCGTGAGAAGTGGGCATGGGAGCTTGATCGTAGTGAAGAGGCTCGGGTGATGCAGGGTGGTTGGGCTCTTCATGTTCGATGGAGGTAGCCCCGGTAATGAGCTCAAACGGTAGTGTCGGCCGATGTGGCAGGAGCTCGGGAGAGGCGATGGTGATGGGTTTTCTTGGGTTGGTTGCAGGGATGTTGTCGGGGACGTGGGTTCGAAGCAGAGGAGAGGAGGTGGTCGAGGTGAGGTTGAAGAGAGGGGATGGCGACGATGGTGGAGGAGAAGAGGAGGAGCAGGAATGTGAGGGGGAGAGAGAGAGAGAGAACGTGAACAAGGGGGAGAGGGGGAGAGCGAGAGGGAGTGCAGAGATGCAGGCGAGAAGTTCGCGGCGGTTGTGAGAAGGGGGTGTGGCTGGGTCATAGTGAGCGCGACCGTTGAGGTTGTTCGAGGGAAGCGCGCGTCGCAGGGAGTGCGGGCGAGGCGTGGGTGCATGAGAAGCGGTCGTAGGCAGGGAGAACGAGTGGGAAAAGAAGGAAGAGGAAGAAAGAAAAGAAGCGGTTCGGGTCGGGGGAGTCGCGGGTAAGGATGAGGAATTGGGCCGGGAAGGTAGTGGGCTGGGGATTGGGTTTATTAATATATTTATTTATTTTTGTGCAAAGGGAAAATATGGAAGTGAGCTAGGCTTTAGGGAAAATAAAGGAAAAGGAGATGGGCCGGACTATGAGGGAAAATAGGAAAAGTAAAAATGGAAATAGGGTTAGGGTTTGGGTTAAAAATTTGGGAAATAGAAAGGGAATTAGATGTAGGGTTAGGTTTAAGAGGTTTGGGCTGGGCTCGGGGAAAAATGGAAATAGGGAAATAAAAGAAATAAGTAATAGGATTTTAGTTTTTAATTGGGAGTTTAGTAAATTAGTTTAAATAAAATTTATACACATTTTAAATCGGAATAAATCTAGATTAAATTCTGGAAAAATACGGAAAATTTGTAGAAAATTTTGGGGAAACATCTGAAGACTTATTTATTAAAATACGCTAATCATATATAGCGACTGGGTATTACAACTACGCTGGCAGTAGGTTTAATCACAAGCCGTCAGCGGTACTAGCTGCATGTAACGGCTACCCAGGTATCTGTCGATAAGAAAGCCGATGAGCAAACTCATCCGAACTCCTACTGAGCCTATCTGTGACAATCTCCGTATAGTCCAGTCCGTTCGTCTAAGAGTATTGCATATCGGGCCTAAGGGCGGTAAACGTCAAACCCCTAATAGCGCAATAAGTCATGTCGGAGCATAGCCCAAAACACCCTGAGAAACTACTGGAGTACCTACCAGTAAATCTCGCTTGCCCTGGCCAGGGAGTTTGTGTAATGGCTTTCCGAAAACAGCGCGGCATCAACCCTCAATACTGGGAGAGACGAATCCTATCTAACCGCTACCGCCTCCAAGTGCTTCGGGACTGCACCCAACTACTACCTGTTTGCATGACTCCTTTGAGTCGTAGCAGGGTAGTAATCTAAGAATAGTGGGAACACACTCGATGCGAAATAGAAGTGTCAAGTCGACGGACTAAGCTTTACTCATGTCACCTGGAAACTGCCACCCGACGATAGGTATAATACCTACCATCAGCTCCCTACGAGTCCTGTCCAGTGTACTCATAACCCAATGCACACATGCATACTATCTCCAGCACGACGTACTAATGGCTGTGGGACATACCATCTCCCCTGCTAGGATTGTTAGTTATATGTATGCCCTAGAGGCCATTACTGTACATGTGATGTATATTGTAGTGGATGCTTGGACATATATAGGGAGGACTTTCTTGCTCGACAGGATAGTATGCTATCTGGTTGCACTTTATCTTAACATGTACACTTATTGTCTCTCTATTACATGTTGATAAAGCCCTTAGGATGAGTACTTGACCCCCAGGACTATGATGCAGATCATACTAGTAGGGACATGGTAGTCGGTAAGTACATCTTTCAAATGTTCCTAGTCATAGGAGTATCGAGACAGGGCATCGATACACCAGAGTAGACTAGCGTATACGCTTCTCGACCCATGTGATAGGCGATGGATGATCCTACATCCATTGGTGTTTGATATCAGAGAAGGTATACGAGTGCTCAGTGGAGACTGGGTACACTGAACGGACTCGCCGAGAACTCCTAAATGGTATAATACCTATCGTCGGATAGCAGTTCCCCGTTGACACTGGTACAGGTTAGTCTGTAGACCCGAGATCGTCATAGAGTCTTGTGTGATTCCCACTGTGCTTTGATTTCCACCATACCACGTTAAAGAGATCGTGCAAAAAGGTGGTTTTTGGGTACAGTCCCGAGTCGCATGGAGGCAATGAACGATAGGAGGGGTTTCGTCACTCCCGGCATTGGGAGTTGATTTTGCGCTATGTTCGAATGGCCATAACAGGAAATCCCTGGTCAGGGTTGCTGAGATTTACTGTTAAGTATTATCAGTAGTTTCTCGAACCGTTATGGACCTTGCATCGGCATGACTTATCAGGCTATTAGGGTCTGAAGTTTTACCACCTATAGGCTGTGATATGCGACATATCTGACGAAGAGACCGGACTGTACGGTAGTGTTACTGATTGGATTCACAGGAGTATGAGCAGGCTTGCTTTTTGATCTTCTGATCGCTCAATACGCGGGTGGCCGTTACGTTTAGCAGACCGCTTATGGATAATGGGTCCACGTTACCCACCCCGGTTCTTTCAGGGAGACGGAATAGGGAAAACGAAATTTTTTCCCTAACTAGGTAACATGGACCGTTTCATGAAGGATCGTTGCTAAACAAAACTAACATAAAATCTACAAGTTTTAACTACTATGTAGAATGGTTATACCTAGCCTTGAACTCCTTCTCTTCTTGTTGTTCTCTTGAACTCCTTCTCTTCTTGTTGTTCTCCTCCTTACTTGCTCCTTGTAGTAGTTTGTACGGCTCCTCCTCGTCGTCTCCTCTTTGTCGAAGATAGATCCACCCGAGGGTTCGAACTTGAGCTCCTACCTCAACCTAGAGGTAACTAAGGTGCTTGGTTTGCTAAACCTAGAACCCTAGAAAGAGTAGAGAGTGGTCTTGGTGTTTTATCTCAAAGGAAAATGGTTCTCAACTCATGAGAAGAAATTTCCTTGAGCTAGAAGATGAAGGAGAGCAATGGATGAGAGAGAAGATGCAAGTGAGAAAGATACAATTTTCAACCATGCTCTCATAATTTAGAAAAATGATAATAATAATAATTAACAATTTGTGATGGTGAGTTGATGAATGACCATTATCATTTCATTCATTAAATGCTTTTGCAAAGGATAAGAAGCATCTTTGAAAACAAATGATGATGGTCAACAAGTCTACTTTGGTCAACCGGTCAACGAAGTCAACAAGTCAACAAGTCAAGAATTCAACTCAACCATGGCACAAAAATGTTAACTAATATTATTAATCATATTTCCTATTCTCATTAGGGTTTGGAAAAAAACAACAATCAACTGTGCATACACACCCGTACCATAACCCTAATGAGAATCCTCTGCCTCTGTCCCAGTCAACTGTGCATACACATCCGCATCATTGATCCGAGGAACACGAATACAATGAGATAAAACCAACCCCAAAACATATACTAGGATCTGGCTTAAACCAAAGCCCACTAGTAAAAACTGTCCGGTCACCAAACGTGCACAAGTGCGCGGATGTGAACGAACCCCGTCGCAAAACCATACGACCTCTACGCTGTTTTGCCCAAAGGCTAATAACCCTCTGTGTGGGACTCTAAAGACTCAACACTACGCTGGCAGTGGGTTTAACCACAGACTGCAAGCGGCACTAGCTGTGCGTAACGGTCCCCAGGTAGATGCCGATAAGAAGACTGATGAGGTGTACCCATCCGAACTCCTACTGAGCTTGTATGTGACAATCTCTGTACAGTCCGGTCTGTTCGTCTAAGAACATCGCATGGCGGGCCTAAGGGGGCGGTAAACGTCAGTCCCCTACTAGCGGTACAAGTCGTGCCGGAGTGTAGCCCAGAACACCTGAGATAACACTGGAAACCTACCAGTCTATCTCGCTTGCCCTGGCCAGTGACTTTGTGTAATGGCTCTCCTAGACACAGCGCGATATCAACCCCAATACCGGGAGAGACGAATCCTGTCTAACCGTCACTGCCTCCAAGTGCTTCGGGACTGCACCCAACTACTACCTGTTTGCACGACTCAGTAGAGCCATGGTAGGGTGGTAATCTAAGAACAGTGGGAACACACTCGAGGCGGAGTGACAGTGTCAAGTCAACGGACTAAGCTGTACTCATGTCACCTGGGAACTGTTAACTGACGATAGGTATAATACCAACCAACAGTTCCCGACGAGTCATGTCCAGTGTACTCATAACCTAACGAGCACTGTTCCCTGATTTAAAATCAGGAAAGCTTATGGAAAAAGCTTCAGAAGAGGGTCACGTGCTTACACGTGACCAGCAGTCACGTGTTGGCACGTGACACCTAAAAGCATCAGCAAGACAAGTTCAGTTTCCCAACTACATCAAAGAAAAGGGGCTTCAGAAAGGGTCACGTGCTCCCACGTGACCTGGGTCACGTGTTGGCACGTGACATTTAAAAGCAAGCGGCATAGGCACATTGGTTCCCTGATCAAATCAAGGAAAAGGCTTCAGAAGAGGTCACGTGCTCCCACGTGACCAGGGTCACGTGTTGGCACGTGACGCTCAAAACATCAGACTCATTCTCCGGTTAAATCAAGAAAAAGACTCCAGACGAGGGTCACGTGCTCACACGTGACCAGGGGTCACGTGGTGGCACGTGACGGCTAAGCAGCAGAAGAAGGCAGAGTGCAAAAGAAGAAAAGGGCTCGTTACAAAGGGGTCACGTGCCCACACGTGACCAAGGGTCACGTGGCCGCACGTGACCAGCTTTCAAAGCCTATTTGTTAAACAGAATTAAATTCTGAGAAAAGACCTCTCAAGTCTTTCCAAAAGCGACCGATTGAATTAAAGATTTAGAGTGATTAAATATCATCTATCTATGGAAAAATCTCGAATTTGGGAAGATTTCCCTTTTAAATCTAACAGAAATCACAAAGGAGAATCGCTGGATTTGAAATCCAATGGTGAATAAAATTCACCTAATAATCCAAAGGTCCAGAACGAATGATGGATGCAAATCAAATCTCTCAATGAAGATACGTCAAAAAACTAATTGACTCGGCTGCTTCTCTTATAAATAGGAGCCGAGACACAAAAAAAAAGGAAGATACACGCAGAGGGAAGAAAAGGAAGAGAGCCTTGATACTTTGAGGAATCTGGATCTTCTGCAAAAGAAAACCCTAGGTAAGAAAGGGAAGGCTTTTTGAAAGAAAGAGAATTTAATCCTCAACAGAGTTCAACTCTGATGTAAAACAGAAGAACATATTTCTTCTCTCTTAGATGGAGGATCTGTAAAGCGCACATCTCCCCTTGAAGTTGAGAATTTAATTCTCAATGGGTTGAGATCCTGCCATGCAGATCCAAAGCATAGAGAGGGAATGGAAGCACGAGAATTTAATTCTCACAGAACTATAGGAATTTAATTCCTTTAAAATAAAACTAGGGTTTGACCCTGTGTCATGGGAATTTAATTCCTTCAGAATAAAAAGAAACAGGGTTTAACCCTAATTAAGAACTTAGTTCTGTTAAAACAACAAGAACGTAATTCCCTTAATCTTACTCCCCAGAATAATTCTCTAACAGAGAGTGGGAGTTTAATTCCTTAAAGCTTTTATTAGGGTTTAACCCTATTCAGTTCTTCATATATATGAGGAATTTAATTCCTATAGAAAATTCAGGGTTCAACTCTTCAAAAGGAACTAAGAATTTAATTCCTCTGGAATTATTGTCAGGGTTCAACCCTACGAGGAATTCAATTCCTGAAAGGGATTAACAGATCTTCTAAACAACTATAGAAAAGAAGGGTCACGTGTCACCACGTGACCCCCCCAAAAGATCTATGGAAAGCCCTTTGAGGCAGTGCCTCACGTGACCCACGTGACCCTTAACAGAAGCTTTAACATACCTCATTTAAACACCCGTCACGTGATGACACGTGATGCTCCAAAAATGCGATCTCCTCAGAAGAACAAATGAAGGGAGGGCGCTCTCACGTGTTGCCACGTGACCCCTCTTGCCTTAGTGTTTAACACTAAATTGGAACTCCCGAATCCAGTGTTAAAACATTGTTGGGCCTTAGTGTTCAACACTAATCAAAGAACTTTATTTGCAGTGTTCGACACTGATTACCTTAGTGTTTAACACTAATTTGAGATCTCCGTCGCCAGTGTTTAACACTGATCTGTTTTAGTGTTTAATGCTAATTTGAAAGTCTTGTTGCTGGTGTTTAACACCAATTATCTTTTAGTGTTAAACACTAACTTGTCAATTTCATTCCCAGTGTTCAACACTGATTGGTCTGTAGTGTTTAACACTAGGCTTTGGCCCAATTGGCTAAATGGCCAGAGACAAAGTCTCTCCTTCAATGGACCAATAGGAAGCCAATATTCCAGACATGATTGGACTTAGCCCAAGCTGGCCATAAGTCCTCAATTCGTAATTAACTGGGCTAATGGGCTCATAACATAATTAATTGGTCTTGATCCCAAATTGGGCCAAAGACTACTTAATCCACTCCGGTTCCAGGGTACATCTCTTCACTCCTTTGATACTTGGCGTTGTAATCCCTCAACGTCTTCAAAGAGGTGACGGGTCCCGATGACCACATATTGATACGGACTGTGGGGTCCTTAAACCCATGGACTACGACGTCCTTAACCTCGACCGAGATGTCTTAAAACTAACAACGGACTGTGGGGTCCTTAAACCCATGGACTACGACGTCCTTAACCTCGACCGAGATGTCTTAAAACTAACAACGGACTGTGGGGTCCTTAAACCCATGGACTACGACGTCCTTAACCTCGACCGAGATGTCTTAAAACTAACAACGGACTGTGGGGTCATTAAACCCATGGACTACGACGTCCTTAACCTCGACCGAGATGTCTTAAAACTAACAATGGACTGTGGGGTCCTTAAACCCATGGACTACGACGTCCTTAACCTCGACCGAGATGTCTTAAAACTAACAACGGACTGTGGGGTCCTTAAACCCATGGACTACGACGTCTTTAACCTCGACCGAGATGTCTTAAAACTAACAACGGACTGTGGGGTCCTTAAACCCATGGACTACGACGTCCTTAACCTCGACCGAGATGTCTTAAAACTAACAACGGACTGTGGGGTCCTTAAACTCATGGACTACGACGTCCTTAACCTCGACCGAGATGTCTTAAAACTAGCAACGGACTGTGGGGTCCTTAAACCCATGGACTACGACGTCCTTAACCTCGACCGAGATGTCTTAAAACTAGCAACGGACTGTGGGGTCCTTAAACCCATGGACTACGACGTCCTTAACCTCGACCGAGATGTCTTAAAACTAACAATGGACTGTGGGGTCCTTAAACCCATGGACTACGACGTCCTTAACCTGGACCGCAATGTCCTTAAACTAGCGATGGACCACTATGTCCCTAAACTGGAACAATAGAGCCCAAACGCTCTTTTGTCGGATCTAAACGATCCCGTTTAAGTTGATCTTAGCCTCAAATATGGCTAACGTATCCTTAAACCTTCAAACAGACTGGACTATGAATCCCCCCAATCAACTTCGGCTCAAGGGTACATCTCTGAACTCCTCTGACATCTGTCGTTGTAATCCTTCAACGTCGTCAGAGAGGTGACGGGTCCCGACGGCCACACATTCAATGGACCACTATGTCCCTAAACTGGAACAATAGAGCCCCAAATGCTCTTTTGTCGGATCTAAACGATCCCGTTAAGTTGATCTTAGTCTCAAGTTAGACTAACGTATCCTTAACAAACGTTTGAGTTGATCTTAGCCTCAAATATGGCTAACGTATCCTCAAACCAAACCCCCAAACCCAAATCTAAGATAAATACGGATTTGGACTAGTCCACGCCCTACGAGCGACGACATAAATCAGTCTCCGTATACAATCCACGGGCAACCACAAATAAAACAAAAACACACGACACGAAGTGACCATCTGGAGAAGGAGAAAGTTGTTACCGCAGCGCGGTAGCGTAATTAACTGCAGGGGCTTGCGCCTGCAGGGAAGAGCGTCCCCACAATCAAAAACCCCTCGTGCGAGGGGGAATCTGACGAAGTCTGCTACATCGGACGCATCCGTTTAAACCTTCGATACATGGTGCCATAAATCAACTTGGCATCTTCGGAGAGGTGGACGGATAGCACCAATTAGCATCTGCCCCGAACCTCAGGCATGGATGTCCCCGCGTCCCGGCCGCCGTTCGGAGGGGAACAAGCACCTGCATACTATTTCCAGTACAATGTACTGATGGCTGTGGGACAGACCATCTCCACTGCTGGGAAGAAAAGCGTATGCACTAGTCTACTCTGGAGTATCGATGCCCTGTCTCGATAATCCTACGACTAGGGACCAAAATAAGGATGTGCTTATAGACTACCCAGCCCCCACTAGTGTGATCGCCATCACAACGCCGGTAGTCAAGCAAAGATCCTAACGGCTCTACCAATATGTTTTTAGCGATATGTTAAAAGAAACATATACACATATTAAGATAGAAACAAACCAAGTAGCATAATACTATATCGAGCAAGACTGTCGTAAAACCATATATATATCCCAAGCCTCCAAAATGTATTATACAAACCAGTACTATACAATAATGGCCTCTAGGGCATACATATCTAACAATCTCCCACTTGCACTAAAGCCCAGTAATTGGTGTACCGCATACCCAACGACTGCACTAAGGCCAGCTGCCAGCGTACCGCATACCCAATAACTGCACTAAGGCCAGCTGCCAGCGTACCGCATACCCAGTAGCTCAAAAAGTCGCTCGAACTGTGTTTGAGGGAAGGCCTTCGTGAATGGATCCGCAGTGTTGTCTTTTGTGTCCACTCTCCGTACCTCGATCTCCTAGCGATCAATGATCTCCCTGATCAGGTGATACCGCCTTAAGATGTGTCTGGATTTCTAATGGGACCTTGGTTCCTTCGCTAAAGCTATAGCCCCATTGTTATCGTAATACAAAGGTATTGGGTCAACAATGGACGGAACCACCTGAAGTTCACTAATGAACTTCTTTATCCAGACCGCCTTTTTTGCGGTATCGCTTGCAGCAATGTATTCAGCCTCCATCGTCGAGTCTGCAACGGTATCCTGCTTGGAACTCCTCCAACATACCGCCCCTCCGTTGAGGGTAAACACAAAACCCGAGACAGACTTGCTATCATCTTTGTCACTCTGGAAGCTTGAATCGGTAAAGGACTCGACCCTGAGGTCTCCATTACCGTAAACCAGGAACATCTCCTTAGTCCTTCTCAGGTACTTGAGAATGTTCTTCACTGCCGCCCAGTGACCCTCACCTGGGTCTGACTGATACCGGCTCACCACGCTCAGCGCGTAAGTTATATCTGGTCTTGTACATAGCATCGCATACATTATAGATCTTACCGCCGAAGCATAGGGTATAGTGTTCATGCGAACCCTCTCCTCGTCAGTTTTAGGAGACATCTTCTTGGAGAGGGTAATTCCGTGCAATACGGGTATGTTACCGCGCTTGGAATCCTCCATACTAAATTTCTTTAGTACGGTCTCTATGTACCTGGACTGCGAAAGTCCCAGTAGTATCTTAGATCTATCTCTATAGACCTTGATCCCCAGAATGTACGAGGCATCACCCAGGTCCTTCATTGAGAACCGTTGTGACAAGAACAGCTTGACCGATTGTAGCATAGGAATGTCATTTCCTATCAAAAGAATGTCGTCCACGTACAAGACTAAGAACACGACAGTTCGTCCTACAATCTTCTTATAGACACAAGGTTCATCTTCGTTCTTGATGAAATCAAATTCCTTGATTGCCTCATCAAAACAGATGTTCCAGCTCCGCGATGCCTGCTTCAATCCATAAATGGATTTAGGTAACTTGCACACCTTCCCGCTGCTCCCACTGTCCACGAAACCTTCTGGCTGATCCATGTAAACGCAGTCTTCTAAACAGCCGTTTAAAAAAGCCGTTTTAACGTCCATTTGCCAAATTTCATAGTCATGGAAGGCAGCAATGGCAAGTAGGATCCGAATGGATTTGAGCATAGCCACTGGAGAAAAAGTTTCATCATAGTCCAAACCAGGTCTTTGACGAAAACCTTTTGCAACGAGTCTAGCCTTATAGGTTTCCACCTGCCCATCTACACCAAGTTTTCTTTTGTAGATCCATTTGCATCTAACGAGTTTTACCCCAGATGGAGCAATATCCAAGGTCCACACTTTATTGGTGTACATGGACTCCATTTCGGATTGCATTGCATCCAGCCACTTATCAGAGTCCCTACTGATAATAGCATGCCTGAAACTGGTAGGGTCATCTTCTTCCAAGATACAATCCTCTCGATCCCCGTCTATGAGAAAACCGTAGTATCTCTCGGGCGGATGAGAAATCCGACCAGATCTGCGGAGTGGCTAAGGTTCGTCTGGGGTTATTGAATCCAGTGGTTCCTCCAAATTTTCAGTTACATTTTGTGGTCGCTGAATTTCTTTCAGTTCTACCGAACTCCCACTAGTTTCTTTTGCAAGAAACTCCCTTTCTAAAAAGGTAGCGTGGCGAGATACAAACACCTTCTGTTCCTCAGTGTGGTAGAACAGTTATCCTAGTGAGTCTTTAGGATATCCCATAAATTTACACAGAACTGATCGTGCATCTAGCTTGTCCGGTTTCTGTGTTTTCACATAGGCTGGACAACCCCATATCTTAAATCGCTTAAGATACGGATTTCTTCCACTCCATATTTCATATAGAGTCTTAGGCACTGATTTGGATGGAACGTAATTCAGTAGGTATGCCGATGTCTGAAGCGCATGTCCCCAAAATGAAAGAGGCAACTCGACACTACTCATCATGGAGCAAACCATATCCAATAGGGTACGATTCCTCCATTCTGATACACCGTTGTGCTGTGGTGTATAAGGAGGAGTAAGCTGAGAGAGAATACCATTCTCTTTTAAGCAATCTAGGAATTCCGTGCTTAAGTACTCCCCTCCTCTATCAGACCGGAGGATCTTGATACTTTTTCCAGTCTGGTTCTCTACTTCGTTTCTAAATTCCTTGAATTTCTCAAAAGCTTCAGATTTGAGTTTCATAAGATACACATATCCGAATCTAGAGAGATCGTCAGTGAATGTGATGAAGTACGAGAACCCACCCCTTGCATGTATAGATATCGGACCATATACATCACTGTGTATGAGTCCCAAGAGCTCTACTGCCCTTTCTCCATGTCCGGTGAACGGAGATTTGGTCATCTTCCCTTTGAGGCAAGACTGACAAGTTTCATAAGATGAAAACTCGAACGTATTCAAGAGTCCATCTTTATGCAACTTACTTAGTTTTTTCTCTCCGATATGACCAAGTCTACAATGCCACAAGTAGGATTCATTCGTATCTGAATTCTTCCTCTTGCGTGTGTTTTGTACATTGAGAACTGTATTCTGATTTAGAACGTAGATACCATTACACAGTATACCTTCTGCAACCAGTACCTTATGAAGGTAGATGTTCATGATATTTCTATCAAGAACAAAGTTATATCCATCTTTATCGAGTAAAGAAACTGATATGATGTTGCAAACCATGGAAGGGACATAGTAGCAATCGTTCAAAATCATAGTATTGCCATTTGGCAACACTAGGTGATATTCACCGACGGCTGCAGCATTAACTTGTGCTCCGTTCGCTACTCTGAGCGACATATCACCAGGTACAACTTTCCTACTTTTTCTCAGTCCCTGCAATAAATTACAGATATGAGATCCTGATCCGGTATCAAGTACCCAGGAGGTAGGGCTAACCGTAAAGCAGTTCTCAATTACAAGAACACCTGAAGTAGATGCAAAACCATACTTCTTCTTCAACTGAGTATCCTTGGAATCCATACAATCCTCTTTTCCTTGCTCATACTTATGACTGTTGTCGTAAGTTAGAGCTGAACCAATGTTCCCCAGCCCCGAATAAGAATTCGGATCGGTCAAGTGATACATTTTATTATCTTGATTAGGGCGTGAAATGGCTGCTGTCTGGAGAGAGAGAAAGAAATACTCAGCGTGCGCTCTTGCAAGATTAGATTGGTTTATTGATTTATCTAATCAGGATGGCTCCCACTGTTTCCTCAAATTCTTCTTCAAACCCTAAAAGAAGAACTAGTCAGGATTAATCGCACGTCACAATACTTGCTTAACGTTTCAGCTAGGCTGGTGTTGGAACTTCGAGGGAGGTTTTCCAACGCTTTCGCGAAGTTCCTTAATTAAATAACCTCTTTTCCCTGGAGGCGTAGCCCCGCTAACACCGTTCTAGACACCTACTTGGTTTATAGCATTGATTGTTAAGTGAAAAAATCTTCCGAGAGTAATCCAACTCATCAGTGGGATCGGGATCCAACTATCATTGTGCGATGACCTAGACGGAATCCACTCTAGTCACCACACTCCAGAAGGTATGCTAAATCTGCAAGTTTCAGTTTCTTTAGAAACTCCCGATGTGGATTTTTGCCCCTAGGACCCAAGTGACCTTGACGGAGTCAACAAATCAAAGAATCCTAGTCAAGTTCAACCCGTCATTATCTGGATTGCATTAAACCCATCGGCATAACCCTTAACGGAGTCAACAAGGTTATACGACTGTCCTAACCAATCGCATATACTGCTACAAACAAGCAGCACTCAGCTACCGTACACTACGCCTTGACGGAGTCAACAAACGCATCACGAATACTAAGTGTTACTTGTAAGAAATGACGGAGGGCTACGGCTGGGTTTTTAGCGAAAACCCCTTTAACGTAATGAACTTGATATCGTTGAAGGAACATGATTGCCTTTTTAAAAATATAGTGGCGAAAACATTTGCTAAAGAGGTCACTCCCTGCGAAGGTATCTCGGCTCTTTCCTCGTCGAATGAGGTGCAGCATATTCCAAATTGAATACCTCGATGCAAAGCAAGAATAATCGACTATAGTGAAGTTATTACCCTGACGCAAACCTTTTGTCTAAGGGGTCACTCCTGATGAAGGGATCTCAGCCCTTGCCTCGTCGACTGAGGTGCTGGGCATTCATAACATAATACCTCTATGCAAAACAAAAGAGAACGTCCTTGCAATAACAGCTTTTTGAAAATTGTTCTAACAACGTCTTTTTGGTTTATTTTTCTTTGCATTAATTTAATGTGTCCCATCAGTTAATCCTACAATTGCAGAAAACAACGAAAATATGACGTACGCTTATGCCATCCGCATTCGCCACGGGGTCCCGTCATCACCCGTTAGGTTACTTAACTAACGACAGAGCGGGGGCTGGACTAGCGCGGATGCAAAACATAAGCAACGCCTAAATAGATATCATATAGATATATACACATTCGTCAGATGCAATGATAGCCATTCCAGATCACAGATGAACACCTTGGATATACTAGGAATCCGCATTCCGTACGAGCCTGTAACGAAGAGTGGATTACACGGTCGCGATGAATAGCCAAAACCCCACCTTAGACCCCTACGGGTGCGGCAAACTACCCGCCAAGTACCCGAAGTGAAGCAACCTCCCTCAACGCCGTGAGTAGGCTACTCGGCACTTCGAGGTCCCTGGTAGTTTTTGCACCCCACCTTGGGTCTATTCTAGGAGCAAAAACAGTAAAAGAAATTATACAATGACGGCTACAACCCCATCCCGGTTGTGCGGCCAAATAAATAATATTATATCAATTTACATATTACATGAATTGAAAGATAAAGAAAACTCTCATCTCACAACCCCCGGCTATTCATCCGCGACAATCCAATGAATTCATATACACAAACCATCAACATTACAGATCACAGATATGCACAACCCCCACTAATCGACGTATAGCGATTAGCCGACGTTCAGTGCATATATCACAACACAGATATAACCCATTAGCCAAAATCTAGAGAAGTTCGATCAAAATACGGATTTGTAACCACCCCAAAAACAAATTTGTTCCCTGGAAAATCTGGGCAGAAACAACATATACAAAAAATCCCAAAACATCCAAATAAGAACACTGCAAAAAACCCGATCCACGGCCGAGTCAACTCGGCCGCGGTTCCACGGCAGGAAGCATGTTCGTGCCGCGGATCCGCGGCGCTTTGACCGAGTCACTAGATCGTTTTTGTTCTGTGTTTTTACAAAACCCTGAGCCGATTTTTCATGTATGTTGAATCATTTTTAGAGCAGTATAAAAAATCGGCAGAAACATGGGTTTTCCGGACGTGTTTTGCGATTTTTGTCCGATCAAAATTCTAGATACTTTGCTAACATGCTAGTTTGTGTTTAGCTAGGCTCTGATACCACTAATGGGTCCACGTTACCCACCCCGGTTCTTTCGGGGAGGCGGAATAGGGAAAACGAAATTTTTTCCCTAACTATGTAACATGGACCGTTTCATGAAGAATCGTTGCTAAACAAAACTAACATAAAATCTACAAGTTTTAACTACTATGTAGAATGGTTATACCTAGCCTTGAACTCTTTCTCTTCTTGTTGTTCTCTTGAACTCTTTCTCTTCTTGTTGTTCTCCTCCTTACTTGCTCCTTGTAGTAGTTTGTACGGCTCCTCCTCGTCGTCTCCTCTTTGTCGAAGATAGATCCACCCGAGGGTTCGAACTTGAGCTCCTACCTCAACCTAGAGGTAACTAAGGTGCTTGGTTTGCTAAACCTAGAACCCTAGAAAGAGTAGAGAGTAGTCTTGGTGTTTTATCTCAAAGGAAAATGGTTCTCAACTCATGAGAAGAAATTTCCTTGAGCTAGAGGATGAAGGAGAGCAGTGGATGAGAGAGAAGATGCAAGTGAGAAAGATACAATTTTCAACCATGCTCTCATAATTTAGAAAAATGATAATAATAATAATAATTAACAATTTATGATGGTGAGTTGATGAATGACCATTATCATTTCATTCATTAAATGCTTTTGCAAAGAATAAGAAGCATCTTTGAAAACAAATGATGATGGTCAACAAGTCTACTTTGGTCAACCGGTCAACGAAGTCAACAAGTCAACAAAAGTCAAGAATTCAACTCAACCATGGCACAAAAATGTTAACTAGTATTATTAATCATATTTCCTATTCTCATTAGGGTTTGGAAAAAGACAACAGTCGACTGTGCATACACACCCGTACCATAACCCTAATGAGAATCCTCTGCCTCTGCCCCAGTCAACTGTGCATACACACCCGCATCCGTGATCCGAGGAATACAAATACACTGAGATAAAACCAACCCCAAAACATATACTAGGATCTGTCTTAAACCAAAGCCCACTAGTAAAAACTGTCCGGTCACCAAACGTGCACAAGTGCGCGGATGTGAACGAACCCCGTCGCAAAACCATGCGACCTCTACTCTGTTTTGCCCAAAGGCGAATAACCCTCTGTGTGGGACTCTAAAGACTTGACACTACGCTGGCAGTGGGTTTAACCACAGACCGCAAGCGGCACTAGCTGTGCGTAACGGTCCCCAGGTAGATGCCGATAAGAAGACTGATGAGGTGAACCCATCCGAACTCCTACTGAGCCTGTATGTGACAATCTCCGTACAGTCCAGTCTGTTCGTCTAAGAACATCGCATGGCGGGCCTATGGGGTCGGTAAACGTCAGTCCCCTACTAGCGGTACAAGTCGTGCCGGAGTGTAGCCCAGAACACCTGAGATAACACTGGAAACCTACCAGTCTATCTCGCTTGCCCTGGCCAGTGACTTTGTGTAATGGCTCTCCTAGACACAGCGCGATATCAACCCCAATACCGGGAGAGACGAATCCTGTCTAACCGTCACTGCCTCCAAGTGCTTCGGGACTGCACCCAACTACTACCTGTTTGCACGACTCAGTAGAGCCATGGTAGGGTGGTAATCTAAGAACAGTGGGAACACACTCGAGGCGGAGTGACAGTGTCAAGTCAACGGACTAAGCTGTACTCATGTCACCTGGGAACTATTAACTGACGATAGGTATAATACCAACCAACAGTTCCCGACGAGTCCTGTCCAGTGTACTCGTAACCTAACGAGCACCTGCATACTATCTCCAGTACGATGTACTGATGGCTGTGGGACAGACCATCTCCCCTGCTGGGAAGAGAAGCGTATGCACTAGTCTACTCTAGAGTATCGATGCCCTGTCTCGATAATCCTACGACTAGGGACCAAAATAAGGATGTGCTTATAGACTACCCAGCCCCCACTAGCGTGATCGCCATCACAACACCGGTAGTCAAGCAAAGATCCTAAGGGCTCTACCAATATGTTTTTAGCGATATGTTAAAAGAAATATATACACATATTAAGATAGAAACAAACCAAGTAGCATACTACTATATCGAGCAAGACTGTCGTAAAACCATATATATATCCCAAGCCTCCAAAATGTATTATACAAACCAGTACTATACAATAATGGCCTCTAGGGCATACATATCTAACAGTGGATTGTGGGTGTTTGATATGATCATCACCGACTGCCGGCGTATTGACGAGTCTTTAGAGTCCTACACAGAGGTTTCCTGGTTCATGCGAAATAGAGTTGGAGCAAATATGTGATATGTGCGGGACCGAGATTAATGCGCGTATGTTATACCGCATTATATTCTCGCGACTTGTGACATTGGTCGGTTATATGTGATATATCTGGGTTATCGGATCAAGTGTTAATTCGATAAGGTGTTGCATTTGATATTAGTCGGTTCTACAGTATATAGCCGGATTATTAAATCAAGTGTTGATTCAATAATTTAATGTATAATTATATATTTGATATATTACATTACATTAACTAATATTAGCTCACTTAAGTATTCATTTTTCTCACTTATACTACATTGATATATATGTGATATATGTTAAATGTATTGTTTTCTTTTTGCACAAAATATATATGTGATATATATTGTTGTGTCATGCAAGATTACACATGCAACATGTTAGTATGAGACTCACACCATGCTAGGTTAATGCTAGGGTTTTATTAGTTTTAAGTAATTCAAACATTTGGAATTAGTCATGGATGAGCTTGGAGAAGCTAGTAGAACATTGACTTAGTCCACTTGTTTGTCTAGCTTAAGATATTTGTTAACCCAACACTTAACATTTAGCCTTGGTTTATTCTCTACAAGAGTTAGTGTATGACACTAACTCACCATGGTTGCAATTCTAACCTCACTCTCTCATTCATCTCTTCATCAATTCTTCATCTTCTTCAAGAGCTCAAAAAGCTTTCTAGGGTTTTGAGATATGAAGAAATGTTATGAGAAAAATAAAACTAAAGTGAGCTCACTTCCTACTTCATCATCCTCTACTATTAGCCATTTAGTTCAGGGTGTTTGCATCATGAATTTCACCATTAGTGAAGAGATAGCATGAGCTCGAGTCTTCTCGACGTAGATCATCTTCGGCCTCGAAGACATTGAGCAAGCTTGTTCGTTTCTTCATATGAACCCTTACTTGAGTCCGGGTCTTCACAACTCGCAGCGAAGGGACTACGACATGGAGCTTTAGAAGTGAAGGACCGGTCTACAAAGGTTGTATTCCCTCATTCACTTAGATGTAAAGTGTTTACATTTAGTATCGTCGGATTTTCTGGTAACGATTCTAAGGTTAGCTAATACGGAAATTTTTTTAAAATGGTATGGACGATGCCTCCTGAAAACTTACTGCCATGCTAGACAACCCTACTAGTGGTATCAGAGCTATGCTAGAAAATTAGACGATATTTACTAGGATTACGAAACCGAAATAACTCCAAAACACCCGATATGAAATCTAGTTTCTATCGAATATTTAGAGGTGTCAAAAAAAATTTTAAACAACTGCAGAATGTTGTATGTGATATAACATGAACACTATGAAAATTTGGAGCAATTAGGAGTGATTTGGCCGGCCACATTGGGTCTAAAACCGAGCTCACCGGCCCCATTAAGGATTCTGGGCTTCAAATTTTTCCAATGTTCCAGTCTCTGGGTTTTGGTGTTTCAGGTATTGTTTGTTTTTGCTAAATTTTCATGTGATGTGAACTTTCTGCAAAAGAAATTCGGAGTATTTCGTAGTCGTAATTCTAACATGTGTTCGGGTTATTTAGACGATGTTAAAAATTTTGAATGGATATCAATAACCTAATTTTTCCCCGCTGGAAATTTTCCAAGTTTAAAATTTTAAGAAAATCTTGCAAGTGATTCTATGGACCCTCTAGAAGAACGAAACCCTAACTCGATTCTGTGACCGTCAAAACCGCCATCAAACCCTAGGGTTTGTAGTAGTTCAGCGGTGCCACAGGTGAGGCATTGGTTGACCCTTCTACGGCTGGTTCATAAGAGTTGTGGCATTGTTCCCCTCCGAATAGCGGCGACAACGTGAGGACGTCTTGCCTGAGATTCAGGGCAAATGCTATTTGGTTTTATCCGTCCACCTCTCCGAAGATGCCAAGTTGATTTATGGCACCGTGTATCGGAGGTTTAGACGGATGCGGCCGATGTAGCAGACTTCGTAAGATTCCACCTCGTTTGAGAGGTTTTTGATTGTGGGGACGCTCTTCCCTACAGGCGCAAGCCCCTGCAGTTAATTAAGCTACCGCATCGCGGTAGCCACTTTCTCCTTCTCCAGAATTTCACTTCATGTCGTGTGTGTTTGTTTTGTTTGTGGATGCCCGTGGATTGTATACGGAGACTAAGTTATGCTGTCGCCCATAGGACGTGGATTAGTCCAAATCCGTATTTACTTAGATTTGGGTTTGGCGTTTTAGTTTAAGGATACGTTAGCCATATTGAGGCTAAGATCAACTTAAACGTTCGTTAAGGATACGTTAGTCTGATTTGAGACTAAGATCAACTTAACGGGATCGTTTGGATCCGGCAAAAGAGCATTCGGGGGGGCTCTATTGTTCCAGTTTAGGGACGTAGTGGTCCATAGGTAGTTTAAGGACGTTTCGGTCCATTGCCAGTTTAGGGACATGGTGGTCCGTCTCCAATTTAGGGACATGGTGGTCCATGTTCCAGTTTAGGGACATAGGGGTCCATTGGTAGTTTAAGGACGCATAAGTCCGTGGGTTTAAGGACCCCACAGTCCATATGGGTGTGTTTAAGGACGCATTAGTCCGTTAGTTTAAGGATGCATAAGTCCATGAGTTTAAGGACCCCACAGTCCGTATCTTGGTTTAAGGACGCATAAGTCCATGAGTTTAAGGACCCCACAGTCCGTGTTGATGTGTGGTTGTCGGGACCCGTCACCTCTCTGATGTCGTTGAAGGATTACAACGATAGGAGTCAGAGGAGTTCGGAGATGTACCCTCGAACCGGATGTAAATTGATTTAGGAGAGCAGCCGTGCTCAGTCAATTTAATTTGAGGACTTACAGCCATGATTGGGCTAAGTCCAGTTGGAAATATTCAACGTTTTTATTTATCTTTGGCCTATTAGGCATGTGCTAGGGCTTTGCCCCCTTTTAATAATGCACTGCATTTTTATTTTGTTTAGGCTCTGCCCTTTTATAAATGATGCAGCGCATCTGCTTTGTTTGGGCTTTGCCCTTTTATAAATGATGCAGAGCATCTGCTTTGTTTGGGATCTGCCCTTTTATAAATGATGCAGACCATCTGTTTTGTTTGGGTTCTGCCCTTTTAATGCATTGCATTTTATTTGGCCTGTTAGGCCTTTTTTAATTGGGCTTGGCCCTTCAGTAAATAATGCAGTGCATTAATTGTCTGACATTGGCTTGTCGGGTGCTTTGCACCAATAATTGAGCGCAAGCACATGTGGAGGTGACACGTGTCACGCTCTGGTGAGCGCGAGCGCAACAGCGCAGTGCGCTGTGCCAGTGCGCTGTGTTGTTGCGCCGCTGACACGTGGGGCTTTCTGGTAGCTTGCGCCAACCCAGGAGCGCAACAGTGCAGTTTTGCAAGTGCAAGGCACTGTTTCAATAACTTGATCCAATTTTGGATTCAAGAAAAGAATTTTTCTGAAATTCCAGAACCAATGGTTCATAAAAAGTGTAAGGCACTGTTATTATTTATTTTTTATTGAAGATCATTGATCTTGTTCTTAGATCAATGATCTATTCAGAAGAAATTCTTCTCTTTTATAAAGGTTTTTACCTTTTTCTTGAGTTCTTTTCAAAATTCTTCAGAGTTCTCTCTGTTTTGAAGTTCTTGATCTCTCACGATATTGATGATGATTTGAATTGGGGTCTAGGGGTCTTTATATAGTGCCCATAGATTTGTTAAGTTTGTTAAAGAGATCATTCCCTGAGTGATTTGGGGAATTTTCCCCACCGTTGGATCTTTGATCCAAGGGCTTCTGTTTTACAGAAGACAATCTTCTTGTTTTAACAAGAACAGAAGGATCTTACTAGAATTTTAATTCTGTTTGGCGCAAACGCCCCAGCGCTTGACATGTGTCACGCAGCGCACAGCGCTGCGCAACTGCGCTGACACGTGTCGCTCAGCGCACAGCGCAGCGCAACTGCGCTGACACGTGTCGCGCATCGCACAGCGCAGCGCAACTGCGTTTGCGCTGACACGTGTCGCGCAGCGCAGCGCTTGCGCAACTGAAGCGTTGCTTCCTTTAATTTTTGTTTTAAATAGAGCCTTGCTCTGATTGAGCGCGCTGCCTTGGGCGCTGCGCTGATGTATCAACTTCTGATACGTGGCACGTTGCACGCAGCGCACGGGATTTGAAGCGTTGCTTCAACTGAGATGTCACCTTCCTTTTCAAGTCAGACTTGTATTTCCCAGAATTTTCATTTCCCGAGTCTTGGAAATAACTCCACTGTGTACAGAATTTTCTGTGCTTGGTCTATATAACTCAAAGCCGAGCCTTTTCTTCTCTCGTCTTCAAAGAACCTTTTCAATCATGGCTTGCAACCGCCCTCATGCCCGTCGACAGCCATGGGAAGTGCCCATTCAGGACATTGTTCCCCGTTTTGCTGTGCGCTTGGTGGATTCTTCTCTTACAGATGAGCAATGCGATGCTACAATGTACGAGCTTTTGACTCGTGTGGGGTCTCCTCTTCCTCCGCACTAAATTTGGCTTCGGATGATCCTTGCATCGGTGCTCGCCGATCTTCCCCCTCCTCCAGTAGAGATGTCCTCGGCAATGCTTGATACCGCCGAGGATAAGATCGAGTGCTTCTTCGAAGCGCACTTGATCACTAAAGCCCTGAGAGACTGCTCTTTCCACTTGCTGAGCCAGATACGGGCTCGTCGGGTTGTCATCGCCACCTTTTCTGATGAATGCGGCGACGATCGTTGGATGTCTACCTCTCGGGAGGACCGCCGCTTTAACGTGGTGGAGAAGACGGAAAGGGAACTGGAGAATCTTCTTCTTAACTTTGCGAACCCTTGTCCTTTCGATCCCATATTTGGTGATCTTTTTTCAATGTAATAATAATAATAATGAACAAGTGTTTTAATCGAGTATTTTATTATCTGTTAAGGATTCCTTTTTATTTTAGCCCTCTGTTATGATTGTGCATTGCATAATTTAATTTGCTATTATTAGGTACAGGTGATTCTTGCAAGGATAAAGTGCCTTTGGTGCTTAGCCCCTTTTTATGAAGCATTGCTTTACTTTTTAGTCTTAGAAATAGAGTTTTGCTCTAATTGGGGGAAACAGGCATGTTCTGGGTACTTTTTGAACTCCGCTCAAGTGTTGAGCTTGTTGGGATATTTTGGGTACTTACTTATTCGATCGAAAAATTTAATATCGTCTAGCTATCTGTGATTGTGATACAATATTTGGAATCCACATAATTGGTTATGTGATAACTAGTTTGAATTCTATAAATCTAGCAGTTTAGTCTCATTTGATCTGTTGCCACGGAATTTTAATGTGGATCAAAAGTCCGTCGCAATTACGTAGTGTACGTAGATACTCGCCGGGTAACCATACTAGATAGCCACGCCCCATAGCCCCGACCAAGTGACTATAGGAGAACCCCGTCACCAAAAGCATCCGTTCGGGTGCTCGCGGCTGTGGTGTTCCGCCTTAGTACACTTCGTCGACGGCATCGGGGGTGCGGACGTCTACTAAAGTTTCCGACGAGCATTTGATCAGGTTATCAGGAATCTTGTTGAATTACCCGACAGATTATTGGAAAGTGTTTTCAATATCGAGACTAAAATGCGGGGTTTATAATTGTTAAGCATGTGATGTCTAAGGAATTCATTTGGTTGGGCATGAAATCCAAAGTATGTGATACATTGGGTTTCTGATGTCTAAGGTGGTTGCGGATTCCAATTGTTATAGTTTTTCACTTTCTTTTCTGCGACCGTAAGTGTAATATGTGGTGTATCTCCGGTTTCGTTGCTATACGTCAACGACAATTGGGATACGCATATTTACTTGCGTTGATGACATATGATGTTATGTATTGCTGTGATATGTTATATTGGATCGTCGTGTTTTGAATATCCGGGGTTTTATGTGAGATGAGGGTTTTTATTTTCATTCATATAAAATTCATTGTATGTAATATTCTTTTATTGGGGCACTTCTGAGTTGAGGATGATGTCACCATTGATGTATTACTTTTCCGCATTAGGATAGACCCAAGGCGAGGAGCACAAATAACCGGGTTCTAGGGTCCAGTGGGAGACTATCTCGAGGAGTGGAGACCGGGTCTCCTAACTCTAGAATTGGTAGGGTTACTTGTCACTCTCGTAGGGGTCTAAGGATGTGGGTTTGGCTATTCATCACGACCGTCCGCGTTTTTACTGGCTTAAATAAAACACGGAATTCCTAGTATATCCAATATTTCATATATGATTCTTCTGCTGCTGATATTCTGTGATGTGATCACTTGATATGTTCTGAGACGAATGCCTATATTATATATATGAGATATAATAAATATTGATGCTTTCGTTTCTTATGTGATGCTTAGGAAGCATAACAGATGGGACTTCATTATTGAGATTAATGAAAGAAAAAGAAACCTAAAGATGTTGCAGAATCTTGTTTTAAAAACTGGTAGCACTAGTTCTTGCTTTGCATAGCGGTATTCCTTGTAGAATATCCAACACCTTATTCTATAAGGAAAGAACCGAGATCTCTTCACCGGGAGTGACCTCTTAGCGAAACTAGCAGATGCTACAACCCATTCGGTTTGTCTTTTAATTGCTTCTATAGTTTTTGCTTTGCATAGTGGTATTTGTGAAATATCCTACATCTTATTCGATAAGGAAAGAGCCGAGATCCCTTCTCCGGGAGTGACCTCTTTAGCAAAATTAGTAAAACCCTAAAAAACACTCCTTTTCAAATTCACTCGATTCTCAACGATATCAAGTTCTTTACGCAAAGGGTTTTCTTAAAAACCTGTCGTAGCCCTTCGTCATTTCAGATAAGTGGTAATTAGTATTCGTGCTGCGTTTGTTGACCTCAGTCAAGGCGTAGTGTGCGGTAGCTGATTAGTGCTTATCTGCAAAGCATATGATGCGATTGGATTAGGGTAGTCGTGCGACCTTGTTGACCTCTGTCAAAAATCGTGCAGGTGGGTTTATTTCAATCATGAAATGGCGGGTTGAACTTGACTAGCAGCCTATGGTTTGTTGACCTCTGTCAAGGTCATAGGACGCTTGGAGCAAAATATTATCAAGAATTTGAAGTGTTGAATTTTGCAATGAGATTGCATACCTTATATGAGATAGTTGGACCCCGATACCCACTGCGAGTAAGAGTTACTCCTGAGAGAGTCTTACACATTACAATTAGACGATCAAGTAGGTGTCTAGAAAGGTGTTAACGGGGTTACGCCCTTGGGAAAACGAGGTTTATTTTAATTAGGTCCGTGCGATAGCACGGGGAACCTCCCTTAAAGTACCGATACTGGCCTGGCCGAAAGATTGGCGAACTTGTAGGGTGTAATTAATCTCGGCCGGTCTTACCTTTTAGGGTTTAAAGGTAGATTTGACTAAAACGGTGGGAGCCATCCTGATTAGATAAACTAATAACCATTCTAATTTTGCAAGAGCGCACACAGATTGTTTTCTTCTCTCTCTCCTGATAGTGACCATGTCACGGCTTAATCAAGATAATAATATGGATGCAGTGATCGAACCTGCTTATTATACTGAGCTAGGGAACGTTGGTTCCGTTCATTCTTATAATTGTTATAAGTCTGAGCAGGAAATAAGGGAATATCTGGATTCCCATACCACCCAATTGAAGATTAAGCATGTTGATGCATATTCTTCAGGTGTGTTCATTACCAAGAACTGTTTCTCAGTATTCTCTACATCCTAGGTATGAGATACCGGATAAGGATCCCACATATGTAAGATTTACATGGGCTACAGAAAGGTAGAGAACTGAGAATAAGTGATATATCTCTAAGTGCTAGAGAATAGTGCAATTGTTGCAGCCAAGTCAGTTGGCAGATATCACCTTGTATTAATACATTGATTCTGAACGAATGTTATTACATACCGAACCTGATATACAACATTACATCAGTTTCTTTAATGAGTTAAAGAAGGATATAATTCTGTATTGGAGAATAATATTGTGAACATTTTCCTGAATCAAGAGTTGATTCGATCAGGCACGTTATATAATAGCATATATGTTCTAAATCAAACCACATTTCAAAGTATGTAGAACACACACAAGAGGAGTAGTTCAGAAATGAAATAATCATTCTTGAGCATTGTAGACTAGGTCATATCAATGTGACACGACCAGCTAAGTTACATAAGGATGAATATAAGAATCTGTTCGAATTTTCATCTTATGATATTTGTCAGTCTTGTCTCAAAGGTAAAATGATCAATACTCCGTTTACTGGAAATAGAGAAAGAGTTAGTGAACTCTTGGAACGGATACATGATGATGTATTCGGTCCTATGTCTACAAATTCCAAGGTTGGTTCTTCATACTTCATTATATTCACCGACTATCTCTCAAGATTCGGACATATGTTTCTGTTGAAACACGAGTCTGAAACTTTTGAGAAATTCAAGGAATATAAGCTTAAAGTTGAGAACCAGACGGGTAGAAGTATTAAGTCCTTCGATATGATCGAAGAAGATAATACTTGCGCATGGAATTCCTGGAGTTTCTAAAAGGAGAATGTGATTCTCTCTCAGCTTACTCCTTCGTATACACCGCAGCACAACGGTCTATCGGGACGGAGGTATCGCACCCTATGAGATATGGTGCGCTCTATGATAAGTACTGCTGAGTTACCTGTTTTCTTTTGGTGTTATGAAATTGAGAAGCTGTATACCTATTGAATGGGGTTCCATCCAAATCAGGGCCTATCACTACATATGAGATATGGAATGGGAAGAGACCAGGTCTTAAGCGAGTTAAAATATGGGGTTGTCCGGGCTATGTTGAAAAGCAAAATCCGGACAAGTTCGAGACAAGGTCAGTTCTGTATAAGCTTGTTAGAATATCCCAAACATTTACAAGGGAATATCTTCTACCACACTGAGGAGTAAAAGGTGTTTTGTTTCTCAGCATGCCACCTTTTTAGAAAAGGAATTTCTTGTGAAGAAATTTGTGGTCATGAGGTAGAACTGGAAGGAGTTCCAGCTAGACAAACTAACAGCTGATGATTTGGTGAAACCAAAGGATTCAATAGTTTCCAACGAACCTCAGCCTCTCCGCAAATTTGGTCGGGTTCCTCATCCACTTGAGAGATGTTGGAGATAGTGCCCTCAGAGTCAATTATTAGGTCACAGGTACGTGATTGCAATGATTGATGGAGGACCTATCCCGGTAGGACAGTCTTACTCGAGATGATAGTATGCTATCTGGTTTACCTTTATCATCGTGTACTGCTTTAAGTGACCTGACACGTCGCTATTACACGTTGATAGAGCCCCTAGGATTCTTGCTTGACCACCAGCAGTATGAGGGCGATCATATAAGTGGGAGCTGGGGGTCTATAAGCATATCCTTAAAAGGTCCCTAGTCGTGAGAGTTTCGAGACAGGGCATCGATTCTCCATAGTAGACTAGTGTATACAGTCGAGACCCCGACGAGGGGCGGTGGCCGGTCTCACAAGCCACTGGTGTCAGTTGGATCACCTAAGATGTATACAGGTGCTCATTGGGTTATGAGTACACCGGACAGGACTCGCCGGGAACATGCCAGTTGGTCATATACCAGACGTCAGATGGCAGTTCCCTGGTGACATGTGTGCAGGTTAGTTCATCGACCTGGGGATCGTCATTTGTCTCGTGTGAGTTCCCACTGTACTTTGATTACTACCCTACCACGGCTCAAAGGAGTCGTGCAAACAGGTTTTACTTGGGTGCAGTCCCGAGCCACATGGAGGCAGTGAGCGTATCTTCAGGGGTTCGTCTCTCCCGGTATTGGGGGTGAGGTCGTGCTGTGTCTAGGAGAGCCATTACATAAAGCCCTCGGCCGAGACAAGGAGATTTACTGGTAGGTATTCCAGTAGTATCTCAGGGTGTTCTGGGCTACACTCCGACACGACTTGTACCACTTTTAGGGGTCTGACTTTTACCAACCCCTAGGCCCGCCATGCGATGCTCATAGACGAACGGACCGGACTGTACGGATATTGTCACTGACAGGCTCAGTAGGGTGTCAGGCTGAGTTCGCTCACAGACGTCCCTTTTGGTCAATACCTGGTAGCCCGTTATGTATTGGTTTATACCTCTAACGTGCTAGTGGTTAAATCCACAACCAAGGTGTTGATGAGTCTTTAGAGTCCCCCACATTCTGTTACTCAGCTTTCGGGCGAAAAGTTGTAGAGGCCGTATGGAGATATGGCAAGGTCCGATCAGATACGTGCGGTATTGCACGGATCAGGATCGGACAGTTTGTACTATAGGCCGTATGGTTTTATGGCAGGGTTCGATCAGATACGTGCGGTATTGCATGAATCAGGATCGAACGGATATTACTAGCCGGCTTTGGTTTAAGCCGGATCCTAGTATAGTACAGTGTAGATTTTGTCTCATTGCATTTGTATTTCGGTCGAAATACAAAAGCGGGTGTGTATGCACAGTATCGGGGTTTTCCTGTAATTTATTACGGGACCAGTTTTCTGGAGTTGCCAGTTTGCTTTCCGTTTCGGCCAATTTCCTTTGTATCGTTCATTGGCCGAAGATTGGTGGAGGAGGGTTTATTTGCATTGTTGCAAATAGGCTTTAGTGGAGGGGTTTTTTTTGCATCTTGTTGCATCATGATGGTTTTCATGATGAGCACCATCACTTGACTTCTTCTTCTCATGATGGCTTGACTTTTTGAAGCCATCATGCATGAGATGATGGTTGCCTTGGAGTGTTGGATTTGTTGATAATCATTTCCTTTTGCATGATAGACTCCTCTCTCTCTCTCTCTTGTATCATATGAGTGAGGCTCCCATTTTTGATACACTTATCTCATTCTCTCCATTCCTCTTGAGATGGCCGGCCATGTATAGGAGGGGGCTGTCCAAATATTTTGGTGAGGGTATATGGTTCATTTCATGCTCCAAAAATGTCCCCAAGTTCCTCCACATAGTTCTTGTTTCATCCCTCCACCAAAAGGCAATTTCGATAACCCCAAAATGAGATAATTAGTTCACTACATATTCTACAGCGAACCTTGGGCACGTCGAGTAGCCGGCTTCATGCCCGAGTTGCCTCGGCATTGAGGTGGGAGCCCGTAAAAGAAGTAGGCGATGTGGTGCACTTCCGGCGACGAGGAGGAGACGGGACATTCCGCAGGAGATCGGGACGATGATGAGGAGACCGGAGGACTTGGATCGTCGGTATATCTCTTTCCCATCTTATAGTTAGCTAGGACTAGTTAATGGTTCGATCCGGGTATTAGTGCGCGGCGGTTTGCCAGTTCAAGAAAATTTAAGTTTATCACCGCTTCCGCATTTGGCCGTCGGATTGACGGCCGGGGCGCCGCCGTGCACTTACAGTGGTATCAGAGCCTCGCCATTAACTTAGTCTAGCTTTGTTTGATGTGTTTTGCATTTCCGATCGACCAAAATTCCAAAAACCGTATTTTTCCTTCACATCAGTTTCTGTTGAAATTTTTTGAAGTCTAAAAATTTTTCAGGTGGTCTCAGAATGATGTGCAGGGAGTTCTAAGAACTCTGGGAAAATTCGACACAGTGATCTCTCACCAAGAGCGCGGAACCGCGGCCTCACCTCTCTATTGGGCCGCTGATCCGCCGCAGTGTAGAGAGGTCAGTGAGTCAACTTTTTCCAGTGGGCTTCAGGGGAGAAAATAGGTATTTTGGAACATTAATATTGGGCCCGGAATTTCTTGATCTGCTACAGTATTGCTTTGGGGCCCACTTGTTAATTTTTGGTCAATCGGAAAATTTTAAACACATTTTTCACAGTTTTTACATTATATCTGCGACCGTGAATGTCACTTGATCGGTAAATCCGGTCTAACTGCTATAGCCCGGTTAGACGGATTTGCGAACGTGACTTTCACGTTGGTGTTTTGTTTTTGCTGTGATGTTGCGGATCGGTCGTGGGGATAGCCTGGATGCAATGCTAGTACAGTTGTGGTTGTATTATGTACATTTGATATTGCGGGGCGAGCGTCCGACATGTGGACTGCCGTCACTGCCTGTTTGTATTATTATTTTGGGGCACGGCCAGGTTGCGGTCGATGTACCCGTTGTATGTATATTTTACTTTCTGTACTAGGATTGCCCCGCGGAGGGGTGCACGGATAGCCGGGTTCTAGAGGGCAGCAAGCCCGCATCTCATGGCATTGGGACGGAAGGGGGCTTCACTCTAGGATTGGCGGGCTATTCGCCGCACTCGTAGGGGGTACAGGTTGACCCAGGAGGGGTGCCCAAGTTGCCGGATTCCGTGGAGTGCTGGGTGGTCCATTCACGGCGCTGAAGGGGGCTGCCTCGCTTCAGGTTTTGGCGGGTGACTTGCCGTGCCCGTAGGGGTCTAGGATTTCATTGCACAGGCTATCCACACGACCAGGGGAACGTCGGGTTTCAGCGGCTCTGTGAAACCCGGGGATCCCAGATATCTGTATTGTTTCTGTGATGCTGTACATTTCTGTGATGTTGCATTTTATTCACGCCTTGAGCGAAATATAATATATTGGTATATATATTAGTAGATGTTGTATATGTTTTACATCCGCGCTAGTCCAGTCCCCGCTCTGTCGTTAGTTAGCTAACCTAACGGGTAATGACGGGACCCAGTGGCGAATGCGGATGGCATATACGTACATCAGTATATTTTCGTTCTTTGTGGTGTGATCAATTGATGGGACTGCGTTGATTCGGATCAATGCAAGTTTAAAAACAAACCTAATCTGATGTTGTTGGAACACTTTTCAAAAAGCTGTTATTGCAAGGACGTTCACTTTTGTTTTGCATCGTGGTATTCAGATGGAATATCCTGCTCCTCAGTCGATGAGGCAAGGGCCGAGATCCCTTCACCGGGAGTGACCCCTTGGACAAAAGTTTGCGTCAGGGCAATGACTTCACTATAGCCGATTACTTTTGCTTTGCACCGAGGTATTCAGTTAGAATATCCTGCACCTCATTCTACGGGGAAAGAGCCGAGATCCCTTCACCGGGAGTGACCTCTTTAGCAACGGTTCTCGTCACTATATTTTTAAAAGCTATCCGTTCCTTCAACGATATCAAGTTCATTACGTTAAAGGTTTTTGCCAGAAACCATTCGTAGCCCTCCGTCATTTCAGTTAAATATTCGGTAGTATTCAAGCTATGTATTTTGACCTCACTCCAAGGCATAGTGATTGGTAGCTGCCGGGTATTTATCTGTTGCATAGATAGATGCGTTGGTTTGGGACAGTCGTACTACTATTTTGGCCTACGTCAAGGGTATGTACGGGTGGGTTCAGATTAGCCTTGATAATGACGGGCAGAACTTGACATGTGACTTATGATATTTTGACCTCACGCCAAGGTCATAAGAGCATGGGGCAGAAATCACATCGGGAGTTTCAAAAGAACTGAAACTTGCCAGATATGCGCATACCTTCTGGAGTGTGATACCGTGAGCGGATTCCGTCACGTTGTCATGCGATGAGAGTTGGATCCCGATTCCTACTGATGAGTTAGTTTACTCCTCGGGTGATCCCGACTAATTCTTCTTTCAGGTTTGGAGGAGAATTTGAGGTACAGTGGGAGGTTCTCAGATTAGATAAATTGGTAACCATTCTGATCTAGGTTAGAGTGCACGCTGAGTGGTTCTTTTCTCTCTCTCTTTGGCAGCGACCATTGACCCGACCCTAAGACTATGACTCAGTGACCAAGTTGACCGAACCTTCTTAACACCGGCTTTTGGATTGTCAGAGTTGCAAACCTCATTGCCACTCCCACTTTTACCCTTTTCTCCAGGACACCCCGTATTGCTACGAACGTCCACTTCCATTGGACAAAACCATCGTATGGTTAGATACGAACTCGAAAGAATTTATTCGAGGATGGTTTCAGGTTCTGGAGAAAACGGATAGGATTATTCAGTTGTCTTTTCCTTTTACCCTCTCTCAGGTTACGAGTACTCCTTGGTTTAGGGGTAGTACACCTATTACGCAAATTGGATTGTCTTCTTCCAAACCTTAGGCTGGTGCCGACCGGTAGGGAATGAAGAAAACCAATTAGCCTAACGATGGTGTACAGAAGGTATTAAGTTCAGACAAAGCAAGGGATTAGTAAGAGGGCAAAGTAAATTGCAACAGATATTCACGACCAAACCAGGTATTTCGTTACCACTCCCACATCACCTTTGTATTTCTCCAGGACACTCCGTATCACTACGAAGATCCACAGTTTATTGGATACTCCATCGTATGGTTATATACGAACTCGAAAGGAACTTGTTCCAGTTCGGGGATGGATTCTGGTCCAGGAGAAATAGGAATAAGGTTTATTCGGTTGTCTTTTATCTTCACCCTCTCTCATTGCGAGTGTTCCTAGGATTGGGACAGTACACCCATTATGCTTATTGGATAGTCTTCTTCCAAACCATAGGCTGGTGCCGAACGGTAGGGAAGGAAGAAAACCATTTGGCCTAAAGGGGTGTACAGAAGGTAAAGACTAAAGACATATGAAGGGATTTGGAGAGGTGGCAAAGAACTATACGGTTACAGTCGTGAATCTGGAAGAGGCATTACTAGGAATACCAGATTACCCCATCGGAACATTTCAATGTTTCAGTTTCACTGTGTACTGTTAAAGGAAAACTGATTTCCCAATTAGATACTTACTCCAGGGTATGTATTTACCAGGTACGATTCTCACATCTGTATGGTTTTACAGATGATGAGTGGGAGTAAGTTATTGGGAATTGGGTGATTATCCTCATTATATCGGGATTCGTTGTAATCGGTGACATTTGAGGAAATCACCTGGGCTGTTTGCCGGTTGGCAAATATTTGGTTTTGAATATCCGCTGTTATGCACCAATTTCAAATCGATATATCTGTACGTCTATTTTCATAGAGTGAGATATACCCTTTTGAAACTATGTCTGCGACATTTACCTATATCAGTGGATGGTTAGGTAAGGAGCATTAAACAGCAGTGTAATTCTTCTTAACCATAAGTACAGTTTTAAACCTACGACACACGGTGAATGAGTTATCAGACTCAAGGGACTTATACAGAGTATTGTATGTTGTCCAGGGTCCATCAGGACAGAGGGGTTGGTCCTCGTACTATATTCGGTTTACGTATGACTTCTCTAGTTTTTAGACAGGTGTTTCGTAGGAAACACAGGGTCCGAATTTGGAGAAGTTATAGGTATTTGAATAGAGTAGAGAACCAGGTATAGCAAGTATCGGGATTCTTCAAAGAGATCGAAGATGTAGATACTTTTGTATGGTATTCAGTTGATAGTAATGATAATGAGATCTTGCTTCTCTTTCAGGTTACTCATAATTGGAAGCATTCCTAAGTTGAGTAACGCTGATCGGCCTCCTTCCATTTAGTTGACATGCACTGGAGACAGTTGCATGATTTGAATCTGGTTCAATTAAATCAGTGCCTCTGGTCCTATATGGGATATAGAACAGTTCATATCTTAACGATGTTAAGGTACGGGGAGTTGTCCGGCTTATGCTTAAAACCAGACACTGGACAACTCAAGGCACGTTTCTGTAATGGCTGTTTGTGGGTTGACCCAGGCTATGACGCGGGTTGACTTTCTACCATCTGGATGAACAATAGCAATATTGTTCTAGACTCGCCACAGTTTTAATAAAAATGGATTTTTTCAGAAAACAGTAGTGGGAGTATGGTAGAACTGGAAGTGATTCCAGAACCACAAACGATTACTGAAGATTTGATAAGGAACCTAAAGATTCAATCTGCATTGACATTCCATTGGCCACTCCGCAGATAAGGTGGGTAACTTCAGGCACCCGAGAGGTACTACGGTAGCCTCAAGGACGGTGACAGGAAAGTTCTTGTTTACCCACAATTACCATTGCTGTTGTTCCAGGCTGCGAGACCCGGCGGGAGGATGAGTATAGCGTCGTTCTAAACTAGTTTTAGAAGTGTACGTGTATATGACTCTGCCAGAGGGTTGTCGTAGTCAGTGGGAGCAGCGGAAGCATTGGTGGACAGATAGCTTATGTCTATTTATAGACTGAAGCACCTGTAGCGGAGATAGATCATCTATTTCTGACGTGACAGTCATAGGTTTGACTTCATCAGAATAGGGGATGGATCTGTTGAGAAGGTAGTAGGGTGTGATATCCTGGTATTTGGATGACATACGCATAGTAGGAAAGGAAACTCCTATACTACAGTCGGTTATACTTTGGTCGTCACACAGTGGTTTCTCCACAAAAGAATTGGACATTATATCAGACATACTGGTCACTAGATCTATGGTTTTAGATCTAGATTTGGGTGGTTTCCCAATCTGGGTACTTAGACAGCATTCTAAGAGTATTTAGAATGGACGACTCCTGGCACGGTAGTGTACCTGCAGGTAATGGAGTCACCCTCTCTAAAGGTGTCTTACAGACTAAAGGGGAGAGGGATGTGCATGATTGGCAGATCACTTGCTCAGGCAATTGAGTCAATCATGAGATGTCAAGTACCACACCAGATATTGTTCTTGCACTAGATGCAATAAGTTGATATTGATCCTATCCTGGAGAAACAGTCGGAAGCAGTTATAGAACATAAGTGGATGTTCTAGGGATATGATAACGATAGCCTCATGCGGGAGACAGTTATCATTCCAGGCTTCCAAGGTGACCTGGACGACAAGGACGTTGTCAGAGTTATAGTTTTCCCTTATGACGAGGGGCAGTATTTTGGACAGGTGATCCAAGGCAATACTGAGGGTGGCATGGCGCAGGACACTGATTAAGTTCAGTAGTCGATACAGTCTAAGAAGTTTGGATTTGGAGTTCATTTATGAGCTATGTCCCATCAGACATCCAGACACATCCTAAGACAGGTATTGCTCATTTCGGGAGATGGGTTTCTCCGCGAACTTGAGATATAGAGAGACATAGAAAGAAACATCAAGGCGGATCCACTCACTAAGGCTATTCCTCGAACGCAATAGTTTCGCAAACGAGCTTTGTGAGACTGACTAGTAGAGGAGTTGGGTGTTCGGTATCACACGGGCTGTGAGTATGCGACATCGCAATAATTAGCCTTGAGTGCAAGTGGGAGATTGTTGGAGATAGTGCCCTCAGAGTCAATTATTAGGTCACAGGTACATGATTGCAATGATTGATGGAGGACCTATCCCGGTAGGACAGTCTTACTCGAGATGATAGTATGCTATCTGGTTTACCTTTATCATCGTGTACTGCTTTAAGTGACCTGACACGTCGCTATTACACGTTGATAGAGCCCCTAGGATTCTTGCTTGACCACCAGCAGTATGAGGGCGATCATATAAGTGGGAGCTGGGGGTCTATAAGCATATCCTTAAAAGGTCCCTAGTCGTGAGAGTTTCGAGACAGGGCATCGATTCTCCATAGTAGACTAGTGTATACAGTCGAGACCCCGACGAGGGGCGGTGGCCGGTCTCACAAGCCACTGGTGTCAGTTGGATCACCTAAGATGTATACAGGTGCTCATTGGGTTATGAGTACACCGGACAGGACTCGCCGGGAACATGCCAGTTGGTCATATACCAGACGTCAGATGGCAGTTCCCTGGTGACATGTGTGCAGGTTAGTTCATCGACCTGGGGATCGTCATTTGTCTCGTGTGAGTTCCCACTGTACTTTGATTACTACCCTACCACGGCTCAAAGGAGTCGTGCAAACAGGTTTTACTTGGGTGCAGTCCCGAGCCACATGGAGGCAGTGAGCGTATCTTCAGGGGTTCGTCTCTCCCGGTATTGGGGGTGAGGTCGTGCTGTGTCTAGGAGAGCCATTACACAAAGCCCTCGGCCGAGGCAAGGAGATTTACTGGTAGGTATTCCAGTAGTATCTCAGGGTGTTCTGGGCTACACTCCGACACGACTTGTACCGCTTTTGGGGGTCTGACTTTTACCAACCCCTAGGCCCGCCATGCGATGCTCATAGACGAACGGACCGGACTGTACGGATATTGTCACTGACAGGCTCAGTAGGGTGTCAGGCTGAGTTCGCTCACAGACGTCCCTTTTGGTCAATACCTGGTAGCCCGTTATGTATTGGTTTATACCTCTAACGTGCTAGTGGTTAAATCCACAACCAAGGTGTTGATGAGTCTTTAGAGTCCCCCACATTCTGTTACTCAGCTTTCGGGCGAAAGGTTGTAGAGGCCGTATGGAGATATGGCAAGGTCCGATCAGATACGTGCGGTATTGCACGGATCAGGATCGGACAGTTTGTACTATAGGCCGTATGGTTTTATGGCAGGGTTCGATCAGATACGTGCGGTATTGCACGAATCAGGATCGAACGGATATTACTAGCCGGCTTTGGTTTAAGCTGGATCCTAGTATAGTACAGTGTAGATTTTGTCTCATTGCATTTGTATTTCGGTCGAAATACAAAAGCGGGTGTGTATGCACAGTATCGGGGTTTTCCTGTAATTTATTACGGGACCAGTTTTCTGGAGTTGCCAGTTTGCTTTCCGTTTCGGCCAATTTCCTTTGTATCGTTCATTGGCCGAAGATTGGTGGAGGAGGGTTTATTTGCATTGTTGCAAATAGGCTTTAGTGGAGGGGTTTTTTCTGCATCTTGTTGCATCATGATGGTTTTCATGATGAGCACCATCACTTGACTTCTTCTTCTCATGATGGCTTGACTTTTTGAAGCCATCATGCATGAGATGATGGTTGCCTTGGAGTGTTGGATTTGTTGATAATCATTTCCTTTTGCATGATAGACTCCTCTCTCTCTCTCTCTTGTATCATATGAGTGAGGCTCCCATTTTTGATACACTTATCTCATTCTCTCCATTCCTCTTGAGATGGCCGGCCATGTATAGGAGGGGGCTGTCTAAATATTTTGGTGAGGGTATATGGTTCATTTCATGCTCCAAAAATGTCCCCAAGTTCCTCCACATAGTTCTTGTTTCATCCCTCCACCAAAAGGCAATTTCGATAACCCCAAAATGAGATAATTAGTTCACTACATATTCTACAGCGAACCTTGGGCACGTCGAGTAGCCGGCTTCGTGCCCGAGTTGCCTCGGCATTGAGGTGGGAGCCCGTAAAAGAAGTAGGCGATGTGGTGCACTTCCGGCGACGAGGAGGAGACGGGACATTCCGCAGGAGATCGGGACGATGATGAGGAGACCGGAGGACTTGGATCGTCGGTATATCTCTTTCCCATCTTATAGTTAGCTAGGACTAGTTAATGGTTCGATCCGGGTATTAGTGCGCGGCGGTTTGCCAGTTCAAGAAAATTTAAGTTTATCACCGCTTCCGCATTTGGCCGTCGGATTGACTGCCGGGGCGCCGCCGTGCATTTACAAGAGATACTACGGTCTTCTCGGTGACAGTGGGAGCAAGGATTGCATCATGGTAGATGATGACCCAACTAGGTTCAGGCAGGCCATCACAAGTGAGGACTCTGTGAAAAAGCTGGATGCTATGCGATCAAAGATGGAATCCATGTATACCAACAAAGTATGACTTTGAATGTTGCACTTAAAGGGGTAAAACCCATTGGGAGCAAATGGATCTTGAGAAGATTCTTGGTATAAATGGAAAAGTCGAGACTTTCAAAGCTATGCTTAAGTCCATCAGGATCAATGCGCGCATCGCTGAGTTAGAACATCTGTTTTGATGTGGTAGTCAAAGAGTTTGACTTTATCAAAAAGGTAGATGAACAATGAATGTACAAGAAGGCTGTAGAGAGTAAGGTTGTCTTCCACGTATTGTACGTAGATAACATACTCTTGATAGGAAATGGTTTTCTATGCTACACTCGGTCAAGCTCCTCTTATCACGAGGATTCTCAATAGAAGATCTGGATGATACCTACTACATCTTATGGATAATGATCTATGGTGATAGTTCTAAGTGGATGTTGGGAGTGTCCCAAATCCAGGTACATTAACACCATACTAAAGGGGTTTAGTATGGAGGATTCTAAGCGTGGTGGTACGCCTACTAACTACGGAATAACTCTCTCCAAAAAGAAGTCTTCTAAGACTGATTTGGAGAGAGCTCGCGTGCAAGGGATATCCTATGCTTCGGCAGTAGGCTCTATCATGTATGCGATGTTATGTACCAGACCAGATGTAGCTGACTCATTAGGTGCAGTGATCAGGAATCAATCGGATCTTGGGAGAATCACTGGACAGCTGTGGAGGACATTCTTAAGTACTTGAGAAGTACTAAATGAATGTTTCTTGGTTCCACCTTCCAGAGTGATAAGGTTGACTGAAAGTCAGCCACGGGCATTGTCTTTACCCTCAGTGGAGGGACGGTATGTTGGAAGAGTTCCAAGCTAGATACCGTGACGAACTAGACGATAAAGGCTTAATACATTGCTACCAATGATGCTACCAAAGTGGTTGTCTGGGCATTTCTTATTCATGAGATGAACAAGGTTCCTACCATTGAGCGTCCAATAACTGTTATTGTGACAACATGGAGTTGTGGCTTTGGCCTAGGAACGTTATCTATGGAATGGTTGAGTATGGGATACTACAACTAATGCTATATTGTTGGGTATAGGATACTACAACAGATGGCATTAGTGCAAGTGGGAGATTGTTAGTTATATGTATGCCCTAGAGGCCATTACTGTACGTGTGATGTATATTGTAGTGAATGCTTGGACATATATAGGGAGGACTTTCTTGCTCGACATGATAGTATGCTATCTGGTTGCACTTTATCTTAACATGTACACTTATTGTCTCTTTATTACATGTTGATAAAGCCCTTAAGATGAGTACTTGACTACCAGGACTATGATGCAGATCATACTAGTGGGGATATGGTAGTCGGTAAGTACATCCTTCAAATGGTCCTAGTCGTGGGAGTATCGAAACGGCATCGATACTCCAGAGTAGACTAGCGTATATGCTTCTCGACCCATGTGATGGGCGATGGATGATCCCACATCCATTGGTGTTTGACATCAGAGAAGGTATACGGGTGCTCAGTGGGGACTGGGTTGTAACAACCTTAAATTTCCTATACAAGTTTTTACAAAAAAATTTCAAAAATCCATAAAGGGGTATTTATTGCCTGAGTACAAGACTTAAGTAATTAATTAGCAATTTAATTATAAGAAGGGGCTTGTGGCTCATTGGTAATACCTTGCACTGCTGAACCAAGCCACTAGAGTTCAAATTCCATGTCCCACATTATTTTTAATATTTATTTTGTTTTAAATTTTATAGAAGCCCAACAGTCAACACGTGATAACTCCAGAAATTCCCACTACACCCACTAAACTAAATGCACCATAGGCTTAACCAGGTGACCCCCCACATTCCGAGCCCCCGACTCGGCCTGACTCGGCCGAGTCGGCCGGACTCGGCCGAGTCGTCAACGGCAAAAAGTTGCCTTTTCCCCTTCCCACCTTCACTGCATACTTCAATTTCTGAGATCGTTTCCAGATAGCCTTTAATACCTCTTTTACTCCATTTTTAATACATTTTTACATTTTTTAAATTAAAACTCTTCATCTACCTTAACCATTGTCTAACCCTATAAATACCACCCCTACCCTCTACCCTCTCACCCCAAACTCTGAGCCAACTCTCAAAAATTCCCAAGAAATCTTGTGTACTTTGAAATCGAGCACAAAGCGAAGCTACGACGAATTTTCCGGCGAACTTCCGACGATCATTCTGGGAGCCCCCGGCGACGAAGCGACGCACCGACGACTCCTCCCATTCTATCTCTTTCTCCTAGTTGTCCAAAACCCGTAAGTCCCCATTTCTACCTCTCTTTTCTTTTCTAAAAATACGGATTTACAAAACCCGACGGAATCGGAACAAATCCGATTTCCGATTCGGTTTTCTTATAAAACTTCACTTCTCGTTAATACAATTATGCTTAAACTCCCTCATGTTGACTATTAAATACTAATCAACCAAATTAATTAAGTTTCATTTCATAAAATGATGGCTATTTCACTTTATCGTATTTTTCATTTAAATACCACATTGTTTCAATTATATATTTAAACCATTAAACTTGTTATACCTTTAAGTAGATCACGAGGTAACGACCTACCTCCTCACACACTCATATGCAACATAACACGATACCCGCGAGAACTTAGAATACGGAAAAACAAACATTTTCATTTAAAAACCCTTTACTTAATAAAACCATTTCTAAAAGATTTAGTATTGATACATCTTTACAAATAAATAACTTTTGAGTTAATAAAAAAAATCTAGACTCAGCCAATTAAGGACTGTCGCGCTCATTAGGACAGAGGAAGGTTGTGGGCATTCAGTCATTTATCTAAACCTGACTTTGTGGTGCCTAGGCTAGACAAGTGAGAAAGCCAACTTTAAAAGGCCCGTTTCACGGTAATTCGTGAGCGAAACCCTCCTTTCTTCACTTATACTTACCTGGCCATAATTGGCGGTGAAGAGGCGATTTGAGAGATATCTCACAACTTATCGCTTTGGAACTATTAGGAGCAGTCTAGTTGACTTAGGAGACCCTAGAACTTAGAATACGGGAAATCGATATCTTTACAAATAAATACCATAATTAATAAAACCGTTTTTCCTTAATGATTAGTATTTATACAAATCTTTGCAAAGCGCCGCTACAACCCATTTGGGGAACCCATTCGGGATGGTGCAGATTATCGCACATCCTCGGGGTTAGTAGTGCGAGATGCAGACCTCCGCAAGGAGGATTCGGTCTCGAACGATTTAAAATACGACATCTTAAGAAAACGAGATTTCTAGAATATTATATATATACTAAAATTATTTTCATATAAATATATGTATATGTAACATAAAAATATCTATTTTGAATATTCCACATTTTCCTAAAATTGTCACAAGAATCATTTTTCACTAAATACCATGAATTCCATACAAATCAATATTATAAATAAATACCCTTTATTATGAAAATAGGATATTTTCACTAGAAATATCACAATATAAAATATATATTCATTACAACTCTAAAGACGATTAATAAATACTTGGGGTGTATTTTGAAAAGTATATAAAAGTATTTTTACATAAAACCCCCTCAAGTTCTATAAATAACTCTGAGGACCCTAGTAAATATAGGTTTAGGCGGAACCAGTCTCTTGAGCCTCCGGTGTAACAACCCTAATTTTCTTATACACTTTTTCCTATACAAAAATTTTTTCAAATATTTTTTCAAAAATCCACAAAAGGGTATTTTAGCCTGAGCACAAGATATAGGTAATTGTTTTGTTTTTTTAATTACAAGGTACAAGAATGTAATAACTCTATTTTTAGTGTACAAGAAATTACTTTAAATTTAATGTATACTTGGAGTATTTAATGTTGCTGATATCACTTTAAGTATCTATTTTCCCACAATAATTACAAGAAGGAGCTTGTAGCTCATTGGTAATACCTTGCATTGCTGAACCAAGCCACCAGAGTTCGAATCTCATTCTCCACATTATTTTTAGATTATTTTTCTTTTAAAATTCTTGGAAGCCCAACAGTCCAGAGGCCATAACTCCCAAAAGTTGAACTGAACCCTAAAATCTAAATATACCAGAGCCGACGTCAGGAGACCCCCTACCCAACGGCACCTTGACTCGGCCCGACTCAGCCGAGTCGGCCGGCGGACCGGCCGACTCGGGCCGGCGCCGCCGGCCGGACTCGGCCGGACGGCCGAGTCGCCAACACGAAACTTGTGTCTTTCTATCTTCTCAACTCCCCTGTTTACTCCAATTTAATGGATCGGTTCTTTAATTTTAATTACACCCTATTTAATACAAATTTTAATGATTTTTTCTTTAATTTTTATAATTTTTTTAAATAAAAACCTTTTACCTACCCTACCCTAACCTACCCTATAAATAGACACCCCTACCCCCTACCCTCTCATTCCAAAACACTAGGTTTACTCTCTCGAAATTTTCACAAGAAGGGTGTACTTTGAAACCGAGTTCACGGCGAAGCGCTGACGGAATTCCGGCGACGTTTTTTGAAACAACCGACGACGAAACAATATCTCGGCCACTCAACTAGTTCCTCTATACTCTTTAGTATAGATCGAAACCCGTAAGTCCCATTCTTCCTTTCTTTCTACTTCTCAAAAATACGAAATTACGAAACCCGACGGAAATCGGAACAAACCGATTTCCGATTCGTTTTTTTATAAAATCTCACTTGTCACCCATTCCATATTACCTAAACTTATTCATGATGACTATTAATCACATAACGATTAATTTGGACAAAGTTTCTCACATGAAATGATAGCTTTTGCAATATCGTATTCTTTTTCACATTAATACCATAATGTCTATTTTTCTTCTTCTAATCAATTAAATCATTCCTAAACATCGCTATCTTGACCATTAAACTTGTAAAAATCAATTTGAATAAGTTTTCACACATGAAATGATAACCTTTTCAATTTACCGTATTTCCACTTTAATACCATGAAGTTTCAATTTCACATTTAACCCCTTAACCTTAATATACATTTAAGGTAGAGCACGAGGTAATGACCTACCTCCACACACAAGCAAAGACAACCCTAAAATGATAATATCAAAACTTAGAATACGATAAAACGAAATTTTCATTAAAATACCATAATCTTCATAAAACCATCCTTAAAGGTTTTAGATTTGTTACATTTTTAAGTAAATATTTCTTACTAAGAAAATACGATAAGTTGTGGACATCGATCGTTTATCTAAACTGACTTTGTGGTGTCTAGGCTAGGCAAGTGAGCTTGGGTAACTTTAAAAGGCCCGCCTCACGATTCGTGAGCGGATCCCTCCCTCCTCACTTGTACTTACCTGGCCACAATTGGCGGTGAAGAGGCGATTTGAGCCTTCTAACGACTTGTCGTTTAGACCATTTAGAAATAGGCTAGTTGGCTTAGGAAACCCTAGAATCTAAAATACGGAAAATTACACTTTTCAAATAAATACCTTTTATTTTATAAAACCGTTTTCTTAAGGGTTGGTATTTTACAATCTTTGCAAAGCGCCGCTATAATCCATCTTTGGGGAACCCGTTCGGGATCGTGCGGTTTATCTAGTAGTGCGAGATTCAAACCTCCGCAAGGAGCTTTCGGTCTCGAAAGGTTTAAAATACGACATCTTAAGAAAATGAGAGTTTTGAAATATAAAATATTTATTAAAATTAATTTTTATGAACATATGTATATCTATCTTTTAAATACATATTTTATTATAATATAAATATTCCAATTTTTTCTAAAATCATAATAATAAATTTTACACTAAAATACCATGAACTTCAAATAACCAAAACTAGGATATGCTCACTAGAAATGTCACAATATAAAATCCACCCTCATTACAACTCTAAAGACGAGTAATAAATACTTGAGGTGTATTTTGAAAAGTATATAAAAGTATTTTTACATAAAACCTCCTCAAGTTTTATAAATAACCCTAAGGACCCTAGCAGTTATAAGACTTCGTTTCACATTTCTGATTGTCTGACTCGGGTTTGAGTCTGATTAATCTGACTTGAATATGATTCAAGTCAACCCATAATCTATAAGTTTCCAATTCAATATGAACACATGAATCCATGAATACAATTATCAGTTTATACAATTTGGCTGAACCGAACTATGGATATATATTCCTTTTACATGATTCCCAGTATTCCATTTACATGACTCTACGGTTATAACCGTTTCCTGATATCATGGTTTCGGTCAGTCAGTAAATCAATCATGCAACCAACACAAATTACAAGATAACACTACAAACAAGACATCACGGGGTTTAAGGGGTAGATTAGTACGGAAGGTGTTAAAAGTGGCACGAGACGGTCAGACTTAAGACACCTAACATGAATCCAATTGCCGTTGTTCCAGGTTGTATAACGGAGCCTTGTACTCTATTTTCCATTTGCTCTAGTCTCTGGCATATAGAGACTCCTCTCGTATACACTGGCATTCTTCTGTACCAAGCTACAAACAACAGCGTTAATACAACATTACCACAATATAATACAATTGTAAAAGCTACTCTCTCCCTCTCTCTCTTACTCTCTGTCTATTCTATTCTCCTCTTATCTTGGGACTTACCGAGCGACCTGTTCGCTGACGACATTCTATTTCTTTCTTCTTTGAATGTCGTCAGGTGGTTTGGACCCGGCAGAGATCGAGCCATCTGCAGAAGACTTGGAGCAGTTTGTCAAAGATCCAACACTTTAGTTCATTGTATACTTTTCCATTCAGTACTTTACATTCCTGTTATGCCACTGTTTAGGCATCATTTTATTTCAGTTGTATTTCCTTTCATGTATTGTACAAAGAATGTTAATAAATAAAAGTTGTTGTTCTTTTACATTTTGTCTCTTGTGTACTTATTTTATATTGCTTAGATACGCTTAGCGTATGTACTTCTGAGTATATACGTAGCGGGCCTCGTCGCGTTCCCTTCGCCGTATACCGGGAAGTGGGGCGTGGCATCCGGGAGCCGAAGATATGGGTTCTTGCCTATCTAAGGTAGAAAAATTAATAACGATGTTATCAATACGGTAATCGTCTTTGAAAAAGACACAAATCCTGCAGTCCATGTGCAGCGGTTACCGATAACATCAAAACAATCAGGACTTCAATTTACTTTTCTAATTGTCTAACTCAGTTTGAGTCTCATTATAATCTGACTTGAATATGATTCAAGTACAATCTGCAATCTACAGTCTACAATCTACAATCTATAATCTTCAATATTACAATTCAATATGAATCCATGAATTCAATTATCAATCTATACAACTTGACTGAACCGAACCATGGATATACATTCCATTTACATGGTTCTCCAGTAATTCCATTTACATGATTCTACGGTTGCATCCGTTTGCTGATATCATGGTTTTGGTCAGTCAATCAATTATACAACCAATACAATTTACAAGACAAACAATACAAACAAGACATCTCGGGGTTTAAGGGGTAGATTGGTACGGAAGGTGTTAAAAGTGGCACGAGACTGTAAGACTTAATACACCTAACATGAATCCAGTTGCTGTTGTACCGTGGCATAAATGGTTCCTTGTACTATACTTGCCTCTGGTCTCTGGCATATAGAGACTCCTCTCGTATACACTGGCATTCTTATGTACCAAGCTACAAATAACAGCGTTAATACAATATTAAAACAATATAATACAACTTTAAAAGATACCTTCTTATTCTGTCTATTCTACTTTCCTCTTATCTTTGGGACTTACCGAGCGACCTGTTTGCTGACGACATTCTATTTCTTTCTTCTTTGAATGTCGTCTGGTGATTTGGACCCGTCAGAGATCGAGCCCACTACTGAAGACTTGGACCATTTCAATGAAGACCTCGAGCTCTAGTCATTGTACAGTTTCCATTCAGTACTTTCATTTCTGTTATGCCATTGTTTAGGCATTGTTTTTTATTCAGTTGTATTTACTTTTCATGTATTGTACAAAAGAATGCTAATAAATAAAATTGTTGTTCAGTTTATATCTCTTGTCTCTTATGCTTACTTTTATATTGCTTAGATACGCTCAGCGTATTTACTTCACAGTAAATACGTAGCGGCCTCGTCCCGTCCCCTTCGCCGTATACTCAGAAGCGGGGCGTAACATGGGTACACTGAACGGACTCGCTGAGAACTTCTAGATGGTATAATACCTATCGTCGGATAGCAGTTCTCTGGTGACACTAGTACATGTTAGTCTGTAGACCCGAGATCGTCATAGAGTCTTGTGTGATTCCCACTGTGCTTTGATTTCCACCATACCACGGTCAAGAGATCGTGCAAAAATGTGGTTTTTGGGTACAGTCCCGAGTCACATGGAGGCAATGAGCGATAGAGGGGTTTCGTCTCTCCCGGTATTGGGAGTTGATATTGCGCTATGCTCGATTGGCCATAACAGGAAATCCCTGGCCAGAGTTGCTGAGATTTACTAGTAAGTGTTATCAGTAGTTTCTCGAACTGTTATGGACCTTGCATCGGCATGACTTATCAGGCTATTGGGGTCTGACGTTTTACCACCCCCAGGCTGTGATATGCGACATATCTGACGAAGAGACCGGACTGTACGGTACTGTTACTGATTGGATCCGCAATAGTACGAGCAGGCTTACTTGTTGATCTTCTGATCGCTCAATACCCGGGTGGCTGTTACGTTTAGCAGACTGCTTGCGACTTCTAGGTGTTTGATATGATCATCAATCACTGCCGGCGTATTAACGAGTCTTTAGAGTCCTACACAGAGCTTTCCTGGTTCATGCGAAACAGAGTAGGAGCACATATGTGATATGTGCGGGACTGAGATTAATGCGCGTATGTGATACCGCATTATTTTCTCACGACTTGTGACATTGGTCGGTTATATGTGATATAGCCGGGTTATCGGATCAAGTGTTGATTCGATAAGCTGTTGCATTTGATATTAGTCGGTTATACAGTATATAGTCGGATTATTAAATCAAGTGTTGATTTAATAATTTAATGTATAATTATATATTTGATATATTACATTACATTAACTAATATTAGCTCACTTAAGTATTCATTTTTCTCACTTATGATTTATTGATATATATGTGATATATGTTAAATGTATTGTTTTCTTTTTGCACAAAATATATATGTGATATATATTGTTGTGTCATGCAAGGTTACACATGCAGCATGTTTGTATGAGACACACACCATGCTAGGTTAATGCTAGGGTTTTATTATTTTTAAGTAATTCAAACATTTGGAATTAGTCATGGAGGAGCTTGGAGAAGCTAGTAGAACATTGACTTAGTCCACTTGTTTGTCTTGCTTAAGATATTTGTTAACCCAACCCTTAACCTTTAGCCTTAGTTTATTCTCTACAAGAGTTAGTGTATGACACTAACTCACCATGTTTGCAATTCTAACCTCACTCTCTCATTCATCTCTTCATCAATTTTTCATCTTCTTCAAGAGCTCAAAAAGCTTTCTTGGGTTTTGAGATATAAAGAAATGTTGTGAGAAAAATAAAACTAAAGTGAGCTCACTTCCTACTTCATCATCCTCTACTATTAGCCATTTAGTTTTGGGTGTTTGCTTCACTAATTTCACCATTAGTGAAGAGATAGCATGAGCTCGAGTCTTCTCGACGTAGATCATCTTCGGCCTCGAACACATTGAGTAAGCTTGTTTGTTTCTTCATATGAACCCTTACTTGAGTCCGGGTCTTCACAACTCGCAGCGAAGGGACTACGACATGGAGCTTTAGAAGTGAAGGACCGGTCTACAAAGGTTGTATTCCCTCATTCACTTAGATGTAAAGTGTTTACGTTTAGTATCGTCGGATTTTCTAGTAACGATTCTAGGGTTAGGGTTAGCTAATAAGGCAATTTTTTTAAAATGGTATGGACGATACCTCCTGAAAACTTGTTGCCATGCTAGACTACCCTACAGGGATGAGAAGCGTATACACTAGTTTACTCTGAAGTATCGATGCCCCGTCTCGATAATCCTACGTCTAGGGACCTGTATAGGATGTGCTTATAGACTACCCATCCGCCACTAGTGTGACTGTCATCACAACGCTGGTAATCAAGCAAAGATCCGAAGGGCTCTGCCAATATGTATAAGTGATATGCTAAAAGAAACACATGCACATATTGAGATAGAAACAAACCAGGTAGCATACTACCATTTTGCGCAAGTCTGTTACTATATCCATGTATATCCCAAGCTTCCATTAAGTAATATACAAACCAGTATGATACAATAATGGTCTCTAGAGCATATAACACTAACAATCTCCCACTTGCACTAAGGCCATGTATTGGCATATCGCAAACCTATGATCTCGAATAGCCTCTCGAACTGTGTCTGAGGGATGACCTTTGTGAGTGGATCTGCAGTGTTGTTCTCCGAATATACTCTCCTTACCTCGATCTCCAGGCGATCAACGATCTCACTGATCAGGCGTTACCGCCTCAAGATATGTCTGGACCTCTGATGGGACCTGGGTTCCTTCCCTAAAGGTATAGCGCCGTTGTTGTCACAATACATGGGTATTGGATCAACAATGGAAAGAACCACCTGAAGTTCTGTTAGGAACTTTCTCATCCAGACTGCATCTTTGAGGTGTCACAAGCAACGATATACTCTGCATCCATCGTCGAGTCGGCAACAGTGCCCTGCTTGGAGCTCTTCCAACAGACCGTCCCTCCATTGAGGGTAAAGACATAACCCGACATGAACTTAGAGTCATCCTTGTCACTCTGGAAGTTGGAGTCAGCAAAGGCCTCGATCTGGAGGTCTTTCCGCTTTACACCAAGAACATCTCATTAGTTCTTCTCAGGTACTTGATAATGTTCTTTACTGGTTCCCAGTGCTTCTCCCATGGGTTTGACTGATACCGGCTTACCACGCTAAGTGCGTAAGCAACATCTGGTTTGGTATACAACATCACATACATTATAGTGCCTACCGCAGAAGCGTAGGGTATAATCGACATGAGAGCCCTTTCCAAATTAGTCTTGGGAGACATCTCTTTAGAGAGGGTGATTCCGTGACAAGCCGGTAAACTACCGCGCTTTGAATCTTCCATACTGAATCTCTTCAGTATGGTGTTGATGTACCTTGACTGTGAAAGTCCCAACATCCTCTTAGATCTATCACGATAGATCTGGATCCCCAGAATATAGTAGGCATCACCCAGGTCTTTCATGGAGAATTTCTGTGACAAGAATTATTTGACTGATTGTAGCATAGGAAAGTCATTTACTATTAAGAGAATGTCATTCACATACAAGACAAGGAATACCACAGTTCTCGCTACAATCTTACTATAGGTGCGTGGTTCATCTGGATTTTTGATAAATTCAAATTCTTTGACCGTCTCATCAAAACAGATGTTCCAACTCCGCGATACCTGCTTTAATCCATAAATGGACTTAAGCAACTTGCACACTTTCTCGCTGCTCCCACTCTGAATAAAACCTTCTGACTGATCCATATAGACGCACTCTTCCAAATTACCATTTAGAAAAGCGGTCTTTACGTCCATCTTCCAAATCTCATAATCGTGGAAGGCAACAATGGAAAGAAGAATCCGAATGGATTTGAGCATATCCACTGAAGAAAAGGTTTCATCATAGTCCAAACCAGGTCTTTGACGAAATCCTTTTGCAACAAGTCTAGCCTTATAATTTTCAACATATCCATCTACACCAATCTTCTTTCTGAAAATCCATTTGCAGCCTATGGGTTTTACCCCTTCTGGAGCAAAGTCCAAAGTCCATACTTTGTTGGTGTACATGGACTCCATCTCGGTCCGCATTGCATCTAGCCATTTTACCGAGTCTCCGCTGTGAATGGCTTGCTGGAAGCTAGTTGGCTCATCATTGTCAATGATACAATCATCTCTATCCTCGTCTATGAGAAAACCGTAGTATCTCTCGGGCAAATGAGACTGCCTACTAGTTCTGCGGAGTGACGCGGGGATGTCCGGTTCTTCTGAAACTTCAGGTTCCACCATGCTTTCAGTAATAGTTTGTGGTTCTGGAATTTCTTTCAGTTCTATTGCGCTCCCACTAGTTTCCTTTTTCAAAAATTGATTTTCTAAAAAGTAGGCATGACGAGAAACAAAAACCTTTTGCTCATCTGCGTAATAGAAAAGATACCCCCTGGAGTTCTTTGGGTATCCCACAAACTTACACAGTACTGAGCGTGCCTTGAGCTTATCCGTATGCTACTTTTTTTTACAAAAGCTAGACATCCACATATGTTCAGATACTGAAGATAGGGTTTCTTCCCACTCCACATCTGATATGGTGTGGTAGGCACAGTCTTGGTAGGAATCTTATTCAAAAGATATGCAGCCGATTCTAGTGCATAACCCCAGAAGGATCACGGCTACTCAGCATTACTCATCATGAAACGAAACATATCCAATATGGTTCTGTTCCGTCTTTCCGATACACCGTTGTGTTGAGGTGTGTATGGAGGAGTAAGCTCAGAAAGAATACCATTCTCTTTTAGGCAATCCAGGAACTCGGCATTTAAGTATTCAACACCTCGATCAGATCTCAGTGTCTTGATACTTTTGTCGGTTTGTTTTTCCACTTCATTCTTATATTCTCGGAATTTCTCAAAGGCCTCAGATTTATGTTTCATCAAGAAGACATGTCCATACCTATAGAAATCATCCGTAAAAGTAATGAAACAGAAATAACCACTTCGTGCATGTGTAGATATTGGACCACACACGTCGCTGTGTATGAGTCCCAAGAGCTCGCTCGCTCTTACTTCGTGTCCAGTGAACAGAGTCTTTGTCATCTTTCCTATGAGACAAGATTGACAAGTTGCATAAGACTGATATTCGAACGGATCTAAATACCCCTCTCTATGTAACTTCGACAACCGTGTTTCATTGATGTGACCCAGTCTACAATACCATAAGAAAACCTTATTTAATTCTGGAGACTTTCTTTTAAGTGTGTTCTGGACGTTGAAAACATGAGCTTGATTTAACACGTATATACCGTCCTCTAGTATACCTGATCCAATCAAACCATGATTAAGGTGGATACGGACCACATCGCTTACAAATATAAAATCATATCCTTCCTAAGAAAGTAAAGATACAGATATGATATTACAAGCTAGACTAGGTACACACAAACAGTTATGTAAAATCAATATCTGCCCCCTTGTCCTTGGATTTGCTTGACTTTTGCCTGAGGGGCCACACAAAAATGAGAACACATGAATCCTTCAAAATTAAAAAGATTTAGCTGGATTTTCCACTGTTTTATATACGGCTCGCCGTACTTTATATATTAAAAAATTAACTCTCTCTACCTCTCTCTAAAATCTTCAAATCCAAATCTCACAATTTTCTCACCCACCAAACAAGAATTATAAGGATCAATAAATCCAATACTAAAAATGTAATACCAACTAAACAACAAATTACCAAATCCAGAAATTTTCAACCGTACTATTTTAGAATCCAAATTTCATTATCCTGTAACCAAATTGCCCCCTAAAGAACTTATAGAAAAATCCAATAGATCGAGTAGACATGAAGCGATTTTATAATCTAAGATTTTGAGCCGTTGACTCCCATTCAGGATCCACCCCTTCTCCTAAATAAACAGAGCCAATTTAAAATAAATTTTTTGTCTTGAATTTTGGAAAGTTCTATATATTAATTCAAGGAAACAATTAATTAATTTATATGTAACCGAACAACATTAAATTACATTAATTTATATGTAACAAAACAACATGAAATTACATAGCTGAAAATGACAATAATAATAATAATAATACCAAATTAATAAAAAGTTGCATTACAATCCACAATCTAATGAAAGAGAAATTAATATGAAAATACAAATCAAAATAAATTATTAAAAAAGGTACTGATCACTCCATTACACTCCCATTCCCTGAAACAACAAACAATTAAATTATCAGTTTCCTTCCTCATAAAAATTATTTATTTATTTTCCTAATTCAAATAAAAATTAGAAACATTTAGCACCTTCAGTTTACTTGGTGATGATATAAATAGCATAGATGATTCCGGGCAGGTACCCAAATAGCGTCAAAACCAAACAAATCCAAAACTCAGCCTGCATACAAAATATCATAGTTTATATGGTATCAGAATCATCCAGATTCAAATCCAGAACGACTGCAGCCATCTTGACAATCCAAATTTGAAGCACATATAGATAGATATCATCAGAGCCATACAGATTCAAATCCAACACTCCGATAAAATAATAATTAAATAAAATAAAATCACCTTGCATCCAAACTTGAGGAAAACACCAAGAGGAGGGAGAAGAACAGCCAAGAGGATGTCTACGCAATTTGCGGTTCCTTCATCAGCCATGATTTTGATTAGTTTTGAAGAAGATAAATTTGAGAAAGAGACTTGCTACCAAATTTATAGACTATATGCCACGTGATTAGCACGTGGTTTTAATTACTGTACGAAATAAACCGCGTCTTGCTTAGCTGGTGGAAATCTTAATGTTGAAGGCTTTACAAATTACACCTATTTTTTTATTCTGATACCTTGGATGTAACATGTTGTGTATTAATTCCTTTACTTTACACCTTCTTTTCCATTTTAATCGAATCCATTACCTCCTTTTTGTGCAGTTTGAATGATGTATTGTAGTGCTAGAAATTATTCGGTGTTATGTATCGGACTCATGCGGAGAAGGGAGGGAAAAGGGTTGGAGCGTTTTTTAAGAAGTTTTGTAAGGTTCATGATGTTAGGTTGTGTCTCGTATCCTGTTGTTTATCCGCGGGTCATATGGGCCAGGTCATCTATTGGTATGGGCTAGTTATAGATGATAAATATTGCTAGAGGGTTTTTTATATTATAACATCTCTTTTTCAGGTGAGAGATAGAGAGATGCAACTATTTTGAGTTTGAGGGTGCTGCTTTCCGTTTTTTGTGATGTGATAGTAAGAGTCGGGGATTAGAGAGGGAGAGCCGTGTGAGAGCTTGTGACCTTCTTATGTCAATAGAATCTTCATGTTTATGTTTTGCTCCGTGGATGTAAACCGATTTCATTAAACTATGTAAATCTGATTTTCTCTGAAGCGGTGCATTGTGCGATCTTGGGTGTTTGATGTTGTGAGGAGATCAGAATCCCCAACAACAATCCAGCCAAATCTGATTAAATGATTGAATGGCCGCATAGCTGGCCATATCCAAAATATGGAGACAAAAGACTATTTAATTACAATATGTCGTAGTCCGCAAAACATAACACTGAGTGTATCCACAATATCCACTTAATATATATCTAGATTTGTCCTACTCCCTATCTACATGTTTTTCTTGAATCTTTCTCAATTTTTTTTGGGTTTTCAACATACATATAGCTAATAAAGTCTATTTTATGTAATTTAGTAATTCAATATCGCTTATATATAATTTGTTTATGAGTTATGCACTGATCAAAACCAATCAAGAACAATACATGTTTAATATGAAACATTGATGTTATCTCTTTATTTATTACGGTCGGACATATATGATCCATTTTCTTACTTACGTCAGCTGTGGAATTCCAAACATCAAATAAGAGGTCTGAGAATATCTGAGCGTTTCCATATGTCAAAACTCCATTGATCTCTAAAAACTTTATAATATTGGCTTTTAACATAGATTACTGTTGTACCAAGATATTTTGCTAGATATTTGTACAACACATCATCAAGGAAATTGAAAACGACTCAATAACATTTTGATCCTATGTTTCCATTTTCTGTGTGGAATTTCAGAATCACGTGAGCCACTTCGCAGTCTTACGTGTGAGACACCTAACTCTATGCTCACTGGCACGTGTCTTACTTGTGCCATTGTCGTACAAGTGCCGTTGACCTTTTATCTATGGTTGAAAAATTCTACTGTGGACGAATCCATATATGCCCAGTAATAAGTTTTAAAGAATTTAGAATACAGCCTCCACTAATCTGTCCGAAATTAAAACCGCCTCAGAATTCTTCATCTCCTCATCTCCTCGTTGTGGTCTGGATATATTACTCTCGACATAGTTTCTAACAATTTATATACCGGTCATAACCTAAATCCGAAATCCATCCAAATTGGAAGGAAATGCAATCCATTATTTCCAAATATGTTGATGGAGGTCTGGATCTCCTTCAGATGTTGTCTTCCATTGATCTGTCGCGAGCATTGATGGATGGATGGCATTGGATTGGAGGGTTGCTTCCTGATGCGTGTGGATCTCAGTGGACATGGTTTGGAATGAAGCCGAGCAACCTGTAAGGAAGTCCCGGGGTGGTTGTACCACCGATAACCCTCCGACGATCAAGTTAGCCGAGATATTTGGGCAGAGTAGCGGCCTATTAAATAATAATTGCCTTACCTGAGTCGTTTAAAAGAGGGGTTTATATAGGGGGCGCGTGGAGCGAGCCGGTGCGAGATCTCCGTCGGCAGTTACGCCCGTACATTACGCCCGCGTTAATGGCGGGATCCGCTCATTAATGGGGGAACGAGCCTGCGTGGGACGCGGGATGTAGGGCGGCGGACATCTCGCTTTGGCGAGATATGCGGAGCCGTTGCGGAAGCGCTAAGGCCTTGCGTTCTCGGTTGATCGGGAGAGCTGGGGGAGGCTTAGCTCGGCGTGAGGCTCGGAGACAAGCCGGGAGACCGAGAAAGCTCAGCTCTGTAATAGCTCGAAGACGAGCACAGGAGAATAGGCGCCAGTTCAGCAGCCAGGTCGCTCTTGGGTAAGAGGCGGAGTGTTAGCTCGGGGATAAGCAGAGGAAGATCATCAATGCTCCGCACTGATTTTACATCGGTAGCCTCCCAGGAGTCCAGTAAGCTGTCGCGAGTGGCACGTCATTCGCCACGTATTGTGATATGAGGAATTCCACTTCTGAGCACCATCATTAGCCCCCCACTCTTGTTCCGACCTATTCATGGGTCGGATCGAGAGTGGCATACACAGAGAATCTTTTGCTCAGTTTGGAACCGAGAATCATGATTTTGATTAAGCCATGTTAGGAGCTTGCCTTTTTCGGGTGCATGCGCTGGGAAGAGGCTTGTCAGCTGGTTCAATGTGAGGCTTAGGGATCCACCGTTGAGACTGAGCATGAAGATGTCTGGCGGTTTCGTGACGAGGGCTTTGATCCATCACTTTGTAGTGCAGGAAGCTGCCTGGAGTGGATGGACCGAGCAGGAGAATGCCCGGTCGCCTCGTGATGAGGGCTTTTAATCCGCATTGTTGTGGGGCAGGAAGCTGCCCGGTGTCGACGAACCGAGCAGGGAAGCTTCCCAGTCGCCTCGTGATGAGAGCTTTCGATCCTTGTCATCGAGGGGCAGGAAGCTGCCCGCCAGGATGAACCGAGCATGAGGATTCCCGGTCGCCTTGGGAGGAGGGCTTTCGATCCTTGGCGTCGAGGGGCAGGAAGCTGCCCGCCAGGATGAACCGAGCATGAGGGTGCCTGGTCGTCTCGTGATGAGGGCTTTAGATCCTTGGCGTCGTGGGGCAGGAAGCTGCCCGCCAGGATGAACTGAGCATGGAAGCTGCTCGGCGGCCTCGGGAGGAGGGCTTCAATACGCAGCGTTGTGGGGTAGGAAGCTACCAGCTGCGGATGGACCGGGCAGAGTCGTTGCGCGGTGGCCTCGAGATGAGGCTTCGATCCTTGGCGTGGATGGGTAGGAATCTACCCGTCAGGGATTGACCGGGCAGGGAAGCTGCTCGGTAGCCTCGAGATGAGGGATTCGATCCGCAGCGTTGTGGGGTAGGAATCTACCAGCTGCGGATGGACCGGGCAGAGTAGCTGCGCGGTGGCCTCGAGATGAGGGCTTCGATCCTTGGCGTGGATGGGTAGGAATCTGTTAGTTATATGTATGCCCAGAGGCCATTACTGTACATAGAATGTATATTGTAGTGGATGCTGGGACATATATAGGGAGGACTTTCTTGCTCGACATGATAGTACGCTATCTGGTTGCACTTTATCTTAACATGTATACTTTCTGTCTCTCTGATTACATGTTGATAAAGCCCATAGGATGTGTACTCGACTTCCAGGACTATGATGTAGATCATACTAGTGGGGCCTGGGTAGTCCATGATACATCCTTGAAATGTTCCTAGTCGAGGGAATATCGAGACGGGGCATCGATATTCCAGAGTAGACTAGCGCATATCTTCTCGACCCATGCGATGGGCGATGGATGATCCCATATCCATTGGTGTTTGACATCGAAGATGGTATGCGGGTGCTCAGTGGAGACTGGGTATACTGAACGGACTCGCCGAGAACTCCCAGATGGTATTATACCTCACGTCAGATGGCAGTTCTCTGGTGATACTGGTACAGCTTAGTCTGTTGACCCGAGATCGTCATAGAGTCTTGTGTGTCTCCCACTGTGCTTTGATTTCCATCCTACCACGGCTCTACTGAGGCGTGCAAACAGATGGTTTTTGGGTACAGTCCCGATTCACATGGAGGCAATGAGCGATAGGAGGGGATTCGTCTCTCCCGGTATTGGGGGTTAATGTTGTGCTATGCTCGACTGGCCATAACAGGAAATCCCTGGCCAGGGTTGCAGTGATATACTGGTAAGAGTTATCAGTAGTTTCACGAATGTTATGGACCCTACGTCGGCATGATTTATCGAGCTATTGGGGTCTGACGTTTACCACCCCTAGGCGAGATATGCGACATATCAGACGAACAGACCGGACTATACGGTAGTGTTACTGGTTGGATTCACTGGAGTGTGAGCGGGCTTGCTCGTCGATCTTCAGATCGCTCAATACCCGGGTGGCCGTTACGTTTAGCAGACCGCTTGCGGCTTGTGGGTGTTTGATATGATCATCGCCTGCTGCCGGCGTATTGACGAGTCTTTAGAGTCCTACACAGAGGTTTCCTGGCTCAAGCGAAACGAAATAGGAGCGCATATGAGATATGTGCGGGACCGAGAATAATGCGTGTATGTGATACCGTATTCTATTCTCGCGATAAATATATCGAATGGTTGTATGCGATATAACCTAGTTATCGATTCAAGCGTTGATTCGATAAGCCGATATATTGTATACTAGTCGGGTGTGTGCGACATAACCGGGTCATTGAATCAAGTGTTGATTTAATGATTTAATGCATATTTATATATTTGATATATTACTTTGCATCAACTAGTATCGGTTTACTTAAGATGGATTTTCTCACTCGGATGGGCGCATTGTATATGCGATATACTTTTGTGCACTTGATTGTATCATGTTTGATGATACATGTCATGCTAGGGTTCAAGTGTAAAGATTAAACCTTGGTTAATGAAATGGTTAGGGTTTATTATTTATTATTCATTTATCTTATTTAATTATGCTTTTTATCTTTGATAAATGAATAAAAGAAATGAGAAAAAGAATGGTGGCTTCTTTTGTTCTTTAGTTGAAGCTTCATGAAGCTTTGTTCAAGTCAACCATACTTATCTCATCCTTAACCCTAACCATTCCCACTAACCATGATTCATTCTCTACACTTAACTCTAGTTAAAATTATGATAAGAATTCATTTTCTTTTCATTTTCTATTATCTTATCATAACCTTTTCTTCTTCTTCTTCCTTGCTTCAAGTGAAGAAGCTTGAGGTCATCAATGGTGGATTGATGTTTTGAGTGAGAAATCCAATTCTAAAGTTAACCCACTTCCTATTTCTTCATCCTCTACCTCTTGCCAAGTAGTAGAGTGTGTTTTCTTCACAAGTTTCATGACTTGGTGAAGTGAGAGCTTGATCTTGCGATGCTTCAACGTAGATCATCTTCGGCATGGACATCGACGACCTAGCTCGCTTATTCTTCGACGAAGCCGACGCTAGAGCCCGGGAGTTCACTTGGACAGCGGAGGCACTTCGTTGCGGAGCTATGGAGGTGGACAAACGGATCTACAAAGGTTGTATTTCCGTTATCTTATAGTTTGGTTGTAAACTAGCTTGCTTGTTTCGCCTAAATATCTAGCAAACGATCCATAGTCGGGTTTGTAGGCACCATAATTTTTGAAATTGCCATGTTTGATCACTTGTGAGACTTAACTAGAGTGCCTAGGAACCCTACAGTGGTATCAGAGACTAGCTAGAGCCTTAGGCGATGCGTAGACGGAATTTGAAGTCCGATCGAACCGAAAACCTACATCCAACTTGCTCTCTGTATTTTTTTCAAATTTGTGGATTTTTGCAAATTAAAAATATGCAGAAAAATAAGCAGGGAAATCTAAGAATTACGGTGCAAAAATTACCTAATGATCCCTCAAAAGTGCGGCGGAACCGCGGCATTAGCGTGCTAATGCGGCCTTTCCGCCGCCGTTTTGTCTTATTAGGCACTCAATTTTGCACAGTAACTCCTATTTTTCAGTGTTAGTTTTCCTGGAATATTTTTTTCTGAAATCAAGAGTTGAGTATTTTGGGTTGTATTGGGAGTTCATACATTCGATCGGATTGTCAAACTTTGTCTATGTGTCGTTCCGGATAAATTTTAGAATATGTTAAAAAGTTCGACCGGATATAAATACCCAACTTTTCCCCTGTCGGGAAATTTCCAAGTGTTGGATTTTTCCGTAGTTTAACGACGTTCTAAGTAGTGCAAGTAACGCGATGGTCCCTCTAGAAGACACAAACCTTAACTCGATTATGTGACCGTCTTGAACTACCCTTTGAACCTTCGGGTTTGGGGCAGTACGGCGTGCCACATGTGAGGCGTTGGCTTGACCCTTCTACGGCTGGACCGTTGGTACTGAGGTACGAACTGAATGTTGTTAGACTAGTTTCATGTGTTGATCTTTATCGGGAAAACTTGGGTGTTCGATTGTTCGATCGGAAAGTTTAACATTTTCTGTTTATCTGGAATGGGATACAATAATTGGAATTCACAATAAGTTATATGATAACTGAATGAATGTTATAAACGTAGCAGTTTAGTCTCATTTGATCGGTTGCCACGGAATTTTGATGTGATCAAAAGTCCGTCGCAATCACATAGCGTACGCGGATACTCGCCGGGTAAACTTAATAGACAGCCTCACTCCATAGCCCCGACCAAGTGACTGTAGGAGAACCCCGTCGCCGAAAGCATCCGTTCGGGTGCTCGCGGTAGCGGTGTTCCGCCTTGGTGCACTTTGTCGACGGCGTCAGGGGTGCGGCCGTCTACTAAAGTTTGCGACGAGTATTCGATCAGAATGTCGGGAATCCTGTTGAATTGCCCGACTTGATATTGAAAAGTGTTTTCGATTTTGAGACTAAAATGCGGGGTTTATAATTGTTAGGCATGCGATGTCTAAGTAATTCATTTGGTCAGGCATGTGATGTCTGAGGAGGTTGCAGATTCCAACTGTTGTAGTTTTACACTTTCTTTTCTGTGACCGTAAGTGTAATATGTGATGTCGCCGGTTTCGTTGCTATATGTCAACGACAATTGGGATGCGCATATTTACTTACGTTGATGACATGTGATGTTATGTGTTGCTGGATATGTTATATTGGATCGTCGTATTTGAATAGCCGGGGTTTTTTTATGTGAGATGAGTGTTTTTCATTTTCATTCATGTAAAAACTTGTATATAATATTCTTTTATTGGGGCACTTCCAGGTTGCGGAAGTTGTCACCGTTGATGTATATTATTTACTTTTCTGCACTAGGATAGACCCAAGGAGGGGAGCACAAGTAACCGGGTTCTGGGGTCCAGTGGGAGACCAACTCGAGGAGTCGAGTCCGGGTCTCCTAACCCTAGAATTGGTAGGGTTGCTTGCCGCTCTCGTAGGGGTCTAGGGGTGTGGGATTGGCTATTCATCACGACCGTGGAATCCGTGTTTTATACTGGCTCGTATTGAAAACACGGACGTCCTAGTATATCCAATATTTCATATGTTTCTTCTGCTGTGTTTTATCTGTGATCATGCGATGTTCTGTGCTCTGTGACAGATATTATAGTATATATGATATATTATATAGACGTTACTTATGTTTTACACCCGCGCTAGCCCTGCCCCGCTCTTCCGTTAGTTACCTAACCTAACGGTGCACGAGGGGACATCGAGGCGAATGCGGATGGCATAAGTGTACGTCATATCTATCTGTGATGTTTAGGTAATTTAAATGATGGGATATTCATTAATGTGATTAATGAAAGAAAATAAACCTAATTGATGTTGTGGAATCGAATTTCAAAATAAAACAGGTAGCTACAGTTCTTGCTTTGCATAGCGGTGTTCATTATAGAACATCCTGCACCTTATTCGATGAGGAAAGGACCGAGATCCCTTCACCGGGAGTGACTCCTTTAGCAATAACTGGCAGATGCTACACACTCGGTTTGTATTTGATCGCTTCTATAGTTTCTGCTTTGCACAGTGATATATATGATATATCCCGCACCTCATTCGACGAGGAAAGGGCCGACGATCCCTTCATCGGGAGTGACCCCTTTAGCAAAACTAGAAAAGCCTCAAAAACATTCCATTTAAAAATCATTTGATTCCGCAACGAGATAAAGTTCAAAGCGTTAAAGGTTTTCAAAAAAACCAGCCGCAACCTTCCGTCATTTTAGGAAGTAGAGTACTTAGTATTCGTGCTGTGTTTGTTGACCATAGTCAAGGCACAGTGTACGGTAGCTAAGTGATGTCTTCCTACACCGCATATGATGCGATTAGTTAGGACAGTCGCGTGACTTTGTTGACCTTAGTTAAGGGTCATGTGGGTGGGTCTAATTAATCACGAAATGACGGGTAGAACTTGACTAGTACTTATGATTTGTTGACCATAGTTAAGGTCATAGGTGCTAGGGGTAAAAACCTATATCGGGAGTTTCAAGTGTTGAAATTTGCAATGAGATTGCATACCTTCTATGTGATAGTTGGATCTCGATACCCACTGCGAGTAATTGTTACTCCTGGGAGAGTTTTGCACTTTACAATTAGCCGATCAAGTAGGTGTCTAGAAAGGTGTCAATGGGGTTACGCCTCTGGGAAAACGAGGTTTACTGTAATTAGGTCCGTGCGAAAGCACGGGGAACCTCCCTCTAAGTACCGACACTGGCTTGGCTGAAAGGTTGGCGAACTTGTAGAGTGTAATTAATCCCGGCTAGTCTTTCCTTTTAGGGTTTGAAGGAAGATTTGATAAAAACAGTGGGAGCCATCCTGATTAGATAAAATATATAACCAATCTGATCTTGCTAGAGCGCACGCAGAGTGTTTTCTTCTCTCTCTCTCCTGGTAGCGACCATATCACGCCTTAATCAAGATAATAATACGGATGTATTGACCGAACCCACTTGTTATACTGAGCTGGAGAACGTTGGTCCCGCTCCAACTTATAATTGTTATAAGACAGAGCAGGAAATTGGGGAATGCCAGAATTCCTATGCCGCCCAAACGAAGAAAGTGCATATGATGCATCTCCTTCGGGTGTGTTCATTACAAAGAACTGTTTCTCAGTATCCTCTGAATCCTGGGTATATGATACCGGATCAGGATCCCAGATATGTAATCTGTTACATAGGGCTACAAAAAGGTAGAAAAACTGAGAACGGGTGATAAGTTTCATGAGGCAGAAAACGGGGCAAGTGTTGCAGCCAAGTCTGTTGGTCTCTATCACCCTGTATTACGAATACATTGATTCTGAACAAATGCTGTTAGATACCGAACCTGATATACAAAATCATATCACTCTCTTTATTAGTAAAGAAGGATATAATTTTGTATTGTTGGATAATGTTTTGAACATTTCCTATATCAAAAGTTGATCGGTTCAGGCACGTTATCTAAAAGCATTGACGTTCTAAATCAAACTACAGTTCCTCGTATACAGAACACACACAAGAGGAAGTGTTCAGAAATGAACGAATTCTTCTTGAGGCATTGTAGACTAGGTCATGTCAATGCGACCCGACTGGATGAAGTTACATTTAGATGTATATTTAAATCAGTTTGAATTTACATCTTGTGAAACTTGCCAGTCATGTCACAAAGATAAGATGACCATAGCTCTGTTTATTGGAAACAGAGGAAGAGTTGGTAAACTCTTGGGACTGTTACATGATGATGTATATAAGGTCTCCTGTCTACACATGCCAGGACTGGTTCTTTATACTTCATTATATTCTCTGATAATCTCTCAAGATTCAGTCATATATTCTTGTTGAAATATAAGTCCGAACCTTTTGAGGTATTCACAGAATATAAGTAGGAAGTAGAGAACCAAAATACGGGTATAAGTATTATGTCCTGTGATAAGATCAGGGAGGAGAATACTTGTGCATGGCATTTCTGGACTATTCCAAAAGAAAATGAGATTCTCTCTCAGCATTACTCCTCCGTATAAACCATAGCACGATGGTATATCGGGGCGGAGCAATCACACCCTATATGATAAGGTGTGCTCTATGATGAGTACTACTGAGTTACCTATTTCCTTTTTGGGGTTATGCGCTTGAGAAGCTGCGTATCTATTGGATTAGGTTTGAATCAAGTCTGTTGCCTACCGCTTCATATGTGATATGGAAAGGGAAGAGCCCATGTCTTAAGCTAGTTAAGATTTGGGGTTGACCGGCCTATGTCTAAAAGCATAATCTGGACAAGCTCGAGGCAAGGTCTGTTATGTAGAACTGGAAATGTTCCAGCTATACAAACTGCAGCTGAAGATTTGACAGAACCAAAGGATTCTATAGTCCCCGACGAACCTCAGCCTCTCCGCCGATCTAGTAGGGTTCCTCATCCGCCTGAGAGATACCTCGGTTTCTCGATGACAGTGGGAGCGAGGATTGCATCATGAGATGATGACCCAACTAGTTTCGAGCAGGCCATCGAGAGTAGGGACTCTGTAAGAATGGCTGGATGCTTAGCGATCTGAGATGGAATCCATGTACACCAGCAAAGTATGGACTTTAGCTGCAATATCTGAAGGGTTAAATTCCCATCAGGAGCAAGTATATCTTGAGAAGATTACTTGGTATAGATGGAAAAGTTGAGACTTTCAAAGCTAGACTTGTTAAAGGTTTTCGTCATCGACCAGGCATGGATAATGATGAAACCTTTTTCCCAGTAGCTATGCTTAAGTCTATCCAGATCCTACTTACCACGGCTACATACCATGACTACGATATCTGGCGGTTGGGTGCTATGACTGCTTTTCTAAATACTGATTTAGAAGAGAACGTCTATAAGAACACAGCCAGAGGTCTTCGTAAACAGTGGGAGCAGCGGAAACGTGTGCAAGTTGCTTTACATAATGAAGCAGGCATCGCGGAGTTGGAACGTCTGTTTTAATGTGATAGTCAAAGTGTTTGACTTCATCAAAATGGTAGACGAACCTTGTATATACAAAAGGGTAGTAGAGAGTAAGGTGGTCATCTTCGTATTGTACGTAGACAACATACTCTTGATAGGAAAAGAGTTTCCTATACTACGATCGATCAATCTCCTATTATCACTAGGATTCTCCAAATAGGATCAAAGTGATACCTCCTAAATCCTGAGTTTTCATCTATGAGATAGATGTAATTGGATGCTAAGATTCTCACTGGATGTAGTGAGATGGTATCAATCGATCCTGGGGAGAATCACTGGAAGTGTTCCAGGGTGATAAAGACGACTGAATGTCAGTCACAGGCACTGTCTTTACCCTCAGTAAAGGGACGGTATGTTGGAAGAGTTCCAAGCTAGATACCATGGCAAACTAGACGATAAAGGCTGGTAACATCGCTATTGAAGATACTACCAAAGAGGAAGTTTGGGTGTATATTGGTTCATAAGATGAACTAGGTTCCTGCCATTGTATGACAATGGAAGTGTGGCTTTGGCCCTTGGAACCCTGGTCCCATCAGTGACCCAGACGTATTCTGAGGCAGCATCACCTGATCATGGAGATAGTTGATCTCCAGGGTGATCGAGGTAAGGAGAGTAGACTCAGAGGACAACACGGCGGATCCACTCACGAAGGCCTTTTTCCCAAAGAGAGACACTTTTATGGGATGGTTGAGTATGAGATACTACAACCACTGCTACAGATGGCCCTAGTGCAAGTGGGAGATTGTTAGTTATATGTATGCCCAGAGGCCATTACTGTACATAGAATGTATATTGTAGTGGATGCTGGGACATATATAGGGAGGACTTTCTTGCTCGACATGATAGTACGCTATCTGGTTGCACTTTATCTTAACATGTATACTTTCTGTCTCTCTGATTACATGTTGATAAAGCCCATAGGATGTGTACTCGACTTCCAGGACTATGATGTAGATCATACTAGTGGGGCCTGGGTAGTCCATGATACATCCTTGAAATGTTCCTAGTCGAGGGAATATCGAGACGGGGCATCGATATTCCAGAGTAGACTAGCGCATATCTTCTCGACCCATGCGATGGGCGATGGATGATCCCATATCCATTGGTGTTTGACATCGAAGATGGTATGCGGGTGCTCAGTGGAGACTGGGTATACTGAACGGACTCGCCGAGAACTCCCAGATGGTATTATACCTCACGTCAGATGGCAGTTCTCTGGTGACACTGGTACAGCTTAGTCTGTTGACCCGAGATCGTCATAGAGTCTTGTGTGTCTCCCACTGTGCTTTGATTTCCACCCTACCACGGCTCTACTGAGGCGTGCAAACAGATGGTTTTTGGGTACAGTCCCGATTCACATGGAGGCAATGAGCGATAGGAGGGGATTCGTCTCTCCCGGTATTGGGGGTTAATGTTGTGCTATGCTCGACTGGCCATAACAGGAAATCCCTGGCCAGGGTTGCAGTGATATACTGGTAAGAGTTATCAGTAGTTTCACGAATGTTATGGACCCTACGTCGGCATGATTTATCGAGCTATTGGGGTCTGACGTTTACCACCCCTAGGCGAGATATGCGACATATCAGACGAACAGACCGGACTATACGGTAGTGTTACTGGTTGGATTCACTGGAGTGTGAGCGGGCTTGCTCGTCGATCTTCAGATCGCTCAATACCCGGGTGGCCGTTACGTTTAGCAGACCGCTTGCGGCTTGTGGGTGTTTGATATGATCATCGCCTGCTGCCGGCGTATTGACGAGTCTTTAGAGTCCTACACAGAGGTTTCCTGGCTCAAGCGAAACGAAATAGGAGCGCATATGAGATATGTGCGGGACCGAGAATAATGCGTGTATGTGATACCGTATTCTATTCTCGCGATAAATATATCGAATGGTTGTATGCGATATAACCTAGTTATCGATTCAAGCGTTGATTCGATAAGCCGATATATTGTATACTAGTCGGGTGTGTGCGACATAACCGGGTCATTGAATCAAGTGTTGATTTAATGATTTAATGCATATTTATATATTTGATATATTACTTTGCATCAACTAGTATCGGTTTACTTAAGATGGATTTTCTCACTCGGATGGGCGCATTGTATATGCGATATACTTTTGTGCACTTGATTGTATCATGTTTGATGATACATGTCATGCTAGGGTTCAAGTGTAAAGATTAAACCTTGGTTAATGAAATGGTTAGGGTTTATTATTTATTATTCATTTATCTTATTTAATTATGCTTTTTATTTTTGATAAATGAATAAAAGAAATGAGAAAAAGAATGGTGGCTTCTTTTGTTCTTTAGTTGAAGCTTCATGAAGCTTTGTTCAAGTCAACCATACTTATCTCATCCTTAACCCTAACCATTCCCACTAACCATGATTCATTCTCTACACTTAACTCTAGTTAAAATTATGATAAGAATTCATTTTCTTTTCATTTTCTATTATCTTATCATAACCTTTTCTTCTTCTTCTTCCTTGCTTCAAGTGAAGAAGCTTGAGGTCATCAATGGTGGATTGATGTTTTGAGTGAGAAATCCAATTCTAAAGTTAACCCACTTCCTATTTCTTCATCCTCTACCTCTTGCCAAGTAGTAGAGTGTGTTTTCTTCACAAGTTTCATGACTTGGTGAAGTGAGAGCTTGATCTTGCGATGCTTCGACGTAGATCATCTTCGGCATGGACATCGACGACCTAGCTCGCTTATTCTTCGACGAAGCCGACGCTAGAGCCCGGGAGTTCACTTGGACAGCGGAGGCACTTCGTTGCGGAGCTATGGAGGTGGACAAACGGATCTACAAAGGTTGTATTTCCGTTATCTTATAGTTTGGTTGTAAACTAGCTTGCTTGTTTCGCCTAAATATCTAGCAAACGATCCATAGTCGGGTTTGTAGGCACCATAATTTTTGAAATTGCCATGTTTGATCACTTGTGAGACTTAACTAGAGTGCCTAGGAACCCTACAGAATCTACCCGCCAGGGATTGACCGGGCAGGGAAGCTGCTCGGTAGCCTCGAGATGAGGGCTTCGATCCGCAGCGTTGTGGGGTAGGAAGCTACCAGCTGCGGATGGACCGGGCAGAGTAGCTGCGCGGTGGCCTCGAGATGAGGGCTTCGATCCTTGGCGTGGATGGGTAGGAATCTACCCGCCAGGGATTGACCAGGCAGGGAAGCTGCTCGGTGGCCTCGACATGAGGGCTTCGATCCGCAGCGTTGTGGGGTAGGAAGCTACCGGCTGCGGATGGACCGGGCAGAGTAGCCGCGCGGTCGCTTCAAGATGAGGGCTTCGATCCTTGGCGTGGATGGGTAGGAATTTACCCGCCAGGGATTGACCGGGCAAGGAAGCTGCTCGGTGGCCTCTAGATGAGGGTTTCGATCCGCAGCGTTGTGGGGTAGGAAGCTACCAGCCGTGGAAGGACCGGGCAGAGTACCTGCGCGGTGGCCTCGAGATGAAGGCTTCGATCCTTGGCGTAGATGGGTAGGAATCTACCCTCCACGGATTGACCGGGCAGGGAAGCTGCTTGGTGGCCTCGAGATGAGGGCTTCGATCCGCAGCGTTGTGGGGTAGGAAGCTACCAGCTGCGGATAGACCGGGCAGAGTAGCTGCGCGTGGCCTCGAGATGAGGGCTTCAATCCTTGGCGTCGGTAGGTAGCGAGCTACCAGCCAAGGATGGACCGAGCAAGGAAGCTGCTCGGTGGCCTCAAGATGAGGACTTCGATCCGCAACGTTGTGGGGTAAGAAAATACCAGCTGCGGATGGACCGGGCAGAGTAGCTGCGCGGTGGCCTCGAGATGAGGGCTTCAATCCTTGGCGTCGGTGGGTAGCGAGCTACTAGCCAAGGATGGACCGAGCAGGGAAGCTGCTCGGTAGCCTCTTGATGAGGGCTTCGATCTTTAGCGTAGATGGGTAAGAAGTTACCCGCTAAAGATGGACCAAGTTGAGAAGCTGCTCGGTGGCCTCTTGACGAGGGCTTCCATCCTTGGCGTCGGTGGGTAGCGAGCTACCAGCCAAGGATGGACCGAGCAGGGAAGCTGCTCAGTGGCCTCTTGACGAGGGCTTCGATCCTTGGAGTCGGTGGGTAGCGAGCTACCAGCTAAGGATGGACCGAGCAAGGAAGCTGCTCGGTGGACTCTTGATGAGATCTTCGATCCCAAGGATGGACCGATCAGGGAAGCTTCTCGGTGGCCTCTTGACGAGGGCTTCGATCCTTAGCGTCGGTGGGTAGCGAGCTACCAGCCAAGGATGGACCGAGCAGCGAAGCTGCTCGGTAGCCTCTTGACGAGGGCTTCGATCCTTGGCGTCGGTGGGTAGCGAGCTACCAGCCAAGGATGGACTGAGCAGGGAAGCTGCTCGGTGGCCTCTTGACGAGGTCTTCGATCCTTGGCGTCGGTGGGTAGCGAACTACCAACCATGGATGGCCCGAGCAGGGCAACTGCTCGGTGGCCTCTTGGCGAGGATTTTGATCATTAGTGTAGATGGGTAAGAAGTTACCCACTAAGAATTGACCGAGCAGTGAAGCTGCTCGGTGGCCTCTTGACGAGGCCTTCGATCCTTGGCATCGGTGGGTAGTAAACTACCAGCCAAGGATAAACCGAGCAGAGAAGCTGCTCGGTTGCCTCTTGGCGAGGGCTTTGATCCTCAGCGTATATGGGTAAGAAGTTACCCGCTAAGGATTGACCGAGCAGTGAAGCTGCTCGGTGGGCTCTTGATGAGGGCTTCGATCCTTGGCGTCGGTGGGTAGTGAACTACTAGCCAAGAATGGATCGAACAGGGAAGTTGCTCTGTGGCCTCTTGGCGAGGGCTTTGATCCTAAGCGTAGATAGGTAAGAAGTTACCCACTAAGGATTGACCGAGTAGTGAAGCTGCTCGGTGGCCTTTTGACGAGGGCTTCGATCCTTGGCATCGGTGGGTAGTGAACTACTAGCGAAGGATGGACCGAGCAGGGAAGCTGCTCGGTGGCCTCTTGGCGGGGGCTTTGATCCTTAGCGTAGATGGGTAAGAAGTTACCTACTAAGGATTGACCGAGCAGTGAAGCTGCTCGGTTTTGCGAGGCGTTGCCCGACCTTCCTGGGTGTGTGAATATCGGGAAGAGTGACCGTCGTGGTGATCACTCGCCATAACTTCGAGATTGGAAGATCAATTTTCGTTGAGCGGAATTTTCTTTCCCACAGACGGCGCCAATTGATAGAGGTCTGGATCTCCTTCAGATGTTGTCTTCCGTTGATCTGTCGCGAGCGTTGATGGATGACTGAGATTGGATTGGAGGGTTGCCTCCTGATGCGTGTGGATCTCAGTGGGCTTGGTTTGGAATGAAGCTGAGCTGCTTGCAAGGAAGTCCCGGGGTAGTTGTACCACCGAGGACCCTCCGACAATCAAGTCAGCCGAGGTATTTGGGCAGAGTAGCGGCCTATTGGATAATAACTGCCTTACCTGAGTCGTCCGAGAGAGGGGTTTATATAGGGGTCGCATGGAGCGAGCCGGTGCGAGATCTCCGCTGTCAGTTACGCTCGTACATTACGCCCGCGTTAATGGCGGGATCTGCTCATTAATGGAGGAACGAGACCGCGTGGGACGCGGGACGTAGGGCGGCGGGCATCTCGTTTTGGCGAGATACGCGAAGCTGTTGCGGAAGCACTAAGACCTTGCATGCTCGGTTGATCAGGAGAGCTGGGGAGGCTTAGCTCAGCATGAGGCTCGGAGACGAGTCGGGAGGCCGAGGAAGCTCAGCTCTGTAAATAGCTCGGAGACGAGCATAAGAGAATGGGCGCCAGTTCGGCGGTTAGGTCACTCTTGGGCAAGAGGCGGAGTGTTAGCTTGGGGATAAGCAGAGGAAGATCATCGATGCTCCGCACTGATTTTACCTCGGTAGCCCCCCAGGAGTCCAGTGAGCTGTCGCGGGAGGCACGTCATTCGCCACGTGTTGTGATATGAGAAATTCCACTTCTGAGCACCATCACATGTACTGACAGGTTTCTGATGGGTTTGAGATTTTGATGCATGGGTCGGGATTCCAGTATTTTCTGAATTTAGGTCATTACAAATTATAAAACAAAACCTGTGACGAGTTTTATCAAACAATCGCTTTGAAAAAACCAATATTAAATTTATCATAGAACTATAAATTAAAGTTTGCATGAGCTATAAAACAATGCACAGATTCTAAAATTTTTACTTTAACATTTAGAAATAAAGGTCTTTGGAGTAATTTGATGGAGTTGGTGTGGATATAAGAAACGGGTCTGGTGTAGGGTTCGGGCCGGCGGGTCCGTAGTAACCCATATCCAACCTAAAACTTTTGTGGCTAATTTCATATTCGTCCTTTCGGTTTCGGGGATGGGTATAGATGTCGAGAATATCTGAAAATATCTGATTGGATAAGATCGGACGCGGGTCGGATCCCAACGTGTTGCACCCCTATTTATTACGGTAATTATCCTTATCATAACTTCTAGGTTTCTAGATAATCACGCCTCTTTTTGGTCGGCAGCACCCAAAAGTCAGCAGCTTGCGAGATATTCGATTCCACGTGTCAAACACTCCTTTTCAGGACCCACTGGCAAGTGTACTTGATAACTCTCCACCCTGCACTTATGATGCTCCCAAAATGCCACGCAGACCAAGTGTTTGATGAAATGTCTCAAAGGGATTTGCTCCTCTAAATGAATGAAAAGGTCTCTTTTTGAACCGTAGGTTATGAGGTAAAATAAGGTAAATAACTCTCAAACTTTAAGCTTATGCTACATATTTCATTAAACATATTTCTTTTAATATTATTGTTCAACTTATTGTGTTTTTGGGCTGTGAATTTCCTTGTTAATTTCGAACCATGAATCTGCATCTTTTTTGTTTGTTTTGAGTGGAATTTCAACGACATTACTCTTGTACATGCTCTTATTTCTACTCCAACGCCATGCAGTTTACCTTAAATTAGATATAAGAAAAATGGGGCTAAGATCGACCGTGGATTCATCGTGTGACCCAACCCCAGAGGTCAGACCCGTTTAACCCAGGCCCACTGCACATTTTTGGGGTGCAACGAGCCCCGGAGGGTGGGTCCCGTCCCAACTTAAAGCCACATGTATCTCATAAGATATATACATAGTTTCGATGATATATTGGAGAGCGCGTAAGGGGCGGTCGTAGGAAATGAGAATTTTGACAAGACAGTCACGTTTGCGCTGCTACAATGGTATATGTGACAAAATTTGTAAATATATACCATGAAAATTAAAGCATGCAGAGAAACTCATATAAGCTAAATTCATCTCATTATGTATCACTTATACACATATCTCAAGTGCCATGCATATATTCTCCATTCTGTATGTTTGCTGTATCTGACCTTAAACCTAAACCTACCATTTAACAAAAATGAGCTTGGAACAAGGTAATAATATCCCTAGCAATTATCAGCCCTTGCTATCTTCAATCTCTTCACAGTGGTCAAAAACATCCTGCAAAACACAAGGACAAGCAAGTCGGGGAGATAAAAACACACATTGACAGAAGCTGTTTTGAACAAAATTAATGAAGAGATGCAACAACAAATGTTGTGACTGCTAACACACACTGTGGTTTCAGTATTTTTGGGCTATTGCGTAAAACATACTAATATTTCTATAATAAAATCTAAGAAAATTATGTCAAAACATACTATTAAACTTGGAGTTTGTAGTAATAGTTTTTGCTAGGATGTTCGAGGTGCGAGTATTATGTTAGGATGGTAAATAGAGAAAATAATATATATGTGAGAGTGAGTAGGTTGATCGGTAAGGCATTTTGGGGTTTTCCTGAAAAAATTTCCCTCCCCCTCGAGCTTCGGAGTCAGGTTATATGGCTAGGTTTCCTTTGGTTGTACAATTTTGTGCACCAAAGGCGGATTTTAACAATAACCATGTCGTATCAGCTAACTACTTAGGTAACTAAGCTTTTGCAACAAAGTCATCATGCAACTTGCGGATTTGGAGACTCTGCTTTTACCTCCATACTATTTCCCTGCCTTTATAGAACACTGCTCACACATCATATATCAAATTATACGAAACCTGTGGATCCACATGCATGTTTTATCCCCATTTCCACGGTTGGCTTCGATAGCAGGCAATAGCAACGGCCAAACAATAGCCAGGACCTGAATCCTAGCAACTCGCCAACCAAAATTTGGTACTATTTACTAGCAACAAATGCTGCATGCAAAATTGCAAAATAGTTTGTCATATGAGACCTACTCCCAAGGGACATCTCCCACCATCATCCAATCTCCCTCCTGGTCTTCATATGTCAGAACATGAGCTTTACTACATGGATGTACTTGGGCAACAGCAGGATCTATTTCAACAAATACAAGTTAAGAAACACAAGTAGAAAGCTCATGTTTGGAGAGAATAAAACACATTGTGTAAGTTTTTACATGAAATGGGTGTCTTGAACATGCGCCGGAGAGTCATTATCAAGCTTTCGTAGTCGTTGACGGTGAACAAATCGAGTTTCCTTCCAATACCGACTCCTTCCATATAAACTTTGACGAAGAAAGTTGATTGTTGACGACTATTCGCTTTCTCTATTAGCATGCTCCTAAGAATTGGTTTGATCGGTGGCCAATCAGACAATTGTTGCCTAATTGTGCACATGATTAATAAAGAGTACAATTCGTAGACGAGTGAATAATGATATAAGATTAAGTTTATTGTCCAAGGCAAGAGTTACTGTGACTAAAAAGACATGTTTGGGGGTTTCGTGTAAACGATCGTAATTATATAGATTCAGGAATCAGGAAATGCAAGTGGTTTCGAATATATATAATGGAATGAATGAACAAAAAGTTATTCGTATATGTCGACGATTTTGAATCTTATATGTTGACAATTAATATATAATTTTCGCGAGTTGGTGAAATTACTATGAGATATTTATTGTATGTCCTTTTAGTTGTTTGTATCTTGTAATTCCTATCATTTCATAATTTTAATGAAATGTTTTATTTGGCCAGGGCCATGTTGACATATCAATGTTCCTCCAAAAAGTTCTTTGTTTTCCCAAAAAAAAGAAAAAAGAAGAAAGAAGAAATGAAACTATTCATTTTTGTTTCGTTCGGAATGGTATAGATAACAACCATTTGATGTTAGCGAAACTAGTTGATTTCGTCAAAAGTTTTAACATAGGAGAGATGAAATGGGTAGTTGTGCACAAGATCATCAAAACATTAAGGATAAAAACAAAGAGATTTCTTAGAAAAGATAAATAAATTTCGGTGGTGATACCTTGCATTAGAAGATGTTTCATGAAATGAGGAGGTCGAGAGGCTAAGCCCGAGCCTTAGATCAGTGCTCAAGTCTCTTCTCTGTTGAGAAAGAGACGAAGAGGGAAGAGAAGGGTAGCTGCTGCTATCTATGGAAGATGTTGGAGAATTCCCTTGTTCTTCCATTTGAAAATAGAACAAGAGAGAATGGAAGTAAATACTGTCAGAGGTCTATATATATGTATGTATGCAAATAGAGAGAGAAAGAGAGAGGGCTTCTTTTCAAAGTGAGGGCGCACCTACATGTGTGTTGAAAAAAAATATTATTACGCATATGTTGCTTGCCTCAAGGAACATTGAGTCTATATTCATACTGATTTGAATGAGTACATATGAAAACCTGATATATCTGTAGAGTGATATCTATCATTTCAGATGCATATATAGAGCAAATTATGTTTGGTGATAAATATATATATATAAGGATTCAAGAGTTGTGGCTCGATACCTCTCCACTACTTCTATTTTCTTACATTATATTTATGAGAGACCATGAAAGATATATAATTATTTTGTCATGGAGAGCACTTTGTTACTAGACTTGGAACAAATCATATATTTTCTCCTTATTTGAGTTATTGTTTGGCTCTGAAGATGTTAAGTGGCCAGTGTGCACACATGAATAGATCTTTTTGGTTGTCGATCATATAATACTTATCATCAAATCTTTCGATAAATTTCTTTCCATCCTGTCCCTTCAATGATGTTAACTAACGTCTTACCACCATGACTTGAGTGGTATCTTGAGTTAAAGACTTACTTCTGAGGTGACATGTACAAGTAATTTTCATCGACTTAGTCTGGCAAAAATCACGATGTGTGTTTTTCCTCAAAACTCATGGACAGTTCTAGACCTGAATCTACTTGATCATTAAAGTTTCGCCAACACAAATATCTAAGTTTCTCCCCAATATATTTTTTGTTGATAATTTACCTACATGTGTGATCATGACACTCCAACTACTGCTCATGTTCTCTCAATTTTTGCTACTAACCCAAATTGTGATAGCATTGAAATTTCACTTATCAACAAATATGGAAGGAGAAAAGGCAAGCTATTGGAAATAAAGGGACAAAATCACCATCTCCTTTTCTTTTGTTTACTTCTTTTTCCTTTTCTCATGGCATGTGGCCCTTCTGCTTGCTTACACTTTTCCTAACATGAGAACCACATAGAATTAAACCTACACAATTTTTCTGATAACCTTTACAGCAAGTTCTACTTTTACTATTTTCTTGTGCGAGCTATTAAAATTCCCTCTAAATATGATATTGACTTATAATTGCATTCTGAAATCAATATTAGGCTAGAGTTATTCTAGAAGCGACATCGGATAATAAAACGAGGATTATAATGAGATTGGATACAAGTGGTTGCAAACTTGCAATGACAAATTAGTCATCTATATTGATGGTGCCATCTTTGATGTGTAAGTCTAAGGGTGTTTTCTTAATGTCAACAATGAGTTCTTAAACTAAGGAGTAGAGAGAATCTATGTGCATTAGGTTTTTTGGGCTATGGAAAGTCATGACACTACTACAAATAAGGGTTGCCCCTACGGATTTATCCGTAGAAGCAAACCACTGCCTCTACGGATATATCCGTAGGGGCAAGAAAATACCCTATAGGTACAAACGCCGTAGGTGCAAGTCGCAGCCTTGAACATGCCCCTACGATCAAAAACTTGCCCCTACGGAGTAATGTGTAGGTCCAGTTGTCCCTACGGATTTATTCGCAGGGACAAAAAATTTATTTAATTTATGATTTTATAAAATAAATTAGGTGTCCCTACGGACTAATCCGTATGGACAAGTATTTGCCCCTACGGATAAATGCGTAGGTATAACCCCGTAAGGACAAAATATCAGGTATCCTGATATTTTGTCCTACGGATACCTGTGTAGAGGCATTTGGTTGCCCCTACGGATATATCCGTAGGGGCAAGCGTAACCCCTAATACTGAGATCATAGGGGCAAAATATCAGGTATCATGATATTTTGCCCCTACGGATAAATCTGTAGGTATATTGTTGGGCCCTACGGATTAATCCGTAGGGGCAATGTTGGGCCCTACGGTTAAATCCGTAGGTACATATTATCAGGTTTTTTTTAAAAAAGGGCTGTCTATTTTTTTCTCGCCCTGGGCACAATAATATATACATCATATATAAAATTAATCATCATGCAGAACATATATCGCAGTATTCATAATCACATCTCACGCATAATATACAAAAGAAATCAATAAGCAGAATATGATATCAATATAAACACGCAAACATCACCAATATCAATATCATCCAAAATGTAGTACAATATTATCATATAAATAAATACATGTTCAAAATATAAGAATCAAAAAGCTACCCTAGCTCTGTCCAGCTCCACCTTTGATAAACGCCAGAATCTGGCACGCCTGCTCCTCGAATATATCCTGAGTCAATAAATCATGCAATGCGGAGCGTGCGGGAGTCTGAGTGGGATGTGGAGCTGTAGGAGTGGTCTGCGCAGCCACCGTCGAGGCAGTGGCTTGCGGAGCTGCGGCTGCGGGAGTCTGAGCGGGCAGTGGAGCTATAGGAGCTGTCTGCGGAACCGCAGCCGATGTAGTAGCTTGCGGAGCCGCAGCCGAAGGAGATGCATGTGGAGGCTCGGCCGATATACCCTGTCGCGTCTGGACCTACATGTGTAATAAGCGAGTAAGAACTGTGTATTATTCGAATTCGTATCATTATCAAGTTATTTCGAAACCCCAATCTATGTATATTTAGGGACTTAGGCCTCGTTTGGATATCTAGTTTGGAAAACCGTAGTTTATTTTAATTAGATATGTATGTATGATTAATCAAAGCTAAGTCTACAACCAAATAAGCTCATGCTACGTACTAATATTGGATATGTTGTTATCTATAATATGACATAATATTTTACTATTAAGTAGTATATATACCAACATCTCCTTCAACTCCTGAACGGTGGCTTCAAGCTCTCCAGTTCCTGCTGGAAACGTCGCTCACTGGAGACGGAGGAAGTAACCGTCGGGGTGGAGTCCAACCTCATATGGGCCCTGCTAGGGCCCAGTCCCCGGCCTCTCTCCCATCCTCCGTGGTGCCCTCTGTGTATGGCGTCCAGGACTGGGGTCAACAGTATCGGATCGTTCTGTCCGGTAAAATCGATCCTCGATGCTTCGGCCTGCTCAACCACCCGCTCCTACACCCATATTAACCAGTAAAATATAAGTATGTCATTTAAATTTGAACCTTTCAAAACTAAAATTTCAAATAGGGGTTGAATAAATATTAACACTTACGCAATACTCCTGGGTAGCGACGTCGGGGTATCGAAGCTCGCCCGTGGCGGGATCTGTCGAGGTGCTGTGGACGGCAAGATATGCGGACAGCACGCTCGGTGTACCACCTTGTGTCAGGGTCTGAGCTCTCTGCAATATTAGAAAATAACTCTTAATATTAGATATATTAGAAAATAACTCTTAATATTGCATTATATCACAAAGGCCGGTCTATTGTAATTTATCGATGACTCCATGGCTCGAGTAATATTTCTCGAGCCACCTGTATAAGTGGGGCGACCCCTCTTCGCCGACTTTCTATTCTCTATATTTTGAGCGGCCTGTTTCTGCACAACACATTCACATTTAGTTTTCTAATTAAAAAACACAAAAAAATAAATTATATACTAAACAATGAATTACATTTAAAATATATACCTGTTTGCGTTGAGAGTCGAAATATTCGCACAATAGAGGCCATGTCTCTACGTCGACTCTCGCAAAGGCCGGAGTAGATAGGAGGGACTCTCTCTGCCTCAGGGGTCGCCATCCACAGGGAGTAGCAGTCGGCCTTCAGCTCATTCCTGTTGTATCGGACCTTGGTCTGCATGTTCTTCATCAGGCCATTGTACAGAGCATGAAGATCGAGCACCCTCTCAGGGTGATCAGGGTCGGGTACAGGCTGAAAATCGTAATCCAACTGAAAATACAAAAAAATATTGTTATTAGATTGCAAGTGTTAATAATAAATATATTGGATAAATCAAATGAAAATATATATTAATACCCGAGCCTGATCAAAGAAGAGGGCGAATGAGCGCCGGTGTTGGTCGCCCCACTCAACGTGAAGTGGATAGTTCTTCACCACCCGGCTCTCATCCCCCATATACCGGCCGAACCTCTCGGCATGACCACCGGTATAGCGATAATCAGGGGTAAAAAAGAAGGGGAATGCTGCCTTCCCCTAACTCTGTCAGGCCTCAGCCTGTGGGATTGATTCGGGCCTCGAGTCCCCCTCTGGGGATGGGGAGGCCGTACGTCTGCAAGAAATATCAACACAATCAATATTAAGACAAAGTTGTATTAAGAAATCAAGATTAAACGAAAATTGAAGTGTGATATATACCTTCGGTGACTAAAGCACGAGCCTGGGCCCGGACAGCAGCACGAGCGGGACGATAGTTCCTCCAGTGAGGAACAGCCGGTGTCTCGGATGCGGACGCATCCCCTCCAACTAGAAAATAAACATTGACGCTAAATTTCCATGAAATTCATATTTATTCATGTAAAATGAATAAATATTTTATATTTATTCATACTAACCTACAGACTGAGCGGAGGGTACGGAAGTGGCAGGAGTGACCCCTGCGTCAGATGTGGACGCACCACTTATAATTAGTCAATTAAAAATAGATTATATAATTAATTGCAAAAAGAATGTGTAAATCAATAATATACAACAACAACTGAGCCTTTTATCCCAAGCATATGGGGTAGGCTACATGAACCAACATGAGAATCACACCGGGTCCAGCACATGAATCCTCTGTCTCCATTCACTTCTATTGAACAATATACTTTCATTGAGTCCTTTGGCAACCATATCGTTTCGTATCACCTCCATCCATGTTTTCTTCGGTCTCCCTTTTGCCCTTTTGCCATTGCCCATATCGAGAGTATCTATTCGTCGGACCGGTGCTTCCATAGGTCTGCGTCGCACATGACCAAACCATCTTAGCCGGTTTTCCCGCATCTTCTCCTCCACAGGTGCTACACCAACTTTTGCACGAATATCCTCATTCCGCACCTTATCTTTTCTAGTGTTACCGCACATCCAACGAAGCATGCGCATCTCCGCTACGTGCATCTTCTGTGTATGATGCTTCTTAAGAGCCCAGCATTCTGTACCATATAATAAGGCAGGCCGAATAGCGCTCCGATAAAACTTCCCTTTCAATTTTAACGGAAAGTTACGATCACACAAAATCTCTGTTGCACTCCTCCATTTCAACCAACCAGCTTGGATCTTTTGATTAACATCACTATCGATCTCCCCATTCTTTTGGATGATGGAACCTAGATATCTAAACTGGTCGCTCGGTGATATCTCTTGCCCTTCCAATGTTATACCAATATGGTTTTGACTTCTCTGGCTACTAAATTTACAGTGCATATATGCTGTCTTGGACCTGCTCAATCTGAATCCCCGAGATTCCAATGTTTGCCTCCATAATTCCAATTTGGCATTAACCCCTGCTTTCGTCTCATTTACTAGAACAATATCATCAGCGAATAGCATACACCAAGGTACCTCATCTTGGATAGTTCTAGTAAGCTCATCCATCACGATGGTAAACAGGAATGGACTTAATGCAGATCCTTGATGTAAACCAATAGTAATCGGAAAATCACTCGTTAGGCCGCCGCAAGTTCTGACATTTGCCACTACTCTATCGTACAATCCTTAATTATGTCAATATACTTGACGGGGACCCCTTTCTTCATCATTGTCCCCCATAATACCTCTCTAGGTACCTTGTCGTACGCTTTTTCTAAATCAATAATATAACATTCTAAATCAATATGCATGCACTATAGGATATATAAACATACCCGCAGGTGCGGTGGTGTCACCACCTACAGCTAGACAATAAAAAAATGATTATCTAACTTAGAGCAAAAGGAATGTATGTATATTTATGATATAGCATTCTAAATCAATATACATGCACTATATGATATATAAACATACTTGGAGGTGCGGGAGTGGCCTCTGTCCCTGATGTGGACGCATCACCAACAACTAGACAATCAAACATTGACAATATAAGTAATTTTGACATGAACAGGCATGAATATCTATAATATTACATTCAAAATGGATATGCGTGCAATATACCTGAAGGTGTGGCAAAGTCCACACGGAAGGAGGCATTTGAAGGGGTCTTCGATCTGGGTGCAAGACCGGCCCTCTGAAGCTCCCTACGCAGCTCTCCGGGCGGCAGAACTGCTCTGTCTCTGCCTCTGCCTCTGCCGGTGCCGCGGCTGGAGCTCCTGCCGCCCCTCGCTGCTCTCGTCGTCGTCATTGTCATCAAATCTAGATAAACGGTTCGTGAACGCATTAGACAATCATTATAAGTATTGACTATATATGTATAGATCGTAAAATGTGAAGTAATAATATAACATTACTGACAACCTTTTTCGTTTCATGGGCGCATTAAACATATCTATTTGAATTTCATCATCAATATCATTTCTAACCCATGTAACTTCATGATCGGTCGAAGACAACCCGTCTTTCGAAACAGACGGTCGGAACACTCTAAACCTTCTCTCTTCTTCATCCTCTTCGCTGTCCTCGAATTCTGGGACATCGTAGACATCCCTGAGTTTCCAACGACATACGACACTCCATTCCGGATGTTTCAAACACTGTGAGTAGTATACTTGGAACGCTTGGTTCGGAAAGATAAACGGATCTTCCTGACCGTAAAATTGAAGTGTGTTCACACTGGTCAATCCATATTCATCTTTCCAAGTCCCAAGATTGCTTCTCCACTTATCCGTATCGGTTCACGTATCGTACCAAGTACACTGGAATATATAAAAGGGTTCTGATCATCCGAGATAGTGGATGCCGAGTATACAATTTAAGTACCCATAATAAATCACACTGTCCGATCCTATCGTCGCAATCTCACTATTCTGAGTGGTTCTAGAGGTTTTTATATCCTTAACTTCGAATTTGTTTCCAAGGACACTAAATCCTTTATAATATGCAACCTCCATGCTAGGAAATTGAGCTAAACATCTTGAATCACTCTCAAATGATGCAGACAAATTCGGATCGTGGATCTAACAAAACAAATTTTACGATAAATACATAACGATATAAGTTTAGATTAAAACTGATAGCAATAACATGTTATTCGAATAACTTACATGATCTGTGATCCAATCGCAAAAATTACCCTGATGATATTTTTCCAATCGTTCTTTGTTCCAATCAGGATGCCCCTCACGTATCTCGTTAAAATGAATTCTGTTTTCGACAAATAAGGGTGGCATTAATATTATATCATTTCATACACACACAAACACAAATATAACAATTAATCCAAAAAAATCTACTCTCTAATTTGTTCAAGACATGCGCAATTAAGCAAGATAAACCGGAATATCTTGTTGATAAATATAGTGTCTACCCTCTTATAATCGGCTTTACCATATGACCCGTCTTGAATTCTTCGAGGCTGGTTAAGTCTCGTCTCAATGTTCTCGTCCAGATAGCGGGAACAAAATGTGGTTGCTTCATCAAGAAGATAACCTTGCATGATAGAACCCTCTGGTCGATTTCTATTGCGTATATACTTTTTAAGAGTGTAGAGGTACCTAAAGAAAATATGTTGAATAAATAAATACTGGCATACAGGACAACAATAATTTTAAAAATTGCGCGAAACGAAAAATTCCACGTACCTCTCGACGGGATACATCCATCGAAATTGTATCGGTCCGGCTAATTTAGTCTCAGTTGCAAGATGAACCGTCAAGTGTATTATGATATCGAAGAATGACGATGGGAAAATACGCTCAAACTTGCAAAGTATCAACGCAATAGAATTTTCTAGTTTATCCAGCGTCACAACCTCCAGTGTTTTAGCACATAACTCTCTGAAAAAACAACATAGGTCATTGATTATTAGACCAATCGATTCGGGACGAGAAGTCCTGAGGGCTAATGGAAGAAGGTGCTCCACGATAACATGGTGATCATGACTTTTCAGCCTATCGATCTTGTCTTTCACAATTTTTATTTTCTTGCTGAATGATCCTGAGAAACCTGTGGGAACTTTCAAATCATGTAACACCTGCAGGAATCTTTTCTTCTCTGATTGTGATATATGATAAGCGGCATTGGAAAGTACAAACTTGCCTGGTTTACCTGCTACCGGTCTAGGGTGCAATTCACTTCTTATTCCCCACTCCTGTAGATCCATCCGAGTATTCAGGTTGTCTTTCGATTTCTCGTCTTTACAAACAAGCAAGTTGAGTATGTGCTCTGATACTTCCTTCTCTATATGCATGACGTCCAGACAATGACGTACTAAATTTGTTGACCAGTACGGAAGCTCGAAGAAAATGCTTAATTTGTTCCCAAATGGTGGTTTGACCTGTTTTGTCGGATCCATTCTGAAGGTCACATTATTATAACCATCCTACTGAGCAGTCACGTCCTCTCCGGACAATGGGGCTGGAGGTCCAAGAAACTCCTGATGACCATCAAAGTGAACAGTGTCTAATCTGTAGGGGTGGTCTAGAGGCAGGAAACGTCGATGGCCGCAATAACAAACCTTCCTGCTAAAATTCAAGAATTTCGATGTTGTGTGTTGATGGCAATGAGGACATGCTTTGTGACCATGTACGGACCAACCTGATAGCATTCCATACGCAGGAAAGTCATTAATTGTCCATATTAAAGCCGTACGTAGTATGAATGTTGTATTTGTGTTTGCATCGTAAGTTTCTACACCATCAATGAACAAAAATTTTAACTCCTCGATCAGAGGTCGGAGATAGACGTCGATATTGTTTCCCGGTGAGTTTGGTCCGTCGATAAGAAGAGGCATCATAAAATATGATTGGTCCATAGCCAACCAAGGCGACAAATTATAAATTATCATTACAACGGGCCATGTGCTGTGACTTCCAGCCATATAGTTGAATGGGCAGAAGCCATCACTAGCCAGTCCGAGCCGGACATTGCGAGGATCGCTACTGAATATTGCGTGCCTCCTATCGAAATCCTTCCATGCCGGTGAATCTCTTGGATGGCTCATTTTTCCATCTTCACTTGGAGGAGCACGGTGATGCCAAATCATTGCCTCGGCTGTTTTCTTGCACCTGAATAGCCTCTGTAGCCTCTGTATTATGGGAAAGTATTGTGCTATCTTGACAGGTATATCAGGCTTCTTATCAGAATCTTTTGGCTTATACCTGGCCTCTCCGCATGTTGGACATTCTTTCAAATCTGAATTCTCTTTCCGGTACAACACGCAATTTTTAGGACATACTTGAATCTTCTCGCACTTTAGACCCAAATCAGACATCATTTTCTGGGCTCCGTACCAGCTGTCGAGCACGTTATTTCCCAGGGCATAGAATCTTTCAAGAACGAAAGAAGCATTGTGAATGACTTGTTGCTCCATCCATTTAGGCACTTAATCTGGAAAAGTTGGACGAACCATGAGAGGGTGGAATACTTTGCATTCTCATAAATTGGTTTTCTAGTATCATTCATGAAATTTTCATATTTATCCGCACGCGGTCCTTGACCGGAACGAATGTCATCTTCGCTACGAATAGATTCACCTAGGGCAGTCTCTACCATATCCTCTATTTCTTCTGATGGAAATAAATTACCGTCTTCTTCTTCTGCCGCATTACCGTCTTCTCCTTCTTCTCCTGCCGCATTATCGTGTTCTCTTTCTTCTTTTGCCGCATTACTGCGTTCTTCTCCTTCTCCGTGATATTTCCAAGTTGTATAAAGTGTAGTAAAACCATATTTTACGATATGAACCTCTGCCAATTCTACCTTCTGCCAGTACTTATTGCCACATCTATCGCACGGGTAGAGAATCTTCTCTATCACGATCTTATTATATGCGCGTGCAAATTCAATAAAAGCAGCAACTACTGCGACAAACTTAGGTTGCATACGTTGTTGCCAATCTACATACATTCAGTCCTTAACTCTGACGTACTCATGGGCCATGTTAGACTGTATAACATATAAATTGTAGGTTATGGTGACTATATTGAGAAATTTAAGAATGTGATAGTTACTGACAAAGGAGAAAATCCGTGTATATGCTTTGTGTGTGCGTTTGTCGTTGAAAAGAATAAATTATCGAACGTATGTTAACCGATAGACGGGAACTAAGTGGCGCTTTTAGTTTCATATATGAGTATCGATGAGAATATGAAAGTTTTTTATTATCATTGAGTATCATGTATTGGTTTTAACTTGAACATCTTGAATCACTCTCTAATGATGCGGTTGTTGTGTATTCTTGTTGTATGTGTGTATTTTGGCTGTCGGGGGTAAGGCTTCTATCCCATGAAGAATGTATAGAGCGAACACCCATTCGCTTGTACTTTCAACTGTTACGAGTAAATTTCGGCAGCACCTCCCCGCTGTTCTCCGAATACACTGTAATAGAATAGATAATCATTTTAAAACTGTGAAACAACGTTGAAATGAACATTTAATCTGTTTTTGTACACGGAGAACCAGCGGAAAGGTACCGACGAAATATCTCGAAACAGATGAAAGTGAATAAACGTGTTTGCTTTATACATTCCTAACTTGTCCACACGGGACAAATCTATCGGTTATCATCCAATTGAATCTTCTCGTCACATAGACTATACGACGGTTGTTGGTATCGAGCTATACTGTCCGATATTTAACAACCTTCGTATAGTTTTACATCACGATGAATATCGAACGTATGTTAACCGATAGACGAGAACTAAGTGGCGCTTTTAGTTTCATATATGAGTATCGATGAGAATATAAAAGTTTCATATTATCATCGAGTATCATATATTGGTTTTAACTTGAAAATCTTGAATCACTTTCTAATGATGCGTTTGTTGTGTATTCTTGTTGTATGTGTGTGTTTCGGCTGTCGGGGGTAAGGTTTCTATCTCATTAAGAATGTATAGAGCGAACACCCATTCGCTTGTGTTTTCAACCGTTTCGAGTGAATTTCGGCAGCACTTCTCCACTGTTCTCCGAGTACACTGTAATAGAATAGATAATCATTTCAAAGCTGTAAAACAACGTTGAAATGAACATCTAATCTATCTTTGTACACGGAGAACCAGCGGAAAGGTACCGACGAAATATCTCGAAACGGATGAAAACACAAGTGAATGAAAATGTTTGCTTTATACATTCCTAACTTGTCCACACGGGATAAATCTATCGGTTATCATACGATTGAATCTTCTCATCACATAGACTATACGACGGTTGTTAGTATCGAGCTATACCGTCCGATATTTAACAACCTTCGTATAGTTCTATATCACGACGAATATCGAACGTATGTTAACCGATAGACGGAGACTAAGTGGCGCTTTTAGTTTCATATATGAGTATCGATGAGAATATGAAAGTTTCATATTATTATCGAGTATCATATATTGGTTTTAACTTGAATATCTTGAATCACTCTCTAATGATGCGTTTGTTGTGTATTCTTGTTGTATGTGTGTGTTTCGGCTGTCGGGGGTAAGGCTTCTATCCCATTAAGAATGTATAGAGCGAACACTCATTCGCTTGTGCTTTCAACCGTTTCGAGTAAATTTCGGCAGCACCTCCCCGCTGTTCTCCGAGTACACTGTAATAGAATAGATAATCATTTCAAAGCTGTGAAACAATGTTGAAATGAACATCTAATCTATCTTTGTACACGAAGAACCAGCGGAAAGGTACCAATGAAATATCTCGAAACGGATGAAAACACAAATGAATAAAGGTGTTTTCTTTATACATTCCTAACTTGTCCACACGGGACAAATCTATCGGTTATCATACAGTTGAATTTTATCGTCACATAGACTATACGACGGTTGTTAGTATCGAGCTATACCGTCCGATATTTAACAACTTTCGTATAGTTCTATGTCACGACGAATATCGAACGTATGTTAACCGATAGACGGGGACTAAGTGACGCTTTTAGTTTCATATATGAGTATCGATGAGAATATAAAAGTTTTATATTATCATCGAGTATCATATATTGGTTTTAACTTGAACATCTTGAATCACTCTCTAATGATGCGTTTGTTGTGTATTCTTATTGTATGTATGTGTTTCGGCTGTCGGGGGTAAGGCTTTTACCGGTTATCATACGATTGAATTTTCTCGTCATATAGACTATACGAAGTATTTAAATAAAATATAAAGTAACTGATATAACATGATTTTAAACTTATGAAATAATACTTGCTTAGTTACTTGCAAGTTACAACTTGAGAATAAGATATATGAAGAATTGAGCATTAAAGAACTAAGATGCATATTTTGGGTTTTTGTGATGAAGGATTAGTGCTGAAGATTCAATCCTTTGTGATGAAGGATTAGTGCTGAAGATTCACCTCCCTAAAGTGAATCACGAGATCCAAGTGGATGGTTTGTCTATTCGACCCGTCTTGATGCGTTCCTTGAATTCGTTCTTTACTAATTTAGTACGACTTACTTGTTCAGAGAGATGAACAAATATTTTTTTGACAGAAGCATTTTGAACATCAGACAAATTGAAAGCAATGGCAGATGAGAAGAACTACTATATAAGGCTTGCATGGTGCAAGCCTTTAGATAGCCCTTGGATGGATTTCCCCCTATACAACTAGCATCAATATCTGAGATAGTACTGAGAACAGCCCACATGCTCACCGTATCCTCACCTAAACTCATTGATTGAATACAACAACAACAAAAACGCGTTCACAAATGATACTGCAAACAGTAGAGAAAACCTGTTGCTAATTAAAGAACCAAAACCCTTTCCAGCTCTAAACAACAAAAATCAAAAGAGCCTTCATCTTCAATATAAACAGCACTAATCCTTCATCACTTCAGCACTAATCCCCAACCCCAACCGCAACCCTAACCCTGACCCTAACCCCAGCCCCAGCCCCAGCCCAACCCACCCCAACCCTAACCCCAGCCCCAGCTCCAGCCGAACCCCAACCCCAACCCTAACCCCAACCCTAGCCGAACCCCAACCCCAACTGCAGCCCCAGCCCCAACCGCAACCCCAACCCTAACCCCAACCCCAATCGATGCCTAACCCTAACCCCAACCGATGCCTAACCCTAGCCGAACCCTAGCGCCCTAAAATAATCAAAAATTTCTTTAATTGAAGATTTAATTACTTACCTGTTCGGTGGAGGAGACAATCGATGCAATCGGCGACGAGGAAGAACGGCGACGAGATCGGGAACGAGAGAGAGAACGGCGACGAGATCGGCGAGATCGGTGACGCGGCGACGAGAAAAGGGGATTTGGGAGTTTCGCGCGCTCGAGCGAGAGAGAGGAGATAATCAGCGTAGGGAAATTATGTGCCTTTTTTATTAAATCCATATTTAGATTTCCCTACGGATTACTCCGTAGGTTCTTGGTTTGCGGCTCCGTAGGGGCAAACAACAAATTACAATTTAATATTTTTAAATTAAACGTCTGGAACCGTAGGGGCAACCGTCTGGCTCTACGGACTAATCCGTAGGACCAAAATAAATCTGCCTCTACGGATTTCAATATCCGTAGGGGCAACCTCTTATTTTAGCAGTGTGATGGCTACTAATAGGAGACATGCAATCAACTATATCCCCAGAAACTAGAAAAAGAGAATAAAAAGGAACAAAATTCTTGACAAGCCATCAACTTAGGATTATAGAAGGAAACAGGTAATTGTTTATTGAGGTGTTAGTAACGAGTCAAGGCTTAATGAGTTTTTTTGAGTCAAGACTAAATTGAAAACAATGCTAGGATTAGAACACATTTTAAACAATGGGAACACTTGGCTTATCTTGTTGCTGAAGAAATGGCTAATGATGAAGGGATTGTGTTGTAACAAGGAAAACAGGGGTCATTGCTTCCCTTGTGTTTCCATTTGGCTAATGAATGCAACTTTGTGTAAAACTCAAGTATAAGAACAATTATGCATTGTATACACTTCGCTCACCCAAATCAATAGCCAAAGGGAAAGCACCTATGATAGTCACAATTAGCCCTTCTTCGCCGACCAATAGTGATAAGACATCTGGGTCTTAACCCTTACCTGAGCAATAATGGTTAAATTAACCCCTTCCTTTTGCTTGATTACTGAAAACCACCTATTTTACAAACCCGTTATGTTTACGGCCACTAACTTTTATGTTAGCGCGTCTAAACTCTCTCAATAAAAATATTAGAAGAAATGCGAGTATACAATGACACTGTAGGAACCGACAGGGCACATGTCAACACAATGTGTAAAACAACGTTGAAATGAACATCTAATCTATCTTTGTACACGGAGAACCAGCGGAAAGGTACCGACGAAATATCTCGAAACGGATGAAAACACAAGTGAATGAAAATGTTTGCTTTATACATTCCTAACTTGTCCACACGGGACAAATCTATCGGTTATCATACGATTGAATCTTCTCATCACATAGACTATACGACGGTTGTTAGTATTGAGCTATACCGTCCGATATTTAACAACCTTCGTATAGTTCTATGTCACGACGAATATCGAACGTATGTTAACCGATAGACGGGGACTAAGTGGCGCTTTTAGTTTCATATATGAGTATCGATGAGAATATGAAAGTTTCATATTATTATCGAGTATCATATATTGGTTTTAACTTGAATATCTTGAATCACTCTCTAATGATGCGTTTGTTGTGTATTCTTGTTGTATGTGTGTGTTTCGGCTGCCGGGGGTAAGGCTTCTATCCCATTAAGAATGTATAGAGCGAACACTCATTCGCTTATGCTTTCAACCGTTTCGAGTAAATTTCGGCAGCACCTCCCCGCTGTTCTCCGAGTACACTGTAATAGAATAGATAATCATTTCAAAGCTGTGAAACAACGTTGAAATGAACATCTAATCTATCTTTGTACACGAAGAACCAGCGGAAAGGTACCGATGAAATATCTCGAAACGGATGAAAACACAAGTGAATAAAGGTGTTTGCTTTATACATTCCTAACTTGTCCACCCGGGACAAATCTATCGGTTATCATACAATTGAATTTTATCGTCACATAGACTATACGACGGTTGTTAGTATCGAGCTATACCGTCCGATATTTAACAACTTTCGTATAGTTCTATGTCACGACGAATATCGAACGTATGTTAACCGATAGACGGCGACGAAGTGACGCTTTTAGTTTCATATATGAGTATCGATAAGAATATGAAAGTTTTATATTATCATCGAGTATCATATATTGGTTTTAACTTGAACATCTTGAATCACTCTCTAATGATGCGTTTGTTGTGTATTCTTATTATATGTATGTGTTTCGGCTGTCGGGGGTAAGGCTTTTATCGGTTATCATACGATTGAATTTTCTCGTCACATAAACTATACGAAGTATTTAAATAAAATATAAAGTAACTGATATAACATGATTTTAAACTTATGAAATAATACTTGCTTAGTTACTTGCAAGTTACAACTTGAGAATAAGATATATGAAGAATTGAGCATTAAAGAACTAAGATGCATATTTTGGGATTTTGTGATGAAGGATTAGTGCTGAAGATTCAATCCTTTGTGATGAAGGATTAGTGCTGAAGATTCACCTCCCTAAAGTGAATCACGAGATCCAAGTGGATGGTTTGTCTATTCGACCCGTCTTGATGCGTTCCTTGAATCCGTTCTTTACTAATTTAGTACGACTTACTTGTTCGGAGAGATGAACAAATATTTTTTTGACAGAAGCATTTTGAACATCAAACAAATTGAAAGCAATGGCAGATGAGAAGAACTACTATATAAGGCTTGTATGGTGCAAGCCCTTAGATAGCCCTTGGATGGATTTCCCCCTATACAACTAGTATCAATATCTGAGACAGTACTGAGAACAGCCCGCATGCTCACCGTATCCTCACCTAAACTCATTGATTGAATACAACAACAACAAAAACGCGTTCACAAATGATACTGCAAACAGTAGAGAAAACCTGTTGCTGATTAAAGAACCAAAACCCTTTCCAGCTCTAAACAACAAAAATCAAAAGTGCCTTCATCTTCAATATAAACAGCACTAATCCTTTATCACTTCAGCATTAATCCCCAACCCCAACCGCAACCCTGATCCTGACCCTAACCCCAGCCCCAGCCCCAGCCAAACCCATCCTAACCCTAACCCCAGCCCCAGCCCCAGCCGAACCCCAACCCCAACCCCAACCCCAACCCTAGCCGAACCCCAACCCCAACTGCAGCCCCAGCCCAAACCGCAACCCCAACCCTAACCCTAACCCTAACCCCAACCGATGCCTAACCCTAACCCCAACCGATGCCTAACCCTAGCCGAACCCTAGCGCCCTAAAATAATCAAAAATTTCTTTAATTGAAGATTTAATTACTTACCTGTTCGGTGGAGGAGACAATCGATGCAATCGGCGACGAGGAAGAACGGCGACGAGATCGGGAACGAGAGAGAGAACGGCGACGAGATCGGCGAGATCGGTGACGCGGCGACGAGAAAAGGGGATTTAGGAGTTTCGCGCGCTCGAGCGAGAGAGAGGAGATAATCAGCGTAGGGAAATTATGTGCCTTTTTTATTAAATCCATATTTAGATTTCCCTACGGATTACTCCGTAGGTTCTTGGTTTGCGGCTCCGTAGGGGCAAACAACAAATTACAATTTAATATTTTTAAATTAAACGTCTGGAACCGTAGGGGCAGCCGTCTGGCCCTATGGACTAATCCGTAGGGCCAAAATAAATCTGCCCCTACGGATTTCAATATCCGTAGGGGCAACCTCTTATTTTAGCAGTGTGATGGCTACTAATAGGAGACATGCAATCAACTATATCCCCAGAAACTAGAAAAAGAGAATAAAAAGGAACAAAATTCTTGACAAGCCATCAACTTAGGATTATAGAAGGAAACAGGTGATTGTTTATTGAGGTGTTAGTAACGAGTCAAGGCTTAATGAGTTTTTTTGAGTCAAGACTAAATTGAAAACAATGCTAGGATTAGAACACATTTTAAACAATGGGAACACTTGGCTTATCTTGTTGCTGAAGAAATGGCTAATGATGAAGGGATTGTGTTGTAACAAGGAAAACAGGGGTCATTGCTTCCCTTGTGTTTCCATTTGGCTAATGAATGCAACTTTGTGTAAAACTCAAGTATAAGAACAATTATGCATTGTATACACTTCGCTCACCCAAATCAATAGCCAAAGGGAAAGCACCAATGATGGTCACAATTAGCCCTTCTTCGCCCACCAATAGTGATAAGACATCTGGGTCTTAACCCTTACCTGAGCAATAATGGTTAAATTAACCCCTTCCTTTTGCTTGATTACTGAAAACCACCTATTTTACAAACCCGTTATGTTTACGGCCACTAACTTTTATGTTAGCGTGTCTGAAATCTCTCAATAAAAATATTAGAAGAAATGCGAGTATACAATGACACTGTAGGAATCGACAGGGCACATGTCAACACATTGTGATGTTTATCTCTTTACTTCCTTTTATTTTAATCTAAAAGATTCTTGTATTTGCACAACAAACTTGCACATGGTATGATGCCATGCGTCCCATCATTATAGGAAGTTCTTACGTTGAGAATGTATACTTTGTTTTCTCATATAGTAATTATGATCATTACGAGAAAAATGATGACAGAAGCCCGGGGTTTATTTCGTGAATAAAAGTTTGACTTTAGCGGAAATTATAGTGCCATTGAGCTGGACAGGTGAAGCGTAGATTTTTAGGATAGAGAGTAGTTTTTAGCTAATGGGAAATAAGATGAAGGGGGTTTCATGCAATTTAGCCTAGATGGCGAGTACGATGTATCACAAGCGTGTTAGAGTGGGCTTTGTATAGAGTGCACCATGTGCTTCGGCAAACATCACCCATCACGTTGCCACCATTAGACCATACATTGGTTTCTTTATTCAAACCTTTACACCACTCTACAAGCCCAATAAAGAAAGGTCACACCAACTAAGCAGACAAGCTCTCCTTCTTCCCTCAATAATAATGGTGTCTCACTTGTTCTCTCTTCAACCAATATCTTTTCCCTTCTTGGGCTTTGATTTTGTTGAAGTAGTCTTTTATTTTAGTTTTAGGTTTTCCATGATCATTGCCTGGCAACAGCCTTTTTTTAAGACTTATGGGCATATCCCCTTGGGAATGTCTGAGAATGTTTTCACAGGTTTAGAGTTTTTAGATATCAGTACTATGCTTTTCATTAAAGTAATGGTGCCAGAAAAAGTGTGACTGGTTCACAAATTTGTTGTAGGTGCATGCATACATTTCTTCTCCCATTCTGCGCCGTCAAGGGTCGTCTTCTGTATGAAACCTATGACTAATACATCCCTCTTAACCAGCTCCATCCATGATCAGTACTGACTAAAATTTTATGACCTTTTTTGATTGGTGCACTTAACGACTTCATTGCATATCCTGAAACCATCAATCAGCTCTCCTGCGGTTTATTCTATATGAATGCTACGGTCTCGTTATCGCTAATTTTCTCTTTAAGTATTATTGGTCACTCATCTCAACATTCTTTACTTGTGTTTCATATATGTGAGAGTTGAGTAAATTCACCCTACTCATATTTCCTTGTGTGTTGAATTTCATTCCCCGACTTTGTGACCTTCTTGTCACAATTTTCATGTACTACCGACTCTTCATCCTTTGGGTAAGTAATAATAATTTATAGATTTACTATAATTGTTTCTTTAATTTTGCAGGTAATAATATTATGGTACAAAATCACATGCCTAGTTTTTTTTTATTGAGCTCAATACTCATGGATAAAAAGATCCGCTTAGTAAAATCTTAAAGTTACTTTTCTCTATTATCATGTGTCCATTCACTATATATAACTACATGCTTGTATCTTTCTACATTAATCAATGAATTGAATCATGATCTTTTTAAGAGAGTTGTAATAGGTTTGTATTCTAGTTTTCTCCATGTAAATATAGCAGTTTGTGGGCTTTTCCCATGAGCCTTGGATAATAGAGAATGATGAAGCCATGGATGAGTGTGAGCTGCATCATATGCCATATTATCTCATGAGATTCTTCCCGTGACAATTGCAAACAATATGAAACACTTAGAACTGGTCAGAAATAACATTAATTAATATGTGGATAATTTAATGTTGCCAGCTGAACCTAGGTTATCTAGCATCAGATCTGCAGAGATTTTCATAATCTTGTTATAGCTATGCAATTATCAGCTGGTCCCGGTCGCATGTGTAGCATTAATTTGTTTCATGGGCATTTTACTTTTACTTCCATTGTGTGCTTTCCAATTCTTACTTTCTTGACTTGTTAAAATGATTACTTTTTAAACAGTGCTAAATGGAAGAAAATGCTTCTAGTAGCCGACCTCCCTCAGAATTTTGGAATTACGGGCTTCTGCTATTCTTACTTTGTAAGCAAATACGAGGTAACTATTTTTCTACTTCTGAATCAATTAATATGTGGATATACGCATTTGTTGACGAGGAGACATATCCGTATCGGACTCATATCCATGTTAGATTCGTCGAGTATACTGAAAACTGACTTAGAGAGGGTGAATAAGGCTTTATGACAAACTCAACGTGATTTGTAATAATTTAAAAAATTATACACGGAATATAAAATCAGAGCCTAAACTACAAATACCATCACAACACAGATTCACAGAAACAACACAGAATCACAGAATAAGTAAATGGACACAGAAAATTGTTATCGAGGTTCACTAACTCTATGGCTGATCCCTGCCTGAGAATTCCTGCTCAGGATTCAAGTTCACCAACCAATGATTACTTCACGAGTGGAGAAATCCATATCTTTTACGAGACTCGGATTTTAGAACCTTTACACTTACAGGCAGTGAACATCTAGACTTTTTACCAAAGGTTTAAGTCCGAAACTTTTTACACTTACAGGTGGTGGACACCTAGAAATTTTACTAAAGGCTCAAGTCCGAAACCTTTTACAATATGAAGATCTTAGACTTTTTTTTACTGGGTCGTACAATGAAAGATTTTATAATCTTTACAAACCAACTTCAACAATCCTAACGATCTCAAAGGGATAAATCAAATTTTCGATTTAAGAAGATGAGAGATTGTATTTTGGAGATTAAGAAAAGTTTAAAAAAATTCGAAGAAGTTTTTCAAAATATTTAGAAAAGTTTAAAACAGAAACTTCTTCGACAATTTAGAGATCTTTCAATTTTAATGACTAGAAAAGTCTAAAACACTGAAAGATCTTTTCTTTCAAAAAAAATATTAAAAACTTAAGAACGATTCAAAGAAGTTTTCAAAAAGAATAAGAAAGACTAGAATCAAATGAAACTTCTTTGAAAAACTAGAGGTCTTCCTTTTCTAAAGACTAGAAAATTTTAAGGCTCTTGAAAGATCTCTTCTCTCTAAACAGTATTAAAAATTTAAGAACTGAGAACGAAAGAGTTTTCTCACAAAGAAATTAAAGAATGATAAAAACTAGAAAAGAAAGTTTCGTGAGAAGAATTGTGTATTAAAACACAAGTCAATGGTCCTTTATATAGAATTTTTGAGTATGGGAAGTCAAAATAACCGTTCCCGCACTTTGGGACTGTTAGGGGCAGTAATGGAAAGTTACGGTTTGAATTTCAAACCAAAAATAGACTTTTTAAAAGTTTTTAACTGCTATAGACATCTCTATAGACGTCTAGAGGGATGTCCATTTCTGCTATATCCGACACTAAAACAATCATGACTTTTTGCTCGCTTATCTGATTTTGATGTTCTTGGGCTCATTGGAAAGATCTTCTCGAGACCTATATTTTGGAACTTTAATTTTGGAATTCTAATCAAAAGTGTAAATATCTATTTAAATAAAGAGGTTTCTAATATAGAAAATTAGGATCAGAAAAGAGATTCTAACCATTGAGATCGACTCTAGACTCAAAAAAAAAAAAAAAAGTCTTGAATACTCCATTGTATGGCTTTTTCAATATTTCCTTTGAACTTGCAATTTGGTGTTCAGAGTTGCTCAATATAACCGTTGTGATGCTAGTTGAAGTGTTAGCTGTTCTCTTACTTGAACAATTCTATTGTTGTAGCACTTTATTTTATCTGGCATGGTTAGTAACATATAATATTTTTGAAATATAATTTTTGTAAAATAATCAAAACTAAATAGAATGAGACTCGTAGGTCAACAATCTCCTCTTTTTTTATATTTTACAAAACTTAATTAATTAATATATATTATTTCAAAAAAGTTATTATTCAAATGCTCCACCTGAATATATGCATATTAATTCTCCCCCTTTTTGGAAATATCAAAAAGTTTTAGTATGGAGGAAGAATAAAAAATTGGGTAGTAAGTGAATAGTAGATAAATACTATCCAAAAATATAAGAAAATACTTGTTATTTATAAAAATAATAATACATATTAAAGTAATACTATAAACACAATAATCAAAAAAACAAAACATACAAACATACTTAAAACAACAGACATATAGACACACTAAGAAACTAAACCAACCTATGACAGACGACCTAATGCATTCCTGGGCTAAAGAGATGCTTCGAGTATTCCATTGCCTTCCTTTAAAAACTTATTCATTTAGAACAAATATCTAAACACTAAAGATAAACTATAACTAATTTCTAGTCCTAATTTTTTTAGGTTCTATGATCGAGATAAAAGCTTAATTTATGACCTGGTAACTACTCTTTTATCTATTTCTCCCATTATTAAGTTCTTAGAATGATCTTTGTTGAATTACTTTTTCTTATTCTTCCAATTGATTAGTTTTAACTTTTTTAACCTAGTTACCACTCCTTTATCAACTTCTCATATTATTAAATCCTTATGGCGATTTTTGTTGAATTGCCAATCTTTTGAAAAAGAAGTATTAACCACTGTCTCTTGTTGTTCCAATTTATTGGTTTCAATATCTTTGTCTATTAATGAATTATCGAAACATTTTAGCAGGTTACAATCATTATTATCTATTGAATTATTAGGATTAATGGAATTAATTTCATTAAATTGGTCATGTATACTTTCTTAAATTGTTAAAGTTCGTTTGGGTTTATTATTATTGATCTTAGGAACCTATACCTTTTGTGATTTATTTAGGTAAGATGAGTTATTTTTAATTGTACAATATTGAAATATATGCCCTACAGTACAACAATAGTTACACGTAGAATTAGATATTTGTTTCCGTAAATATAATAGTATTTACACGTAAATGGTTTAGTTTTAGGGAGTAATTCAGAATAGTTATTATACCCTACACCTTCTTTCTTACAGTATTTTATTGATTGTTCCAACATTACATCTAAATTAATTTTACTTTTAGTGAATTTTAGAATCATTTTATCGTTTAAATTTACTTTTCTTTTTAAGTTAAAAATTTCAAAATTTAGTGTATTATTTGTTTCAATTAACTTATTATTTGTTAAAGCTATAGATTTTAATTTTTTGTTTAAATTTTCATATTCTAATTTGATTCGATTTGATTTATTTTGTGTAGATATTTCTAACTTGTTTTTAGTAGATAGATTTGACTTTAATATTTTATATTTAGTATTAATCTTATCATAACTATCCTTAAGATAATGACAGAATTCTATTAAATCGTTTTTACTAAGAGAATCGAAATCAAAGTATTCATCAATTACCTCATCGTCTTATGCCATGAAACATATGTTTGTGACTTCTTCGGCTTCTGAGTCGCTGAAATCAGTATCATCCCAAATAGGTTGAAACGAATGCCTATCTGATTTCTTCTTTGGCTTCCACTTATCCTTATTGAGCGTAGAACACTCCAACTTGACATGGCCTTCCTTATTGCGTTCAAATTAACGAAGAATTTCATTAAAATTAAAACCTTTATTAAATTTATACGTACTTTTCTTCGAAGAGAATTTTATGGAATTCAGATACTTCATGAAGTGTCTTACAATATCGACCATTTCTTCATCGTCACTTTCATCATCACTAGATATTTCTTTAGGTTTTGACTTACCACCGGTTGCTTTTAGCGCAATATTCTTCCTTTGAGTGTTCTTCTCCTGCTTTTGCTTAAGATGCCCTAATTACATCTCGTAAGTTTTTAATTTTCCTATAAGAGTGTCAACTTTCAACGCTGTCATATCATTAGCCTCTTTGATAGTAGTGATCTTAGGTTGTCATGATATCGTAAGAAATCTCAACAATTTATAACATTTTTCTTTGTTATTGAATTTCTTTTCTAAATTGAAAAGCTCGATAATGATATTGTTGAACTTAGAATACATAGAGTCGATGGTTTTATCATCTCGCATTTGGAATATCTCATACTCATGCATGAGACAGTTGATCTTACTCTTTTTAACATGACTGGTTCTTTCATGGGCAGTCTAAAGAGTAGTTCAAATCTCATTTACCGTTGACACATAGAGACTATTGAATTCTTCTAAATTCAAAGAACAATGAAGTGCATTCATTGTCTTGACATTCAATGTTATTGATCTCTTATCAACACTAGATAAAGGATTCGTGGTAGGGATGACAAAGGGCTTTTCTATGATTTTTAGATCTATACACTGAAGGAAAACTCTAATCATGGTTTTTCAAAATTGGTAGTTGATACCGTTGAAAAGAAGATGACGGTTAGTGGATTGTCCTTCCTTTTGGTTTGCCATAGGATCAAAAACTCGAGATTAATCTTAAAAACAGAGTAAGCTGCTCTGATACCAATTGAAAACAACCTTAGAGGGGGGTGAATAAGGCTTTATGACAAACTCAACGTGATTTGTAATAATTTAAAAAATTATGCAGCGGAATATAAAATCAGAGTCTAAACTACAAATATTATCATAACACAGATTCACAGAAACGACACAGAATCACAGAACAAGTAAATGGACACAAATGATTGTTATCGAGGTTCACCAACCCTGTGGCTAATTCCCGTCTGAGAATTCCTGCTCAGAATTCAACTTCACTAACCAGTGACTCTTTTACGGGTGGAGAAACATAGATCTTTTACCAGACTCAGATCTTAGAACGTTTACACTTGCAGACGGTAAGGCTCAAATCTGAAACCTTTTACACTTGCAGGTGGTGAACACCTAGACTTTTTATCAAAAGCTCAAGTCCGAAAGCTTTTATAGTATGAAGATCTTAGACTTTTTTTTCACTAGGTTGTACAATGAATTTTTTTACAATCTTTACAAACCAATTACAACAATCCTAACGATCTCAAAGGGATAAATCAAAATTTCGATTTAAGGAGATGATGAATTGTATTTTGGAGACTAAAAAGTTTAAAAATGATTCGAAGAAGTTTTTCAAAAGATTAAGAAAAGTTTAAAACGGAAACTTCTTCGACAAATTAAAGATCTTTCGATTCTAATGACTAGAAAAATCTAAACCACCGAATGATCTCTTCTTTAAAAAAGAATAGTAAAAACTTAAGAACGATTCAAAGAAGTTTTCAAAAAGAATAAGAAAGACGAGAATCAAATGAAATTTCTTTGAAAAACTAGAGATCTTCCTTTTCTAAAGAATAGAAAATTCTAAGGCTCTTGAAAGTGAAAGTAGATCCCAGCATCTCTACTAGGGTTTTAACAAGAGCAAGTCAGCAATTTTAGAAATTCTAGAGGGCTAAGTCTACAAGCTAGGATCAAACTAAAAGTTTAGAGTTTAAAAGAAACCAAAAGGAGTTAAACTAAGTGATGAAGAAGATACAACCTTTGCAGCCAAGTCCTTTACTTCTTAAGCTTCTTGTAGTAGTCCCTTGAACTTCTTCTAGAGTTCCACTTGAAAAAATGAACTCGCTTTCTCGATATCTTCTTAGTCGAAGATGATCCACCTTGAGGCAACACTCACTCATACTCACACTTCACTAATCAACGTATTAGTGAAGAGAACAATCTAAACTAATTTGCAAGTTTAGTCTAGATTGATAAAATAGGATTTTAGCTCACTTAAAATTCTTTTGTTTTTCTTCACACTTGGATGAATAGTGATTCAAGAAGAGATGAAGAAGATGAAGATGCTGATGAGAATGAGCTTGTATGAGCTTGTGTTGTGAGGATAAGTGCAAATGATAATCATATATGAATTAAATCGAAAAAAGAAAATGAGTCATACACTCTCCAAGGTTCTAAAGAAACGACTCATTGAATCTTTTCTCAAATTCAAAAAAGAAATCATTATCCTCTTATCTTTAACACAATGTAATTCTCATATACACAACTCTTGTGTATATACAACTATGTCAGACATGTAAATATATATTTATATCATATATATAAATATATAAAGAGAAGAAAATATCAAGTGAGCATAATATATATGAGAATAATGGAGGAAAGATGCCATAGTAGGGAATTTCCTCCTATGGCGTCGAAAAAAAACAATCTCAATCGTGTTTTCCGACGACCAGCACCCATCATCTTCATCGTTATCATCTAAGATATGGGTACACCAAACTTTATGTGATTATAAAACTTTTTCACCGTTGAATTAGTAGGTTCAAAATTAACGGTTTACCGACAATATAACTTTTTACATTGCGAAATCAACGGTAAAAAAGTTGTAGAATCACATGAAATTTGGCGTACCCACATCTTAGATGATGAAGATGATGGATTCCGATCGTCGGAAAACACGATGGAGGGCGTATTTTTTCGACGCCATAGGAGGAAATTCCCTCCTATGGCCTCTTTTCTCCATTATATATATATATATATATATATATATATATATATATATATATATATATATATATATATAGAGAGAGAGAGAGAGAGAGAGAGAGAGAGGGAAGTTAATGGATGAAAGGTGCCATAGGAGAGAATTTCCTCCTATGGCGTCGGAAAAATGCATCCTCCATGATTTTTTTCGACGATCGGCATACATCACCTCCGTCTTTATCATCTAAAATGTGGATACACCAAATTTCATGTGATTATACCATTTTTTCACCGTTGATTTAGTTGGTGCAAAATTAATGGTTTGCCGACAATAGAACTTTTTACATTGCTAATTCAACGGTGAAAAAGTGGTGGAATCACATGAAATTTGGTTTATACACATCTTAGATGATAATGATGATGATGATGGATGCCGATCATCGGAAAAAATGGTGGAGGTTGTATTTTTTCAACGCAATAGGAGGAAATCCTCTCTTATGACCACTTTCCTCCTTTATTCTTATATATATATAGCAAATTATTAAATCAACACTTGATTTAATATTCCGGCTAATATCAAATAACGCTAGATTAGAATACGGTATCATATATCCATATTTAATCGAGCTCCTGCACATATCTCTGTACATGCCCTAGTTCGTTTCGCTTGAGCTATGAAACCTCTATGTGGGACTCTAAAAACTCGTCAATACGCTGGCAATAGATAATGATCACATCAAACACCTACAAGCATGTCAGTAGTACTACCTGCACATAACGGCTACCCAGGCATTAAACGAATAGAAGATCAACAAATAAACTTATCCAAACTCCCGCAAAGTTTATAAGCAATACTTACCGTACAGTCTGGTTTCTTCATCTTATATGTTGCATATCGAGTTTGGGAGGTGGTTTCGTCAGACCCTAATAACTCGATAAGTCATACCGATGTATGACCTATAACCAATTGAAAAACTACTGATAACACTTATCAGTAAATCTCATCAGCCCTGGCCAGGGACTTACGGTTATAACCAATCGAGTATAGCACAACATCAACTCCCAATATCGGGAAAGACGAAACCCCTCCTGTCGCTCACTGTCTTCATATGACTCAGGACTGTACCCAACTACTACTTGTTTGCACGACTCAGTAAAGACGTGGTAGGAAGGTAATCAAAACACAGTGGAAACCACACAAGACACTATGACGATCTCGGGTCTACAGACTAACATGTACAAGTGTCACCACAGAACTGCTATCTAACGATAGGTATGGTGTTATCTAGGAGTTCTCAGCGAGTCCGTTCGGTGTCCTCATTCTCCAATGAGCACCTGTGTACAATCTTTGGTGTCAAACACCAATGGTTGTGGGATCAACCATCGCCCCATCCAGGATCAAGAAACGTACACACCAGTCTACACTGGAATATCGATGCCCTGTCTCAATACGCCCTCGACTAGGAACACTTCAAGGATGTGCTTGTAAACTATTCAGGGCCCACTAGTATGATCTACATCATATTCCTGGTAGTCAAGCAAACATTCTAAGGGCTTTATCAACATGTATCAATAAAATAGAAAACTAGATCAAATGCACATGTTAAGATAAAAAGTAACCGGATAGCATATTTTCATGTTGAGCAAGAATGTCCTCTCTATATATATCTCCAAGTATCCACTATAATTTACAATAATGGCCTCTAGGGCATACATATCACTAACAATCTCTCACTTGCACTAAGGCCAGTTGTTGTAGTACCGCATACCCAACATCCCAAAAAGTCTCTCGAACCGCGTCTGGGGAATGACCTTCGTGAGTGGATCCACCGTATTGTCCTTCATATCAACTCTTCTGATCTTGATCTCGTGGTGATCAACTATCTCCCGGATCAGGTGATACCGCTTCAGAATATGTCTGGATCGCTGATGGGACCGGGGGTCCTTGGTTAAAACCACAACTCCATTATTATCACAATACAAGGGTATTAGATCAACAATGGATAGAACCACACAAAGTTAGTGATGAACTTCTCATCTAGACAGACGCTGTGGCAGCATCGTTAGCAGCGATGTATTCAGCCTCCATCGTTGAGTCTGCAACGGTATCTTGCTACGAACTCTTCCAACATACCGCCCCTCCATTGAGGGTGAAGACAAAACCTGAGACAAATTTACTGTCATCCTTATCACTCTGGAAGCTCGAATCGGTAAAGGGCCCCATTTGGAGTTCACCGTTACCATACATCAAGAACATTTCTTTAGTCATTCGCAAGTATTTAAGAATGTTCTTCACAACTATCCAGTGTTTCTTCCCTTGGTTTGATTGATACCTACTTACCACACTGAGTGCGTAAGTTACATCTCGTCTGATACATAATATCATGTACATGATATACCTGACTGCTGAGGCATAGGGTGTCATGTTCATGCGAGCCCTCTCCTCATCAGTCTTGGGAGACATCTCTTTAGAGAGGATTCCTGAGCAAGCAGATAAATTACCACGCTTGGAATCTTCCATACTAAATCTCTTCAGTATGGTGTCTATGTACCTTTGTTGGGACAATCCCAACATCCTTTTAGATTTATCTCTATAGATCTTTATCCCTAGGATGTAGGAGGCACCACCCAGGTCTTCCATGGAGAACTTCTGCGATAGGAAGAGTTTGATCGGGTGCAGCATATGAACATTATTTCCTATCAAGAGTGTCATTCACGTACAACACGAGAAAAACAACCTTACTCTCTACTACATTTTTATATATACATGGTCTATCTACGTTTTTGATGAAGTCAAACTCTTTGACCGCTGCATCAAGACAAATGTTCCAACTCCGTGACGCCTGCTTTAATCTGTAAATTGATTTAAACAGCTTTCACACTTTTCCGCTGCTCCCACTGTCTATCAAGCCCTCTGGCTGTGTTATATACACGCTCTCTTCTAAATCACTATTTAGAAAAGTAGTCTTGACATCCATCTGTCAGATTTCATAGTCGTGGTAGGCAATAATGACAAGTAGAATCTGGATGGACTTAAACATAGCCACTGGAGAAAAGGTCCCATCATAGTTGACACCTGGTCGTTGACGAAAAGTTTTTGCTACAAGTTTAGTTTTGAAGGTCTTAACCTTTCCATCTACACCGATCTTCTTTTTGAAAATCCATTTGCTCCCAATAGGTTTTACCCTTTCAGGAGCAACCTCAAAAGTCCATACCTTGTTGGTGTACATGGATTTCATCTCAGATCGCATAACATCCAGCCATTTCACGAAGTCCCCACTTGTGATAGTCTGCTCGAAACTAGTCGAGTTATCATCTTCCATGATGCAATCCTCGCTTCCACCGTCAATAAGAAAACCAAAGTATCTCTCATGTGGGTGAGAAATCTTATTAGATCTGCGGAGTGGCTGAGCTTCGTCGAGGACTATTGAATACTCCGGTTCTACTAAATTCTCAACTGCAGTCTGTACTTCTGGAACTTCTTCCATCTCAACCGTGCTCCAATTAATTTCTTTTGCAAGAAATTCCTTTTCCAGAAAAATAGCGTGCTGAGCAACAAACACCTTATGTTTCTCGGTGTGGTAGAAGATATGCCTTTGCGAATGCTTGGGATATCCAACAAACTTGCATAAAACCGACCTTTCCTCGAGTTTGTCCGGATTTTAATTTTTAACATAAACCGGACAACCCCATATCTTAATGATATTAAGAAATGTTATCTTCCCCTCCCATATCTCATATGGAGTGGTAGACGCAGACTTGGTAGGAACCCTATTCAATATATAAGCAGCTGTTTCAAGCGCAAATCCCCAAAATGAAAGAGTAACTCAGCACTACTCATCATAGAGCGCACCATATTTAATAGGGTGTGATTTCTCCACTCCGATACACCGTTGTGCTGTGGTGTATACGGAAGAGTAAGCTGAGAGAGAATCTCATTTTCTTTTAGATAATCTCGGAATACTGTGCTCAAGTATTCGCCTCGTCGATCAGATCGGAGGATTTTGATACTTTTTCCCGTCTGGATCTCTACTTCGCTCTTATATTTCTTGAATTTCTCAAAAGTTTCATATTTGTGTTTCAATGGGAACACATGTCCGAATCTAGAGAGATTATCTGTGAATATAATGAAGTACGAGAAACCATCCGTAGCATGTGTAGACATAGGACCATATACATCACTATGTATCAGTCTCAAGAGTTCAGTAGCTCTTGCTCCGTATCCTATAAACGGAGTTTTGGTTATCTTTCCTTTGACACAAGACTGACAAGTTTCATAAGATATAAATTCGAACGGATTCAAATATCCATCCTTATGCAATTTAGCTAGTCTGGTCGCATTGATATGGTCTACAATGCCATAAGAAGACTTCGTTCATTTCTGAACTTTTCCTCTTGTGTGTGTTATGTATGTTTAGAACTGTATTTTGATTTAAAACATATAAACCATTACACAATGTACCAAACCCAATCAACGCTTGATTTAGGAAAATGTTTATAATATTTTTCTCTAATGCAAAGTTATATCCATCTTTATCTGATAAGGAAACATATATTATATTGCACATTATAGACGGTACGAAATAACAATCGTTCAAAATCAATATATTACCAATTGGCAATATAAGATGATATTCGCCAACAGCAACAATTGTTCCGTTAGCTACTCTAAGAGACACCACTTTTTCTTAGTGCTCTACTTCTTCTTAACTCTTATAATATATTACAAATATGGGATCCTGATCCGGTATCTAATACCCAGGATGTAGAGCAGAATGAGAAACAATTTTTAATAACTAACATACCTGAAGAAAATGCATCAGAATGCTCCTTCTTCATTAGGGTTGCGTGGAAATCCTTGCATTCCCCTTTCGCTTGCCCATAATTATGACTATTGTCATAAGTTAGAGCGGAACCAACGTTCCCCAGCCGAGTATAATAACCAGGTTCGGTCAATACATCCATATTATTATCTTGATTAAGACGTGATATGGTCCCTACCTGGAGAGAGAGAAGAAACATTTTAGCGTGCGCTCTTACAAGATTAGAATGGTTATTATCTTATCTAATCAGGATGGCTCCCACTGTTTTTATCAAATCTTCCTTCAAACCCTAAAAGGAAAAATTAGCCGGGATTAATTACAACCTATATGTTCGCCAATCGGTCAGCCAGGCCAGTGTTAGTACTCCGAAGGAGTCTCCCCGTGATTTCGCACTGAACTAATTAAATAATCTCGTTTCCGCAGAGGCATAACCCCATTAACACATTTCTAAACACCTACTGGATTAGCTAATTGTAAAGTGGAAAACTCTTTCGAGAGTATCACTTACTCGCAGTGGATATCGGGATCCAACTATCATATAGAAGGTATGCAATCTCATTGCAAATTTTAACACTTGAAATTCTCGATAATGATTTTTACCCCTAACGACCTATGACCTTGATGAAGGTCAACAAACCATAGGCCGCCAGTCAAGTTCTACCCGTTATTTCGTGATCGATTCGAACCCGCCCGCATAAACCCTTGACAGAGGTCAATAAGGCCGTATGACTGTCCCTACCGATCACATCTATATACTGCAGATAAGTATTGCCCATCTACCGTACACTGTGCCTTGACGGAGGTCAACAAACACAACACGAATACTAAACACTACCTATCTGAAATGATGGCGGGCTACGGCTGGTTTTGACGAAAACCTTTAATGTAATGAACTTGATATTGTTGTAAAACCTAGTGATTTGAAAAGGAGTGGTTTAAGCTCCGCTTTAAAAATCGAGTAGTTTTCAAAAAAAACCGAGTGGGTTGTAGCATATACTAGTTTTTGCTAAAGAGGCCATTCCCTGCGAAGGGATCTAGGCTCTTTCCTCATCGAATGAGGTGCTAGATATTCGTAAATGAATACCTCTATGCAAAGCAAAAACTAGAGCTATCTTTTTTGAAAAATGTGGTTCTACAATATCTTTTAGATTTCTTTTCTTTTCATTAATCTTATTAATGAAATCCCATAATTTAACTTCCTAAACATCACAGAAGAAACGAAAATAACATACACAAATATGTCATCCACATTCGCCATACGGACCCGGGTCTTCACCGTAAGGTTACTTAACTTACGGCAGGGCGGGGTCAGGACTAGCACGGATGCAAAACATATATAGTGTCTACTAATATATCATGTATATAAGTAGCACTCGTCTCACACATTTATATGATCACAGTACAGCAGAAGCAAATATATGAAATATAGGATATACTAGGAGTTCCGTGTTTTCGATTAAGCCATTAACGAAAAACCCGGATTCCACGGTCATGATGAATAGCCAAGCCACACCCCTAGACCCCTATGAGAGCGGAAAGCAACCTTGCCAAGTTAGGCGACCGGTCTCAACTGCTCGAGATGGCCACCCTCTAGACTCTAGAACCGGGTTACTTGAGCCCTCCGCCTTGGGTCTATCCTGATGCGGAAAAGTAAATAATATATATTAAGGTGACTACATCCTCACTCCCAGATGTACCCTAATAAAAGAATATTACATACAATAATTTACATGAATGAAAATAAAAAAAACTCTCATCTTACATAAAACCCTCGGCTATTCAATCACGACAATTCAATATATCATATCGATAAAACAACATAATAACATCACATGTCATTAACGTAAGTAAATATGTGTATTCCTGATGCCGTTAACGTATAGCAACGAGATTAGGAACTGTAACGACCCGCTATATTTGAATCTATCTCACTTCTTTCGTTTGATTTTCTTGAAAATCACTTCTTACTCTTTTGAAATTCGTTTCTGTGTCTCCTTGTATTTCTTTGACCATCTTTTACATGCAATATTACTCTCTTGTCAATTAGAGTACCGATTGGTGGAGCGACGACAAAATGCGGCCACATTTAGTTTCCTTGTTCCGTTACCATATGCTTTCTAAGTAATTTCGAGGACGAAATTATTTTAAGGAGGGTAGAATGTAACGATCATAAAACTCCTATACTTTCACGTATCTTTTCTTTAATAAAATATTGCAATTATTTATTTTTGGTATATTTTGTTTTCCAATAAATACATTATTTTATCACTGCATCTATTTTATCCATTTTATAATTTTTCAAAAGCCAAATCCAAACCAAGACAAATCCATTTGATTTCTTTCTTTTCTTTTTCTAAGCCAATTTTCTTTTCAAAGTACGACATATATTTAATTCTTATTAAATATGTGCATGAGCAACTTTGTAGTTTATTGGTTAAGTCCTTACATTGTTATTCTATAGGTCATATGTTCAAATCTCCATTCTTGCAATTATTTTTTATCAATTTTTATCTTTCTCATAACTTACAAATGAGACATTTTATTTCATCTTTGTTTTATCTCCCAAAATAATTAGAATGGTTATAAGCTATAATTTATTAGAATTATGGTGGCCATAAATCTTTTTTATATGTCACTCATTTTTCTTTTCTTCATCACACATTTCTATCATTTTCCGTCTCCTTCTTCATCTAGATTTCTCAAAGAAAAATATGAAGAAATTCTTAAGAAAGTCTCGCTAGAAACGCGAGGCTATCGGCGGATAGACAAGCCCGGTGACAATACCGGCTTGTGTATGTAAGTCCCCTTCATTTCTTCTCCTCCTCTTGTTGAATCATCCTCATCTTGTCATGTCTCCATTGATTTCCATACTTGCTCACTTCATCTGTAAACTCATTGTTTAGAAAACACATAAAATAAATAGATAACCTAATAGTTAATTGTTTTGTAAACTTATTTACCTTCATGAATATGATAAATTTTTAACTAGTAGAAAACCGACATAAAATATAGATTGAACAGAATCTGAATTTAGTGACGGATATTTTGAACATTTACAAATAAAGTGTTTTCAGATATTTTGAACATTTACATCAAAAAATCTAGATTTTCTTAGTTTTAAGTTTTTACTGAAAACCGACATAAAATATAGAAAACCGCGTTACAATATTTAGTGACGGATCTGAACAGAATCTGTCCTGATTCGCACACTGTTTTTAAATAGGACATGACTCAAACTCTCGATGTCCGTTCGTGACAAACTTTAGATGTGTAGATGCACGATTGATAGAAATATAATTTTATGTATACTAGATTACTTAGAAATGCATGAAACAACCTGATATAGGCTTTGCAATATAACATATAGTTGCTGTCTAGAAATCTGAATTTCTGTTTTAAACGCTAATATTAAAATGATCATAACTAGAGCTTCAGAAATCTAAATCACACGGATCTTACTGTTTTGGATAACTACATCGAAAGACCTACAATTTTTTTAACCTGAAACTCGATGGAAATTAACTCAAACCGCGTTTTAAAAATATATGACGGTGTTGAACAGATCCTGATCTGTTTTGCTCGACGATATGAAAACGGGTATATCTCCCAAACTGGTAGTCGTATTTAGGCGATACTGGAACTCACACGTGCACAACACTTAGATATATATTTCTGTTTATATTTCGAAATTGATTGACTTGATTGATTAGTCGTACACAATACTTATTTACAATATTGTTTTTCGACGTTACTTGTATACTTATCTTATATTATGTTCTGTGATTGCTTATTTAATTTTATCTATATGACTTGTGATTAAACCATTACATGCTAGAATTGACTTAATTTTGACACGACTCAATCATGAATACTTGAACCCAATATGTACACTTGAACCAACTTGACTCGAAGCATGAATACAATTGACATGATTTGCACTTGACATGGTTATATGAACTCAATCTTGAAAACTTGATATCATACATCACCTTTTGTATTCATGTATTCGATCAAGACCCGTAGCATTAATTATAGACTAATATACACGGGGTGTTGGGTTAGTTTGAGTATGAATCTAACGTAATCTCATGCCATTAATACAAATCATGTTGCTGTGGTACCGGGCTGAAACAGTATAAATCATGTTGCTGTTGTACCGGGCTGAAATGGTACAAATCATGAATTCACAAATGAGGGCCCGTATTTCTAAACCCCTGGATGATAGCATGTTGGGTTTGGAATACTTCAATAACAATTAAAGTCCTGCTATTTTGGGCCCGTGATTTCTTGCCCCTGGACGATAGCCTTGGGTTCGAGAATACTTTTGAGATTGGTTGATATTCATATTTGAACTCATGTTAGTTATTTTTACCCTTTTATAGACTTTTTAGGAAACTTACATTCACTTTATATTCACTATACCTATACTCCACGGCCATATTATATTTGTTTGCCATGCTCATGTTACATTGCCATGCTTACATAGTTGTCATATATATTACCATACTTGTTCACATATTACGATTTTCATTTATATTATATTACATGTCATCCTGCACTCAATCTATATATTACGCATCTTTTTTGGGACTTATCGAGCGCAAGTTCGCTGACGGGCATTCTACCCATTTTTGTTTCTTTGGAATGTTCATCAGATAATTTAGAGACTGAGGAGGTGGAACCGACTCCAGAGGACTACGACCAGTTCACGGCGACAGAGGAGATAGAAGCAGTCGAAGAGAAGTACAACTAGTTCGCATCATAACCGGACGTCTAGTTTCATTCAGCTTTTCATTTCATTTCAGTTTATTTATGTATGCCTCCTTATTAAGACTTATCATGTTATCGTATCTTTTATTCAGATATTTTGTCAATTGTGAATCTTAAATGTAATAAATCAAAATTGGATTTCATTCTTTTGTTTATTCTTGTTACTTTATGTTGCTTATAGACGCTTAGCGTATTTATTTCGATAAATGACCTTCTCGGAATAAATAAGCCGCAGGTCTCGTTACGTGCTGTTACCACTCTTTTGGGAAGCGGGACGTGATAGGAACACCTCCACATATTACACTTATGGTCGCAGAAAAGAAATGAAAAATACAACAATTAGAATCCGCAACTATAGACATCATAAACTCGGATTATCTCATAGTCTGAATTTCATGTCTAACCCCATAAACCTTACATTTAAGTCTCGAATTGAAAACCATTTTCATTAATAAAGCCGGGAAATTCAACAAGATTTCCGGTGAAAGAATCGAAGGATTTTCGGGAATGTTAGTGAATGGCCGCACCCCGAGGCCGTCGACGGAGTAGACTTGGGCGGGACACCATGGCCGCGAGCACCAAAGTGGATGCTCTTAGCCATGAGGTTCTTTCATAATCACTTTGTCGGGGCATAAGGTGAGTCTCTCCTCTAGTATCTTCAGGCGAGTCCTCACATATGATATGAAATTACGACGGAGTTTCGATTCAAATCTAAACTCCGTGATAATTCATCAAGCAAGGCTAAAAGGTGATATATATAACTAGTTTTCGCAAAACTAATTAAGGTGGATTCTAAAAATTGTATCAAACAAGCAAAAACATTTAAACGACGTTAACATTTCAATCGACTTTCATTTCTACTTCAATAAGCAGAAACCTTAACCACTTGAGTCCCAACTAAAACACCCTGAAAGCACATTTCCTCAAATTATAGCCCCATAAGAAAATTGGAACCCAAAGCCCACCAAGTCATGTGGATTCGCCGCCGACGTTAAGTCTAGGCCGCGGATCCGCGGCGCTTTGATTGCTTCATGGGCCACGTTTTCTTGTGGGCCTATAAAAAAGCCTGCATGATTTTTTGTGAATTTTTATTTCAAAAAATATCACAGTATTAAAAATTAGACAGAAAGGTGTTTTATTCGGGAAAAATCGGTCGATCGAACACTTTAACTTCATCTAAACATTTTCTAAGCCTATAGTTTAGCTCTGATACCATGAAAGTAGATCCTAACACCTCTATTAGGGTTTTAATAAGAGCAAGTAGGCAATTTTAGAAATTTTAGAGCGCTAAGTCTACAAGTTAGGATCAAACTAAAGGTTTAGAATTTAAAAGAAAGCAAAATGAATTAAACTAAGTGATGAAAAAGCTACAACCTTTGTAGCCAAGTTCTTCACTTTTTAAGCTCCTTATAGTAGTCCATTGAACTCCTTTTAGAGCTCCACTTGAAAAAATGAACTCGCTTTCTCGATGTCTTCTTAATCGAAGACGATCTACCTTCTGGCCATACTAACTTAAGCTCGCACTTCACTAATCAAAGTATTAGTGAAGAGAACAAACTAAACTAATTTGCTAGTTTAGTTTAGGTTGATAAAGTAGAGCTTTAGCTCACTTAAAATTCTTTTGTTTTTCTTCGCTCTTGGATGAATAGTGATTCAAGAAGAGATGAAGATGATGATGAGAATGAGCTTGTGTTGTAAGGATAAATGCAAATGATAATCATATATGAATTAATTGGAAAAAATTGAGTCATACACTCTCCAAGGTTCTAAAGAAATGACTCATCGAATTTTTTCTCAAATTCAAAAAAGAAATCATTATCCTCTTATCCTTAACACAATGTAATTCTCATGTACACAACTCTTGTGTATATAAAATCACGTCACACATGTAAATATATATTTATACCATATATATAAATATATAAAGAGAAGAAAATATCATGTGACCATAATATTATATATATATATATATATATATATATATATATATATATATATATATATATAGGAGAATAATGGAGGAAAGAGGCTCTAGGAGGCTTTTTCGTCAGGTGGCATCAAAAAACTACACCCCCACCGTTTTATTCAACGGTCGGCATCCATCATCTTCATCTTTATCATCTAAGATGTGGATACACCGAATTTCATGTGATGTTACCATTTTTTTACCATTGAATTAGTAGGTGCAAAATTAACGGTTTACCGACAATAGAACCTTTTACAATGCTAATTCAACGGTGAAAAAGTGGTAAATGTTAGTGATATATGCTCTAGAGGCCATTATTATATCATACTGGTTTGTATATTTCTTAATGGAGACTTGGGATATACACGGATATAGTAACAGTCTTGCACAAAATGGTAGTATGCTACCTGGTTTGTTTCTGCCTCAATATGTGCATGTGTCTTTTTAGTATATCGCTTATACATATTGGTAGAGCCCTCAGGATCTTTGCTTGATTACCAGCGTTGTGATGGCAGTCACACTAGTGGGGGCTGGGTAGTCTATAAGCACATACTTATACAGGTCCCTAGTCGTAGGATTATCGAGACGAGACATCGATACTCCAGAGTAGACTAGTGTATACGCTTCTCTTCCCAGCAGGGGAGATGGTCTGTCTCACGGCCATTAGTACGTTATACTGTAGATAGTATGCAGGTGCTCATTAGGTTATGAGTACACTGGACATGACGACAGAAAGACCCTATGAAGCTTCATTGTTCCCTGGGATTGGCTTTGGGCCTCGTCGGGAACTGCTGCGGGGTATTATACCTATCGTCGGGTAGCAGTTCCCAGGTGACATGAGTACAACATAGTCTGTTGACTTGACACTGCTACTTCGCCTCGAGTGTGTTCATACTGTACTTTGATTACTACCCTACCATGGCTTAAAGGAGTCATGCAAACAGGTAGCAGTTGGGTGCAGTCCCAAAGCACTTGGAGGTAGTGGCGGTTAGATAGGATTCGTCTCTCCCGGTATTGGGGTTGATGTCACGGTATGTTCGGAAGGCCATTACACAAAGTCCTTGGTCAAGACAAGTGAGATTTACTGGTAGGTACTCAGTAGTTTCTCAGGGTGTTTTGGGCTACTTTCCGACACGACTTATTGCGCTATTAGGGGTCTGACTATTACCGTCCCTCTAGGACCGATATGCGATACTCTTAAACGAACAGACTGGACTGTACGGAGATTGTTACGGATAGGCTCAGTTGGAGTTCGGATGAGTTATTCTCATCGACATATACCTGGGGGCCGTTACGTGCAGCTAGTACCACTTGCGACCTGTGGTTAAACCCACTGCTAGCGTAGTGTCGAGTGTTTAGAGTCCCACACAAAGGGTTTCCCTGCATCGAGCAAAAGATATAGAGGTCGTATGGTTTTTACGACAGGGTTCGATCGTGTACGTGTACTTGTGCATGGATGATGATTCGGACGGACAATACTAGTGGGCTTTGGTTTAAGCCGGATCCTAGTATTGTACTGATGGATAGTGTTCGTCTCTTTTGTGTCCGTGTTTTTCGGAATACGGATACAGATATGTATATACGGACGAGGGGATTTTTGTAATTTGTTCAAAGATGCTTTTACAAGATGACATGTCATAATTGTATTATTCATTTTAGGTTAAATGAAAAATGCATTATGTAATTGAGGAAATGAGATGGAATATGCATGAATTTGAGCATGGCTTCATGTGACACATGGTGAGTTTTGGAGCCATGACCCATATGGTTGATAGTTGAACCTTATTTTGATTATTCATATGATTTATTCTATGGATAATAGGTATGGTTTTGTTTAGAAAAACAAGAGCTCATTCTCATCTCTCATGCTAAGCTCACTAGCTTTTCTTTAAGCCACCTTCTTCTTCCTCAAACCCTTAACCTCTCATGTGTTGAGAAACTTAAAGCAAAAAGAGACAAAGCATTCCATCTTCATACTCTACATCGCTTACGACATCAAGTGTAGCGAACTTGGTGCCCTAATTACTTCAGTTGAGGTAGGAGCTCGATACACATACTCTCGGGTGGATCGTCTTCGATTTGAGGAGGCAGACAAGGAAGCGCCGATCCAAATGGTCTATGGAGCCTATGACTAGGTGGAGGACAACGAGAAAAGAATACCCGAAGGGCATGTAACGTGAGGTATAAACTTATGTACTTGTAGTCAACCTCACAAATTTTGCTAGTTAGGGTTTATGATCGATCCTTGGTTCAAGTCGGTGCTGCGAAGCCCGTAAAAATAATTTTTTGCAATTTCCGCCTCCCTAAGAACACGTGGGGTGCGCGACATCGACTTACAGTGGTATCAGAGTCTCTCATAAACCTTAGATAGCTTGTAGAGACATTAGAAATCCGCCGTTTTTGTCGCACAAAAAATGCCGACAAAAACTGTTTCTAAAAATGATGTTTTGAGTTGTTTGCATACCCCGCGGGCTCACGGTTTGAACCGAAAAGCCGCGGTATGGAGCGTGCGTACCCCGAAGACACCCCGGGGGGGACCAAAGGCCAGGCCCACCCCCCAAGATCACCACAAGGTGGCCTTGGGGGGTGGTGACCCGATAGCATCCAAGAATGGTGCTCTCAGGTCTGCCTTCCTCTAGGGGCCACTTCGTGGTGGCCCCCAGGGGTGGGTACCCCCCTGACGCCCCCCATTCGACAGTTAATTTTGGTATCTTATCCTCCGTGATTATTCGGGCGGGTTTCAAGTTCGTTTCGACTCTTAGCTTAAAACGGTTGTTTTTGGAACTTTAGCTCACTGGATTTTTCAAGTTTTGGAAAAATTGGTTTAGTTTGCTAATTGCTTGCAGAATTCTAATGTCGCAGTTACTTTATAAGCTTTTTGATGTGTATATGTGTTTGGAAACGTCGACTAATTGCTATATGTCGGTTAGTCGGGGTTGCACATATCTGTGATGTTATGTTGGTTTGTGTATATGAACTTGTTGGATCATCGTGGATGAATAGACGGAGATGTGAGATAAGGGTTTTCATTCTTTCATTCGATATAAAATTGTAATTTGATGTAATATTATTTTGTGGGGCACATCCGGAATGAGGTTGTAGCCACTGTTTTATTATTTCTTTTTACCGTTTTCTGCTCCTAGAATAGACCCAAGGTGGGGTGCACAAACTATCGGGTTCTTTGACGTGTTGAGTGGCCTACTCACTTTACTGAAGGAGGTTGCTTCGTTTCGGGAATTTAGCGGGTAGTTTGACGCACCCGTAGGGGTCTGGGGTGGGGTTTAGCTATTTATCATGACCGTGGAATCCGTCTTTCGTTACAGGCTTAAACGAAACACGGTATTCCTAGTATATCCAATATGTTCATCTGTGATCTAGAATGCCTATTATTGCGTAAGACGAATGATTATATATATATGCTATATATTAGACGTTGCTTATGTTTTGCATCCGCGCTAGTCCCGCCCCTGCTCTGTCGTTAGTTAAGTAACCTAACAGGTGATGACAGTGCCCAGTGGCGAATGCAGATGGCATAAGAGGACGTGTTATTTTCGTTTCTCTCTGTAATGATAGGTGTAAATGATGAGACTGCATTAGATTAATGCAAAGCAAACAAACCAAAGTTGAATCGTTGGAACGAATTTTTAAAACCACTCGGTTATTTTTAAAACATGAGACTTTTAAATGCGGAATTTAAACCATTCTCTTTAAAAAGCTATCTGGTTCCTTCGATTATATCAAGTTCACTATGTTCACAGTTTCGCCAAAACCATTTGTAGCCCTCCGTCATTCCATATGAATATTCAGTAGTATTCAAGCTATGTTTGTTGGCCTTCGTCAAGGCATAATGATTAGTAGTTGCTAGGTATTCATATGTAGCATAGATAGATACGTTGGTTTGGGACAGTCGTATTACTTTGTTGGCCTTCGTCAAGGGTATATACGGATGGGTTCAAATTAACCTGGACAATGATAGGTAGAACTTGACATGTGACTTATGATTTGTTGTCCTTCATCAAGATCACAAGAGCATGGGGCAAAAATCCACATCGGGAGTTTCTAAAGAAACTGAAACTTGCTAGTGCTGCATACCATTTGGAGTGTGCTAATGTTGGTAGGATTCTTTCAGGATTATCACACAATGATATTTGGATCCCGATCCTAATGTGAGTATCTGCTACTCCTCTGGAGATTTCTTTACTAACACAATCAATGCTATAAACCAAGTAGGTGTCTAGAACGGTGTTAGCGGGACTACGCCTTTAGAAAAAAGAGCTTATATAATTAAGGAACTTCACGAAAGCGTTGGAAAATCTCCCTCGAAGTACCAACATCAGCCTGGCTGAAAGGTTAAGCAGGTATTATAGGGTGAGATTAATCATGACTAATTCTTCTTTTATGGTTTGAGAAAGGATTCGAAAAACAGTGGGAGACATCCTGTTTAGATAAACTAAAAACCAATCTAAACTTGCAAGAGCATCATTCTGAGTGTTTTCTTCTCTCTCTCCTAATTACAGTGTAGGGTTCCTAGGCACACTAATGAGGTCTTACAAGGCATCAACCATGCCAATTTCAAATTTTACAAGTACCGAGAAACCCTAATACGGATCGTTAACTAGGATTTAGGCGAAACAAGCAACTAGTTAACAACTTAACTAATAAGTGAACGGATATACAACTTTTGTAGATCCGGTCCTCCACCTCCATAGCTCCGTGATGAAGTCCTTCCGCTGTACCCATCGGATCCCGGACTCTCGCGGTGGTGTCATCGAAAAAATGATCGGGCTAGGTCGTCGACTTCGATGCCGAAGATGATCTACGTCGAGGCAACACAAGATCAAGCTCCAACTTCACCAAGTCAAGAAACTTATGAAGAAAACACCCAATACTACATGGCAAGTGGTAGAGGATGAAGAAATAGGAAGTGGGTTCACTTTAGAATTGGATTTCTCACTCTTTTTCTTAAGTTGCCATTAATGGTAGCAAGCTTTTCTTCATTGTTGAAGAAGAAGAAGAAGAAGAAGAAGAAGAAGAAAAGAATATCATATATCCTTTAAAATAGGAAATAAAATGATACTTATCATATTTGCAACCATAGTTAGGTGTAGAGAATAAACTAAGGTTAGGTTGAATGGTTAGGGTTAAGCATGAAACAAAAATGGTGGACTTATTCAAAGCTTCATGAAGCTTCAACTAGAAAACAAATCAAGCCACCATTTCTCTTCATCTTTCCAAAATGAATAAATAAATAAATGAATAAGTAAATAAACAAAACCCTAACCATTAACATAACCATGGTTTAATCACACACACAAACCCAAGTTAGCATGTATCATCAAACATGATACAAACAAGTGCACAAAAGTATATTACATATACAACTTGTGTATTTCAAGTGAGAAAATCCATTTAAAGTGAACAAATACTAGTTAATGCAAAGTAATATATCAAATATATAATTATACATTAAATCATTAAATCAACACTTGATTTAACGATCCGGTCATATCGCATATAACCGACTAATATCAAGTGTATCAATGTATCGAATCAACACTTGATTCGGTAACCCGGCTATATCACATATAACCGACCAATGATACAAATCGCGAGAATAGAATACAGTATCACATAATGGTATAATTCTCGGTCCCGCACATATCTCATATGCGCTCCTATTTCGTTTCGCTTGAGCCAGGAAATCTCTGTGTAGGACTCTAAAGACTCGTCAATACACCGGCAGCAGGTGATGATCATATCAAACACCCACAAGCCGCAAGCGGTCTGCTAAACGTAACGGCCACCCGGGTATTGAGCGATCAGAAGATCGACGAGCAAGCCCGCTCACACTCCTGTGAATCCAACCAGTAACACTTACCGTACAGTCCGGTCTCGTCGTCTGATATGTCGCATATCTCGCCTTGGGGTGGTAAACGTCAGACCCCAATAGCTCGATAAGTCGTGTCGATATGAGGTCTATAACAGTTCGAGAAACTACAGGTAACACTTACCAGTAAATCTCAGCAACCCTGGCCAGGGATTTCCGGTTATAGCCAATCGAACACAGCGCAACATCAACTCCCTATACCGGGAGAGACGAATCCCCTCCTATCGCTCATTGCCTCCATGTGATTCGGGACTGTACCCAAAAGCCACCATTTTGCACGCCCTCTTGGACGTGGTAAGGTGGAAATCAAAGCACAGTGGGAATCACACAAGACTCTATGACGATATCGGGTCTACAGACTAACCTGTACCAGTGTCACCAGAGAACTGCCATCTGACGTAAGGTATAATACCATCTGGGAGTTCTCGGTGAGTCCGTCCAGTGTACCCAGTCTCTACTGAGCACCCGTATATTATCTCTGATGTCAAACACCAATGGATATGGGATCATCCATCGCCCATCTGTATGGGTCGAGAAGGTATATGCTAGTCTACTCTGGTATATCGATGCCCCGTCTCGATACACCCACGACTAGGGACCTTGAAGGATGTACTTATGGACTACCATGTCCCTACTAGTATGATCCGCATCATAGTCCAGGTAGTCAAGTACACATCCTAAGGGCTTTACCAACATGTAACAGAGAGACAATCAGTGTACACGTTAAGGTAAAGAGCAACCAGATAGCATACTATCATGTCGAGCAAGAAAGTCCTCCCTATATATGTCCAAGCATCCACTACAATATACATCCTATGTATAGTAATGGCCTCTAGGGCATACATATAACTAACAATCTCCCACTTGCACTAGGGCCATCTGATAGCAGTGGTTGTAGTATCTCATACTCAACCATCCCTTAAATGTCTCTCTCTGGGAAAAGGCCTTTGTGAGTGGATCCGCCGTGTTGTCCTCTGAGTCTACTCTCCTAACCTCGATCTCCTTGGAGATCAACCATCTCCACGATCAGGTGACACTGCCTTGAATATGTCTGGATCACTGATGGGACGGGCGTTCCCTGGCATAAGCCACAACTCCATTGTCACACAATGGGAGGAACTAAGTTCATCTCATGAACTTATATACACCCAGACTTCCTCTTTGGTAGCATCTTAAGTAGCGATATATCCAGCCTTTATCGTCTAGTATGCCACGGTATCTAGTTTGGAACACTTCCAACATACCGTCCCTTTACTAAGGGTAAAGACAATGCCTGTGACTGACATTCAGTCGTCCTTATCACCCTGGAACACTTCCAGTGATTCTCCCCAGGATCGATTGATACCATCTCACTACATCTAGTGAGAGTCCTAACATCCATTTAGATCTATCTCATAGATCCAAAACCCAGGATTTAGTAGGTATCACGATGTGGAGAATCATTGTGATAAGCGGAGATTGATCGAGCGTAGCATAGGAAACTTCTTTCTTATCAAGAGTATGTCATCCACGTACGCTACGAGGATCGCCACCATACTCCCTACTACCTTTTTGTATATACAAGGTTCATCTACCATTTTGATGAAGTCAAACTATTTGACTACTACATCAAAACAGATGTTCCAACTCCGCGATGCCTGCTTTATCCTATAAAGCATCTTGTACACGTTTCCGCTGCTCCCACTGTTTATGAAGCCCTCTGGCTGTGTACTTATAGACGCCCTCTTCTAAAACATCATTTAGAAAAGCTGTCATGACACCCAACCGCCAGATATTGTAGTCATGGTATGTAGCCGTGGCAAGTAGGATCTGGATGGACTTAAGCATAGCTACTTAGAAAAGGTTTCAACAAAATCCAAACCTGGTCAATGATGCAAACCTTTAACAAGTCTAGCTTTGAAAGTCTCAACTTTTCCATCTACACCAAGTAATCTTCTCAAGATATACTTGCTCCTGATGGGGATTTAACCCTTCAGATATATCAACCAAAGTCCATACTTTGTTGGTGTACATGGATTCCATCTCAGATCGCTAAGCATCCAGCCATTCTTACAGAGTCTCACTCCTGATGGCCAGCTCGAAAATAGTTGAGTTATCATCTCATGATGCAATCCTCGCTCCTACTGTCATAGAGAAACTGAAGTATCTCTCAGGTGGGCGAGAAATCCTACTAGATCGGCGGAGTGGCTGAGGTTCGTTGGTATCTACTGAATCCTTTGGTTGTACCAAATCATCTGCTGTAGTTTGCATAGCTGGAACCTTTCCAGTTCTACATAACTGACCTTGCCTCGAGCTTGTCCGGATTTTGCTTTTAGACATAGGCCGGTCAACCCCAAATCTTAACTAGCTTAAGACATGGGCTCTTCCCATACCATATCTCATATGGAGTGGTAGGCTGTGATCTGATTCGAACCCTATTCAATAGGTATGCAGCTCCACAAGTGCATAACTCCCAAAAAGGAAACAGGTAACTCAGTAGTACTCATCATAGAGCACACCTTATCATATAGGGTGTGATTGCTCCGTCCCGATATACCATCATGCTATGGTGTATACGGAGGAGTAATGCTGAGAGAGAATCTCATTCTCCTTTAGAAAAGTCCAAGAATTCCGTGCTCAAGTATTCTCCTCCTTGATCTCATCAAAGGACATAATACTTATACCCGTATTGGTTGTCTACTTCTAACTTATATTCTGTGAATATCTCAAAAGGTTCTGACTTGTGTTTCAACAGGAACATATGTCTGAATCTAAAGAGATCATCAGAGAATGTAATGAAGTACAAAGAACCGGTCTGGGCATGTGTAGACAGGGGACCTACATACATCAACATGTATCGTCCCAAGAGTTTACCAACTCTTTCTCTGTTACCAATAAACAGAGCTGTGGTCATCTTATCTCTGTGACATGACTGGCAAGTTTCATAAGATGTAAATTCAAACTGATTTAAATATGCATCTATATGTAACTTCAGCTAGTCGGGTCGCATTGATATGACCTAGTCTACAATACCTTAAGAAGAATTCGTTCATTTCTGAACTCTTCCTCTTGTGTGTGTTCTGTATATTAAGAACTGTAGTTTGATTTAGAACATCAATGCTTTTAGATAACGTGCCTGAACCGATCAACTTTTGATATAGGAAATGTTCAAAACATTATCCAACAATACAAAATTATATCCTTTCTTTACTAATAAAGAGACTGATATGATTTTGTATATCAGGTTCGGTATCTAATAACATTCGTTCAGAATCAATGTATTGGTAATATAGGGTGACAGTGACTAACAGACTTGGCTACAACACTTGCCCCGTTTTCTGTCTCATGAAACTTATCACCCGTTCTCAGTTCTTTACCTATCTGTAGCCTATGTAACAAATTACATATGCGTGATCCTGATCCGGTATCAAATACCCAGGACGTAGAGGACACTGAGAAACAGTTCTTTGTAATGAACACACCCGAAGATGATGCATCAGCATGCACTTTCTTCGTTTGGGCGGCACGGGAAATCTGGTATTCCCCTATTTCCTGCTCTGTCTTATAACAATTATAAGTTGGAGCGGGACCAACGTTCCCCAGCTCAGTATAACAAGCGGGTTCGGTCAATATTCCGTATTATTATCTTGATTAAGACGTGATATGGTCGCTACCTGGAGAGAGAGAGAAGAAAACACTCAGCGTGCGCTCTTGCAAGAATAGATTGGTTATTATTTTATCTAATCAGGATGGCCCCCACTGTTTTTATCAAATCTTCCTTCAAACCCTAAATGGAAAGACAAGCCGGGATTAATTACACACTACAAGTTCGCCAATCTTTCAGCCAGGCCAGTGTCGGTACTTTGAGGGAGGTCCCCCGTGCTTTCGCACGAACCTAATTAATGTAATCCTCGTTTTTCCAGAGGCGTAACCCCGTTGACACCTTTCTAGACACCTACTTGATCGGCTAATTGTAATGTGTAAAACTCTCCCAGGAGTAACTCTTACTCGCAGCGGGTATCGGGATCCAACTATCTCATAGAAGGTATGCAATCTCATTGCAAATTTCAACACTTGAAATTCCCGATAATATTTTGCCTCTAGCGTGCTATGACCTTGACGCATGCCAAACAACCCATAGTCCGCTAGTCAAGTTCAACCCGTATATTTCTTGATTGAATTAAACCCACCCGCACGACCCTTGACGCATGCCAAACAACGCCGTACGAATACCCTAATCCAATCGCATCGTATGCTAGTAGATAAGTACTAGTTAGCTACCGTACACTACGCCTTGACGCATGCCAAACAACCGCAGCACGAATACTAACTAGTACTTATCTGAAATGACGGAGGGCTACGACAGGTTTTTCTGAAAACCTATTGCGTAATGAACTTGATATCGTTGTAGAATCAAATGATTTTAAAATGGAGTGCTTTTGAGGCTTTTCTAGTTTTGCTAAAGGAGTCACTCCCGGTGAAGGGATCGTCGGTCCTTTCCTCGTCGAATGAGGTGCGGGATATATCATATATATCACTGTGCAAAGCAGAAACTATAGAAGCAATCAAAAGACAAACCGAGGGGTGTAGCATCTGCCAGTTATTGCTAAAGGAGTCACTCCCGGTGAAGAGATCTCGGTCCTTTCCTTATCGAATAAGGTGCAGGATGTTCTATAAAGAACACCGCGATGCAAAGCAAGAACTGTAGCTACCTGTTTTATTTTGAAATTCGATTCCACAATATCTTTAGGTTTCTTTTTCTTTCATTAATCACATTAATGAAGTCCCATCATTTAAATACCTAAACATCACAGATAAATACGACGTACACTTATGCCATCCGCATTCGCCTCGATGTCCCCTCGTGCACCGTTAGGTTAGGTAACTAACGACAGAGCGGGGCAGGGCTAGCGCGGGTGTAAAACATAAGTAACGTCTATATAATATATCATATATACTATATACTGTATCCATCACAGAACATATCACATGATCACATTACAGATATCGCAGCAGAAGAAACATATGAAATATTGGATATACTAGGACGTCCGTGTTTTCAATACGAGCCAGTATAAAACACGGATTCCACGGTCGCAATGAATAGCCAAACCCACACCCTTAGACCCATACGAGAGCGGCAAGCAACCCTACCAATTCTAGAGTTAGGAGACCCGGACTCGACTCCTCGAGTTGGTCTCCCACTGGACTCTAGAACCCGGTTACTTATGCTCCCCTCCTTGGGTCTATCCTAGTGCGGAAAAGTAAATAATATACAAAATGTGATATCTTCCGCAACCTGGAAGTGCCCCAATAAAAGAATATTACATACAAGTTTTTACATGAATGAAAATGAAAAACACTCATCTCACATAAAAACCCCCGGCTATTCAAACACGACGATCCAATATAACATATCCAGCAACACATAACATCACATGTCATCAACGTAAGTAAATATGCGCATCCCAATTGTCGTTGACATATAGCAACGAAACCGGCGATATCACATATTACACTTACGGTCACAGAAAAGAAAGTGTAAAACTACAACAGTTGGAATCCGCAACCTGCATAGACATCGCATGCCTAATCAAATGAATTCCTTAGACATCACATGCCTAACAATTATAAACCCCGCATTTTAGTCTCATTACCGAAAACACTTTTCAATATCAAGTCGGGCAATTCAACAAGATTCCCGACATCCTGATCGAATGCTCGTCGCAAACTTTAGTAGGCGGCCGCACCCCCGACGCCGTCGACGAAGTGCACCAAGGCGGAACACCGCTGCCACGAGCACCCGAACGGATACTTTCGGCGACGGGGTTCTCCTACAGTCACTTGGTCGGGGCTATGGGGCGTGGCTGTCTATTAAGTTTACCGGCGAGTATCCGCGTACGCTACGTGATTGCGACGGACTTTTGATCGCATCAAAATTCCGTGGCAACCGATCAAGTGAGACTAAAGTGCTATGTTTATAACATTCATATCAGTTATCTCATAATTATATGTGGATTCCAAATATTGTATCACATTCCAGATAAATAGAAAATGTTAAACTTTCCAATCGAACATCCAAACACCCAAGTTTTCCCGGAACAGCTTAATACATGAAATAAGTTTCAAAAACATTCACTTCATGCCTCAGTACCAACGGTCCAGCCGTAGAAGAGTCAAGCCAACGCCTCACATGTGGCACGTCGTACTGTCCCAAACCCTAAAGTTCAAAGGGCAGTTCAAGACGGTCACATAATCGAGTTAAGATTTGTTGTCTTCTAGAGGGACCATCACGTTACTTGCACTACTTAGAACGTCATTAAACTACGGAAAAGTCCAACAATTGGAAATTTCCCGGCAGGGGAAAAATTGGGTATTTACATCCGGTCGAACTTTTTAACATATTCTAAAATTATCCGGAAAAACACATAGACAAAGTTTGATAATCCGATCGAATCTTCGATTCCCAATACAACCCCAGAACACTCAACTCTTGAGTCATAATAAAAATACCCAGAAAATATAGCATTCAAATATAGGAATTACTGTGCAAAATTCAGTGAAAGAGGAGACCGTACGGCCGCGGAACCGCCGCACATGCCAGGCTTGTGCCGCGGTTCCGCGGCGGTTTAATCGAATTAGCCCCTCGTTTTTTTACAGTAATTCAAATAAAACCCTGCTTATTTTTCTGCATATTTTTAATTCGAAAAAATCCCCGATTTCAAAAAATGTACATAGAGCAATTTGAGATTAGGGTTTCGGTTCGATCGGACTTCTGACTCCGTCTACGCATCGCCTAAGGCTCTAGCTAGGCTCTGATACCACTGTAGGGTTCCTAGGCACACTAATGAGGTCTCACAAGTCATCAACCATGCCAATTTCAAATTTTACAAGTGCCGAGAAACCCTAATACGGATCGTTAACTAGGGTTTAGGCGAAACAAGCAACTAGTTAACAACTTAACTAATAAGTGAACAGATATACAACCTTTGTAGATCTGGTCCTCCACCTCTATAGCTCCGTGATGAAGTCCCTCCGCTGTACCCATCGGATCCCGGACTCTCGCGGTGGTTTCATCGAAGAAATGATCGGGCTAGGTCGTCGACTTCGATGCCGAAGATGATCTATGTCGAGGCAACACAAGATCAAGCTCCAACTTCACCAAGTCAAGAAACTTGTGAAGCAAACACCCTATACTACTTGGCAAGTGATAGAGGATGAAGAAATAGGAAGTGCGTTCACTTTAGAATTGGATTTCTCACTCTTTTTCTCAAGTTGCCATTAATGGTAGCAAGCTTTTCTTCATTGTTGAAGAAGAAGAAGAAGAAGAAGAAAAGAATACCATATATCCTTTAAAATAGGAAATAAAATGATACTTATCATATTTGCAACCATAGTTAGGTGTAGAGAATAAACTAAGGTTAGGTTGAATGGTTAGGGTTAAGCATGAAACAAAAATGGTGGACTTATTCAAAGCTTCATGAAGCTTCAACTAGAAAACAAATCAAGCCACCATTTCTCTTCATCTTTCCAAAATGAATAAATAAATAAATAAATAAGTAAATAAACAAAACCCTAACCATTAACATAACCATGGTTTAATCACACACATAAACCCAAGTTAGCATGTATCATCAAACATGATACAAACAAGTGCACAAAAATATATCACACATACAACTTGTGTATTTCAAGTGAGAAAATCCATTTAAAGTGAACAAATACTAGTTAATGCAAAGTAATATATCAAATATATAATTATACATTAAATCATTAAATCAACACTTGATTTAACGATCCGGTTATATCGCATATAACCGACTAATATCAAGTGTATCAATGTATCGAATCAACATTTGATTCGGTAACCCGGCTATATCACATATAACCGACCAATGATACAAATCGCGAGAATAGAATACAGTATCACATACTGGTATAATTCTCGGTCCCGCACATATCTCATATGCGCTCCTATTATGCGCTCCTATTTCGTTTCGCTTGAGCCAAGAAACCTCTGTGTAGGACTCTAAAGACTCGTCAATACGCCGGCAGCAGGTGATGATCATATCAAACACCCACAAGCCGCAAGCGGTCCGCTAAACGTAACGGCCACCCGGGTATTGAGCGATCAGAAGATCGACGAGCAAGCCCGTTCACACTCCTGTGAATCCAACCAGTAACACTTACCGTACAGTCCGGTCTCGTCGTCTGATATGTCGCATATCTCGTTTAGGGGTGGTAAACGTCAGACCCCAATAGCTCGATAAGTCGTGTCAATATGAGGTCTATAACAGTTCGAGAAACTACAGGTAACACTTACCAGTAAATCTCAGCAACCCTGGTCAGGGATTTCCGGTTATAGCCAATCGAACACAACGCAACATCAACTCCCTATACCGGGAGAGACGAATCCCCTCCTATCGCTCATTGCCTCCATGTGATTCGGGACTGTACCCAAAATCCACCGTTTTGCACGCCCTCTTGGATGTGGTAAGGTGGAAATCAAAGCACAGTGGGAATCACACAAGACTCTATGACGATATCGGGTCTACAGACTAACCTGTACCAGTGTCACCAGAGAACTGCCATCTGACGTAAGGTATAATACCATCTGGGAGTTCTCGGCGAGTCCGTCCAGTGTACCCAGTCTCTACTGAGCACCCGTATATCATCTCTGATGTCAAACACCAATGGATATAGGATCATCCATTGTCCATCTGTATGGGTCGAGAAGGTATATGCTAGTCTACTCTGGTATATCGATGCCCCGTCTCGATACACCCACGACTAGGGACCTTGAAGGATGTACTTATGGACTACCATGTCCCCACTAGTATGATCCGCATCATAGTCCAGGTAGTCAAGTACACATCCTAAGGGCTTTACCAACATGTAACAGAGAGACAATCAGTGTACACGTTAAGGTAAAGAGCAACCAGATAGCATACTATCATGTCGAGCAAGAAAGTCCTCCCTATATATGTCCAAGCATCCACTACAATATACATCCTATGTATAGTAATGGCCTCTAGGGCATACATATAACTAACATACAGCGACCAGGTGACCAGAAATAGGTTACAGTTAGATAATAAGATGACTGAGTGTTTACTATATTGACTGGCAGAGATTTGTCCAGATGTTCATTATCTATGACAAGCTGGACCACCTTCTTACTACTAAAGCCCCTGCCGTCCCAGATTCAGATTCTACTGTCGCGGATGATATCCGTAAGACAAGAGAAAAAGACTGTGCGAATACCAAGTGCCTCGTGTTGGCCTCAGTAGATAGTGTATATCAGAGGCAGCACGAGAAGATGGACTTTGGTTTCCATTTTCCTCCATAACAAAGATTTATATGGAGAGCAATTTTGTATCACAAGATATGAGACCTCGAAGGAATTGCTTCAAGCGAGATTGACTGTCAGGTCATCTGTAGGGGACCACATCCCTACAATGATCAGCTGTATTGAACAGCTCACGGACCTGGAGATCACGTTGGAGAACGAGTCATATGCTCACTTAATTCTACTGTCCCAACCTTCTACTTACGCCCAGGGAAGAAAGTTGTACTTCCAGTTGAGGGCACCCTGAAGGAAACTAGAGAGATACCCGCTCTGCTTATTGGGGAATCTTCCTTTTCTGGATCCAAGGCAAACGCCAAGGATGAGAAGAAGAAGACCTCTACAAAGCCGATAGGCAGTGTCGGTAAGGTAGAAGAAAAAGGAAGGGCAAAAGTTTCGGGCTAACAGTAGGGAAAGAGAAATGTTCCTATTGTCACGGGAAATGACATTGGCAGAAGAAATGCAGGGCTTGGAAAGCCAGAATTCAGGTTCCGAAGCATGTTGTGGCTTCGATTTCGGGTGTGTTTGTGGTTGAAAACTGTCTGTCAATTAACTCTACTTCCTGGGTATAAGATACCGGATCAAGGATCTCATTTCTGTAATTCTTTACAGGCTTTGAGAAACCGTTGAGTTATCAGAGCAGGTGATATGATTCTCAGGGTTACTAACGGAATGAGCATGGACGCTGTATCCGTATGGGTATATCACCTAGGATTGATAAGTGGACAGATATTGATTTTACGTAACTGTTTGTGTATACCTAGTTTAGTTTGTAAGCTATGTAGTCTACATCCACCTAAATCAAAGTTTGGTTGGGTCAGGTACACTAGAGAATGGTATATACGTATTAAATCAAGCTCAGGATTTCAACGTCCGGAACACACTTAAAAAAAAGTCACCAGAATTAAATATAGCTTTCTTATGGCATGATAGACAGGGTCACACCAATGAAACAAGATTGACGAAGTAACATAGAGAGAGATAATTGGATTCGTTCTAAATATCAGTTTTATGCAACTTGTCGATCATGTCTCATAGAAAAGATGACAAAGACTCTGTTCACTGGGCATGGAGTAAGAGCGAGAGAGCTCTTGGGACTCATGCACAGCGTGGTGTGTGGTCCAATATCTAAATATGCACGAAGTGGTTATTCCTATTTCATTACTTTTACGGATGTTTTCTCTGGGTATGGAGATGTTTTCTAGTTGAAACATAGATCCAAGGCTTTTGAGAAATTCCGAGAATATAAGAATGAAAGGGAAAAACAAACAGGCATAAGTATCAAGACACTGAGATCTGATCGACATGGTGAATACTTAAATGCCGAATTCCTGGATTACATAATAGAGAATGGAATTCTCTTTCAGCTTACTCCTCCATACATACCACAACACAACGGTGTATCGGAAAGGCGGAACAGAACCCTATTGGTTATGGTTCGTTCCATAATGAGTAATGCTGAGTTGCTGCGATCCTTCTAAGGTTATGCACTATAATCAGCTGCATATCTTTTGAATAAGGTTCCTACCGAAACTGTGCTTACCATACCATATTATATGTGGAGTGGGAAGAAATCCTATCTTCAGTACCTGAAAATATAGAGATATCCAGCTTTTGTGAAAAAGCAGGATGAGGACAAGTTCGAGGCACGCTCAGTACTGTGTAGGTTTGTGGGATACCCAAAGAACTCCATGGGTATTTTTTCTATCACGCAGAGGAACAAAACCCCGCCGACTGAGGGCGAGCTCCTCTGTTGAAAATCCCTGTCCGGTGAGCTCGGCCGGTGAGCTCGAACATAACTCGGCCTGCTTGCTTACCCGCTTACTCGAACTGATTTTTTGTTTCTCGCCATGCCCACTTTTTAGAAAATCAATTTTTTTGGAAAAAGGATAGTGGGAGCACAATATAACCGGAAGAAATTCCAGAACCACAAACTATTACTGAAAGTATGGTAGATCCAGAGTTTTCAGAAGAACCCGACATCCCCACGCCACTCCGCAGGACTAGTACGCAGTCTCATCCGCCTGAGAGATACTACAGTTTTCTCAGAGACGGGGATCGAGAGGATTGCATCATTGTATATGATAAGCCAACTAGCTTCCAGCAAGCCATTTAGAGCAGAGACTCGGTAAAATGGCTGGATGTAGTACGGACCGAAATGGAGTCCATCTTACACCAACAAAGTATGCACTTTGAACATTGCTCCAGAAGGGATAAAACCCGTAGGCTGCAAATGGATCTTCAGAAAGAAGATTGGTGTAGATGGATAGATTGAAACCTATATGACTAGACTTGTTGCAATAGATTTTCGTCAATGACCTGGTTTGGACTGTGATGAAACCTTTTCTTCTGTGGCTATGCTCAAATCCATTCAGATCCTACTTGTTATTGCTACCTTCCATGATTGTGAGTTTTGGCAGATGGACGTATAGACCGCTTTCCTAAATGGATATTTGGAAGAGTGCGTCTATATGGATCAGCCAGAAGGTTTCAATCAGAGTGGGAGCAGTAGGATATTGTGCAAGATACTTAAGTCCATTTGTAGACTAAAGCAGGTATCGCGGAATTGGAACATCTGTTTTTATGAGACAGTCAAAGAATTCGATTTTATCAAAGATCCTGATGAACCATACACCTATAGTAAGATTGTAGGGAGAACTGTGGGATTCCTCGACTAGTACGTGAATGACATTCTCTTGATTGGAAATGACACTCCTATACTACAATCAGTCAAAGGATTCTTGTCATATAGGTTCTCCATGAAATACCTGGGTGATACAAACTACATTCTAGGGATCCAGATCTATCGTGATAGATCAAAGAGGATGGTGGGATTTTTAAAGTCAAGGTACATCAACACCATACTGAAAATATTTAGTATGGACGATTCTAAGCGCGGTAGTCTACCGGCTTGTTACGGAATCATTCTCTCCAAAAGTAAAGTCTCCCAAGACTGATTTGGAAAGGGCTCGCACGTCGATTATACCCTACGCTTCTGCGATAGGCTCTATAATATTGTAATATTTCAGAAAAATATAAAATATTATATTTGGAATTTAATATTAAAATAATATATTTCGCGAAAACTACCCGATTTGTGAATCTGGGGTTTTCGTAAAATGGTATAAATATATACCAATATTTGTGAAATAATTGGAGATTAAAATTATTTATTCATTTAAAAATATATTTATCGGATTTGACATTTTTATAATTTATTATATACAGTTTAAATAAAAATTGATTAGTGCACTACTAATCGCGATTAGGCCAAATCCGTGTTTCTACAGTTTTCCATGGTTAGCGCACCATGTCATGTTATATTTTAGTTATATGTTGTTTTAATTGTGTTTGGTGTTATTTATGAGAAGGAAAAAGAAAAGAAAAAGAGAAAAATGTAAAAGAGTGAATGATTGTAGAGAGAGAGAGTGAGGCATGGGCTTGTGAGGGGTGAGATAAGAGAGAGTGAGGGTAGGAGAAAGAGAGAGAGAGCTGCCATTCATTTCCTCCCATTTCTTTTCTTCAACTTCTTCCTCCTCCTCATTTCCCTTCACCTTCACCTCCAAATATCATCTCCAAATCTTCATCAAAACCCTACACCCTCTTCATTAAAAATGATCCCCTCTTCATCCTCAACACATTGGACCAATTAAAGTTGGATTTTGGAGACTTTGAGAAGCTAGGGTTTTTCTTGAGTTGCCCAAATGAGATATAATTCTATACCCTAGTTTATTTTTGAGTTTAATAGCATCATAGTTTAGTTTAGAGTTAAACTTGTTTAGATTAGTGATGCTTAGAAATTCCTAGAGAAGGGTTTGGGTAATTGTGTGGACTTATGAACTGTAGTGGGTGTTTACTTAACCCCTAGTATTGATTTACTGGCCAAGAACAGAAAATAAGACCCAAATACGGACTTAGAATTTTCTGACGTCGGATTTGTGACAGATTTTGATGGTATATAGGAATCTGGGATGACCTAAGACTACCATAAAATAAGTTCCCTTGACAGTGATACGTGCAGGCAATTTTGAAGCTAACCCTGAAACCCGAGACCCAAATACAAATATCTGGCTGCAAATTAATTCATTGTGGCCGCAAATTGCGGCCACATTAGAGGGGAAATTAGTGATTTTTGGTCAGTAGTCTTGTTATCTCATATCTCGACTAACCATGTATGCAAAATTCCCTAGTTTGGCCTAGGATGAAATCTGGGAGTGGTTTTCCTAGGTTGCTGTTTTCGTGTTTTGCGATTCTGAAACTTGGGTTTTGGTATGTGATATTGTATTTGGTCGTTGGATATTTTTACGTCAACGGCAAGGGTTATTTGGTTAGTTTTGCATGCGTAGGCTATGGGTTCTAACCTATAGGCGATCCGTGTGACGTATTGGTTTTCCGGACTCGATTTTAATAGCTTTTGCGATTGTATATTGATTGTAGGTACCTTCGCGTAGATTCCAAAACAACGAAGCACATCGACTACGGTTGGACAAGGAGTTCCGCAGGTGAGTAGATTTATATCTACGGGAAAAGTCGGGTAGATGGCGTATAGCACCCCCGCAAACTTTGATGGAAACCGATATATAGAATATGGTTAAGGAAACCTATATTAGAAAACTAGGGATTTGGTTAAAAAGATAGTTAGAGATGATAAGAATCATTGAATATATATATATCAGGATATGAGATGAAAGCTTTAGGAATATGACTCTTCGACATGATATGCTAGAAATGATGTCTCGAATTGATATATAAGGATATGAAAAGTGAATGTGAATCACGACTTATAGATATGTAGTTGCAAGAGAGTAAGTATAAGATTTAGAGTAGCATGACATGAGATTTATAAGATAGAATGTATATGTAAAATGTCTTGAAGTGAGATATTGATGTGACGAAAGGAGTATACGATGTGATATGATGACTTGGTGTGATATGTCGTTATATGGATGTGAGTCGATTTGAGATAGTTGATACTTTTGTCGGTCCCACGATATGAGATTGATACGAATGTGACCGAAGATATAGGTATATAGATATATATAATGTTGTGAATCATGAGTGATATATCGTACGAGACGTTAGGTCCGTACCCTCATTTTCATATAGGTTGATAGGATCCCTAATAGTTTGATACCGCCGTACGATGGATACCGTACGTGATGAGCTTTACTTGATGATTGATCTATACCCTTGACTAAAAGATGCCGTACGATGGATTGTACCGTACGTGATGTTATGAGGCTGGATGCTGATTGATAGATTCACCGAGTCGGATATGTGATAAAGACGCATACCTTATAGCATCACACTCACGATTTACTTTATGCCACGTCCAGGATATTCTCATTTGCATTATATATATCTGTGCTAATACACCTATACTATTATCGATAATGCGTATGTTACACTTACACAGATTGCCGGCTCACACACTTTCATCATCGATAATTGCTATGTCACTTACACAGTAGAATTGCTATATCATGTTATGATATACTTGCTATGTTCACATCACCATACCATGTCGCATGATATATTGGATATGCTCACATCTGTTATATGTTTGCATACATCATGCTTTATCATTATACGTATTGAGATGCTGATTTCATGAGATTCTGGATTTGAGAACCGCGGTTATATTTCAAAGGAAATTATGTATTTTTTTAAAAACCCGGTTTCTCTTGATATGATATTTCGAGACGTCCACCATGAGTTTTCTCGGTTCTGAGTTTGTTTTTCGAGACCCGATTCGAGGAGTGGAGGAACCGTCTGCGGGTATATGGTGGACCCGGTATGGTACCGTAGGGCAAGAGAGAGGTTTTGTGGGGATGACGATGAGCCTGGCAGGGGATGTTCTACCTACCGGTGATAGAATTTGGACTCGGCGGTTATCCGGAGGATATCGACCAGAGTCGTGAGATGATACAGGCCGATCCGGACTGACGGAGCCCGTGGGCTGATCCGGACTGACAGAGCCCGAGATATTGATATGGGTCGATCCGGACTGACGGAGACCGAGGGCCGATCCGGACTGACGGAGCCCGAGATATATGAGGATTTACGTGTCGATATTGGACACGGGTTTCATGATATTTCGAGTGTCGGTGTTGGACACTCAGGTTCCATGATTTTGATGTGTCGTTGATGGACACACGTTAATTGATATCCTCATATTTACATGCATGTGCTTTCATGATATTTACATATATGATGTTGTTGTGTCATTGATGGACACGTGGATATTATCCACATGCAGATAGGCATTTATTATTGTTGGCACATATGCAGATAGGGTCACCTTAGATATCATAGTATTACCTTTATGATATAGATGACCTAGGAGTCGTTGTTTTATTCGATTTCTACCTGATGATGTTTTCTATTCACGAGTTGGCAACTCACCCCCGTTGTGCCACAGTTCTTACAGGTTTGACCGCATGGATCAGTAGCGACATCATTGGCACACAACTGCATTCGGGTGATTTGCTTTGGTAGGTGGTACATATTGGATCATGCCACTATTGTATTTATTATTCCTATTGTATCTAGTCAACTCTATCAATCAGAAACTAGTATTTGTATAAGTAGTAAGACTTAGAAAGACTTGTATTTGCGAGACTTAGAGCGATGGACTATATGTTTGCTATTGGGGGATTTGATGTCTTGCTTTACATTATCTTTGTGTTGATCTTCGCCGTTGGGCGTCGTATACTTATTTTATGACTTGCGTGGTTATGATTCCGCCGATTGGCGAAGAGCTAACTCCCACTTGGGGATGCCTTTTATATTATGATGTGTATACGATTTTGGATCAAAATATACAAAGGAGGTGCTGCCCAAATTTTTAAAAGATGAAACATGTTTTTCAATGAATAAAATCCATTTGCGTTTTTCATGTTCTATTATCTATACATTTAAGAAAATATTTGATTTCATCATACTTTTATTTCAAAACTTCACCTCTTTTATTTTCTTTAAAAATGTTTAGATTTCTGGGTTTCGGCTTACTTAATTTACATTACGCCTTCAGACGTGGCGTGATTTAAGTGTCGGTCACGAGCTAATATTTTGGGTCGTGACAAAATTGGTATCAGAGCGCTAGGTTTAACCTTGGTTCGAGTCTAGGTTTGACTATGTGGAGTCTGGGGCGTAATTTATTTCGGAACCTAGGCTTGACCTTACGGAACTTAGACTTGAACAGGGGGTATTAGACCCGAACTTTCGTTTCATAGGTTGACCCTGATTGATGGAGTAGGTAGCTTGAGTAGAGTGACGTACCATACGTATGTTCCGCGTCATATTTACGATACGATACTCCACTTAAGAAACCTTAGGATGTACATATTTTGAGATCTGTGATTCTCTTCGTCCCCATGATTATACATCCATTTGAGATCCTTGGTTTTATTTGTTTCCATGATCATACTCTCATTGATTCCGTTTATCCTTATGATCATGTATCCATTCTGGATCTGTAGATTCCTTTCATTCCTTTGATCTGTTTCCATCGATGCATACTTGAGGTTCCTGTCACCATGGTTTGAGCGCAGATTGAGCTGCTGCTCGTGATGCGGTCAGGACGAGCTCATCATGGACGATGACTGACCATCGTGTTTTTTGGTGACATGGGAACGTCTTGATATAGTGTTGTGTTGTGACCTCTCGTTTGAAACGAGTGTTCAGTTTTGCACCGGATGATCGGGCCACTGATAGATGCTGCCAGTTGTGAGAGGACTGTGGATGTACAGCCTACCTCAGAGTTTATGATGTCATCTACAGTGCAGACAGATGACCCAGTTGTTGCTGAGATTGATGGGATGTCGCTTCCAGAGCTTATGAGCTGAGATCGCTGGAGCTTTCAGCCAGAGATGCAATAGTAGATAGCTAGTCTATCTCGAGTAGAGCTGAGCGACTGAGATGATTCGTCTGATTGATGCGCCGATGCATGACCAATTGAGTTGAAGATTTCCAGTGTGGAGAATCTTACTCAGATCTAGAATAGATCGATCTAGAGATGATGTTGTTCGTTGGATGATCCGGTAGGAGATCAGTAAATGGACCATTTGTGGATAGAGGACCTCACCCAGATGCGTTGTGAATTAATCGAGAACGGACGAATATAAAGTATTCTTCCGATGATTGGGACAAGATCCTGAGGACGTGTTCGGCTAGATATGTTCTACAGAGTGAGGAAGATACCGAGTTCGTGATTTTGAGTCCGTATGAGAGACTCTGGATTGACTGTAGCCGAGGACCATTGCAGTACGCAGATAGCATGACGTGACGTCGAAATGGACAATAATAAAGACGAGTAGAATGAGAGGTTTGTGCGAGATGATAACGAGCTGTGGTTACTTCCCGTCGAGATTAGAGATCTGATATGTATACAGAGGCATTGGGATACGTCCAGTTCCCGAGAAAATGCTGTGCTCAGAACGCAGATGTCCAGAAAATGAGAGAAGACTATGTAAGAGTACTGGCCTCCGTATAGTTCGGCATAGGCGAGATCGGAAAAGACCTTAAGCAGGTTCCTTCCAGGACACTACTGCGATAAGATTTGCACCCAGGATCAGTTGTGTCACGTGTATTCAGAGGGCCAGAGGCCGACGCCAATGACGTGCTGCTTTGCGAGTGGTCATACTAATTGGCCGATAGTTGACCAGAGGAGTGTCAGAGCGGAATCGTTTCCGTTAGTACACCTGACCGGGCCGATGATCCGATGGATTGCGAGATTGGTAATCCACAGAGAAATGAGGACCCAGAGACAGAGGACGTCATACCGTGAGCAGGAAGCAAGCGGATGTTCTTGCTCGGCCAGTTTGGGCACACCGACATTTTTCGACATTGTAGGAGGTGTACCTCAATGTCATTTGTTGCGATTTTCGTTTGTGATCCGAGTATCACGCTTATATCGCTTAGATTTGAGTTTTGATGATTGAGTTTCATGATATTGATTTTGTACCTGGACTGCACGTGTTTATGATTTCGTGGATTTCATACGGTTGATTTGATTTGTGCATGCGGTACGCACTCAATTTGGTTTTTGCACTCGGTATAACTCACATATGCTTGCAGTGCATTGATACGTGTTTTATGCACGCAGTTGCACACGTTTATGATTTTATACACCTTGGTACACTCGGTGTTGTTTTTTTATACGCATTTGAGTTATTGATGATTTTTCGTTCATTTGTTGTACTAGATTGTATTTCGTGCACTAGATGCACCGGATTTGTATTTCGTGCACTAGATGCACCGGATTTGTATTTCGTGCATTGGTTGCACTAGATTTATACTCTGTACATTGGTTGCACAAGATTTATGTTTTTGAGCATTCGTTTTACCATATTTGTGTTTTCGTGCGCGTTTATACTTGATGTTCATTTTCGTGCATGCTACTGCACTAGATATTTTATACGGACATGACGCGCTTAGGTTGGATTTTTGCACATATTAGTCGCTTGGTATTGGATTTCATGCACATTAGATGCACTTGATTTAGATTTCATTTGTGCATGACGGATGCACTTGATTTGGATTTTCGTGCATGTTGGGCACATGATATGAGATGTGATTTTGTGCACACTGGATACACTCGATTGGGATTTTCATTCGTGCATGATACTTGCACTGGATTGAGATTTTCGTGCACAATAGATGCACTAGATGTTATTGTCTTACACACCCGTTGCACTGGACAGATACTTTCGTGCACACCCATTGCACTTAGTTTTGCTTTCGTACATATTGTGGCACTTGTATTTGGATTTGATTTCCGTGCGCACATGATGCACGTGATTATTGGATACGCTTTTTGGGGCTGATTTTGCTCTTGAGCACTTTGTTTTCATGATAGGCACTATATTATGTAGTAGCCGAATATGACTGATCTGAGAACAGTAGCTGAGTTGTTTGCATGCATAAAAAGTTTACCAAGAGCTTTTCAAAGAGGAGCTATAGTCTCGCTATTTCCTACGCGTCCGCGAGCGACACGAACGTTTATAAAGGAAAACCTTTTGGAATATTTCAAACCGGCGGAACGTATATTTGAGCAAAACATATATGAACATATATTTATTACATTACAAATGAGCGTCCGTCACTTATGCCGTGAGTTATGCATTACGCGGCTATTCAGAAAAGATTTTGCATGTGTTTTATTCAGTTTTAAGAGATTTTGCCAATGATGCGTACTATATACGTATTATAGTATTTGATTAGTGCATATTGGATTTCAGTAGTGGATTTCGAGATCTGTATCTCCATTGTAACTCCGATGATACGCGTGCAAATCCGATGGTTTGCGTGATGCTTGACGGAGTTCGATTTTGAGTTTCGTATTCGTTTCCAGGCGCACTTGATGCGCTGTAGTATTTCTGTATCTTCCGTGATTTCGAAGCCCCGTGGTTTGAACTGATTATTGAAGTGTTTTAGTATTTGGGGGTTTAAAATTAAATTCGGGGACCGAATTTATTTAAGGGGGGAAGATTGTAACATTTCAGAAAAATATAAAATATTATTTTTGGAATTTACTATTAAAATAATATATTTCGCGAAAACTACCCGATTTGCGAATCTGGGGTTTTCGTAAAATGGTATAAATATATACCAATATTTGTGAAATAATTGGAGATTAAAATTATTTATTCATTTAAAAATATATTTATCGGATTTGACATTTTTATAATTTATTATATGCAGTTTAAATAAAAATTGATTAGTGTACTACTAATCGCGATTAGGCCAAATCCGTGTTTCTACAGTTTTCCATGGTTAGCGCTCCATGTTATGTTACATTTTAGTTATATGTTGTTTTAATTATGTTTGGTGTTATTTGCGAGAAGGGAAATGAAAAGAAAAAGAGAAAAGGGTAAAAGAGTGAATGATTGGAGAGAAAGAGAGAGGTGAGGCATGGGCTTGTGAGGGGTGAGAATAAGAGAGAGTGAAGGTAGGAAAGAGAGGGCTGCCATTCATTTCCTCCCATTTCTTTTCTTCAACTTCTTCCTCCTCCTCATTTCCCTCCACCTCCACCTCCAAATATCATCTCCAAATCTTCATCAAAACTCTGCACCCTCTTCATTAAAAATGATCCCCTCTTCATCCTCAACATATTGGACCAATCAAAATTGGATTTTGGAGACTTTGAGAAGCTAGGTTTTTCTTGAGTTACCCAAATGAGGTATAATTCTAGACCCTAGTTTAGTTTTGAGTTTAATAGCATCCTAGCTTAATTTAGAGTTAAACTTGTTTAGATTAGTGATGCTTAGAAATTCCTAGAGAAGGGTTTGGGTGATTGTGTGGACTTATTAACTGTAGTGGGTGTTTACTTAACCCTTAGTGTTGATTTACTGGTCAAGAACAGAAAATAGAACCCAAATACGGACTTAGAATTTCCCGACGTCGGATTTGTGATAGATTTTGATAGTATATAGGAATCTGGGATGATCTGAGACCACTATAAAATAAGTTCCCTTGACAGTGATACGTGCAGGCAATTTTGAAGCTAACTCTGAAACCCGAGACCCAAATACCAATATCTGGCCGCAAATTAATTCATTGTGGCCGCAAATTGCAGGGTGGAGGTAGAAGAAGAAGTTTGAGGATGATAGTGAGAGGCAACTCAAGAAAAAATGGCTAAGTCTTTTGTTGTGAGTTGTATGAGTAATAATTGAAGCCATCCAATGAATATCTCAAGTCTCCAAAATATCTTAATTCAACACAAAATATCTCAAATCAACGAAAAAATTTTAAGACTTCAAAATATCTCACAACGAAGAAATAACCAAGCATGCTTGAATAGTAACCATGAGTCACTACAGAGCCATGCCAAAATAAATACAATAAACACCTCATCCTCTCTACCCCATTAACCATTTAATCCTAAATGGTTAAAACTAAATGAGGTGGTATCTTCTAGAAGCACCTTTTAATAAATTACAAGAACACCCCTCATCCGTATATACATACCCATAACCGTATTCCGAAAAATATGAATACAATGAGACAAAAACAATCCAACAATATAATACTAGAATCCGGCTTAAACCAAAGCCACTAGTATTATCCGTCCGAATCCTGATACGTGCACAAGTGCACGAATATGATCGAACCCTGCCGTAAAACCATACGGTCTCTACATCGTTTCACCCGAAGCAGGGAAACGCTCCATGTGTACTCTAAAGACTCATCAATGCGCTAGAAGTGGGTTTAACCACAAGCACGTCAGCGGCACTAGCTGTACGTAACGGCTACCTAGGTATTGAGCAAAAGGGAGGCCGACGAGCAAACTCATCCGAACCCCTACTGAGCTTGTCCGTGACAATATCCGTCAAGTCCGGTATGTTCGTCTAAGAGTATCGCATATCGAGTCTAGGGGATGGATAAAGTCAGATCTCTAATAACGCGACATTTCGTGTCGGTATGAACCCATCACCAACTGAGAAACTACTGATCCAAATCATTAATTCTCGATTATCTTGGCCAAGAATTTCTTGTGATGGCCACCCATGCACTACGCGACATCAACCCCCAATACCGGAAGAGATGAATCCCCGACGATCCACTCACTGCCTCCATGTGGCTCGGGACTGTACCCAACTAAAACCTGTTTGCACGACTCCTTTGAGCCGTGGTAGGGTAGTAATCAAAGCACAGTGGGAACTCACACGAGACAAATGACGATCTCAGGTCGACAGACTAACCTGCACACATGTCACCTTGGAACTGCTATCTGACTATAGGCATACTACCAACTAGCAGGTTCCCGGCGAGTCCGTCCAGTGTACTCAAAACCCAATGAGCACCTGTATACTATCTTAGATGAACAAACTAACACTAATGGCTTGTGAGACCTGGCCACCGCCCCTTGTCGGGGTCTCGATCAGTATACACTAGTCTACTATGGAGTATCGATACCCGGTCTTGAAACTCCCATGACTAGGAACATTTAAGGATGTGCTTATAGCCTACCCAGCTCCCACATATATGATCGCCATCACAATGCTGGTAGTCAAGCAACAATCCTATGGGCTCTATCAACATGTAATAGTGATCTGTTGTCATGCCTCGCTTCCCAGTATACGGCAGAGGACGCGACGGGCCCGCTACGTATTTACTCAGAAGTAAACACGCTAAGCGTATCTAAGCAATATAAAATAAAATATACACAGGAGACAAGATGTAAATGAACAACAATTTTATTTATTAACATTCTTTTTACAATACAACTGAAATGAAAATACATGTACTGAAAGTAATACCTAAACAATGGCATAACAGAAATGAAAATGAAATGTACAAGTAAACTAGAGATCCGGGTCAAAGGCTAGCTGATCCAAATCCTCGTTGGTGAGCTCTATCTCCAGAAGGTCCGATCCACCTGACAACATTTCAAAGAAAGAAGAAAAGTAATGTCGTTAGCGAACAATCGCTCGGTAAGTCCCAAAAGTAAGAAGAGACAGAATAGACAAAAGGAGAATGTAACTTTTAAAGTTGTATTATATTGTTAACGCTGTTGTTTGTATCTTGGTACAGAAAATGCCAGTGTATACGAGAGGAGTCCCACTATCCCGGAGACTAAGGTATACGGAGTATAAGGAACCGTTCAGCCACGGTACAACGGCAATGGAGATTCAGGTTAGGTGTCTTATGGTTAAAGTCTCGTGCCACTTTTAACACCTTCCGTACCAATCTATCCCTTATAAACCCCGCGATATCTTGAATGTATTGTTCGTATTGTATTGTATTATAAATTGTATAGATGGATGACTTGCCGAAACCATGATATCAGCAATGGAACGGATATAATGGACGAACATATAAATGGAGAATATCCATCGTTCGGTTCAGTCAAGTTGTATAGATTGAATAGATTGAATAGATGGATTCATACTGAATTGTGGTTTTATACTTGAATCACATTCAATTCAGATTGACTATATTTAGACTCGGTCTGAGTCAGACAATTAGGAAAGAAATTGAAGTTCTGAATTAGGTTTTGATTTTATCGGTAACTGCTGCACATGGACGGAAGGATTTGTGTCTTTTTCCAAGACAATTACTGTATTGATAACATCGTTTGTTAGGTTGTCTACCTTAGATAGGCAAGCACCCATATCTCCGGCTCCCTGAAGCTCAAGAGACTGGTCCCGCTTAAACCTATGCTTATTAGGATCCTTATTATAATTTAGTATAACTTGAAGGGTTTTATGTAAAAATAGTTTTGGCATGATTTCAAAATACTCCCCAAGCATTTTATTATCGTCTTTAGATTTTTCATAGATGTGTATTTTTCAATTGTGCAATTTCTAGTAAATAGAACCTGGTTTTCATAGTATGTGGTATTTTCTTGAAATAATGTATTTGTGCTGTATTTGGATGATATTTTCATGCAATAGTGATTTCTTTGATTTTGAAAACTTGGAATATTTATATAATTAAAATAGATCTTTTGATAATATATATATATATATATATATATATTTAATGAAAATAATTTATTTATTTTCTTGTAGAAATCTCATTTTTCTAAAGAAAAATGTATAAAAATTTCCATCGAAATCGAACGCTCCTTGCGGAGGTCTGCATCTCGCTCTACTAAACCTGAGGATGTGCGATAATCTGCACCATCCCGAACGGGGCTTCCCAAAATGGGTTGTAGAGGCGCAATTGAATGGAAATTGTTAATACATCTTTTTATAGAAAATGGTTTTGTAAGTTTAGTGCATTTATTTGTAAAGTCATATTTCCCGTATTCTATTGTCCCAAAATCAATTGTTCTATGATAGAGATGTGTGTTGTGATGAGGTAGGTCATTACCTCATGAACTATCTAAAGGTATAGCAATGCATAAAGGTTATAATGTCGAAATGTAAAGTATGTGGTATTTTTATGTAAAAATGTGATAAATATCACAAAAATGATTATTTTGATGTGAAACTTGTTTTATTGAGTTATTAATGTTTATTAATCAACATATGAGAATATGATTTTATCTTGTTAAAGAAAAATATAGTTTTCTAAAGAAAACCGAATCGGAAGTCGGACTAACTCCGCTTCCGTCGGGTTTTAGAAATGGAACTTTTTAAAGATGAAGATGAGAGGGGAAATGGGACTTACTGGCTTGGGTTCATGAGGAGAGAGAGGGGGTCCTAAATAAAGCTTCGGGACGTTGTTTCATCACCGGAATCTCCTCGGAAGATCGCCGGAGCTTCGCCTTTCGCTAACTCCACTTGTACACTAAAAAACTTGGGAATTTGGTATAGTTTTTGTAATAGAATTCTGAGTGAGAGGGGTGTAAAATAGAGTGGGTATTTATAGGCGAAATTAGGGTTTAGGGGGTGATGAATTTGAGAATTAAAATGCATTTAAAAGGAATTAAATGGGTGATTTAAGTTCTCTCTGTGAATGCAGAGAAAACAAGTTTTGTGAAAGGAGTGGGGTAGCTGAAAGGTTGCAGGGGTTTAAATATGGGAGCAATAGGGACGGGGGAGACCGGCAGTGCCAGGCTTTTTGCCAATGTCGTCAGTTTTGTACCGACGGATGTGGGTTGGGTTTGGTGCAAAGTGTTGGGGTCGTTTGGTATTCTTCAGTGTATATGTTTGATTAGTTAGTAACTCTTCAGTTTACGTGTTGTGCACGTGTATACCTTTGGGCTTCTAAAAAATTAAAAGAAATTAAAATAAAAAGATAATGTGGCCGATGGGATTTGAATTCAAGTGCTTTGTCTCAGCAGTGCAACGCTTTACCAATAAGCTACAAGTTGTTTCTTGCTGTTCAAAAGTAAATTAAACTTTTAACTCGTGCTCAGGCTCAAGTGTCCCTTTCTGTATTTTGGAAAAATTCAGTAAAGAAAGTTATGATTGTTACATTCTACCCTCCTTATAAAAATTTTATTCTCGAAATTTGAAAAAGGAAAGTATAACAGATTCAAGAAAAGTTTGGTGATAGAAGTACTGATAGTGTATGAAAAATAACAAAGTGGTACAAGGGTTTGAAAAGGTTGAAGAGAATTACCAATATTACCTTGGTCTACAGCCTCTGCTTCTTCGGCCGCTAAAAGGAAAGCCTGACGCCGTGGTTCATTCCTCCTAGCTGGAGGCACATTCCTCTGTCCTTGGGGTATGTTTCTCTGCCCTCGAGGCATGTTCCTCATTACCTGATGGAATTGGCGAGTAGGCTGTGCAGGTGGTGGAGCTGGGAGTGCAAGACGAGGTACATGAGCCTGGATAGCTAGCCGCTGCAAATAGTTGGTGTGTGTAGGAGCTGAGTTGCGTCTATAAGGACAAGTTCCAATTCCGTGATTGGAGGCATCACAAACTAAGCATAGGCCTTTTGCATGCCTACAGTCCTTCCAAAAGTGTCCATCTCTCTTGCAATAGAAGCAAAAATCTGGACTAGACTGGTTATTGGTTTCTTCCGGTCTCCTTGGTACAAAAGGTAGCCTTGAAGAGGCTCCTCCTGCCATCTGGTTGGCAGGGCACTTCATCCCGGCAGACTGAGGTATGCCCCTCATCTTTACCACCGCCTCATATCGATGGGCTGCTTTCAGAGCCAATTCATGAGTCGGGAAATCTCCTGTGGCTAATGCAGCCTGGATCTTCAGATCTAACCCTTGTTGGAATCGTCGGGCTCTGATCTCATCCGTCGGTATCAGGTGTGCCGCGAATCGGTTAAGGTATTGTGCTAGCTGTGTAATATGTGATATTTGGAAAATCGAAATATTGAGACATATCTTACCTACTGACCATGGTAAACTCAGCATCGTACTCATCCACTAATTTGATCTACATTAAACCATGTTGTAGGTGGATGAACTGCTGTTTCATGTCGAATCTTGCAGTCTCGGGGAAGTACTTTGCTTCGAACATATCACGGAAAGTCCTCCATTCGATCGGTTGGGTAAGACGGCTTTCTTCTGCCTTCCACCAAACCCGTGTATTATCAGTGAGCTGCAGCTTTGCAACTCGAACCCAAGCGACCTCTGACACTTGTGCTGCTACCAGGTCATCTTCAATACTCTGAGCTCATTCCTCAGCTTCTAAGGGGCTCTCTTTTCCTGAGAACTGCTTAGAGTGCAAGGCCCTGAATTGTTTCAACCCACGTGCTTCTGCCTCGGGATGGTTCATCAAGATAGCAGTCTGCTGCTGCTGTCCCTCCAGGAGGCTGCGGATAGCCTCAAGCAGTATTGTCTGCTCATTGATCGGAGCAGCTACGACCGGTATAATTGGTAGGGGTGGTGGAGTGCTGTTGAAGTTAGTGCTGGTGTTGTTTGGGGAATCCATAACCTTAAAAGAAAATTTTGGGTTAAGACAGATTCAAAATATATGAAATTGGAAGATTAAAGGATTATGAATTGTAAAGAATGTTTTTAGTTGCTGGTTCTTGTGTTATATTGCTTAGGTTGTCCACGCAGAGCTGACCTGCATGTCCATGCAGAAGTGGCCTGCATGTCCACACAGAGCTGACCTGCATAGGCCACCAACAAAACCTGTCATACCCCGCTTCCCGGTGTACGGCAGAGGACGCGACGGGCCCGCTACGTATTTACTCAGAAATAAACACGCTAAGCGTATCCGAGCAATATAAAATAAAATATACATAAGAGACAAGATGTAAATGAACAACAATTTTATTTATTAACATTCTTTTTACAATACAACTGAAATGAAAATACATGTACTGAAAGCAATGCCTAAACAATGGCATAACAGAAATGAAAATGAAATATACAAGTAAACTAGAGCTCCGGGTCACGTCTGATCCACCTGACAACATTCCAAAGAAAGAATAAAATGAATGTCGTCAGCAAAACATCGCTCAGCAAGTCCCAAAAGTAAGAAGAGGCAGAATAGACAAAAGGAGAATGTAACTTTTAAAGTTGTATTGTATTGTTAACGCTGTTGTTTGTAGTTTGGTACAGAAAATGCCAGTGTATACGAGAGGAGTCCCACTATCCCGGAGACTAAGGTATATGGAGTACAAGGAACCGTTTAGTCACGGTACAACGGCAATGGAGATTCATGTTTGGTGTCTTATGGTTATAGTCTCGTGTCACTTTTAACACCTTCCGTACCAATCTACCCCTTATAAACTCCACGATGTCTTGATTGTATTGTTTGTATTGTATTGCCTTGTATTATAAATTGACCCCTTAGAGGTTCTAACCAGGGAGCATGGAGATCCCAAAAGCGCATAGTTTCTCCTCTAAAGATGGATGACTTGCCGAAACCATGATATCAGAAATGGAACGGATATAATGGATGAACATATAAATAGAGGATATCCATGATTCGGTTCAGTCAAGTTGTATAGATTGAATAGATGGATTCATATTGAATTGTGGTTTTATACTTGAATCACATCCAAGTCAGATTGACTATATTTAGACTCAGTTTGAGTCAGACAATTAGGAAAGAAATTGAAGTCCTGAATTAGGTTTTGATGTTATAGATAACTACCGCACATGGACGGCAGTATTTTTTTTCCAAGACAATTACCGTATTGATAACACCGTTATTAGGTTGCTTAGATAGGAAAGCACCCATATCTCCGGCTCTCTGAGGCTCAAGAGACTGGTCCCGTTTAAACCTATGTTTACTAGGGTCCTTATTGTAATTTAGTATAACTTGAGGGGTTTTATGTAAAAATAGTTTTGACATAATTTCAAAATACTCCTCAAGCATTTAATTATCGTCTTTAGAGTTTTCATAGATGTGTATTTTTCAATTGTGCAATTTCTAGTAAATAGAACCTAGTTTTCATAGTATGTTGTATTTTCTTGAAATAATGTACTTGTGTTGTATTTGGATGATATTTTCATATAATAGTGATTCCTTTGATTTAGAAAACTTGGAATATTTATATAATTAAAATAGATTTTTTGATAATATATATATATATATATTTAATGAAAATAATTTATTTATTTTCTTATAGAAATCTCATTTTTCTAAAGAAAAATGTATAAAAATTTCCATCGAGATCGAATACTCCTTACGGAGGTATGCATCTCGTTTTAATAAGCCTGAGAATGTACAATAATCCGCACCATCCCAAATGGGGTTCCCCAAAATGGGTTGTAGAGGCGCAATTGCATGGAAATTGTTAATATATCCTTTTATAGAAAACGGTTTTGTAAGTTTAGTGTATTTATTTGTAAAGTCGTATTTCCCGTATTCTATTGTCCCAAAATCAATTATGATATGATAGAGATGTGTGTTGTGATGAGTTAGATCATTACCTCGTGAACTATCTAAAGGTATAGTAAGGCATAAATGTTATAATGCCGAAATGTAAAGTATGTGGAATTTTTATGTAAAAATGCGATAAATATCACAAAAATGATTATTTTGATGTGAAACTTGTTTTATTGATTTATTAATATTTATTAATCAACATATGAGAATATGGTTTTATCTTGTTAAAGAAAAATATAGTTTTTTAAAGAAAACCGAATCGGAAGTCAGACTAACTACGCTTCCGTCGGGTTTTAGAAATGAAACTTTTTAAAGATGAAGATGAGAAGGGAAAGGGGACTTACTGGTTTGGGGTCAAGAGGAGAGGGGGGGGTTTCTAAAGAAAGGTTCGGGACGTCGTTTCGTCACAGGAATCTCCTCGGAAGATCGTCGAAGTTTCGCCCTTCGCTAACTCCACTTGTACACTAAAGACTTGGGAATTTGGTATAGTTTTTGTAATAGAATTCTGAGTGAGAGGGGTGTAAAATGGAGTGGGTATTTATAGGGGAAATTAGGGTTTAGGGATGATGAATTTGAGAATTAAAATGCATTTAAAAGGAATTAAATAGGTGATTTAAGTTCTCTGTGTGAATGCAGAGAAAATAAGCAGTGTGAAAGGAGTGGGGTGGCTAAAAGGTAGCAGGGGTTTAAATATGAGAGCAATAAGGACGGAGGAGACCGGCGGTGCCGGGCTTTTTGCCATTGTCGCCAGTTTTGTACCGACGGATGTGGGTTGGGTTTGGTGCAAAGTGTTGGGGTCGTTCGGTATTCTTCAGTGTATGTGTTTGATTAGTCAGTAACTCTTCAGTTTACGTGTTGTGCACGTGTAGACCTTTGGGCTTCTAAAAAGATTAAAATAAATTAAAATAAAAAGATAATGTGGCTGATGGGATTTGAACTCAAATGCTTTGTCTCAGCAGTGCAAGGCTTTACCAATGAGCTACAAGTTGTTTCTTGCTATTCAAAAGTAAATTAAACTTTTAACTCGTGCTTAGGCTCAAGTGTCCCTTTCTGTAATTTGGAAAAATTCAGTAAATAAAGTTAGGGTTGTTACATCTGTAATACTATATAAAGCATGTACATAATGATAAAGACAAAGTAGATAGCATGCTATCATTTTGAGTAAGATTGTTTTATCCGTATAGGTCATCTCTCAATCATCGCAATCGCGTGCCTGCGATCAATAATTGACTTGAGGGCACTATAGCCAACATCTTTCATCCGCTGATTTATCGATGCTAATTATGCTCCCGAAATTAGTTTCCATGCATTTGCTTTGATACCATTTTAAAGAGTCATAAGAATGCCGATAATTGCCGAATAGGGTCTTTTGTGTCAATTCCCTTACATTCCACGCAATATCGTAAGAAATCTTGACCCCGAATCTCTGATGGAAGTCTTTCTTAGCCTTGATTGGCTGATAGGCGGGTCGTGACTTTAAAACATTTACAAGCATGTCGGTTACCAATTTCCTAGTAGTCGCTCGAAATTTTCCCGGAACATGTGTGCGTCGGGTAGTATCTCTTTATAGCCGATAGAGTACAGCTCAAACATAACAAACAATCAAACATTAGCATAACTTAACAGTTTAAATTATCGACAATTTGAAAATGATAATTAAACTTTTATATTTCTAAGGTATATGTTAACTATATACCTCTGAATACAAGGCGATGCATGCAATCTCCATTGGCATCCTTTATTTCTTTGGGAACATTCCACTGTTACCCTAAAGCTATTGTTCTTAATGTAGTCGAACTTGCATTGTTTCGCAATAGAAAATTTGGAAAGAACTATCCTAACTTTGAAAGAACTCGTGAATATTTGAGATGTGCCCACGATTGCGTCATGCCACGCAACCGGGATATTGTTCCTCATTACTTGATCATCTTGCTTCACCAATAGAAAGGTTGACTCCCATTCATGTACAATTGCTGGAGCGGAAGACGATGATGCGTGTTGATTGTTATATAGAAAACTCTTATATTAACATATTATTACTTGCATCTATATTGATATTGCAGGCAACTTATTAGGTGTTACATGCAACTCTTCTTAGAAATTAAGGCATGTAACAGGTTAGATATTACAGGTAACTGCTTAGATGTTACATGGAACTTTTATAGATGTTACAAACAAGTGTTTAGATGTTACAGGTAACCACGTAGATAGTACAGACAACTTTTATAGATGTTACATGCAGCTGTCTAGATGTTACATGCAACTTTTTTATATGTTACAGGCAAGTGCTTAGATATTACAGGCAACTGCTTAGAAGTTACATGCAATTTTTTTAGATGTTAAAAAGGCAATGTTTTTAGATATTACAATATACTGCTTAAAAGTTACAGACAACTTTTTTAGATGTTAAAAAGACAACTTTTTTAGATGTTACAATATACTGCTTAGAAGTTACAGGCAAGTACTTAGATATTACAGGCAGGTGCTTAGATGTTTTAGGCAAATGTCTTGTATATTATTCTAAGCAAAAATCAAGTCAAATAAATATCAAACCTGCTCATAATGAGTTGAGAATCAACAGAGCCTTGCATATGAATGATCTTTTCGTTCATTTCTTGATGGATGCAGACCATATGTATGTAGTCATCTTCATTTATCGTCCTAACATTTTGATCTCCATATTTCTCCATTTTATAAGAAAGTTTTACTTCTCAATCGGTATATCGAGTCGAAACGAGATTGATCCTTTCATTTGAAACCATGATGTCGTCTCTGAGATGGTCAAAACCGAACCTTTACCATTTGATCCAATCACAAAACACATTAATGTCCAAGTTTGAGCCATCTTCAATGAGCAAGAAAGTAAATGAAGATCTAGTTTGTTGGGGTAGTAAATGAGAGACAAGATGGATAATGAAGAAAATGAAAGGGATAATTCTTGTTCTGGTGCTAAATATGGGTTTTTTGGAGGGGGGAGTAGTGAATTTGGAGGAAAAATGGATTTGTTGGAGCATTCAATACCCAGTCCTTTAAGTAAAAATCAATAAAAGTCAAACTCATGATAGAAGTTACAAACAAGCAGATAGAAGTTACAGGAACCAAAACAATAACATTATTGCAAAAATGGGCAGCTTTCATCTTTGTACTTGTGCACATGGGCTCTAAGGGGCATTTCTGGGATATGCCAAAATACCCATTGCTATCGGTATTTGATGGAATCATTGATGGGTCTAGAAGTTTTTTAACATGTTAAAAAAGCCCAGGGAGTTTTTCACATGTTTTATAAGGGCCGGGGGCTTTTCAACAATTTACCCAATTATAAAACATGGATTATCTTTGGATCAACACTAGCAAATTCTTAGTTTCTTTAGTTTAAATTAAGCTAATAAGATGAGTTTATGTAATCATGTATGAATGTATGTATAAGCGCGCACGCGCACAACAAGAACCAACAGGATAGCGAACTGTTATCGAATCCGTAAATCCGAGTTGTATCGTTCCCGTATCCATGTCTATATATACATGCTGCTTTCCATGAAGGATAGCGAACTGTTATCGATAGAAATTGCGAAAGCAGGTTAAGAGGCACATGGTAAAAACATAGCGGGTTCCATCATCAAGAAACATCACAGCTGCATAGAGGCAGAATTAGGAAGATACAATATAGGGTGAGCACTAAACAACACACACATGCCTCACAATTTGGAAACAGATAACCAACAGGAGAATTTTTTTGTGATCGACATATCTTATCTCATGAACCCATATGCCAGAAATCTGTTCTTTTGTCTACGTGTAAGCCCTGCGTCGTCGCGTCGACACGTGTAATGTAGATAGTATCCAGTCAGCGATTGATCCACATAATTATTGGTTTCAATCATGAATTCACAGCTCATCTCCGATTCAACTGAGGAAGCATTAAAACTTTAAGAATGAGAATCACAAGTAATCTAAAAATGTTGGTAATACTGAAACTAAAAGACATTTTCAGAGTATATCAAACTTATTCTGTATCTAATTATCTCAGTATCTTATTTTGCTACTGTGCATGAAAATCTAAGGATTCATGAGAAGCAAGAAATTTGCATTTCTTTTTTATGATAAGTAGCAATTTTAAGATGTACAAGAGATAAATATATATCATGTTGATGCAATAGGTACAGTGAGGCCTTGTAAATTTGTTAATGCACCATTGATTTTTCCAAAGACTTGTAAATGTTTTTATTTACACATATATGAGCATAAATGTTTCTGTATACATGTATATTCCTTCAGACTAAATGTGCATAGCTCAGTTGGTACCAATTCTGTCTCCAATGTGAGATGTCGCAAGTTTGATGTCCGAAGGGGTTGATTTCAAAAATAAATTCCTTCGGTAACAATTTAAGTTACACAAACAGAAATAACGAACCTAAATCTTCAGATCCAGCATGAGACGACAGACGTATGTGCTTCAGCTAAGCATGGAACCAGAGCTTAGCCAGACATCTGGAACTTATCGTTCAGACGTCTGACGCCCTCGACAAAAAATCTACATAACATGGCCAGACGTCTGACTACGCTCTGTAGATTTTGTGTCGAGAGCGTCAGACGTCTGCACCATAAGGTCCAGACGTCTAACTACGCTCTGATTCCATACTTGGCTGAAGCACATACGTCTAACTCGAAAAGCTCAGACGTCTGTCATTTGATACTGGATCTAAAGGTTTAGGTTCATTGTTAACCTATACTAGAAAATAAGATGGAGGAAAATATTATGTGACCACCTTCAAAACAACACACATGCCTCACATTTTGGAAACAGACAACCAACAACAAGATTTGTTTTCATGATATCTAGGAGAAATCTGCTTCATATGATTAAGGCACAGCTATTAATTTTTTTTTTTTTTTATATATATACGAGAATAATGGAGGAATGATCCCATGGAAGGGGATTTACTCCTATGGGGTCGAAAAAATATAACCTCCACCATTTTTTCCAACGATCGGCATCCATCATCATCATCGTTATCATCTAAGATGTGCATACACCAAATTTCATGTGATTCCACCACTTTTTCACCGTTGAATTAGTAATGTAAAAAGTTCTATTGTCCGCAAACCATTAATTTTGCACCAACTAAATTAACGGTGAAAAAATGGTATAATCACATGAAATTTGGCGTATCCACATCTTATATGATAAAGATGGAGGTGATGTATGTCGATCGTCGAAAAAAATCATGGAGGGTGCATTTTTCCGACGCTCTCTCCTATAACGCTTACCTCAATTAACCTCTTTATATATATACACACATACAGAAAAAGGGAATGAGGTGGCGGTCCCTTTTTCAAGAAGAGTCCCCTGCCTCAAATCATACATATCCCCGTGTATTTTACCGATCTTAACCGGTCATATTGTTCTATGTATCATGAAAAAGCTCTATGTACAAAAAATCTTGAGACATGAGAACCACTAGTCCGTCCATCAAGGGACAACCTTTTTTTAATATCGATAAGCCATTGATTTTTCTATATACTTGATGAACGTATTAGAGGTCTTTAAATCTTGAGGTTTTTTGTACATAAAGATTTCATGATATGCAGATCAAGATCACCGATTTGGATCGGTGAAAAACATGGATAATACGTGTGTTTGAGGCAGGTGCCCTTCATAAAAAAGGAACAATATATACCTTCCCCTGGTCTCTCTCTCTCTCTATATATATATAGAGAGAGAATAACGGAGGAAAGATGCCATATATATGAGGTAATTTCCTCCTATGACGTCAAAAAAACACACTCTCCATCGTATTTTCCGACGATCGGAATGCATCATGTTCATTGTTATCATCTAAGATGTGGGTACACCAAATTTCATGTGATTCTACAACTTTTTCACCGTTGAATTAGTGGGTTCAAAATTAACGGTTTACCGACAATAAAACTTTTTACATTGTTAAATCAACGGTGAAAAGGTTGTAAAATCACATGAAATTTGGTATACCCACATCTTAAATGATAACGATGAAGATGATGCATTACGATCGTCGAAAAACACGATGGAGGGTGTATTTTTTTGACGCCATATAAGGAAATTCCTTCGTAAGGCATCTTCCTCCATTATTCTCATATATATTTCAAGGATAAGCAGTTCAAATATAGTTTAAAACTAAAAGACAAGTAGTCGTATTCAAAGAAGATCAACTGTACTGTTATCTGGCTTAGATTATAATCTTCCTACTTTTGTTCTTTACTTCTGCTTAACATTTATTTTTTCCTTGAATCTAATCCTAGTATCCTATTCATGCCAACTGCAGGCTGACACAAATGGGAAATTTTCAATTCCTTCTACGGTAAGTACCAGGTTAAGATATGCATGAGATAATATATTTGATTGATGCATGATATTTTCATATTTGGTTGGAAAAAGGTTAAAAACAAAGTCAAGTGGACCCATTTTGTGAATAAATTATCACCAATACTAATGATGCTCATAAGTGGTGTCTCCTCAGATTACGACACGTGGCAGATGATGTGTCCGGAAGGCTATGGGGGTGGAATAAATGAGTTGCATCGGGGATATTCCTCGGAATCCCCTTTTCGAGGAACGTATCCGACCTTTCAGGAGACCTCCCTGAATACATTCCACCTTCTCACAGGAAATTACCAACAGCTCGTCTCCGAGTTTTCTCAGTCTTCTTGCTCGTTTCCGAGCCGTCTGACGTGCCGAGCTTCCTCGACCTCACGGCTCGTCTCCGAGCCTTCTGACATGCCGAGCTTCCTCGGCTTCCCCCGATCAACCAAGAGCGTGGATCCCATGCGCCCTGCAATGGCTCCGCATATATCGTCAGGGCGAGATATCCGCCTCCCCACGATCCGCGTCCCTCCATTAATGGGCTCATCCCGCCATTCAAGGCGAGGATAACGCTTGGCCATAACTGACGGCGAAGATCCCGCGCCTGCTCGCTCCACGCGACCCCTATATAAACCTCTCTCTCAGACGACTCAGGTATCTTAAACTCATTTCCTATACGCCGCTACTCTGCACTTATACCTCGGCACTAAGTTGATCGTCGGAGGGTCCTACAGTGATCACCCACCCCGAGACTTCTTTGCAGGTAGCTCGGCGCCAGATACCAACCCATTGAGATCCACACTCAACAATTTCCAAAACAAATCTCAGCTGTCAAAGACGCCATCACAAGATCGACGGAGGATAACATCTGAAGGAGATCCCAAGTTCCATCAGTTGGCGCCGTCTGTGGAAACGAAAGACTATTTTTTGTTTCACCATAAAAGTTTATCTTTCGCCCTCGACCCAATGGCGAGCGATGACCGCAACGATCCAAATACGAGCTGCCACAACGGAGGAAGGAGCGGCTCGGCTCCCCCTCCTAATGCTATCAACGTCTTGTCCGTCCGGATCGACAGGCTTGTAAGTGCACGGCAGCGCCCCGGCCGTCAATTCGAGACTAAAATGCGGAAACGAAACTTTTTCTTTAACTTTAAAACCGGCGCTACCGCGTACTAAAATCCGGATCGGACCATTAACCTATTACTAGAAAATACGAGAAAGGGTAGAAAACTATACCGAGCGATCCGTGTCCTTCGGTTTTCGGCCTCCATCCCGATCTCCTCGTGGAATCTCCGTCTTCATCTCCTCGTCGGAAAGGGCACCACACCACCGAGTCTTTTTACGGGCTCCCACCTCTGGACCGAGGCAACTCAGACACGAAATTGGCAAGCCGACGTGTCCAAGAATGCTGTAGGCTAAGTGTAGAATCATTTGTCTCAAGGGGGTATGAAGTTGCCATGTTTAGATGTGGAGGAGAAAAAGAACTTTGGAGAGAGGTGAGGAATTTTTGTAGCAAGCCAAATGAGATGAAGAAATTCCCACACCAAATGAATCCACTGCCCCTTTCTTTTTGTGTGGCCGACCAAATAAAATGAGAGAGGGAGGATACGAAGGGAGGTGAGTGTAGGAAAAGTAAGTGGTGATCATAAGCAAAGAAGTGGGTGATAACCATGAAAATGAGTCACACCAATCTCTCATTCTATCCTATCTCATTAAATGCATCAAACGAGCACAAATAATGCAACATAAGAAAAGAAGCCTTCTAGAACCAAGCCACCACAAATAACACCCTCCACTTTTCTAATTTGCACATTTGCAAATAAGCCCTTCCCACCAATATTCAGCCAAAGAAGGAATAAAGGAAATATGGCCGAAACGGAATGCAAACTGGCAACTTCAAAAAACTGATCCCGTAATAAATTACAAGAAAACCCCGCGACCGTATATACTTACCCGCATTTGTATTCCGACCGAATACAAATGCAATGAGACAAAATCTACACTGTACAATACTAGGATCCGGTTTAAACCAAAGCCCGCTAGTATTATCCATCCGATCATGATCCGTGCAATACCGTACGTATAAGATCGAACCCTGCCATATATCCATACAGCCTCTACAGCGTTTCGCCCGAAACTTGAGAAACTGTCTGTGGGGGACTCTAAAGACCCGTCAATATTTTGGTTGTGGATTTAACCACTAGCACGTCAGAGGTATTAGCCGTACGTAATGGGCTACCAGGTATTGACCAAAAGGGAAGTCGATGAGCGAACTCATCCTGACACCCTACTGAGCCTGTCAGTGACAATATCCATACAGTCCGGTCCGTTCGTCTATGAGCATCGCATGGCGGGCCTAGGGGGTTGGTAAAAGTCAGACCCCCAAAAGCGGTACAAGTCGTGTCGGAGTGTAGTCCAGAACACCCTGAGATACTACTGGAATACCTACCAGTAAATCTCCTGCCTTGGCCAAGGACTTCGTGTAATGGCTCTCCTAGACACAGCGCGACCTCACCCCCAATACCAGGAGAGACGAACCCCTGCAGATCCGCTCACTGCCTCCATGTGGCTCGGGACTGTACCCAACTAAAACCTGTTTGCATGACTCCTTTGAGCCGTGGTAGGGTAGTAATCAAAGTATAGTGGGAACTCACACGAGACAAATGACGATCTCAGGTCGATGAACTAACCTGTACACATGTCACCAGGGAACTGCTATCTGACGCTAGGTATAATACCAACTAGCATGTTCCTGGCGAGTCATGTCCGGTGTACTCATAACCCAATGAGCACCTGTATACATCTTAGATGAACCAACTGACACCAGTGGCTTGTGAGACCGGCCACCGCCCCTCGTCGGGGTCTCGACTGTATACACTAGTTTACTTTGGAGTATCGATACCCTGTCTCGAAACTCCCACGACTAGGGACCTTTTAAGAATGTGCTTATAGACCCCAGCTCCCACACATATGATCGCCATCATACTGCTGGTAGTCAAGCAAGAATCCTAAGGGCTCTATCAACGTGCAATAGTGATCAATAATGTCACCTAAAGCAGTACATGATGGTAAAGATAAACCAGATAGCATACTATCATCTTGAGTAAGACTGTCCTATAGGCATAGGTCCACCCTCAGTCATTGCAATCATGTGCCTGTGATCCAATAATTGATTCTGAGGGCACTATATCCAACAATCTCCTACTTGCACTCAAGGCTAATTATTGCGATGTCGCATACTCACAGCCCGTGTGATACCGAACACCTAACTCCTCTACTAATCAGTCTCACAAAGGCCGCTTGCGAAACTATTGCGTTCGAGGAATAGCCTCAGTGAGTGGATCTGCCCTGATGTTTCTTTCTATGTCTCTCTTTATCTCAAGTTCGCGGAGAAAGCCATCTCCCGAAATGAGCAATACCTGTTTTAGAATATGTCTGGATATCTGATGGGACCTAGTTCATAAATGAACTCCAAATCCAAACTTCTTAGACGGTATCGTCAGCTGAATTTAATCAGTTTCTTGCGCCACACCTCCCTCAGTATCTGCTTGGACCACCTGTCCAAAATACTACCCCTCGTCAGAGGGAAAACTATAACTCTGACAGTCACTCTGTCATCCAGGTCACTTTGGAAGCCTGGAATGATAACCGTCCCCTAAAAGAGGCTGCCGTTATCATATCCCTAGAACATCCACTTATGTTCTAAAACTGCTTCCGACCGTTTCTCCAGGATTGGATAAATATCAACTTATTGCATCCCGTGCAAAACAACATCTGGTGTGGTACTTGACATCTCATGATTGACTCAATTGCCTAAGCAAGTGATCTGCCAATCATGTACATCTCTCTCCCCTTTAGTCTATAAGACACCTTTAGAGAGAGTGATTCCATCACCTGCAGGTACACTATCGTGCCAGGAGTCGTCCGTTCTAAATACCTTTAGAATGCTGTCTAAGTACCCTGATTGGGAAACTACCCAAATCTAGATCTAAAACCATAGATCAAGTAACCAGAATATCTGATATAATATCCATGTCCTATGTGGAGAAACCACTGTGTGACAACCAAAGTATAACCGATCGTAGTATAGGAATATCACTTCCTACTCTGTGTATGTCATCCAAATACCAGGACATCACACCCCACTACCTTCTTAACAGATCCATCCCCTATTCTGATGAAGTCAAACCTATGACTGTCATATCAGAAATAGATGATCTATCTCCGCTATATCTACTTTAGTCTATAAATAGACATAAACCACTTGTCCACCAATGCTTCCGCTGCTCCCACTGACTACGACAACCCTCTGGCAGAATCATATACACGTGCACTTCTAAAGCCAGTTCAGAACGACGCTATATTCATCCTCCTGCCGGGTCTCACAGTCTGGAACAACAGCAATGGTAAGTCTGGATAAACAAGAACCTCTCTGTCACTGTCTTTGAGCATACCGAAGTACCTCTCGAGTGCCTGAGGTTACCCACCATATCTACGGAGTGGCCAATGGAATGTCAATCCTGATTGAATCTTTAGGTTCTTATCAAATTTTCAATAATCGTTTGCGGTTCTGGAATCACTTCCAGTTCTACCATACTCCCACTACTGTTTTCTGAAAAAATCCATTTTACTAAAACTGTGGCGAGTTAAGAACAATATCACTATTGATCTTCCAGATGGTAGAAAGTCAACTCTCGTCATAGCCCGGGTCAACCCACAAACAGCCATTACAGAAACGTGTCTTGAGTTATCCAGAGTCTGGTTTTAAGCATAAGCCGGACAACTCCCCGTACCTTAACAATGTTAAGATATGAACTATTCTATATCCAATATAGAAATAGAGGCACTGATTTAATTGGAACCAGATTCAAATCATGCAGCTGTCTCCAGTGCATGTCAACTAAATGGAGAGAGGCCGATCAGCATTACTCAACTTAGGAGTGCTTCCATTTATGAGTAATCTGAAAGAGAAGCAAGTTGTCTTAATCATTACTATTAACTGAATATCGACCACAAGTATCTACATCTTCGATCACCTTGAAGAATCCCGATACTTGCAATATCTGGTTCTCTACTTTACTCTTATACCTATAACTTCTCAAAATTCGGACCTTGCGTTTCTACGAAACACTTGTCTAAAAACTAGAGAAGTCATAAGTAAACCGAATATAGTACGAGAACCAACCCCTCTGTCCTAATGGACACTGGACAATATACAATCCTCTGTATAAGTCCTCTGAGTCTAATAATTCAAACCCTGTGTGTCGTAGGTTGAAAACTATACTTATGGTTAAGAAGAATTATACCGCTGTTTAATGCTCCTTACCTAACCATCAACTGATATAGGTAAATGTCATCAACATAATTTCAAAAAGTTATATCTCACTCTATAAAAATAGACGTACAGATATATCAATTTGAAATTGGTGCATAACAGCGGATATTCAAAACCAAATATTTGCCGTCCGGCAAACAACCCAGGTGATTTCCTCAAATATCACCAATTACAACGAATCTCGATATAATGAGGATGGTCACCTAATTTCCAATAACTTACTCCCACTCATCATCTGTAAAACTATACAGATGTGGGAATCATACCTGGTAAATACATACCCTGGAGCAAGTGTCTAATTAGGAAATCAGTTTTCTTTTAACAGTACACAGTGAAACTGAAACATTGAAATGTTTCGATGGGGTATCCGGGTATTCCTAGTAATGCCTCTTCCATTATCAGATTCACAACTGTAACCGTATATTTCTTTGCCATCTCTCCAAATCCCTTCATATGTCTTCAGTCGTTACCTTCTGTACACCCTCTTAGGCCAAATGGTTTTCTTCCTTCCCTACCTTTTGGCACCAGCCTATGGTTTGGAAGAAGACTATCCAATAAGAGTAATAGGTGTACTGTCCTAATCCTAGGATCACTCGCAACCCAAGAGAAGGTAAAGATAAAAGACATCCGAATAAATCTTATTCCTATTTCTCCTGAACCAGAATCCATCCCCGAACTGGAACAAGTTCCTTTCGAGTTCGTATATAACCATACGATGGAGTATCCAAATAACTGTGGATGTTCGTAGTGATACGGAGTGTTCTGGAGAAATACAAAGGTGAAGTAGGATTGGCGATGAAATACTTGGTTTGGTCGTGAATAGCAGTCATAATTTACTTTACCCTCTTACTAATCCCTTTATTTGTCTTTACATAATACCTTTTGGTACACCACCGTTAGGCTAATTGGTTTTCTTCATTCCCTACCGGTCGGCACCTGCCTATGGTTTGGAAGAAGACTATCTAATTTGCGTAATAGGTGTACCGTCCTAATCCAAGGAACACTCGCAACCTGAGAGAAGGTAAAAAGAAAAGACAACTGAATAGTCCTATTCGTTTTCTCCAGAACCGGAAACCATCCTCGAATAAATTCTTTCGAGTTCGTATATAACCATACGATGGTTTTATCCAATGGAAGTGGACGTTCGTAGTAATACGGGGTGTTCTGGAGAAAAAGGTAAAAGAAGGAGTGGCAATGAGGTATGCAACTCTGACAATCCAAAAGCCAGTATTTTAAGAAGGTTCGGTCAACTTGGTCACTGAGTCATAGTCAAGGGTCGGGTCATGGTCGCTGCCAAAGAGAGAGAGAAAATAAATACTCAGCGTGCACTCTAACCTAGATCAGAATGGTTATCACTTTATCTAATCAGGAAACCTCCCACTGTATCCTCAAATTCTCCTCCAAACCTGAAAGAAGAATTAGTCGGGATCACCCGAGAAGTAAACCATGTCATCAGTGGGAATCAGGATCCAACTATCATCGCATGATAACGCGATGGAATCCACTCACGTTATCACACTCCAGAAGGTATGCGCAAATCTGGCAAGTTTCAGTTTCTTTAGAAACTCCCGATGTGATTTTTACCCCATGCTCTTATGACCTTGACGAAGGTCAACAAATCATTAGTCATATGTCAAGTTCTACCCGTCATTGTCCAGGTTAATTTGAACCCACCCGTACAAGCGCTTGACGAAGGTCAACAAGGCTATACGACTGTCCCAAACCAACGCATCTATCTATGCAGCAGAAAGGCAACAAGTAGCTACCATTCACTATGCCTTGACGAAGGTAAACAAACATAGCATGAATACTACGTGCTACCCGTCTGAAATGACGGAGGGCTACGAATGGTTTTTGGCAAAAAACCTTTAACGTAATGAACTTGATATCGTTGAAGGAACCAGATAGCTTTTTATAAAAATATAGTGGCGAAAACCTTTGTTAAAGAGGTCACTCTCGGTGAAGGGATCTCGGCTCTTTCCCCGTAGAATGAGGTGCAGGATATTCCAACTGAATACCACGATGCAAAGCAAAAGTAAACGACTATAGTGAAGTTATTGCCCTGACGCAAACTTCTGCCCAAGGGGTCACTCCCGGTGAAGGGATCTCGGCCCTTGCCTCGTCGACTGAGGTGCTGGATATTCATAACCGAATACCACTGTGCAAAACAAAAGAGAACGCCCTTGCAATAACAGCTTTTTGAAAAATTGTTCCAACAACATCAGAATAGGTTTGTTTAGCTTGCATTGATCCGAATCAACGCAGTCCCATCAATTGATCACACCAATAAAGAACAAAAATAATGATGTACGTATATGCCATCCGCATTCGCCACTGGGTCCCGTCATCACCCGTTAGGTTACTTAACTAACGACAGAGCGAGGACTGGACTAGCGCGGATGCAAAACATATACAACATCTACTAGTATATATATATATCAATATATAATAATCTCTCAAGGCGTGATAAAATGCAACATCACAGAAATGTAATAAGCATCACAGAACAATACAGATATCTGGGATCCCCGGGTTTCATAGAGCCGCTACTGAAACCCGACATTCCCCTGGTCGTGTGGATAGTCTGTGCAATGAAATCCTAGACCCATACGGGCGCGGCAAGTTACCCACCAAAACCTGAAGCGAGGCAGCCCCCTTCAACAACGTGAATGGACCGCCCAGCACTTCACGGAATCCGGTAACTTGAGCACCCCTCATTGGGTCAACTTATACCCCCTACGAATGCGGCGAATAGCCTGCCAATTCTAGAGTGAAGCCCCCTCCGTCACAAAGCCATGAGATCCGGGCCCGTTGCCCTCTAGAACCCGGCTATCCATGCACCCCTCCATGGGGTAATCCTAGTACAGAAAGTAAAATATACATACAACGGGTACATCGACCTCAGCCCGGTCGTGCCCCAAAAGAATAATATATAAACAGGCAGTAACGGCAGTCCACATGTCGAACGCTCGCCCCGCAATATCAAATGTACATATACAACCAAACTGTACTAACATTGCATCCAGGCTATCCACCACGACAAATCCGCAACATCACCGCACAACACAGAACATCAATGTGAATGTTACATTCGCAAATCCGTCTAAAAGAACTATAACAGTTAGACAGGATTTACCGATCAAGTGACATTCACGGTCGCAGATATAATGTAAATACTGTGAAGTAACATGTTTAAAATTTTTGATCGACTAAATTTCCCGAAGTGGGCCCCAAGCACAACTGTAGCACTCAAAATAAATCTGGGCCCAAACAGAATATACCAAAATCCCTATTTCCAAGTCAGATAGCTATTGTAGAAATTTGGTGAAGCAAGGAGTTAAAATGGCGGCGGAACCGCGGCCAATGCATGGGTTTGGCCGCGGTTCCACGGTGGAACAGTGCCATCGAGCTACCAAATTTTCACAGAATGCTTAAAAAACCCTGCACGATTTTTTGACATGCCCAGAAAAATTTTTGGAGCAGTTTAAAAAATCGACAGAAACACAGAGCTTGGAAATGCGGTTTTCGGAATTTTCGTTCGATCGAAATTCTAAACACGTTAGAGTAAGTTAGTAAAGGTTAATGACGTGTCTCTGATACCAATGTAAGTGCATGGCAGCGCCTCGGCCGTCAATCCGAGGCCAAAATGCGGAAAAGAAACTTTTTCTATAACTTTAAAACCGGCGCTACTACGTACTAAAATCCGGATCGGGCCATTAACCTACTACTAGCAAATAAGAGAAAGGGTAAAAAGGTTTACCGAGCGATCCGTGTCCTTCGGTCTTCGGCCTCCATCCCGATCTCCTCGCGGAATCTCCGGTCTTTATCTCCTCGTCGGAAAGGGCACCACACCACCGAGTCTTTTTACGGGCTCCCACCTCTGGACCGAGGCAACTCGGACACGAAATTGGCAAGCCGACGTGTCCAAGAATGTTGTAGGCTAAGTGTAGAATCATTTGTCTCAAGGGGGTATGAAGTTGCCATGTTTAGATGTGGAGGAGAAAAAGAACTTTGGAGAGAGGTGGGGAATTTTTGTAGCAAGCCAAATGAGATGAAGAAATTCCCACACCAAATGAATCCACTGCCCCTTTCTTTTTGTGTGGCCGGCCAAATAAAATGAGAGAGGGAGGATATGAAGGGAGGTGAGTGTAGGAAAAGTAAGTGGTGATCATAGGCAAAGAAGTGGGTGATAACCATGAAAATGAGTCACACCAATCTTTCATTCTATCCTATCTCATTAAATGCATCAAATGAGCACAAATAATGCAACATAAGAAAAGAAGCCTTCTAGAACCAAGCCACCACAAATAACACACTCCACTTTTCTAATTTGCACATTTGCAAATAAGCCCCTCCTACCAATATTCAGCCAAAGAAGGAATAAAAGAAATATGGCCGAAACGGAATGCAAATTGGCAACTTCAAAAAACTGATCCCGTAATAAATTACAGGAAAACCCCGCGAACGTATATACATACCGCATTTGTATTCCGACCGAATACAAATGCAATGAGACAAAATATACACTGTACAATACTAGGATCCGGCTTAAACCAAAGCCCGCTAGTATTATCCGTCCGATCATGATCCGTGCAATACCGCACGTATAAGATCGAACCCTGTTATATATCCATACAGTCTCTACAGCGTTTCACCCGAAACTTAAGAAACTGTCTGTGGGGGACTCTAAAGACTCGTCAATATTTTGGCTGTGGATTTAACCACTAGCACGTCAGAGGTATTAGCTGTACGTAACGGGCTACCAGGTATTAACCAAAAGGGAAGTCGATGAGCGAACTTATCCTGACACCCTACTGAGCCTGTCAGTGACAATATCCGTACAGTCCGGTCCGTTCGTCTATGAGCATCGCATGGAGGGCCTAAGGGGTTGGTAAAAGTCAGACCCCCAAAAGCGGTACAAGTCGTGTCGGAGTGTAGTCCAGAACACCCTGAGATACTACTGGAATACCTACCAGTAAATCTCCTGCCTTGGCCAAGGACTTCGTGTAATGGCTCTCCTAGACACAGCGCGACCTCACCCCCAATACCGAGAGAGACGAACCCCTGCAGATCCGCTCACTGCCTCCATGTGGCTTGGGACTGTACCCAACTAAAACCTGTTTGCACGACTCCTTTGAGCCGTGGTAGGGTAGTAATCAAAGTACAGTGGGAACTCACACGAGACAAATGACGATCTCAGGTCGATGAACTAACCTGTACACATGTCACCAGGGAACTGCTATCTGACGCTAGGTATAATACCAACTAGCATGTTCCCGGCGAGTCCTGTCCGGTGTACTCATAACCCAATGAACACCTGTATACATCTTAGGTGAACCAATTGACACCAGTGGCTTGTGAGACCGGCCACCGCCCCTCGTCGGGGTCTCGACTGTATACACTAGTCTACTCTGGAGTATCGATGCCCTGTCTCGAAACTCCCACGACTAGGGACCTTTTAAGGATGTGCTTATAGACCCCAGCTCCCACGTATATGATCGCCATCATACTGCTGGTAGTCAAGCAAGAATCCTAAGGGCTCTATCAACGTGCAATAGTGATCAGTAATGTCACCTAAAGCAGTTCACGATGGTAAAGATAAACCAGATAGCATACTATCATCTTGAGTAAGACTGTCCTACCGGCATAGGTCCTCCCTCAATCATTGCAATCACGTGTCTGTGATCCAATAATTGACTCTGAGGGCACTATATCCAACAAGGCTCACATCGCTGGTGGATGCCCTCGTCACGTTCAAGCAGCGGGCCCTACCCACCAGGCCATGGCTCCTCAGCCCTGGGACAGCGACGTCCGCCGAATAACGAACGGGCACACTCAAGCCTTCGATTTCCCTCACCTCATCACAGCACCACCGAGCGCCGGCGGGCCGACTCCGGCCACTTTAACCCACATGCGGCGATTGATTCCATGACCCGCTGGGCGTCAGATAGCTCCACACCGTGGTCCCACGGAAGACTGCGCCGTCACTCCAATGCCCGCCATGCACTTTCTCCCCCTGAGGAGGTGTTAGTCAGCTCGCCTTCTTCCAGGCATGACCGACGCCTCTACTCTCACCGAGGTCACGCGAACGACGAGCGAAGGGACTGCTCGAGAAGGGCCTTGCTGAGGATTTGAGACACCTGATAGAGCGAAATCGAAGCCGCACCTTGGGCGCAGACCCAGAGCGGGGGTAGCCACTACTCCGACTGTGCAGAATCCTCGGGATACTACTACCGACTCGAGGCCCTCGAGAAGAAAATCGAGGGAATACGACGGGACGGCCATGCGTCCGGCGAAGGGGCCAGATACTCCGCCGATTCACTGACGAAGCCCTTTACAGAAGAGCTGCTGACCAGGCACGTCTCGTCCAGGAACAAACCGCCCAAGGTGGCCCTCTTCGACGGGAAATCCGACCCAAAGGACCACCTAGACGCATTTACTGTGGGCATGAGCTTCCAGGATAACTCCGACGAGGCTCAATGCCGAGCTTTCCCTACCGCCCTCATCCGGGCTAGCCGGGACTGGTTTTGAGGACTTACGCCACGCTCCATCTCGACCTTCGACGAGCTGGCCATCCAATTCCTTGGTCACTTCATCGGGAATCGGCGACAGAAAAGGACGGTCGACTACCTGTTCACCATCAAGAGCGGAGACAAAGAATCCTACATGGGATATGTCACCCGCTTCTACAACGCCCTCCTCGAGCTCCCCGAGCACCGCGAGGAAACAGTTATCACTGCACTAAGGTCGGGTCTTAGGCACAAAGAGTGGCTCCACTCTTTTGCATTAGCTCAACCTAAGAGCATAACCGAAGTAAAAGCCTAGACCAAGCGGGAAATCCAACTCGAGTCCGAGGTAAACTCGAACCTGCCCTGAGCCGATCAGGTGGACAGAAAGAAAAGGGACAGGGAGAAGAAGAAGAAAGTTGACCATATGAAGCCTTACTCACCGAGATTTCAGGAGTACACTCCCCTGAACATCTCTCAGATCGAGCTGTTGGAAGAAGCTAAGGGTGAGAGATTCTTCAAGCTCCTGCCAGTCACCCAAAGGGTAGGCAAGCGACTCTGTGGCCCATACTGCGCCTTCCACAGGTCGCAGGGGCACCCGACTGAGAACTGCAAAGAACTCTGTGACTACATCGAGGAGTTGATCCCGCTCAGGCTACCTGGCGAAGTACCTGAGGGACAAGCGGCAGGCGGAGCGAGAGCAAAATGATCAAACCCCTCCTGGGGAATTAACGAATCGGGCAGATCATGGTCGTTACTGTTTCCCCTAATCAGAGCAAAGCTCTGTTTTGAAATTCAAAAATTGAAGCAACGCTCAAATCCAGCGCTCTGCGCTGCGCGCCACGTGTTAAACACAGATGGGCTAACGCCAGGTGCGCTGCACCCTAAGCAGCGCATCCCAATCAGAGCAAAGCTCTGTTTAAAATTCAAAATTCAAAAAAATTGAAGCAACGCTTCAGATCCAGCGCTCTGCGCTGCGCGCCACGTGTCAAACACAGGTGCGCTAGCGCTGGCTGCGCTGCGCGCCACATGTCAAACGTAGGTGCGCTAGCGCAAAGTGCGCTGCGCGCCACGTGTCAAACGTAGGTGCGCCAGCGCTGGAATTAAGAATTCCCCACCGTTAGATCAAAAGATCTAATAATAAATTATTGATTAATCAAAATTAAAATTCCGTTATGAAAAGATCTTTCCAATCTTGTTAAAAACAAGAAGATTATATTCTGTAAAACAGAAGCCCTAGGATCAAAGATCCAACGGTGGGGAAACATCCCCAAATCAATCAGAGAAGATCTCTTTAACTGATTTATCAAATCAATTTGCCCTATATAAAGGCCCCAAGACTTCAAGTCTGATATAGAAAAACACCCCTACAAACTTTGAAAAAACTCAAAGAAAGAAAAGCAAGCTTTTAGGCAAAAGAAGATCATTTCATCAAGGTAAAGAACATGATTCTTGAACACAGAAATGAAATCAACTCATGAAAAGAAGAACCATTTTCTAAAAAAAAAAGATCATAGATCTACAAAAGACCAAGGTCTTTGATAAGAAAGAGATCAAAAGATTTCATCATAAAAACAAAAGAAGTAGTTACTTCATTCACAGATCATTGATCTACAAAGGCAAAACCTTTTCCAAAATAAGAACTATTGTTCTTGAATCTTGAGGTAAATCCTCCTTTTAAAAGAACATAAACTTGTTCTCTGATCATAAATTTGATCAAATGAGCTTTGCGCTACTGAAAAGTGCCTTACACTCATGAACTGCGTCTTTGCGCTCCTTGGACCGGCGCTCAGCGCCAAGACATGCCACGTGTCAACCACAGATACAACTTGCGCTTTGTGCTTCTGAAACAGCGCACTGTGCTCATGGGCTGGCGCTCGGCGCCAAGTGCAACACGTGTCATTCACGTATGCGCCAGCGCAATGCGCTCATGGACTAGCGTTCAGCGCTCACAAACTGGCATCTGCGCTTAGCGCAGAGCGCAACACTTACATGCGCGCCACATGGCAGAAGCGCACTGCACTTTTTGATTGGCGCAAAGCGCCTAGCGCACCATATGTTGCGCTGAATGAACACAAATTGTTCTTTAAGGAGCCAAGGCTCTGATGAATTCTCTGCATTCAATACAAGACAAAAAATGTCAGGATCTAATGCTTAGCATTATTAAAAGGGCTAAAGCCCAAACAAATGTTCAACAACTCAGAACAATAAAATGTTAAACATTTTAATTTTATTGGACTTAGCCCAATTCTGGCCATAAGTCCTCAAGTTATATTGAACTGAGCCCATCTGCACATGAATATTCAACAGATCTTAGTCCCAAACTGGGCTATAGATCTTCCAATCATTCATACCGGTTCGAGGGTACATCTCTTTACTCCTCTGATATCTGTCGTTGTAATCCTTCAACTTCTTCAGAGAGGTGACGGGTCCCGACAACCACATATTTCTATGGACTGTGGGGTCCTTAAACTCATGGACAACGATGTCCTTAAATCTCATAGACTACGATGTCTCTAAACCGGACTGTGGGGTCCTTAAACTCATGGACTACGATGTCCTTAAACCTTATAGACTACGATGTCTCTAAACCAGATTGTGGGGTCCTTAAACTCATGGACTACGATGTCCTTAAACCTTATAGACTACGATGTCTCTAAACCGGACTGTGGGGTCCTTAAACTCATAGACTACGATGTCCTTAAACCTTATAGACTACGATGTCTCTAAACCGGACTGTGGGGTCCTTAAACTAATGGACTACGATGTCCTTAAACCTTATAGATTACGATGTCTTTAAACCGGACTGTGGGGTCCTTAAACTCATGGACAACCATGTCCTTAAACTGGTAATTGACCGCAAAGTCCCTAACTAAAACAATAGAGTCCAAATGCTCTTTTGTTGGATCTAAATGATCCTGTTAAGTAGATCTTAGTCTAAAATTAGACTAACGTGTCCTTAACAAACTGTTAAGTTGATCTTAGTCTAAAATTAGACTAACGTATCCTTAACAAACTGTGAGTTGATCTTAGTCTAAAATTAGACTAACGATCCTTAACAAACGTTTAGTTGATCTTAGTCTCAAATGAGACTAATGTATCCTTAAACCCAACCCCCAAACCCAAATCTAAGAAAATACGCATTTGGACTAATCTACGCCCTACGGGCGACAACATAAATTAGTCTCCGTATACAATCCACGGGCAACCAAAAAAAACAAACACACACGACATGAAGTGACCATTTGGAAAAGGAGAAAGTGGTTACCGCGATGCGGTAGCATAATTAACTGCAGGGGCTTGGGCCTGCAGGGAAGAGCGTCCCCACAATCAAAACCTCTCAACGAGGGGGAATCTGACGAAGTCTGCTACATTGGCCGCATCCGTTTAAACTTTCGATACATGGTGTCATAAATCAACTTGGCATCTTCGGAGAGGTGGACGGATAGTGCCTATTTGCATCTGCCCCCAAATTCAGGCAAGACGTTTGTCTTCCCAGTTTTCGGCGGAGAACAGATTCTGGCATGCCTGGTGGGACCTCTTCCTTTTTCCACTTCACACTTCGTGTGTCGCGTTCGTGAACGGATCGCGGTTTGTTAATGGTTACCCTTGGGTTCGAGGTACTAAGATTTGGTGTCTTGCTAGGTGCAGAAAACAATGGCGTCTACTTGCATGAAGTGTTCCAGCTACAATTGCAACTTACGTTCCGCCTCATCTGGAGGCATAGCTTACGGGCCCCAAGCGGCCTCCCTGTTCATGATGCCGGTGGAACAGGTCACTCAGGACACCACTGGATTGTTTTTCGGGACCATGCTCCCGCCAACGAGCTTTGGCGCTCCTATACCAATACAAGAAGCTCCCAAGAAGTCGGTCTTTGATCGTCTTGCAACTACAGCGGCCCTTCTCAACGGGTCGTCCTGCTCCAGCGCCTCAGTCTTCGCCAGATTGGGCCAAAGTTCATGTGGGCCCATGATGAAGCCTGCAATTCCAGAACAGGTTATTTCGAAGAGGATAGCCATCTCTGCTCCCGAAGTCGTCAAGGCGGCTTCTCCTGCCAAAGGGTCGGTCTTCACAAGACTGACTGTTCCGGCTCCCACTCCGGCTCCCGTTCCTGCTCAAAAGTCTGTCTTTGACAGATTGGATACCGCTACTCAACGGACGTCGGTCTTCAAAAGGCTGGTACCGGCAGCACCTCACCTGAATAGGGGGCAAGACGAAGCCGCCCCTCAAGCTAAAATCATCCCAACAGCTCGACGCGCTCGACGTCGCCACTGGCGCCGAGTAAGGAAGGCTGGGGGCAACTCCCCCTCTGGGCTAACTCCACCAGCCCCAACGATGGAAGCCAATGCTGCTGTTCAAACTGGAAACAGCTTTGAATTGCTGAACAAGGTGCGCAGGAACTCTCCTACCGCCGTACTGAAAAGATCTTCTCCACCAGTGGAGAATGTTACAGAAATAAAGCCGGATCAGCCCCCTCAACGGTTGTACTCCAAAGTTTACAAGGTCTGGCGACGGGTCCAAGAGTCGGTGATTGATCAGGACTATCCCCGTCGACAGAAGAAGCTGAAGGTTCAGCAGGAAGAGAACCGTCCTGGCAAGCCACAAAGGACGACAACCACCTGGGTGCCCGCTGCGACGGTCCCCTCAACGTCAACTGCTCAAAAGAGAAGGAGGCCAGAGAAAGCCCCTGTGACTACGGCAGATCGCAAAGACGTTGAGCCCAAACGCCCCACGTCTGGGGGCATAATGGTGCATACTGTTTACATGGCTTCCGGAAAAGAGGAAAGCCGAGCTTCGACGGGTCACCGACCGCTCACCCGATCCATGACAAAAGCCCAGGAGCAGCAACAGAAGCTTCAGGAAATACTGACGCAAATGGCTGCACTCACCGGGCCAAAAGAAAGCCCGGAGGCATTATCAGAGCAGCGTCACGAACAAGAAACCGATGCTGACTTCCTACGCAGAGTCCTCGAAAAGAAGGACAGAGAAGCTGCAGAACAAGCTGCCAACATAAAACGAATGGCACTTCTCTTCCAAGACATGGTCGGGATGATGTTACAGCCAGATCCTCCAGCTGAAGACCTTCCGATCATTATTGAAGACGACAGAGGGGAGACATCGAACCCTCCTCCGGCTCTTTCAGCAGCCAAAGAGGAAACTATTTCCAAGGCCGTTCTGGATGACTACATTGCCCAGCAAATATGAGCTCACCAGGCGAATGAAGCGGCCGGCCAAGTCGTTAAAACTGGGCTACCGTATCCAGGCTGGTATGATCAAATAAGTTACCCGCCGGGATATACGATCCCCAAATTCCATGTGTACAAGGGGACAGGCAATCCCAATCAACATGTCGCTCGGTTCAGGGCTCTTTGCGGCAATACTGGAGGTGATGATAAACTTCTACTTCGCCAGTTCGTCGGTAGTTTAGCGGACACAGCTTTTGAATGGTACTCGGAGCTTCCTGACGACTCCGTCAAAACGTTTACAGAAATAGAGTTGCTATTCACTCAAAGGTTCGCAAGCGCCAGTGAACGCACCCCGATCACGGCATTGATCGACGCCAGAGTAAAGCCGGGAGAGACGTGGGTGCAGTATGCAATCCGGTGGCGGAACTTATGGTCGAAATGCGAACAACGCATAGAAGAAGCTCCTGCCGTGGGCATGTTCATGTGGACCCTTGACCCTCAGTCGAATATCTCTCAATTCATGATGTTCTTCAAGCCGACCACCTTCGAGGCCTTGATCGACAAGCTGGCCTAAATGGACCAGATGGGCCATAAGCCTTTCCCTTCAAAAATGGGTTTCCGAAATGAAAAAGGTAACGGGAAAGCGACCGTTGTCGCCAACGCTCAGCGAAAGCCAAGTAACCTAAGACCGTCTGTTCGTCAGAGCAGCAAGCCACGATCCCTCGATGAGAAGTTGAAACGTCCTTACTCATTTCCAGGGATAAAACAAGGAGATTATTCGAACTGGCAGTGTGCACGGGACTCATCACTCTGCCAGATCCAAAACATCCATCGCAACCGGGTGACATTAACCATCCTAACTATTGTCCCTGCCACAGAGTAATGGGCCACCCACTCGAAGATTGCTACGTCTTCAAAGGCTGGATTGAGGATAAATACCAAAAGGGCAAATTCGAGTTGTTTGACAACTGGAAGGTGAACTCGCCACAACCACATGCTCAGAAAAGGATGGACACGCCAGGGGCATCATACTCTTTTATAGGGGAAGCTCCATGAGAAATTGTTCTTTCGACAAAAACTAAAAGAGTGCTGAAAGATCTTCAAACATGTTCGACCTATGAACAAAGAGACCGAAACGTCCTTAAACTAACACCGGACCACTACGTTCTAAAACTGGCAACGGATCGAAATGATAGGGTAACTCGCAACAAAATCAGTAAGTAAAAATATATGCATACAAAATAGCCGAAATGGTTGGGCAACTCGCAATAAAAAAAAGCGAGTAAAAAGAAAAAAATAGCCAAAATGATTGGGCACCGCGAAAAATAGCCGAAATGATTGGGCAATCGTGACTTTCGCGATATAAAAAGCTGAAATGATAGAGCATCACGGAAAGAAATAAAAAAAATGAAAGAATGAAACTTTTTGCCCTACAGGTGATATCACATCAATCCCTGTATACAATCCAGGGGCGCAAACAAAGAAGGAATCACACCTTCCCTGTCACGTCCCGAAAGTACGGAACATGACCGGCACTTAGGCTACGAACGTCTCAAGGCGTACGTGCTCTAAGTAAGCCGAGCCCAGAAGTCCAAACCAAGAAAAAAAGTAGAGTGTAGGAAAACCATTATGAGTCAACCAGCTAGCAACATAATATACAACGCCTAAAGGCGAGGATCACAACAGAAAGGAAACTCCAACAACAAGAAATCCACAGAAATATAACGTGCGACTCTAAGGTCGAAAGAATAAACATCACTGGTCTCTATCTCAAATAATTACATGTTTGATTGATGGAACTTCTAGATACAACTGAAATATAATATACAATGTATAATGATGGGTACGATACAATAAACCCACCTACTAGCAAGTCACCCGAAAGGAACAGTGCCCGCAAAGCCGTAATGAAACCCGTACGGCAACACCTGCAAGAAACTGGGGCACAACGGGGGTGAGTTGCCAACTCGTGAGTAGAAAAAGATCTACGAACAAAAAATCGCATGTATGACGCAATCCTAGGTCATACGATCAAAATATATAATCCTCAAATATATATATATAACCAGCAATCTATAACAAGACTAGGGTAAATATCTAACCCAAGTGTAAACCCATGTGCCTGTGTCAGTGCATCAGGTGGCAATATATCATATGAATGATGTATGAATGCATGAAACAGAATGCATGTACTGAAGAAAACTGCTTTCATAAATTTGTGAGGTTTCTGTATATTAAAATGAGGTATCATAATGAAATCAGCATAAAACAGTGCCTAGCATCGGCACAAAACATAAATCTCAATATCTCGATATCTCTGTATCACAATCTCTGTACCTCAATATCTCAGAATCTTAATGTCTCAATCACAATATCTAGGGCGCCGTCAGTCCAGACCGGCCCCTACCATCCATCTTATGACCACGACGGTATCCTCCGGATATCCGACGCGTCGGGTAATATCACCGGTCGGTCGTGCTCCCCTGCCAAGCTCAACGCCATCTCCTGCGATTTTCTTGTCCCGGGGTACCGCACTGGGCCCACCATGTACCCGAAACGGTTCATCCGCCTCCTCGAATCGGGTCTCGAAATCCATCAGCAAAACTCATGGTGGACGACTCATACATCATGGGAAAACCGCATTTTTATTAAAAAGAAAAAGCAGTTTATATATATGTTTTGCGGTTTTCCTCCAAATCCAGAAAATCTCATGGAAACCCGAATCCAAATCATCAATAGCATGTGAAATTATGAATATAAGCATGAGAATCCATGAATGCAGCATTTAATGAATAACAATATGCATGAAGTGACAAGTAATAACTACAATGTTGAGCTGGCATATAAGGCAAGCATACTAATATCATGTCACTACTAGCTAACAAGCTAAATCAAGCAATAATATTTTCTAAGTGTTCGTGACATGGCAATTACCGATGAAGATGTGTGTGAGCCGGCAAATAAGTGTACGTGATACATATGCATCATCGGTAAGGGTGCTGGTGTCCTAACAGCAGGATATCAATAATGGAATATGAATCACAACAGTATGCAATGCAGAGTCCTTAAATCCACGGACTATGAGGTCCTTAACCTTGACCGTGATGTCTTAAAACTAATATCGGACTGTGGAGTCCTTAAATCCACGGACTATGAGGTCCTGAACCTTGACCGTGATGTCTTAAAACTAAACATCGGACTGTGGAGTCCTTAAATCCATGGACTATGATGTCCTTAACCTTGACCGCGACGTCTTTAAACTACGATACCTTGAGAAGTATCCCAAAGCAACCCCTGACCCCGTGAAACACGGATAAGGGTGACCACACCCAGCACTTGCAGGTCCTCACGACCTGTAAGGAAGAAAACTTTCTTGTGAGGTCCTTACGACTCCCAGGGGAAAACCCGCTTAAGAATCCTCACGATTCTTAAGAAGAACTCACACTTACGGGATCCTCTCGACTTGTAGGGAGAAAAAACTCTTTACGAGACCCTCATGGCTCATAAAGCTCAAAAGTCTTAGGAGGCAGATCTTAACCCTCAATCCTAAGCCATCGCTGCCCTGCAAGGAGACCAAGATAAATTGCCCACAGAACAAGTTCAACCAAAAGAGACACACCATTGAGAAGAAAAATATGTCTTTTATTCATAAACCAAAATGGATACAAAGTACAATTCATAAAAAGGCAAAAAGAATATACTCTCATCCAGGAGTATGTACAAAAGAGGAAGGAAAAGATATAAGTCTTCAAGCCGGCGGGCGATGTAGCAATTTCACTAGCTCATCCTTCTTTTGCTGAGTCACGGCTTCATGATTCAGGATCGCCAGAAGACGAGCCTCCGCCTGAGCCTGCTGGGCCTGATACGAAACAAGCCGCCCTTCAAGCTCTTTCTCGGTGGCCTTATGGGCCTCGACCCTTTCGCGAGTGAACGTGGCAGCTTTATTGAGAGCCACTACCTCTTTGATAGACTCTTGAAGCACCCGCCAGAGTTCATATGCTTTGTTGGCCTTGGCGGTAAGATTAGCTTGAAGCTCGCTCAGCGCCTTAGAAGCTAGCTCCCGCTTCGAGAATTTACGGCCGAGCCTTTTCTCGCACGACGTCATGTTTGCCGCGCACCGTGCTATCAGCCCCCGTAACTCCGCCTTTGCAGCCACGGCTTCCGAGGAAAGGCGGGAACACTCAAAGGTGTGCAAGCAAGCCTCCACCTGCCGACAGAACTCCACCCAAACTCGCACCACCTCTTCGCTATGGTAGGTGGCAAGAAAAGGAAGAGAACCGTTAGCTTCGGCGGTGAACGCTTCAGCTGTGGTTGCGCTGCCAGCACGGAGCTCCTCAATCAAAGATGATAAGGAGACAAGGCTTAATTGGGCCAAGCGTTCTGAAGCCCGCAAAGCATAGGGGCCAGGAGGCATAACGACGCGCGATTCCAACGCTACGGAGGCTGGCAGGGCTGTTCAGATTTGAAAGATGTCAATAAAATTCTTAAGTAAAAGAACAAGTGAGACTATAATGAAATGTCACTTACCTACGGTCATGCAAGTAGGAGCTGAAGGTTCCCCTGGCCCTTCGACGACCTCGACCTCGTCATCAGCTTCCAAAACTGTAAGAGACATCAACGTCATTTCACAAAAAATGGAAACAATGCTATAATAAAAAATGGCGAATGACGCTAACCTTGCCCGGAGGAAAGGACAATGCGCTGACGGGAGATCGCCTGCGGAGATGCCATCTCCAATAAGCGTTGAAACGATTGCCGAGGCGACAAATCAGCAATAGAAGTCGCCAGCCCGCGCAATTCTGGGGAAAGACAAAAGAGTTCAGACCATAGAGAGATTGCTAATTTAAAATGCAGAAGTTTACCTTCAACACTCCTCCCGTTCTGAGCCGGGGAGATAGCAGTTTCGACGGCCTCTGCCGTGACCTCGGACTCCGACAAAGGGAGGGTAGTCCCGACTACCTCCGTCCCAGCCTCTGGGCCACCTTCGGGAAGAGTCGTTGAAGCGGCAACCTCCAAAGGAGCCTCCCCCAAAAGAACAAGCGCTCCGTGATCAGGAACTGCCACTAGAGGCTCTATCGTAAGAAGAGCAGCCTCATCAGCCCCCTCCACATCGAGCAATGCTTCATCGGGAATGTCGACAGGCTCTAGCTTCAATAAGCCCGTAGGGACCTCCCCATCGTTGAAGATTCTACACAATTCACACAAGAATAAGGATACATGCACACAGGCGTAAACAATCTGAAAAGCAACAAAGAAGAACAAAAACGTACCGATGCGCAGGGAAGCCTTCAATATGGCATCTTCAAGCCGATGTTCCTTCTCAAGGAGGCATGCCCGCCGGGGTTCGAGGGTAGACTCATGGCCGCCGGTCCATAAAGAAAGTGCGTCCTCTGCGTCCTCTGAAGTAGCCTGCTTCAGGGCCCTTCCCCCCCATTCCTCCAAAGGACCGATAAACCGCCGCCGAATCCATGAAGGGTCTTTGTAAAAGATTACAGCAGGATAAGGCTTCTTCGGAACTCTGGCATTCTAAGATGCGTCCTTGGAATGTCTTATAGTCTCAGCCAACTGCGCGGCTTCCTCGGCGGCCGAACTTGGGAAAAGTAGTCCAGCATCTGATCCCGGCAAGGCCAACGGTTCATCCTTAAGAATAGGCTTAGACTCCACCAAAGAATCGAGCAAATTGGTGGCCACTTCCCTTCGGCGCTTGGACCCAGGGCCAGTCGCCGAGGACGACCGCTTCCTTCCCCGCGAAGCCTTGGTGCGGCGGCGGCCCACGTCGCCTTCAACACCCTCATCCCTATTACCCTTGCTTGGTGCCACAACCGAGGATGACACCGCCATTTTCGATGCCGCAGGGGGCGGTACTTCTTCGAGAGGTGGCGCTGTTGCCGGAGCCCGTCTACCCCGTGACCGAGTACCCAGGGGCATACCAGCTGTTGGAGTAAGATCCACCCCCGACTCCCCCGGAATGAGCGCGGTGCCGGTATCCCTCAGAGGAAAGCGGACCGGAACGCGCGGTCGCAGCATAGCTCCTGGGGCCGGAACCTGAGTAGAGGCACCATGACCAAGAAGCACCCTTCTTTCCTCAAGAATAATTGGGTTGACTCGATGGAGGTACCAACCCGTGAACGATCCCACGCATCGGGGCATGTACTCAGCTTCGGGGACCATGAAGTGGGAGCCAGTGTTCAACCTCACGAAATGGTGAGCGGCATCGCGAACGGCATCGAGTGAAGGGACTGGCGCAACTATGAAAGCCTCGAAAGAAACGCCCTGGTTATATCCAAGCTTCCGGGCGAAGCGATGCGGGTTTTACCGCATGAAAAGAGTTGCACTGTCCTGGCGAAATACCAAATAGTCCGGTCTAATTGCATACAAGTGCGCGGCCTCCCGGGGCCTTAAAGATGGTACGCTGTCCTTTGATCGGTCCCAGAGTTGTTGAACTGAACCTGAGGGAGAAGATAAGACCCGATCATTAAAAACCAGCCCGCCAGCAGTATCGTGAGGAGAAATCAACGCCCGAATAACCCCGAATTGAGTCGGGTCAGCGGCAGAAGCATCCACCAATCGCATAAGCCTTGGGAAGGTATAAGCGTCGTAAAATGCGGGCCTTTGATGCATAGCGAAGGCACCCAAGACGTGCATTTCGATCCAGGACGTAAAGTAGTGAAGCGAGAAATTTACCACATCTACGCCAGGGCTGGCGGTATTAGCTGCAGTGCCCAACCAGTGATAAAGATGCGCCAACGCCGGGATGCCGATGGCCAACCGCGTCCCCTCAGCGATACAATGAGCCGGGTAGATAACCGAGGCCCTCATAAAGCAGCGATGCATGGGGATGACAAACCAACTGAGCCAGACACTGTCAAACCCCACGAAGAACATCTCCTCATCCATGCTGGAAGCTGCAATGGATTCAAAAGACATCGGCGACATAATGGGGACGTAGTACTGTGGTAGATCAGATTCAGTGGTCGGCAGCTTCTTCGGACCAAACCCAAAGGGATCTTTGATGTTTGCGAACTTCGGAGCTGTCTTCGACAGGACGTCCTCGCGAAGGAAGCAGGCAATGAAGCTCTTAAAAGTAACGCCCTGCTCCTCAGATTCGGTGAACAATCGGTCAAAGATACCTAGCGCCTTGATCAAGCTGGGACGCTTGTGGCGGACAGCGTTCTCGGCAGACAAGCCGTCAACCGGTGCAGGCTCGGGCTCAAAGACGTACTCGTCGGGAGGCAGCAATTCCTCATACAGTGTACCCCTGATTGGAAATCCCGAGATTTCATAAAATTCTGCCAGAGAGATCGAGACCTCGCGATCTCCTAGAATAAAAGTGTTGGTGGGGAGATTCCATTGGTTCAAGAATGCCTTAACCCACCAGACATGCGGAGATTGGTAGTGGAAGAGTGACGCATATATCACTTGGTAAAGCCCGACCTTCTACAACCGCACACGATGGGTAGCAAGGATATAGCGAGCCCAGAGGAGGTAGCCCATAGGGTGCCGAGGAGTGAGCCCTATCTTATAAATTTGTCCCCATGGGTGGGCCTCACCCTGGCAAATGCGTCGTCCTAGGATATCTATAGTGGGGATTGGATGGTTCGGGATACCGGTCATCGAAGGCTCAAGCCGTCCCGTCGGAGTCCAATTTAGCATCTCCACAGCGAAAACCGTCCTCGGAGGATCCATCGGCAAAAATGGGAAAGTGGGCTCTGTCGGCACTTCACAGAGGAAACTCCGGCGACCCCGGATAATATGGCTGTACCAAGTTCCCCATAGAAGCAAGTTGGTGCAGTTCGGGTCATGAGCCCGGATCATCGCCATCGCTTCCTCGTCAAATGGTGATTGAGGAAAAGCGGCCTCCGAGCGAGTGAAGGGAAAGCAAGGAACAAAAACCATTGCACCTGAAATCGAATAAAAGAAAACTCTCAAAAGCAAAGCAGCAATATATATGCATGCATGAACATGAAGAGAGTTGAAGAAAGCGATAGCAGACTCTTTTTATAGGACCATTGGCTACAAAACACATGGGCCCCACAGAATCAGGATGATGGCTTGTTAATAATGAGACCAAGCAGTTGTAATAAGACAAAGGGGATATCCTCATTAAATAAGAAGTGGGTTTCAAGTGGCCCTGCACATCCCCTAGAAGACAAATCTACCTTGGACTCTGCAACAAATCAAATAGGATTAAGGGAATTAAATTCCCACAGAAGACATCATTGCAAGCCTCTGCTCCATTAATTACAGAAGGACAACCTAGGGCAAAGAGACCCTAAGAAGCCTCCATGCGAAGAAACTGAGTTCTTCATAGGAATTAAATTCCTTATTGAGAAAAGGGAATTAAATTCCAAGAGACATTTTTGGGATGGAATTAAATTCCATGGATTTGAATCGCCATCATCACCTCCCAAAAAGATCAGATGAACCCTAAGAGGTTTACAGTTTGAAAATTAGATGGGTCTCTATTCTTGCTGATGAACTTGAAAAAATGGGTTCGTGTTAAAAAGGGTAAAACCCCTAATATGGATTTAAAATCCAGAGAGTTCTTTTAAAAATGAAAGTTCTCCGATCGTTCAAAGACCTTTACCTGAAGAAAAGAATTCTTTTTGAACAGAGTTAAACTCTGAAAATGATTCAAGGCAGAGAACTAAACTCTGGAAGACGAGAATTAAATTCTCAAAGAAAAAGTTCTTAAAGGAAGAAGATGAGCAAAGTGGAGGCGTCTCCGAAATGACCCCTATATTTATAGAATGAGATGGAGACGCTTCATCTCCCCAAATCCCTAGAGGAATCCAACAGTCACAAAAAGTGACAGCGTTGCACTCACGTGCAGACACGTGAGAACAACGCTGTGGGGGCATTTGTTTCCTGATTTAAAATCAGAAAAATTTACGGAGGAGGCATCACGTGCTAACACGTGACTACCGGTCACGTGTTGACACGTGACATTTAAAAGCAGCGGCACAAGACGCATTCGTTCCCTAATTAAATCAAGAAAAAAGCTCCAGAAACAGGTCACGTGCTCACACGTGACCAGGGGTTACGTGTTGGCACGTGACGGCTGAGCAGCGGCCAGAGAACAGAGCGCAAAAGGAGAAGAAAGGCCCGTTCCAGGGGTCACGTTCCTACACGTGGTGACCAGGGGTCACGTGGCCACACGTGACCGGCTTTCAAAGCCTCTTTATTTAACAGAATCAAATTCTGAAGAGTATTCAAATCTTTCCAAAAGAGAATGATTATTTGAAACCGTTGGATTAAAAATCTAAAGGTGATTAAATATCACCAATTTATGGAAAAATCTTGGACTTGGAAAGATTTTCCCCCTAAATCTAACCGAAATAACAAAGAGATATCTTTGGATTTAAAATCCAATGGTGAATAAAATTCACCTAACAATCTAAAGGCCCAGATTAATGATAAATATAAATCAAATCTCTCAATGAGAGATTTATTTAGTAGATTGATTCTTTTCCTTCTCCTATAAATAGGAGCCCAGAAAAGAAGAGAAAGACCTTTTTTTTGGAGACCTTTGGACCTTTTCTTTTGATACAGAGATACAGAGACATACAGAGGGAGAGAAATAGAGCCTTGAGATTTTGGGAAGAATTTGATCCTCTGCAAAAGAAAACCTTAGGTAAGAAGGGAGAGGCTTAAAAAAAAGAGAATTTAATTCTCAAAGAGTTTAACTCTTATATAAAAAGAAGAACTTAGTTCTTTCTCTAGCAGAGGATCTGCAAAATGCACATCTCCCCATGAATTGAGAATTTAATTCTCATTGGGTTGAGATCCTGCCATGCAGATCCAAAGCATAGAAGGGGAATGGAAGTTTGAGAATTTAATTCTCACAGAATTATAGGAATTCAATTCCTTTGAGATAAAATTAGGGTTTAACCCTATGTTATGGGAATTTAATTCCTTCAAAATAAACAGAACTAGGGTTTAACCCTAATTGAGAACATAATTCTCTCAAACTCACATGAATTTAATTCCCTTAAGAAAAGAAATTAGGGTTTAACCCTATTAAGAATATAATTCTTCAGAAGAAAACAGGAATTTAATTCCTCTAAACTTTGTTGTTAGGGTTTGACCCTATGAAGAATTTAATTCTTAAAAGATGAACAAATCTGTAAAACATGCAAAAAAAACCAGAGTCACGTGCTACCACGTGTCTCCTGCAAAGACCTATAAAAGAGAACTTTGAGGCAATGCCTCACGTGCCCCACGTGATCTCTAAAGCGCACAGAGAAAAAGGCAAAAGAAACAGAAAAGAGCTTTAGGGCGCCCTCACGTGTCAACACGTGACCCCTAATGAACATTCTAACAGATCAAAGCGTGAGCCCCCATCACGTGCCCACACATGATGGCTTTCAGAAATAAAAGTGTTAAACACTTATCTGTAGAACAAAATAAAGGGAAGCAGGGCGCTCTCACGTACTACCACGTGACCCCTTGGCTGAAGTTCTAACAGATAAACGCCCAAATTCTCATCACGTGACAGCACGTAATACTTCAAAGTATTCAATACTTTTTGACTGAATAAAATAAGGGGAATCAGGGCGCTCTCACGTGTCCACACGTGACCCCTCCCTCCTTAGTGTTTAACACTAGTTTGGAGATTTTGTCCCCAGTGTTTAACACTGATTTGCTTAGTGTTTAACACTAATTTGAAAACTCTGTTCCCAGTGTTCAACACTGATTATCTTTTAGTTTTTAACACTAACTTGTTAATCTCACTCCCAGTGTTCAACACTGTTGGTCTTTAGTGTTTAACACTAACTTTAGCCCAATTGGCTAAGTTTCTAGAGGTAAAGCCTCTCCTTCAATGGACCAACAGAAAGCCAATATTCTAAACATGATTGGACTTAGCCCAAGCTGGCCATAAGTCCTCAATTCAAACTTAACTGGGCTAATGGGCTCACAACATAATTAATTGGTCTTGGTCCCAAATTGGGCCGAAGACTATTTAATCTAGCTTAGTTCAAGGGTACATCTCTTCACTCCTTTGATACTTGGCGTTGTAATTCCTCAATGTTTTCAAAGATGTGGCGGGTCCCGATGACCATACATTGATACGGACTGTGGGGTCCTTAAATTCATGAACTATGAGGTCCTTAACCTTGACCGTGATGTCTTAAAACTAACGCCGGACTGTGGAGTCCTTAAATCCATGGACTATGAGGTCCTTAACCTTGCCCGTGATGTCTTAAAACTAACGCCGGACTGTGGAGTCCTTAAATCCACGGACTACGACGTCCTTAACCTTGACCGCAATGTCTTAAAACTAACATTGGACCGCAATGTCCTTAAACTACCTATGGACCGCAAAGTCACTAAACTAAACAACATGGCTCCCTTAATTGCTCTCTTGTTGGATCTAAACGATCCCGTTAAGTTGATCTTAGTCTCAAACTGGACTAACGTATCCTTAACAAACGTTTAAGTCGATCTTAGTCTCAAACGAGACTAACGTATCCTTAAACCCAAACCCCCAAACCTAAATCTAAGATAATACGGATTTGGACTAGTCCACGCCCTATGGGCGACGACATAACTCAGTCTCCGTACACAATCCACGGGCAACCAAACACAAAACAAACACCCACGACACGAAGTGACCATATGGAGAAGGAGAAAGTTGTTACCGCGAAGCGGTAGCGTAATTAACTGCAGGGGCTTGCGCCTGCAGGGAAGAGCGTCCCCACAATCAAAAACCCCTCAAGCGAGGGGGAATCTGACGAAGTCTGCTATGTCGGACGCATCCGTTTAAACCTTCGATACATGGTGCCATAAATCAACTTGGCATCTTCGGAGAGGTGGACGGATAGCACCAATTAGCATCTGCCCCGAATTTCAGGCAAGACGTCCGTCGCGCCGTCCTTCGGAGGGGAACAAAACCGTGTTTGTAGCATCTGCTAGTTTCGCTAAAGAGATCACTCCCGGTGAAGGGATCTCAGATCTTTCCTTATCGAATAAGGTGCAGGATATTATATAAGGAATACCGCTATGCAAAGCAAGAACTAGAGCTACCTGTTTTTGAAAATTCGATTCTATAACATCTTTAGGTTTCTTTTATTTCATTAATCTCATTAATGAAGTCCCATTTTATTATGCTTCACAAGTATCGCATTTGAAACGAAATCAGCAATATAACATATATCTCATATATATAATATAAACATTCGTCTCAGACAGTAATATGATCTCATCACAGAACATTGCAACAGCAGAAAAACATATGAAATATTGGATATTCTAGGAATTTCGTGTTTTAAGTTAAGCCAGTATAAAACACGGATTCCACGGTCGCGATGAATAGCCAAACCCACATCCCTAGACCCCTACGAGAGCGGCAAGCAACCCTACCAATTCTAGAGTTAGGAGACCCGGTCTCGACTCCTCGAGATGGTCTCCCTCTGGACCCTAGAACCCGGTTACTTGTGCTCCCCGCCTTGGGTCTATCCTAATGCGGAAAAGTAAATAATATACAGTGGTGACATCATCCTCAACCCGGAAGTGCCCCAATAAAAGAATATTATATACAATTGAATTTTACATGAATGAAAATAAAAACCCTCATCTCACATAAAACCCCCGGCTGTTCAAAAAACGACGATCCAATATAACATATCACAGCAACACATAACATCACATATCATCAACGTAAGTAAATATGCGTATCCCAGTTGTCGTTGACATATAGCACCGAAACCGGCGTTACACCACATATTACACTTACGGTCACAGAAAAGAAAGTGAAAAACTACAACATTTAGAATCCACAATCACTTTAGACATTTTAAATCCGAAATATCACATACTTCGTATTTCATGCCTAACTATATGAATTCCACATATTACATCACATTCCAGATAAATAGACAATGTTAAACTTTCCGATCGAATAAACAAACACCCAAGATTTCCCAAATAGCTCAACACTTGAGCGGAGTTCAAAAAGTCCCAGAACATGTCACAGCCGCTATGAACCAGCTGTAGAAGGGTCAAACCAACGCCTCACATGTGGCAACTCTAAACTACCACAAACCATATGGTTCAGTGGCGGTTTTGACGGTCACATAATCGAGTTAAGGTTACGTTCTTCTAGAGGGTCCATAAATTTGCTTGCATGATTTTCTGAAAGTTTTAAACTCAGGAAAAATCCAACACTTGAAAGTTTTCCGACAAGGAAAAAAGTGAGTTATTGATATCCGTTTGAACCTTTTAACACGTTCTAAATTACCCGGAAAAACATAAACGAAGTTAAACTTTCCGATCGAATCAACGAGTTCCCAATATTTCCCAGAAATCTGAACACTTGAGTAAAATTAAAAATTCCCAAAAGCATGAAAAAGTATCCAAGAATAAACCCCTGAAGTATTAGCCCCTAACTCCAAAAATTGGCCGTGGAACCGCCGCCAAACACATGGTTTGGCCGCGGTTCCGTGGTCACTTGAGCGAGTTATGGTTTCGTACTTCACAGTAATCCTTATAATTCCCTGCATGATTTTCTGAGTATTTTTAATATGAAAAATTTCAACTTTGAAATTTTTTCCTGAAAGTGGGATTTTTGGGGTTACGGAGTTCGATCGGACTTTAAACTTCGCCTACACGATGCCTAATGCTCTAGCTTGGCTCTGATACCAATGTAGGGTTGTATAGCACGACAACAAGGTTTAGCAAGGCATCACACATGCCATTTTATAAAAATTTGGGGTGCTATGTAACCCTAACCAAGATCTTAACTAGAGAATTAGGGTAAACTTTACAAGTAAACAATTTTACTTCTAAGAGTTAGGGATTATAACCTTTGTAGTCCGTTCCTTCACTTCATAAGCTCCGTGTTGAGATCCCTTCGCTGCGATCATCAAGTACCCGGACTCTAGAGAGGCTCCATGAAGAGAAAGATGCAAGCTTGCTTCCAATCTTCAACTACTAAGATGATCTACCTTGAAGAATCTCAAACCCAAGCTCTTGCCTCACTAATCAAGTATTAGTAAAGCAAACACCCTAATCTAAGTGGCTAGAATAGATGGGGATGATGAAGTAGGAATTTAGCTCTCTTTTGTTTTCAATTTCTCACATTATTTCATCATAATAGAAAAAGCTAGAAAGCTTTTTTCAAGAGGAAGAAGAAGAAGAATTTCTTTTGTGTTGAATAATGAATTGTTGTTGTGGTTACAAATCCAACCATGGGTTAAGAATGAAGGCTTAACCCTTGTAGAGAATAAACTAGGGTAAAGGGTTTTGGGTTGGGTTAAGAAATATCTTCACAAAATATCTTAGTTAAAAACAAAAGAAAGCTTCATGAAACTTCATGAAAAAGCTAAGCCAAAAGCTAACCCAAATCAAAACCCTAACTTGTTTAAACTCCACAAAACATGTTGCATTTGTAAGCCTAACATGTTACAATATTATATATCACATATATAATATATAATGTAACAAAATAAAATAATACAATTAACATATATCGCATATACATCAATGTATTATCCATGTGAGAAAAAGAATCTTTAAGTGAGCTTATATTAGTTAATGTAATATAATATATCAAATATATAATTATACATTAAATTATCGAATCAACACTTGATCCGATAATCCGGCTATTTCACAAATAACCGACTAATATAATCTGTATCAGTTCATCGAATCAACACTTGATCCGATGACCCGGCTATATCACATATACCCGGCCGATATCACATATCGCGAGAATCTAATACGGTATCACATACACGTATTATTCTCGATCCCGCACATATCACATATGTGCTCCTACTCCATTTTTCCTGAGCCAGGAAACCTCTGTGTAGGACTCTAAAGAATCGTCAATACGCCGGCAGTAGGTGATGATCATATCAAACACCCACAAGCTGCAAGCGGTCAGCTAAACGTAACAGCCACCCAGATATTGAGCAATCAGAAGATCAACAAGCAAGCCTGTACATTCTCCTGCGAATCCAATCAGTAACACTCCCATACAGTCCGGTCTCTTCGTCTGATATGTCGCATATCCAGTCTAGGGGTGGTAAACATCAAACCCCAGTAACCGATAAGTCGTGTCGATATGAGGTCTATAACAGTTCGAGAAACTACTGATAACACTTACCAGTAAATCTCAGCAACCCTGGCCAAGGATTTCCAGTTATAGCCAATCGAACACAGTGCAACATCAACTCCCTGTACCGGGAGAGACGAAACCCCTCCTATCGCTCATTGCCTCCATATGATTCGGGACTGTACCCAAAAGCCACCGTTTTGCACGCCCTCTTAGACGTGGTATGATGGAAATCAAAGCATAGTGGGAATCACACAAGACTCTATGACGATCTCGGGTCTACAGACTAACCTATACCAGTTTCACCAGAGAACTGCCATCTGACGTGAGGTATAATACCATCTGGGAGTTCTCGGCGAGTCTGTCCAGTGTACCCAGTCTCCACTGAGCACCCGTATACCTTCTCTGATGTCAAACACTAATGGATATGGGATCATCCATCGCCCATCATATGGGTCAAGAAGCGCATACGCTAGTCTACTCTTGAGTATCGATGCCCTGTCTCGGTACTCCCACGACTAGAAACATTTGAAGGATATACTTAGCGACTATACTGTCCCCACTAGTATGATCTGCATCATAGTCCTAGTAGTCAAGTACTCATCCTAAGGGCTTTATCAACATATAACATAGAGACAATCAGAGTACATGTTAAGATAAAGGGCAACCAGATAGCATACTATCATGTCGAGCAAGAAAGTCCTCCCTATATATGTCCAAGCATCCACTACAATATACATCGTATGTACAATAATGGCCTCCAGGGCATACATATAACTAACAAATAAAACCCAAAAAAGAAGTACCTAACTTTAGGGCGCCTCACGTGCTCACACGTGAGTGCCACAAGAATTAAGTGTTTAACACTTATATATAAACGGGTACTTGAACCTAATGTACAGCGCCAGCTTTGAGATGCCACATGTGCCACATGTGAGCGCTCCCGAAACCCAGTGTTTAACACTGCTTTAGAACCTCACGTGGGAACACGTGAGTGTTGAACGTATACTAGTGCTTAACACTATAGGAAATCAACTTAGCCTCATGTTGGCTAAGTCTTTTTGAGATTAAAATATTTTCGATCTCCAAATAGACCGATCCTCTATGCTCATGACTTCCCAAACTAATGAAGAAATCTTATTCTCAAAATACGACTAATGATTTCTGGGCTCGATCATCAATTCCTCTTCCCTCAAACATGGAATTGGTTCAAGGGTACATCTCTCTACGCCTCTGATACATGTCGTTGTAATTCCTCAATGTCTTCAGAGAGGTGGCGGGTCCCGACAACCAACTGCTTTTGGATGCACTTTCCAAAATGGCGACAACGGACCATAACGTTCTTAAACTAAAATCTCACCAAAAAAATGATGATCTGCGGACTGAAACGTCCTTAAACTAAAATCTCACCTCAAAAATGGTGATCTGCGGACTGAAATGTCCTTAAACTAATAACGAACCGAAACGTCCTTAAACTAAACCAATAGAGCCCAAATACTCTTTTGTTGGGTTTGAATAATCCCAAAATCCAGTTGAGTAGATCTTAGTCTCAAATTGGACTTATGCATCCTCAACAAACATTAAAGTTGATGTTAATCTCAAACGAGATTAACGATCCTTAAATCAAACCAAACCCAAATCTAAGAATATACGGATTTGGACTAATCCACATCCTATGGACGACAACATAAATTAGTCTCCGTATACAATCCACGGGCAACCAAAAATAAAACAAACACACACGACACGAAGTGAAATTCCGGAGCAGGAGAAAGTGGTTATCGCTACACAGTAACGTAATTAACTGCAGGGGCTTGCACCTGCAGGGAAGAGAGTCCCCACAATCAAAAAACCCTCACAACGAGGGAGAATATGACGAAGTCTGCTACAACGGCCGCATCCATCCAAACCTCTGATACACGGTGTCATAAATCAACTTGGTATCTTCGTAGAGATGGACGGATAAATCCAAATAGCATCTGTCCCCAAATTCAGGCAAGACGATCCATCCCGGTTCGTCTCTATTTTCGGCAGTGAATAGATTCTGGCATGCCCGGTGGGTCCTTTTCCTCTTTCCACTCCATAATTCGTGTGTCGTGTTCGCGAACAAATCGCGGTTTGCTATGGTTGCCCCTGGATTCAAGGTACTAAGATTCGGTGTCTTGCTCATGTGCAGAGAAAAGAAATCGATGGCTTCCAACTGCACCTGCAATAGCAACTCCCACTCCTTCCCCGCTGGAGGAGTGACGTACGAGCCAAATGCGGCCTGTATCTTCTCAATTCCAGTGGAATAGGTGACTCAGGCCACCACTGGATTGTTCTTCGGGACCATGCTCCCACCGACAAGCTTTAGCGCCCCGATGCCATCACAGGAAGCTCCAAAGAAGTCGGTCTTTGATCGACTTACAACCACCATGGCCCCTCTAAACGGGTCGTCCAAGTCTGCCATCTCAGTCTTTGATAGGCTGAGCCAAAGCTCAAATGGGCCTGCAAAGAGGCTCGCAATACCTGAAGGGGTTATCCCGAAGTGGATAGCCATTCCAGTTCCGGCAGATGAAGTTGTCAAAGGGGCTTCTCCTACTAAAGGATCGGTCTTCGCAAGATTGGTCATTCCAACTCTTGCTACGGGTGAAGTCGTAAAAAATGCTTCCCCTACCAGAAGGTCGGCCTTCGAAAGATTGACCGTCCCCTCTCAACGGACGTCAGTTTTCGACAGACTGACACCAGCAGTAGCCCTTCACCAAAGCTGGGGGCATTAGGAAGGCACTCCCACAACTGAGGCAATCCCATATGCAAGGTATGCTCGACGTCTCCACTGGCGCCGAGTGAGGAAAGCTGGGGTCAACTCTACCTCTGGACTTACTCCACCAGCTCCAATGGTGGAAGTTGACGCTGCTGTTCTGGGAACAACTTTGAACCGCTTAGGAGGGTGCGGAAGAACTCCCCAACCGTGGTGTTGAAGAAATCTCCACTTCCTGCTGAAAATATGACGCAGGCAAAGCCGGAGCAACCTCCTCAGCGGCTGTCCTCCCGAATCCACAGAGTCTGGCGGAAAGTCCAGGATTCTGTGATCAACAAGAACCACTCTCGTCGACCGGAGAAAATGAAGGTTCGACAAGAGGGAAGTCATCCCTATAGCATGCAGCAAAGGAATTCTCAGGCGCATGTTACAATATCTCCTTTGACTTCGACTTCTCACAAAAAGAGAAGGCCGGAGAATCTACCACCACCACCGGCGGCAAATCCCAAGGGTGATAGATCCAAACGCCCCAAGTCTGGGGGCATGATCGTGCACATGGTGTACATGGCTTCCGGGAAAGAGTAAATCCATACTTCCATGGGTCATCGACCACAAACTCGGTCGTTGATGAAAGCTCAGGAGCAGCAACAAAAGCTCCAGGAGATGCTGACAAAAATGACAGCACCCACTGGGCAAAAAGAAAGCCCGGAATCGACATCTGAACAACGCCTAGCAGGAGATTGATACAGAATTTCTGCGGAGGGTGCTCGAAAAGAAGGATAAGGAGGCCGAGAAACAGGCTGCTAATATAAGGCAGATGACGCTTCTGTTCTAAGACATGGTTGGGATGATGGTCCAGCCGGAACTTCCAGCTGAAGACCCTCCGATAATCATCAAAGACGACAGAGGGGAAACGGCAAACCCTCCACTGGCTTTCTCAGCAGCCAAGGAAGGAACGATCTCTAAAGCTGCCCTTGATGACTACATAGCTCAACAAATACGAGCTCGTCAAGCGAGTGAAGCGGCTGGCCAAGTCATCGGAACTGGACGACCTTATCAGGATGGTATGATCAAATCAAGTACCCGCCAGGATATACGATCCCTAAATTCCATGTGTATAAGGAGACGGACAATCCACACCAGCACGTTGCTCAATTCAGAGCTCTGTGCGGCAATACTGGAGGAGACGACAAACCGCCAGTTTGTTGGCAGCTTGTTGGAAACGACATTTGAATGGTACTCTGAACTCACAAATGACTATGTCAAAACATTCACGGAGATGGAATTACTATTCACACAGCGGTTCGCAAGAGCAAGCGAGCGCATCCCGATTACGGCATTAATCAATGCCAGGGTGAAGCTAGGAGAGACATGGGTTCAATATGCAATTCGGTGGCGGAACCTATGGTCAAAATGTGAACAACGCATAGAAGAAGCTCTTGCCGTGGGAATGTTTGTAGGGACTCTTGATCCTTAGGAGACTATATCCAAATTTATGATGTTCTTCAAGCCGACCACCTTCCAGGCCTTGATCGACAAGTTGGTCCAAATGGACCAAATGGGCTATAGGCCGTCCTCTTCAAAAAAAGATCCCCAGAATAAAAAGGGCAAAGGGAAAGTGACCTTCTTTGCCAACGCTCAATAGCAACCAATTGACCCGAAACCGGTTGCTCGCCAACACGACACACGCCCACGCCGATCCCTCGAAGAGAAGCTAGGACGTCGTTACTCATTTTCCCGGGATAAAACGAGAAGACTGTTCGAACTGGCAGTGCGCAATAGACTTATCACTCTGCCGGATCCAAGACATCCTCTGCAGCCTGGTGACGTCAACAGTCCTAACTACTGCTCCTACCACAGATTATTGGGCCACTCAATTGAGGATTGCTACATCTTCAAAAATTAGGTCGAGAACCAGTACCAACAAGGCAAGTTTGCACTGTCCGAAAACTGGAGGGTGAACCCGTCACAGAAGCACGCTCTTAAAAAGGTGGACACGCCAGGGGCATCATGCTCGTTTGTAGAAGAAGCTCCGTGGGAGGTTGTCCTTTCAACTAAAACTAAAAGAATGCTGAAGGATCTTCAAGCATATCCGGCGATCAGGTGGAAAAGCCCGCTGGAGCCTGAGATCATTGAAGGGATGCTGAAACCGTGTCCCACACCGGTAACAGCTAATGACGGGCAAGACACCCAGGTTAAGCCTTCAAAGTCTTCGAAGGGAAAGAAAAAGACCAAGAAGCCCGTACAGCCTGACGACCAGCGCACAGACCTGCAAAAGTACATCGACGCGTTGGAGGAATACAACCAGAAAGCGCGAACCCCAGTCACTCTCGAAGAGTTTCTCGACCATATCCTTGAAAACGGAGACAGTGACATTGATGAGGGGAACGACTCGTCAGAAGAACCCGAGGATTATATAGAGAGTTACCACATGGTCTCTCATTCGTCGTTAAAAAATGAAGAGACCCCCTCGGAGTCAGAAAATGGCACAGAGAAGCTGGGGGCAGGACCGGTGCAAAAATCCCTGGAGCCGTCAAACAACTTGATTGATAGGCCGGTAAACGAAGCCCTTCAAAAGAGCGAAGCCAACCGAGAGCGTGAAACGGCCATATACGAAAAGGCCAAGCGTCGGCATCAGGATGAAGAAGCCGCGGAAAGGAAGAGTCATAAAGTACTCCAACCGAGCCGAAGCACATCCGCGGGAGACAAAAGCAGGATCAAAGCAGAGAAGCGGTTCGCCAAATCTCTGTCAATGGGAATGAAACATCCACTTCTCAAGGAAAACACTCCCGGGAGTACGTGTCTCGACGAAGCGAGTGTAAATCCGAACTACTGCTTATACCATCGGAAGGCTATACACCCCACCGAAGAGTGCGGTGTCTTCAAGAGGTGGTGGCAGGGATACGTTGCCCACCGACAACACTTCAAGAGGATGAAGCGTAAAGCTCGTTGACAACGAAAAAATGCGACGGATGAGTGTGGAAAAACCATTGGCAACTGTTATATGGTTGATACTAGTTTGAAAAAAGGGAAAACTCAAGTTCTCACATTCGGGAGCGATTTTGAGGAAGAAATAACCCTCTGTTGGGTTCAAAATTTGCACCCCAGTTGACCAAGTCAAAGTCAAGGTCAACCCCAAGTAAGCGGGCCCAAGCCCAAGCAAGTGGGCCCATGCCTAAGCCGAGCCCCGCGGCCGGCCTCCCCCATGCTGAAATAAAAAATCATGTAATAAATAATTTTGATGTAATTTTTTATGCATGAATGTAATAAAATGGACATAAAGCCAAATTTCTGTAAAGCCCATGGCTTATGTGCAAAAGAAATGAGCACATGAGGTATGGGATAGGCGAAATGCCATTTTGTAAAGCCCAATGGGCTATATGTAAATGTGTAAGCCTATATAAGGCAACATGATATTGAAATAAAGAAGAACTTCTTCTCTCTCTCAAAAACTAGGGTTTTTGTGCCTCCTTCTCCTTCCTCAAGGTTCTAATCCTTCTTCTTCTTTTGAATTAAATCAAGAGTTTAACTCTTCCTCTTCCAAAAATAAATAGTTTTCCACCACAAAACCCACAAAGGAGAGCTCAGATCTTCCATTAGATCTCAAAAAAAAAGAGATTTTTAAAATCCCACCCCTCTTGTTCTCCAAGATCCGGCCAACAAAAGTGGAGGAAGGAGACTCATCTCCAAAGATCCCATTTTAGGAAAGATCTAAGGCTCAAAGGAGAAGAAAGGGGTCCCCTTTGAGCATTTACAAAGATTCCCTGCAGTTTAACTCCACAATCAAAGTTTCTGGGAGTTAACTCCATAAAAATAAACAAAGAATAATAATACATCTTTTTTTTTAAGGAGTTTAACTCCCAAAAGTCAATCAGAGTACAACTCCTAGTACGAGGGGCTGAGCCCCTTTTTGTTTTTTACTTTCCGCTGGTGTCTTGCGCCCAGCGCCCGCGTGCCGCGCACGTGAGGCGCTGGTGCCCAGCACCCGCGTGCCGCTCACGTGAGGCGCTGGCGCCTTGCGCCCAGCGCCCGTGTGTCGCGCATATGAGGTGCTGGCGCCTTCTCCCATGCATCCTTTGGATGCCTTTCCTTTTATATATATATATGTATACACACACACACACACATATACTCCACAACACTGTCCCCGTTAAAAAAAATTCTAACGAAACGCTGCCCCGCACCCCGCAAGGGGGCTGCTAGCCCCTTTGACCCCCAGCCCGCTATCCGGGTAGCGGGACCCCCGTACAAACTCTGTGGGGCTCCCGATATATCCAAAACCTCTTCAAAACACAACACTGCATATTGAGTTCGCATGACTTATTTGACCCGTCAATCGGAGGCTCGCTCCAAAGGCGAGGGGTAATTAACGGCAGCTTAGTCCACGGCTGCCGGGGATTTGGATCCACACAACCAATAAACCCCCGCCTACCCTAGGCAGGGGGAATCTGTAGTACGCCTGACAAGCGCGCGCGTATTTCCATCTCAATGGGGTGACGAAAAACACCCTACAGATTATGGCACGCCCGGTGGGACCTTATCTCTCCTCCCATATTTCGGGTTAAATATCCAAGCGAACTAAATCAACATATACATTGATTTCCTGTACTAAAATCATGCTTCTTTGTGCAGGTTAACGACTTTTGACTACAATTTTCGAACGCAAGTCGGTATTTGAACAAATTTCCTTGGCCCCAGCTGGGGGCAAGGCCATCAACACCGACAAAGTAATAAGGCATCTCGGGCAAGCTCCAGCGGTGCCCCTGACAACTACTCAATCGGGTATCTTCTCTAAGCTCCCCGTCAGATGACCACCACATCGTTAAACTGAAAATAGATGACCTCTAAGTCGTTAAACTGGAAACAGTAGACCTCTAAGTCTTTAAACTAGAAACAGATGATCTCTAAGTCGTTAAACTAGGCCCGATGACCTCTAAGTCCTTAAACTGGGCACGATGACCTCTAAGTCGTTAAACTGGAAACAGATGACCCCTAAGTCGTTAAACTGAGAACAATCGAGCTCTAAGTCGTTAAACTGGAGATGTAAAAATTTGTAAATAAAACCAGAAAAAATATAAAATAAAAATAAATAAAAAGCCGAAATGATGGGGCAACCGTGAATAAATAGCCGAAATGATAGGGCAATCGTGACCTTCGCGATAAGAAGAGATGAAATGATAGAGCAATCACGGTAAAAAAAATGGCGAATTATGAATCGCTCCTGGTACCATATTCCAGTGCAGCGATGCAGACGCCAACCAAATTCCAAACTCAAATCCCCAAAGGCAAGTGATGAGTCGCTTCTGGTACCATATTCCAGTGCAGTGATGCAGACGCCAACCAAATTCTGAATTTCCCAACAGCGAATGATGAGTCGCTCCTGGTACCATATTCCAGTGCAGCGATGCAGACGCCAACCAAAATCCGATTTTCCAAAATTCCCCCAGCTCTACAGTTAGTCCCCAAGTTGACTACCGTATACAATCCACGGGCTTAAATAATTCTCATCATACCCATATTCCACTGCAATCACCAGTCTAGCGGCCGGTTTCCGCCCTTGGAATTATGCTCCATTTGGGAAGACCCGCTCATGTGTCCTCACAATACATGAGGAGAACGGAACTACGAGATCCTCTCGACCTGTAAGAAAACACCTTCGTGGGATCCTTACGAATCACGAAGGAAAAACACACTTAGGAGTCCCAACGACTCCGAAGGAGAAAATACACCTATGGGATCATTTCGATAGGGAGAAAATACATTTATGAGACCCTTAAGGCTCATAAAATTGAAAAGCCTCAGGTGATAGGGATCTAAACCTGTCTCCTAAGCCATCGCTCCTAAACAAGCAAAGGCAAATGATGAATTGCTCCTGGCACCTGTGCTTCAGTGTTAGCAACGCTGATGCCGACCCTAACCCCAAAATCCCAAACTCCAATCCCATAGACCTCTAAGTCGTTAAACTGGGAACAGAAAACCCCTAAGTCACTAAACAGGGAACAGATGACCTCTAAGTCGTTAAACTGGAAACAGATGACCCTTAAGTCGTTAAACTGGGAACGAGGGAAATCTCCTCATGGAAAATGATGATTCGCTCCCGGTACCATGTTCCAGTGAAGCGATGTTGATGCTAAACCAAAACCAAAATATCCAAATCCACTCATGGAAAATGATGATTCGCCTCCTGGTACCATATTCCAGTGTAGCGATGCTGATGTCAACCCAAATCAAATCAAACCAACAACCTCTGCGGTGGAATCATGCTTCGTCTCAGAGTGTACCCCGTGTTGAAATCATGCTTCACCTCGGAGTATCCACCTTTCCTGTCGGAATTATGCTTCACCTGGGAATCATCCTCTACATCAAAACCAGTGACACTCCGTGCCGGGGACAAGTAAACCAGCGACCTCCTCGTTGGAATTATGCTCCTTCCTGGAATCAAATCAACCAGCGACCTCCTCGTCGGAATTATGCTCCGCCGTGGAGTCAAGTCAACAAGCGACCTCCTCGTCGGAATTATGCTCCATCCTGGAATCAAGTCAACAAGCGACCTCCTCTTCGGAATTATGCTCCGTCCTGGAATCAAGTCAACCAGCGAACTCCCTGTCGGAATTATGCTTCAACTCGATATCAAGTCAACCAACGACCTCCCCGTCGGAATTAAGTTCCGCCTTGGAATCAAGTCGACTAACAAGCTCTGCGTCGAAATCATGCTTCGTCTCAAAATGTACCCCGTGTTGAAATCATGCTTCGCCTCGGAGTATCTTCTTTCCGTGTCGGAATTATGCTTCTCCTGGGAATCAACCTTTGCATCGAAATTATGCTTCGATTAGAATGTCTGCCGCCCGTCGGAATTATGCTTCGACCCCCTTTGGAATTATGCTCCGCTCATCGGAATCATGCTCCGATCCCTCAGAATTATGCTCCGACTCTTCGGAATGATACTCCGACCCTGGAATTATGCTCCGCAAATCAGAATGATGCTCCGATCCCCGGGAATCATGCTCCCCGAGGGATACTCCGCCCCCCGAATGATGTTCCACCTCGAAGTCCAGCTTCAAGATCCATCAATTTCATGCACACAACCCATATTCACGGTGTGCATTTATTGATGGGGGCACTTTTTTGGGGTCAAAATTTGCACCCGAGTTGACCGGGTCAAAATCAAGGTCAATCCCAAGTAAGCGGGCCCAAGACCAAGCAAGTGAGCCCATGCCCAAATCGAGCCCCGCGGCCGGCCTCCCCCATGCCGAAATAAAAAATCATGTAATAAATAATTTTGGAGTAATTTTTTATGCATGAATGTAAGAAAATGGGCATAAAGCCAAATTTCTGTAAAGCCCATGGTTTATGTGCAAAAGAAATGAGCACATGAGGTATGGGATGGGCGAAATGCCATTTTGTAAAGCCCAAGGGGCTATATGTAAATGTGTAAGCCTATATAAGGAAACATGATGTTGAAATAAAGGAGAACTTCTTCTCTCTCTCAAAAACTAGGGTTTTAGTGCCGCCTTCTCCTTCCACAAGATTCTAAACCTTCTCCTTGTTTTTGAATTAAATCAAGAGTTTAACTCTTTCTCTTCCAAAAATAAATAGTTTTCCACCACAAAACCCACAAAGGGGAGCTCAGATCTTCCATTAGATCTCAAAAAAGAGAGATTTTTAAAATCCCACCCCTCTTGTTCTCCAAAATCCGGCCAACAAAAGAGGAGGAAGGAGACTCATCTCCAAAGATCCCATTTTGGGAAAGATCTAAGGCTCAAAGGAGAAGAAAGGGGTCCCTTTTGAACATTTACAAAGATTCCCTGGAGTTTAACTCCACAATCAAAATTTCTAGGAGTTTAACTCCATAAAAATAAACAAGCAATAATAATACATCTTTTTTTAAAGAGTTTAACTCCCAAAAGTCAATCGGAGTACAACTTCCAATACGGGTGGCTGAGCCCCCCTCTTTTTACTTTCCACTGGTGCCTTGCGCCCAACACCCGCGTGCTGCGCACGTGAGGCGCTGGCTCCATACGCCCAGCGCCCACGTGCCGCGCACATGAGGCGCTGGCGCCTTGTGCCCAGCGCCCGCGTGCCGCACACGTGAGGCGCTGGCGCCTTCTCCCACGCATACTTTGGATGCTTTTCCTTCTTTATATATATGTACACACACACACACACACACACATACTCTACAACACTGCCCCGCACCCCGTAAGGGGGCTGCTAGTCCCCTTGACCCCCAGCCTGTTATCCGGGTAGCGGACCCCCTGTATAAACTCTGCGGGGCCCCCGATATATCTAAAACCCCTTTAAAACACAACACTGCATATTGAGTTCGCATGACCTATTTGACCCGTCAATCGGAGGTTCTCTCGCTCCAAAGGCGAGGGGTAATTAATGGCAGCTTAGTCCGCGGCTGTCGGAGATTTGGATCCCCACAATCAATAAACCCTCGTCTATCCTGGACAGGGAGAATCTGTAGTACGCTTGACAAGTGCGTGCATATTCCCATCTCAATGGGGTGACGAAAAACACCCTACACCCTCGACCCTCTCTTCAAAGAATCCAACTCTGGAAAAGAAGAAGAGGCGAAGAAATGCGAGAACATTCAGCTACGTAACCGCACGCTGCCTGAGAAGAACCTCGGGCCAACAAACAAATATTCTAGTAAGAGAGACAAGAGGAAGGAAAAAGTCCCTGAGGAAATTGCTCTCGATGATAGAGTCGTCAAATAGCTCGTGGCCAATGAACCACCTAAGAAAAACAAAGTGGATTACAATGTCCTGGCACACCTGAGGAAGACACCCTCACAACTGAGCATACTGGATGCTCTCCTCCTATCCAAAAAGGCACGAGATTCTCTAATCAAGGCACTGTAAGAGCCCGATCAGTTCCAAGCTTTCCTTGCAGAAGAAGAGATGAAAGACGAGCTGGCAGAAGTTCATACAGCTGACATCATATTCGGCGATGAAGATCTCCTCCTCGGAACGTGCGAACATAACCGTCCTCTATATGTCATCAGATACTGCCAAGACATTAAGATAGGGAAGATCCTGGTCGACAACGGGTCCTCTGTCGACCTTCTAAACGTGAATGTGCTGAAGTATCATCACCGGGTTCAGCACCTGGCTCGGGACAAAATTCTCATCTCCGGGTTCGACTCGCAGTCATCACGGACACTTAGGTCCATGATATTGACATTACGCTTTGGGATGCTCATCACCGACGTCAAATTTCATTTATTGACGCTAAGGCTTGCTATAACGCTCTGCACGGCCGGCCTTGGTTACACGAGTACAACATCATCCCTTCTACACAATATCAGTGTATGAAGTACTTCAAAGATAGCCTCGAGTACACAATTACAGGGGAGCTAAACCAATTCTCCGTAAATGAAGTCCGCAAATATGAAGACGCCAAGTACATCCTACCAGACTTCGAAGACACGGAAAGATGTCGTAAACCGGAGAACCAACAAAAAGCCGTCGCCGCTATCCTGGTCTTTGGGAGCGATATCGAGGAAGATGAAGAAATAGTCTACTCAGGGCAATCCCAAGGCAACAGGTCCGAACCATCTACCCCTAGTTTGGTCTTCGGCAGTGACTCTGAGAACGAGACCAACGCAGTGTTCTCAGTCCGTCCGTCAGCACAAATCTTCACTAGAGCTGATCAGAGTTTACAGATCACCATGGTTCCACAGCAGCATTATAGGGAACTTGATGCGCTCAATACATATGGCGTGCAAGAGCGGCAGACCTTCTACGTTTCTCCTAGGAGAAGAGGTGAAAAGGCAATCCTCTTCTACCAATCTACGGAGACTAAAGTAGAAAAAGAAGTCTGGCATGGTGCCGAACTTGCGCTTGACAGGCTTCAACCAATCCGTCTACCCAGATATTACGCAGAGGAATTGAAAAGGCTATTAAGATTCTAAGGCATACCCTTCAAACAAACCGCTCGACAAGCCATGTTCTACAACAAGATTTGGGACATTCCAGGGACTCAGTGAAAGATACCCAACGGGAAGATGGAGACTACTGGACTTGGATACGTTCGGTCTAAGAAACGGGAGTGATTCCATGGTTGCCGTGTCATAAATAACTCTGATGGAGAAGGGAATGCTTTTCTAGATAGCGCTGAGATTGAACCAAAGCGAGATCCCGCCGTAAGAATGCCAAGTCCGTCATTCGAAGAACAGATTGACAAGCTAATGAGAGAAGCCGGTCAAAAGGTCCGGGATGACCACAACAGCGAAATGGACATTTACGAGAAAGGCAGGATGCAGCGTCTCACTCAGAAGTCTGCGGAAAGAGAAGACTACGATACCCTTCACCCTCAGCCCGTTGTGCGCTCTCGTTGTAAGGAAAAGGCCCGACGCAAACGAAACAACAAGGTGAAGAACGAGAATGACGCTTTAAAAAAGCGAAGCGGATTCAAGAAGCCACGCGATCGAGAAAAAGCCAGCTGGAATCCGTCCTTTATGAAGAAGATGGGTCGGAGATATTCTTTCCCTTAAAACAAGACGAGGAAAATATTTGACCTTGTCATTAAACATCAAATGACGACGCTCCCGGAGTCTCGGCACCCTGAGAAAATAAATGAGGTCCATCACCTGGCTTATTGCTCCTATCACCGAGCATTAGGACATCCTCTCGAAGACTGCTTCACCTTCAAAGACTGGGTCAAGAACCAGTATCAGCAAGGTAGGTTTGCCCTATCCGACAGTTGGAGGGTAACCCTACCATGAAGGCATGAGCCAAAAGCAACCTATATTGCGATGGTAAGTCCAGATCAACATCGAGATTGGAAACGAACTCGTACCTGCTACATGATAACATTCTCAAAGGAAAGGGAGTACGAAAATATGGACGACCTCTCCCAGTACTCCGCAAATGAGAATGAGGACGAGATGATCTCAGAATTTCCACCGGTGCCAAAAGAGCTGGAAGATGGGATACACACCACAGCGGGCAACCTGAGGAAAATTGACTTGGGGATAGAAAACGAGCCGAGGCCAATGTTCGTCAGTGAACTGCTGTCTAAAAAGCAGGTGGCCATGCTAAAGGATGTGCTTATACAGTATAAAGACTGCTTTGCGTGGAACTATTCCGAGATGCTAGGACTAAATCCAGAAATAGCTGTACATAAACTGACAATATCACCGAACGTTAAACCAGTCAAACAGGCGCCAAGAAGAATGCGGCTCGAACTCGAGATGAGCATCAATACCGATGTCAAGAAACTAATCGATTCTGGCTTTATCTAAGAAGTTCAATATCCTGTTTGGATCGCCATCATTGTCCTAGTGATGAAGAAAAATGGGACAGTACACATCTGCGTGGATTTTCGGGATCTCAACAAAGCTTGCCCGAAAGATGACTTCCCAGTGCCTGTTACCGAGCAGATGATCGATAACACATTTACCCATGAGGTCTTCTCCTTCATGGACGGATCTTCGGGGTATAATCAAATAAAGATGCATCCCGACGACCGAAAGCATACTGCCTTCCGAACTATGCTGGGCATATTCTGCTATAAAGTAATGCCTTTTGGTCTGAAGAACGCTGGCGCTACCTACCAGAGGGCCATGACGAAGATCTTCGATGACCTCATACACGAAATTGTCGAATGTTATATCGATGACCTCGTGGTGAAAAGAAAATTGTACGAGGAGCACTGGGAGCATTTGAAAATAGTGTTCGAGCATCTTCGGAAATATAACCTGAAGATGAACCCTTTGAAATGCGCATTTGGAGTCTCCTCAGGCAAATTCCTAGGATTCATCGTACGACATCGAGGCATCGAAATAGACCTATCAAAGATCAAGGCGATTATGGAAATGCCTGCGCCAAGAACTCTCAAACAATTGCGGTCTCTTCAAGGAAAGCTCACGTATATCCGGCGGTTCATAGCCAACCTCTCCGGAAAATGACGCCCTTATAGCAATCTAATGAAGAAGTGGACTCCGTTTGTTTGGGATCATAAATGCCCAAGTGCACCGGACGAAATCAAGCAATACCTGCAGAACCCGACGGTACTGACCGCTCCGGTCAAAGGGAAACCCCTCATCCTGTACACAACGGCCCTTAAAGTTTCTCTAGGTGCGCTATGGGCACAGGAGAATGATCAGGGAAAGGAGAGCGCTCTCTACTATTTGAGTCGAGTTCTCTTGGGGGCAGAAAACAACTACCCCCTCATCGAAAAGCATTGTCTGGCACTGATCTTCGCGATAACGAAGCTCAGGCACTACGCCTTGGCACATGAGGTCCATCTCACATCAAAGGTGGATCCTCTCAAATATTTAATGTCAAGAGCTATACTAACAGGAAGGATCGCCAAGTGGGCCCTCCTCTTGATGGAGTTCTCGATAACGTATCGACCCCTCAAGGCAGTGAAAGGACAGACCATCCCCCACTTTCTCACTGAGCATCTGATACCAACCGACTCTCCCTTAAATTGCGAATTGCCAGATGAACATGCGTTCAACGCAATTGAAAGGGAGAAGGAAGGAAATAATGCTCGATGGGAACTATACTTAGATGAAGCATCTTCCTTGAAGAAGCGAAAGCAAAGCACCCCCATAATCAAAGCTGGGGTGGGCCTTATCTTCGTGACTCCGCAAGGAGGGATAATGCGTTTCGCCCTTACCTTAACAGAGACGAGGACAAAAAATGAGGCTGAGTACGAAGGTTTGATAGCGGGTCTTGAGATTGCTGTCGACATGGGAATCGAAAACCTCCTCATATATGGAGACTCCCAGCTAGTCGTTAGCCAAGTAAATGGCGACTATCAGACGTGTAAACCGGAGTTGGTGAAATATGGCGAAAGAGTGCAGCAGCTGCTGACTCAAATTCCCTCCTACATCCTGGAAAGTATACCGCGTGCGGAAAATAGCAAGGCAGATGCGTTAGCCAAGCTCACTAAAGAACTGGCCAACGAAAACCTCGATGATGTAAGGATCATTGTGCAAAGACGCCGAATTCTCGCGCCAGCAGAAATATCTCCGGAGTCGTCTGAAGGAAAGGAAGCGACCAAACAAGCAGCCTGCCAAATAGAAGATGAAGAAAAGGATAAGGATTGGAGAGAAGTCTTCATAGACTACTTCAAATCCCATCGAACACCCGAAGACGCGTCGTCAAGACATCAGCTCATGAAACGAGCTCTATCCTTCACCTTCGTTAATGATACTCTATATAAGAGATCGTTCGACAGTTTGTGGCTAAGATGCTTGGGACCGGAGGAAGCAAGGAGGGTCGTCCAAGAAACTCACGACGGACTCTGCGGTTCTCATCAAGCCGGACCAAAGATGAAGTTGAAGATCAAGAGAATAGGTTACTATTGGCCCACGATAATTCAGGACGGCTTCGAATATGCGAAGCAGTGGCACTCATGCCAAATTCACGGGGACTTTATCCACCAGTATCCAAATCCGCTACACCCAACATTGGCTAGCTGGCAGATCGAAATGTGGGGAACCGATATAATCGGGCTTGTCGAACCAGCATCATCCAAAGGACATCGGTTCATATTGGCAACAACCGATTACTTCTCTAGGTGGGCAAAGGCATTGCCTTTAAGGGATGTGAAGACGGAGAACATCCTCCATTTCTTCATGACACATGTCATCTACCGGTTCGGCACTCCGCGACGGATCATCTCGAATAATGGGTCTACCTAAAGAAGACATAAGATCAGTCACTTCGCGCAGCAGCATAATATAAATTGGAGATACTCTTCAGTCTATAATCCTCGAGCCAATGGTCTAGCTGAGGCTTTCAACAAGACCTTGATGAAGATCATAAAGAAACGGTGTCCAGAAACAGAAAGGACTGGCACGAGAGCCTGCATGAAGCTCTCTGGGCGTATCGAACCACGTTCAAAACGGCTACGAATAAATCACCGTACGCGTTGGTATTCGGCATTGAAGCGGTACTTCCCTTGGAGATAGAGCTACCCTCTCTACGAGTGGTAGTTCGATATGAGCTGACGGATGAAGAAAAATGCCCATCTTCGGCTTGAGGAGCTCGATGCCCTCGATGAAACTCGTCTCATGGTGCAGCAAAACATGGAAGCTTACAAAGTAAGAATGGTGCGCTCATACGAAAGACTAACCAGACCAAGAACATTCTGCCATGGCGAACTCGTGCTAGTCGTAAAAAAACCTATGATCCCCATCCGTGCAAAGCAGGAGAAATTTGAGCCGAACTATGAGGGTTCGTACATCATAGACAAGGTTTACCAAGGTGGGGTCTACTTGCTCATAGATATGCATGGCGAAAGACCCTTCCGGCCAATAAAAGGCAGGTTTCTTAAGAAATACTACGCTTGACAAGTCACGACTCAGGTTAATGATAGATGACAACGCTCGTGTCCGCTCGCTGTCTTCCTGAGTCAAGACTCTATAAGTAGTATCCGGCAAAACTTTGCCTCGAAGCTGGCCCTGGACCGAGATGTCCCTAAACTAACAATGGACCGAGGTGTCCCTAAACTAACAATGGACCATCATGTCCTTAAACTAATATGTCGCCTCAAGCACTGCGATAATGGAATTCAAGTCCACAAGTCATAATGGCAAGGACTACAACTCAATCCCGCTGGCTACACAGCTACCCTGGCAGCGAAGGCCTCCCTAAGTGCCATTAGCAAATAGAGGGGTAAAAAAACAAACGCCACAAGCGAAATGGGCACGGATGAAAACCCGCAAAAGCGCCATGAGTAAAAACAGTAGGGCTACCGGCAAGCTTGTGAAAACCCGAAAGGGCGCAATTTCGTTGTTAAAAAAACGGTACGTCCACAAGCGAAATGGGCACGGATGAAAACCTGGAAGGGCGCCGTGAGTAAAAACAGCAGGGCTACCGGCGAGCTTGTGAAAACCTGAAAGGACGCAATCTCGAAAAAATTTCACTTACGAGATCCTCTCGACTCGTAAAGAGAACTCCCACTATGAGACCCTCACGGCTCATAGAATTTGAAAGTCTTAAGTCACAGGGATCCAAACATGTTCTTAAGCCGTCGTATCCCCCAAGTTGCCCTACAGGCGGTCCAATATTGGCCCTTGTATACAATCCACGGGCATGAATAAACGTTTCCCCCACCAAGTTCCACCAATCATGAGGAATGTCCTCATATGGTGAACGACACTTGTAAGTCCTCCCAACTTATAAGGAGAAAATACCCTTATGATATTCTTACGACTTATAAGAGAAAACACCACTTAGAAATCCTCACGACTTCTAAGGAGAACATAAACCTACGAGATCCTCGCGACTCGTAGGGAGAAATACCTTTATGAGACCCTTACGGCTCATAAAATCAAAATGCCTTAGTGGCAGGATCCTAACCCTGTTTGCTAAGCCACCTTTGTTCAAATCAGTAAAGGCAAATGATAATTCGCTCTTGGAAACATCCCAGTGGTAGCGATGTTGACGCCTAAATTGGTATCAAATTTTCAAGCCCTTTCACGGCAAATGATGATTCGCTCCTGGCAATATTCCAGTCGCAGCGATGCTGATGCTAAGATTGGTATCAAATCTTAAGTTCCATACTCGCAATAAAAATCAACGAGCTTTTATGCATATAAAAATAGCCGAAATGATGGGGCGACTCGCAATAAAAATCAGCGAGCAAAAAAATAGGCATATAAAAACAGCCGAAATGTTTGGGCAGCTCGCAATAAAAAGCAGCGAGTAAAAAGAAAAAATAGCCGAAATGTTTGGGAAACTTGCAATAAAAAGCAGCGAGTAAAAAAGAAAAATAGCCGAAACGATTGGGCACCACGATAAAAGCCGAAATGATTGGGCAATCGCGACTTTCGCGATATAAAAAAGCTGAAATGATAGAGTATCGCGGAAAGAAATAAAAAGAATGATGAAACTTTTGCCCTGCAGGTGAGTCCACCTCAACCTCTGTATACAATCCATGGGCATAAACGAAAAGAGAACCACATTTCCCCACTGGGCTCTGTCAAAGGGAGAGTCGTATCTCGACGGCAACATCTGCAGCCTAGAAGATCAACACGGCGTTCCTTCTCACTCCAGCAGGATGCAGATGCGACATCAGCAACCGACCCCAGGATCAAAACAACGGAGCCACGGCAAAGTCCCTAGTTCCAAGCCTCGACGGTTCACCAACAACTTAGAAATTACCTCGGAGTCATGGCAAATTCCCTAGTTCCAAGTCTCGAAGGTTCACCAACAACCTAGAGATTACCTCGGAGCCATGGCAAAGTCTCTAGTTCCAGGTCTTGACGATTCACAAACAACCTAAAGACTACCTCGGAGCCATGGCAAAGTCTCTAGTTCCAGCCTCAATGGTTCACAGATAACCTAGAGACAACCTCGACATTCGTCTCGTTACAGCAGACGCAACGCCAGCAAACGAAGCAAAGGAAAATCCCGAGCTTCAGGGTCTTGAAGGCAACTCAAATAAAACCTGAAAGACTATCGGAGATTATCCCACACCAGCGCGGAGTGGTTATGACTCATCAGGGCTCCCAAACTGAGCCTAACCTCAAGTAAAAAGCGGCATAGAAAATCCCTAACGCTTTCTCTTTCGACGATAATATGACCTGGGGGATTACTTGAAGTTGTCTTGTCCATACCCGAAGGGATCAGAGAAACGACAGTCGCGGGGCTACTCGAACAACAAGATTTCATATTGGGGAATGCATCAGCCAACGCGACGGTACCACGGACAAAAACCATAGTACCACAAAACCTAACGGACTTCTGTCGTAAAGAGCAGAGGTTATAACGTTAGGATATTCTTGTGAGAACTTCTCGACTCGTCTCAACTCGTAGGGAAAACAATGTTCCCGCGAGAACTTCTCGACTCGTCTCGACTCGTAGGGAAAAACATCTTCATGAAACCCACATGGCTCATGAAGGTGAAAAGCCTTAGGCAACGGGGATATCAACCTGTTTCCTAAGCACTGTGGCCCTGTAAGCAGGTCTAAACTGACTCTTGTCTACTATCCACGGTCCATATTCTCCAAAGTCGAATATCAACAAGGAGGAAAAAAACCACTTACGAGTCCTCTCGGCTTGTAAGGGGGGAAATTCTCTTGTGAAATCCTTACGACTCTCAAGAGAATAAACACTTAGGAGATCATCACGACTTCTAAGGAGAAAATACACCTGCGGGATTCCTTCGACTCGTAGGGAGAAAAGTCTTTATGAGACCCTCACGGCTCATAAAGTTGAAAAGTCTTAGGCGGCAAATCCAAACCTATTTCCTAAGCCATCGCTGCCTTACAAGAAGGTCCAAACTGACACTCGTACACTATCCACGGGCCACATTCGCCAATGAAATAAAGAAGCTACTTACGGGTCCTCACGATTCTTAAAGAAAAATACCCGAGTGAGATCCTTACGACTCACGGAGGCAATAAACACTTAGAAATCCTCATTATTTCTAGGGAGAATATGCACCTATGAGATCCTCCTGACTTGTATGGAGAAAAAACCTTCTTGAGACCCTTACGGCTCATGAAGATAGAAAAAAAAGTCATAGGCTACAAGAACCCTAAACTTGTCTCCTAAGCCCCCAATTCTATGGCCAGGCATAACTCCGCACTACTTCACCCACGTACATACTTACGTTGGCAAAGTAGTGGGGGTCATTTGTTCCCGCCAAAATTTTCGGCCAAGAACCATTTGTTTCCTTATAAAAAAAGGGATGAGGGAAAGATTCCTCACTAAAACAACCCCACGTGTTTAACACGTAAGTGCCTATATACAACGCATATAGGCACAACAATTAAAACAATTGCTAGGCTAAAACAACCCCACATGTTTAACACGTGAGTATCTATATGCAATGCATATAGGCACTGCAATTGAAACAATCGCCAGCTAATAAGCCTCATGTGTTAAACACGTGAGGGCATTTCCCTACATAGAATCAAATTCTTCTCAACAAAGAACCAATCCAACGGTGATTAAGATATGATTAAATTCTATTGAACTTTTAAATGGGAAATGATATTTTCTGTTAAACATAAAAATAGCGGATCAAAGATCCCATGAGCTGGAAAACATTTTTCATATCTCTTTAAAACAAAGAAAAATTGTGCTCCGTTAAACCAAGCACCCTTAGATTAAAAATCCAACGGTGATTAAAAATCACCAATCTACAGAATAAATTCTATACAGGAAAATATTTTCCTAATCTTGTTTATGAAACAAGAAAATATGTTCTGTGAGACAGAAACCCTTGGATCAAAGATCCAACAGCGGGTAAAACCCCAAAATCAATTGGAGTCTCTCAATGAGAGATTTCCTAAAAACTAATCAAAAAACTTCTCTCCACTATATAATGATCCCATGACTTCAAGTTATAAAAAAGGAAGGAACAGAAGAGAGCATACAAAAAAAGGAGAAAAAAGAGAGAAAGAAAATTCAATTCTCTAAAAGAAGAAGATCCCCTTCTTAAACAATAAAACCTAGGTAAGAAGAAAACACAGAGATTATCCTATCACTTCTTCGCATCTTTAAGGGTTTAACCTTTAATATAAGAACTTAGTTCATCCTCTGGTTGAGGTCTGCAGAAGCAGATCTCCCCACAAGTTGAGAATTTAGTTCTTATCGTGGAGATTCTGTTATGCACATTCAAAACTTAGGGGAAAGAACTAAGTTCAAAGATTTAATTCTTACAAAAGTATATATGAATTTAATTCCTGTGATAACACTAGGGTTTAACCCTGTAAAAAGAATTTAGTTCTTTTAAACCAAGAGACCTGAAATTCTCTAAACTCAGATCCCAGCATCGTTAATATGAGATCAATATCTTCATGCACATAGAAGGAAAGACCGGTGTTTCATTAGTGTTCAACACTATAACGAAACCTCACGTGTTTCCCTATGTAAGCACCTCAGATGAACAAAAAAGAATGGGTGAGACCGAGTCACGTGTTTCACACGCGAGCATTTAAAAAGAACAAGAGGTGCCTCCTAAGGCAGTCACTTATTTTCCACGCGACCCCCAATTAAGTGCTTAGCACTTATATGAAAAAGGGAATAGACCCAAAAACAGCGCTCACATTTTGAAGGCACCTTACGTGTTCGCACGTGAGCACCACAGGGTCTAAGTGCTTAGCACTTATAAAAGAAACAGAAGTAAAATTCATAGAACAGTTCCCATTTCGGGTGCCTCACGTGCTTGCACATGAGACGAGTGCTTAGCACTTATAAAAGAAGAGGGAAATAAAACCCAAAAAGGCAGTACCCAACTTTAGGGCGCCTCACGTGCTCACACGTGAGTGCCACAAGAATTAAGTGTTTAACACTTATATATAAACGAGGATTTGAACCCAATATACAGCGCCAGCTTTGAGATGCCCCATGTGCCACACATGAGCGCCCCCGGAATCCAGTGTTTAACACTGCTTTAGAACCTCACGTGGGAACACGTGAGTGTTGAACGTATACTAGTGCTTAACCCTATGGGAAATCAACACCAGCCTCAAGTTGGCTAAGACTTCTTGAGATTAAAACATCTTCGATCTCTAAATAGACCGAGCCTCTCTACACCTCTGATACATGTCATTGTAATTCCTCAACGTTTTCAGAGAGGTGGCGAGTCCCGACAACCAACTGCTTTTAGATGCACTTCCAAAAATGGTGACAACGGACCGTAACATCCTTAAACTAAAATATCACCTCAAAAATGGTGATCTGCGGACCGAAACGTTCTTAAACTAAAATCTCACCTCAAAAATGGGGATTTGAGGACCGAAACATTCTTAACCTAACAACGGACCGAAACGTCCTTGTTTTCCCCAATTAGAGCAATGCTCTGTTCAAAATTTGAAATTTAAATTGAGGCAGCACCTCACGTACAAAGTACGAGAGCGCTCGCGCTAAGAGCGCCAGCGCTAAGAGTCAAAGACTCTGAGACAGCGCTTCACGTGCAACGCACGAGAGCACTAGCATCAAGAGCGCCAGCGCTAAGAGTCAAAGACTCTGAGGCAGCGCTTCGCGTGCAAAGCACGAGAGCGCTCGCGCCAGGAGTGCCATCGCTAAGAGTCAAAGACTCTGAGGCAGCGCCTCACGTGCAAAGCACGAGAGCGCTAAGTGATAGAACAAAATGTTCTCCACCATTGGATCAAGGATCGAACTGAGATGAATAAATAATCAAATTACAAAATAAAATTCTGTTGAGGAAATACTCCTCAAATATTTCCAAACAGGAAAGATTGTGCTCTGTAAGTCAGAGCACCGTTGGATCAAAGATCCAATGGTGATTAAAAAATCACCAGGATACAGAATAAGTTCTATATGGGAAAATATTTTCCCAATCTTATTAAAAACAAGAAAATTGACTTCTGTAAAATAGAAGCCCTTGGATCAAAGATCCAATGGAGGGAAACATTCCCCAAATCAACCAGAAATCTCTCAATGAGAGATTTCCCTAACCGATTCAACAAATCAACTTCCCTTATATAAAGGACCCAAGACTTCAAGTCTTGAAGAGAGGAAACCCCCCCTAAACTTCAAGTTCTGAGAAAAGAATAAGAGAAGAGCATGCTCTAAAAAGAAGAAATTTTCTTCAAGGTAAATGATAATAAGAGAGATCATAACATTTTCTCGATTTTTGAGAGTTTAACTCTCACATCAGAAGAACTCAGTTCTTTTTCTAGATCATAGATCTATAAGACCAAGTCTTTCACATAAAAAAATATAAGAGATCAGGACATCTCCTCACAAAAAGAAGAACTCAGTTCTTAGATTCATGAGACAAAGTCTTTTATAAACCAAGAATTTAATTCTCAGAGCACAGAACTAATCAGAGTTGCCAAAGAAGCGCCTTAGCGCTTCAATTTAAAAGAAGCGCTTTAGCGCTCCAAGTCTGGTACTCAGTGCTAAGCGCACCACGTGCTCCTCACGTGGGCTCTATTTTATAAGAAGTGCCTTAGCGCTCCAAGTCTGGCGCTCAGCGCCAAACGCACCACGTGCTCCTCACGTGGACGCTATTTTATAAGAAGCGTCTCAGCGCTCCAAGTTTGGCGCTCAGCGCTAAGTGCACCACGTGCTCCTCACATGGGCGCTATTTTATAAGAAGCGCCTTAGCGCTCCAAGTCTGGTGCTCCGCGCCAAGTGCACCACGTGTTCCTCACGTGGTTCGCTATGTTATAAGAAGCGCCTTAGCGCTTCAAGTCTGGCGCTCAACGCCAAACGCTCCACGTGCTCCTCATGTAGGTGCCCTTTTATAAGAAGCGCCGTAGCGCTCCCAGTCTGGCGCTCAACGCCAAGCGCTCCACGTGCTCCTCACGTGAGCGCTAAGGAATCATAAAGCGCTCTGTGCCATAAAGAGTGTTCAACACTCAATAAAAAACAAAAAAAGAAAGTGGGTGTCAGTACCCCAATGAATGTTTAGCAGTATGTGCACAGAGAAGGAGTATTTCCTAACAAGTGTCTAATACTTTATAAAAAAATGAAGAGAAATGACAGAGACTCGGTGGGCTCAACCCAAGTTGGCTAAACTCATAATCAACTGAGCCCATGCGCTCTTTATTGGACTCAGTCCCAAACAAGATTATCAAATCTTTGATAAATATTCACTGGTTCAAGGGTACATCTCTCCACACCTCTGATACGTGTCGTTGTAATTCTTCAACGTCTTCAGAGAGGTGGAGGGTCCCAATAACCAATAACTTTTGGTGTATCCTAAAATTGGCTAAACCAGAACCCCACAGACTATGATGTCTGTAAACCCTACATACTACGTCTTTAAACATGGACTATGAAGTCCTTAAACTCCATGGACCGTAATGTCCTAAAACTAACAATGGACCGTAATATCCCTAAACTAAAACGATAGAGTCCAAATACTCTTTCGTTGGATTTAAATGATCCCAAAACTTAGTTGAGTAGATCTTAGTCTAAAATTAGACTAACGTATCTTTAGCAAGCATTTAAGTTGATCTTAATCTAAAAATAAGATTAACGATCCTTAAAACCAACTCAAACCCAAATCTAAAAAAATACGGATTTGGACTAATCCACGCCCTACGGGCGATAACATAAATTAGTCTCCGTATACAATCTACGGGCAACCAAAAATAAAACAAACACACACGACACGAAATGACCATCTGGAGAAGGAGAAAGTGGTTACCGCTATGCGGTAGCGTAATTAACTGCAGAGGCTTGCGCCTGCAGGGAAGAGCGTCTCCACAATCAAAAACCCCTCGTACACGAAAGGGAATCTGACGAAGTCTGCTACAAAGGCAGCATCCGTTTAAACCTCTGATTCACAGTGTCATAAATCAACCTGGCATCTTCGGAGGGATGGATGGATAAAACCAAATAGCATCCGCCCCCAAAATTCAAGCCGGACGTCCCAACGTCCCGGTCGTGTCTTTCGGCGGAGAACAGATTCTGGCACGCCCGGTGGGACCATTTCCTCTTTCCACTCCACACTTCGTGTGTCGTGTTTGCGAACGAATTGCAGTTTAATGTGGTTGTCCCTAGATTCGAGGTACTAAAATTTGGTGTCTTGCTCCCGTACAGAGAAAATGGCGTCCAACTGCACCAACTGCAACAGCAACTCTTACTCCGTCCTCGCTGGAGGAGTGACCTATAAGCCCCAAGCGGCCTCCATCTTTGCCATGCCGTTGGAACATATGACTCAGGCCACCACTGGACTGTTCTTTGGGACCATGATCCCACCGGCAAGCTTCAGCGTCCTAATGCCGTCACAGGAAGCTCTGAAGAAGTCGGTCTTCGATCGGCTTACAACTACCACGGCCCCTCTCAACGGGCCGTCCAATTCCAAGTCTACTGCATTAGTCTTTGACAGACTGAGCCTGAGCTCCAGTAGGCCCATGAAGAAGCCTGCAATACCCGAAGGAGTTATCCCGAAACGGATAGCTATTCCGGCTCCAGTAAGCGAAGTCACCAAAGCCGCTTCCCCTGCCAAAAAGTTGGTCTTTGCAAGATTGACCGTTCCTTCTCAGCGGACGTCGGTCTTCGATAGACTGACACTGAAAACAACTTCTCATCAGATCAGGGGGCATGATGAAGCTACCCCAACAACAAAGGTGATCCCGATTACAAGACATTCTCGACGTCGCCACTGGCGCCGAGTGAGGAAAGCTGGGGGCAGTTCCCCTTCCGGACTTACCCCACCAGCTCCAATGGTGGAAGTTGATGCTGCTATTTCAACTAGGAATAGCTTTAAGCCGCTCAAGAGGGTGCGCAAGAACTCTCCAATTGCCATGCTGAAAAGGCCTCCTCCACCGGTGGAGAATGTTATTAAAGCAAATCCGGAACAACCCTCTCAACGGCTATCTTCCAAAATCCACAAGGTCTGGCGAAGAGTTTAAGACTGTGTGATCGACAAAGACTACTCCCGCCGACAGAAGAAAGTGAAAGTTCGGCAAGAAAAGGACTAACCCGTCGTACCACAGAAGGTATCGTCTATATGGGTGCTCGCTGCAACGGCCCCCTCAAATTCGACCGCTCATAAAAAGAGAAGGCCGGAGAAAATCCCTGTGTCTCTAACAAATCTCAAGGGTGCTGAATCCAAATGCCCCAAGTCTGGGGGCATGGTAGTGCACACCATCTATATGAATTCCAGGAAAGAGGATAGCCGCATCTCCACGGGTCATCGACCACTCACCCGATCTATGACAAAAGCCCAAAAGCAACAGCAAAAGCTCAAGGAAATGTAACGAAGATGGTCGCGCTCACTGGGCCAAAAGAAAGCCCGGAAACGTCGTCGGAACAGCGTCAGGAGCAGGAAACCGATGCCGAATTCCTTCGAAGAATGCTCGAGAAGAAAGACAAAGAGGCCGCAGAATAAGCGACTAACATAAAGAAAATGGCGCTTTTATTCCAAGATATGGTCGGGATGATGATACAGCCAGACCACCCAGCTGAAGACCCACCAATAATCCTTGAAGATGACAGAGGGGAGACATCAAACCCTCTTCCGACCTCCTCAGCTGCAAAGCAGGAAACAATCTCGAAAGCTGCGCTTGATGATTATATAGCTCAACAGATACGAGCTCATCAAGCGAACGAAGCCGCTGGCTAAGTCGTCAGAACTAGGTGACCATACCCAAGCTGGTACGATCAGATTAAGTACCTGCCAGAATACACGATTCTTAAGTTCCACCTATACAAGGGGACAGGCAATCCCTATCAATATGTCGCTCAGTTCAGGGCTCTGTGCGGCAACACTGGAGGTGACGATAAGCTACTGCTTCACCAATTCGTCGGTAGCTTGGCAGAGATAGCGTTCGAATGGTATTCAGAGCTTCCCAACGACTCCGTCAAAACTTTTACGGAGATGGAATTTCT